>QXEO01000551.1:2154369-2842486 GCA_007115705.1 Dactylis glomerata | reverse complement strand
TGAGCGTGACAGAGGGGACGTCATGCGGCAGCGGCTCAATGGCAATGAGTACGATGGGGTCAGAGACCTTCTAGATGATCTCATCCATGGCGACATGCCGGATTCGCCACCTTCATGGGAGGAAGCGCCAGAACCGGAGGAACCCCCAGAACCGGAGGAACCAGAGCCAACTGCGAAGGCCTTCTATGATATGTTGGCCGCGGCTAAGAAGCCTCTGTACGACGGTGCGTCGATTTCTCAGCTCGATGCCATCTCTCAGTGTCTAGCCGACAAGACCCAGTACTCCACCACCCGTAACGGCTTCGAAGCTAGTCTGAGAACAACTGGTAACATGTTGCCGAAAGGGCATTGTCTGCCTCAAAGCCTGCACGAGACAAGGAGACTCATGAAAGATCTCAACATGGGTTATCAAAAGATAGAGTGTTGTCCAAAAGGTTGCCTTCTATTTTGGAAACAGTTTGCGGAGGACAATTATTGTACTATTTGTAAGGCCTCCAGGTATGAAGAGGTAAAGGGAAAGGATGGTCAGGTGAGACAGTCAAAGATCCCGAAGTCGATTCTTCGGTATCTCCCATTCATAAAAAGAATCCAGCGGCTTTACATGAGCGAGGAGACCGCCAAACAGATGACGTGGCACAAGAAGGGGACGAGAATCGATAAGGGGAAGATGGGACATCCATCTGATGGTAAGGCATGGAAGAACTTCGATGAAAAATACCCCGATAAGGCAGCTGATGCTCGGAATGTCAGAATTGCGATAGCAACAGATGGCTTCAATCCATATGGAATGTCGACTGCTAATTACAGCTGCTGGCCCGTGTTTGTTATTCCGCTCAATCTCCCTCCCGGAGTCCTAATGACGAGGAAGACCATGTTTCTGTCGCTGATCATTCCAGGGCCCGACTACCCGGGTAAGAATTTGAGTGTCTACATGCAGCCGATTGTGGATGATTTGAACCACTCTTGGCACCACGGGACGTTGACATACGACCGAGCATCAAAGACAAACTTCTACATGAAAGTTTGGTTGCAGTATACCATGCATGACATGCCCGGGTACGCCTTAACATGCGGATGGTGTACAGCTGGTAAGTGGCCATGCCCAGTGTGCAGGCACCGACTTGAGTTCCTTTGGCTAAAATCAGGTGGCAAGTATGTTGCGTTTGACACGAATCGACAGTTCCTCAAAAGGAGGCATCCGTTCAGAGAAGACATAAAGAACTTTAAGAAGGGCAAAGTTGTGCATGAAGTAAAAGAGGTGCCAAAGTTCGATGGTGCAGCTGTTGATGCCGAGCTACGTGCTCTCGTGCCTACGGAGCCGGGAAATGTCCATCAATTTGAGGGATATGGTGTAACGCACAACTGGACTCACGTGGCAGCCTTAACGAAGCTCGAGTATTACAAGGACCTCAAACTTCCCCATAACATCGATGTGATGCACACCGAAAAGAATGTTGGGGAGTCCCTCTTTCACACAGTCCTGAACATTCCTGGGAAGTCAAAGGATAATGTCAAGGCTAGAGTCGATGTTGAGAAGCTCTGTGATAGGAAGAGATTATACATGCAGCCTCCTACTGGCCTTCGAAAAAATTGGTTCAAGCCACATGCCAACTTCTGCCTTGATTCCACCCAAAAGAAGGAGGCATTCAAGTGGCTCAAATACGTCGTGATGTTCCCTGATGGTTATTGTTCGAATATAGGTAAGGGAGTCAATCTTTCGACTGGAAAAGTCACCGGGCTCAAGAGTCATGACTATCATATATGGATTGAGAGGCTGATGCCGGTGATGGTTCGAGGGTATCTCCCCGAGAAAGTCTGGCGAGTGCTTGCAGAGTTGAGCCATTTCTTCTGCACGCTCTGTGCTAAGCAGATATGTCCTCTGGTTATTGAGAAGCTGCAGGTTCAAGTGCCGGAGTTGCTATGCAATTTGAGATGATCTTTCCGCCAGGTTTTTTTACTCCAATGGCACATCTCATTGTTCACCTCGCGAACGAGGCACTCTTGGGTGGCCCGATGCAGTTTCGTTGGCAGTTTTGTATTAAGAGAGAGTTTAAGTATATTCGAAGGATAACTGGAAACAAAGCCAAGATTGAAGCATGCATAGGCGAGGCAACATGCCTTCGGGAGATGGCAGACGCCGCGACAACGTATTATCCTGATGAAGTTCCCACTCTGCATAACCCGGTCTCTCGTTACAATGTTGATGTACCCAAGAATGACCCCAAGCTCGAACTATTCCAATATCCCGGTGGCAAGGCCGGTAGAGGACAAAAATATAAATTGGAGAAGGAAGAGAATGATTGCATTATGCTCTATGTGCTTATGAACATGAAGGAAGTGCTCGAGTTCATTAGGTAAAATGGTGTACAAATTACTTTGCATCTACTAACCTGGTCTCGGTCTAATGCTTATTTTCTCCTTTTAGCGAATTGACGGACGAACAGTGGCCGGGAACGATGGATCCCTCTCCCGCGGAGTTGGACACTCTACTGAAAGAGGGTGCTCCCGGAAATAAAATAAACTTTGCGTCCTGGTTCAAGAAAAAAGTAATTTCTAGCCTGTCTCTCTTACATTGCAAAACGTGACTTGTCCCTCTTATTCCACGTAATTAATGCACACAATAAATTTGAACTGTACTTGTAGGGAGCTGATGGCAATGTTGAGATGACAGATGAGTTGAGATGTGTTTCCCAAGGTTGTAACCGTGACGTTATGAAGTATGAGAAGTATGATGTGAATGGATTTCACTTCCATACAGAAGCACACCAGAAGGGCCGAGCGAATCCAAAAACTGTAAATACTGGGGTCTTCACCGGAGGAGCCGATGGCCTTGATTACTACGGAAGGTTAGAGAATGTATACGAGCTGACATTCAATCGTACGAACATACAACTCAATCTCGTTGTGTTCAAGTGTCATTGGTTCGACCCAAGGGGTGGACAGAGAAGTACCAAGTCTATTGGGTTAGTTGAAGTTAGGCCTTCAACCACCTATAGCGGAGCCGATGTCTTTGTTGTGGCTCACCAAGCTAAGCAAGTTTATTATTTGCCATACCCATGCCAGAAAGCGGAGCTCAAGGGTTGGGAAGTCGTGTTCCAGGTATCGCCACATGGTAACCTAACAATTCCCTCCGAGGACGATTACAACAACATTGACCCTGTAACATACGAGGGAATTTTCTATCAAGAGCAAGAGGACTTTGGTCACTTTGAGTTAGAACCGGTAGTGCTTGAGGACCTCGGAGACGATGCAGAAACTCGTGGTGAGGCAGTGGTGGATCTAAAGGACATAAATATGCTCGAAAAGTTACATGCGGAGAATGACCCCATCGATGAGCCTCCACCCGTCGACGAGCTTCAAACTTACTACTCAAAAGATAGTCATAGTGAGAAAGAGAATGAAATTGAAATTGAGAATGAGAGTGATGATGACTGGTGAGGGTCTTTTATATCTTTATGCTTAGGATTTATTTGTGAACATACTTCTTAATTGTCAACATACTTCTTAATTGTCAACATACTTCTTAATTGTCAACATACTTCTTAATTGTCAACATACTTCTTAATTGTCAACATACTTTCTTATTTGCATTATGCCTTTATACTTAGTATTTATTTGTCAACATTTTATTATGTCTTTGTGCTTAATTGTTTTCTCTTTCTCAATGCAGGTGATTGAACAATATGAGCAGCGGCAAGGCAAACTCGGCGACCTTGCTTAAGGAGATGCACCAGCGCAAGAAGAATGTTAGACGGAGTGGGAGAGAGCCGACTCCCAATCCGCGTTACCCCGATCTTGCCGGTGCGGGAGGAGGACGAGGACGAGGACGAGGGGGACGATGAGGACGAGGTGGCGGGGGAGGAGTGGACTTTGACCCACCACCCGCCGCTTCTGGCGACGTTGCTCCTGAGTTGTTCCTGGAGGGGCCGTCTAGAGGGGACGACTTGGACTCTAGACACGAGTCGGAGTCTAGACACGAGGTGGAGGACGAGGACGAGGACGAGGGGGACGCGAGGCCGAAGAAGTTGAGGACTCATGGGGAATCGTGCGTCCCTGATGAGAGGAGGGAGCCTAAGACCCAGGAGGCGAAGACCTTCATCATTCCTGATGGCGTTAGGTAAGTGTACTAATTTGGCAATTTTGAACATGTAATTTCATTTTGGTCATAAACAATTTGGCATGTGTACTAATGTTTGATTTATGTGCAGCAATTGGACATTTGCACCGGGGAGCAAGGGCCGCCTACCTAACAGCATGGTTGGAGCTCTGATTAGGAAGTTCTGGCCGGGGAAATACACTCCCCTCGACATGGTCCCCGGTGGCGAGCCGAAGCTAGCCACTACTTGGGCAGACTACCAGGCTGCTCCGGGCGTAGGCTTCAGGACAGCTGCTGAGGCTGTGATCACCAAGTTTTTGGTAAGACATATTTCTCGAGTTTCATTCATAGTGATGAACCAATGTGCTAACTCATGACTCTCACAATTGTTTTATGCATGATTGAAGTGCTTTTATCGCGTGGATGAGGAGGATGCGCAGAGGGCGGACCGGACTTTGCTTGGAGCTTGTGAGAAGTTGACACCGCAGGTGTGGTACAACCATAAGGTAACGGCCGCTAGTCAGTTCTGGGCTGAAAGGGGAAAGAGGGTCAAGAAGGAGGACATTGTTGGTCGGAATCCTAATCCCGACTTCGAGATGTCGCTGGATGACTTCATGTCGGTGAGTGAAATGTTAATGAGATCCTATATTGCTGTTAAGTTGCCATTGCATTATCTTGAGTTGAGTATTGCATTTTCAGGTTGTCCCTGAATGGGCTGAGGCGCATCGAGAGGCATGGGCGGAGCTGGTTAGTACGAGGTGGCTCAGGGCAGACGAGGAGTTTGCAGCCGTGTCGATGTGGAACTCGGATAACCGAGGCGACGGTGGAACACACTGTGCGGGAAACCGCATCTTTGATCGCTTCAAGGGGAAGATGGTATGTACATACATGGAATCATGCATAACATTTATACTTTATACGCATAACATTTCTGTTCATGATGCAGGTGGCCGAGGCACCGCCAGGGGAGGAGATTCACGATGTCATGGTATATGACATGATGCGGAGGAACAAGCCCGTTGCCTCGGCGCCTCCGGACGCCGCCCCCCAGTACTACGGCAACGCCGGGGAGCAGATAGAGGACTACTGCCAGATGGTGCAGTCTCGTCACCCGGAGGTGGATGACCCTAGACGCGCGGAGACCGATGAGGGGTCGTTGGTCCTGTCGGGGCACGGGTTGCAGCATGGCCGTCTCAAGGTGCTTAATTCAAAGGTCAAGCATTCCCTCACCATGAGCTTCACTCGCCTCAAGGCGGTCCTCACCCCTGACAGCGCCCCTATCCCGCCTCGTGACCAGCCTCGTCGACCCAGATATGATGTAAGTTTTCCTCATTTCCATCCTCTTTGCGACTTTCGGTCCTGCATGGCTAAGTGCTGATGATATTCATTGTTTGTGAAATGGTAGGCTGCTTTCGAGGCGGCCTTCGATGCGGCTCATGAGCAATATCAGTAGGCCTTTCGGCTGCACCAGGAGGCGACTACGGCCTACATGGCGTATCTACATGTAAGTCTGAACCTTTATTTTTGAAAAAAATGACAAGTCCCACTTCCCCTAGTTTGAAAAAGATGACAAGTCCCACATCTAAACTATCTTGCAGGCGTCGATGATGGCTATGCGATCTGGAGCGAGTTTCGATGTAGGGGAGCAGCCTCCCATACCGGGGCCGGCGCCATTGATGCCATCGAGGGAGAGTTTCGCTAGGACCTACTACGCATCGATGGCGGTAAGTTCTTTTGCCAAACCAATGGTTACCGCTTGCCTTTGCCTCGCAAGTTGCTAACATCTAGGGAACATGTAGGGAACGACATCTTCCTTTGCCTCGCAGGGTGGGCGTCAGATGACACCGGTCCATCCCGATGGTCCTTCTCCTGGCCATTGTCATGGTACTTCTCCTACTGGTACTTCTCCAGGCGGTTCTTCTGCAGCTTCTACTGGGCATAATTTTGCAGAACGTCGGCAACCTACTTTCACTAGGGGAGATCTCGGGTTCACCCCGACCCCGTCTCCAGAGTAGTAGGGATTTCCGCCTTGAGATACTATGTGTGTCGCTACTTGCATGTCGATACTTGCGTGTTGCTACTTGTGTGTTGCTACTTGTCTGTCGTGTCGCTACTTGTCTGTCATGTCGCTACTTGATCATCTATGTATGCCATCTATGAATTTATATATTTATGTGTATGGCACTTGCAACAGATTTCTGTGTATGGCATATATGTTTTTATATATATTTATGTGCATTTGATGCTGTGGAACCAGCAAATCTGGAAAAAAAAATCTGGGCCCCATACGCCGAGGGCATTGCCGTCGGCGTAGAGGTGACCATAGTGGCTCGGATAAGCCATATGCCGAGGGCCAAGCCGTCGGCACAGGCTACCCTCTACGCCGAGGGCTATGCCGTCAGCGTATGCCCTCGCACGGAATGCCTCGCTGCCAGCCACGTGTCCCTATATGCCGATGGCATAGCCCTCGGCGTATGCCCTAGCTGCCATTTGGCTTGACGACTGCCGTGAGCTGCTACGCCGGGGGCCAGTACGCCGAGGGTCCCTTGGGCCGTCGGCATAGGTCTAGTACGCCGAGGGCTTCTTATACGCCGAGGGTCAGCATGCCTCCGCCGAGGGAGGTCTACGCCGAGGCGATACGCCGACGGCTGCCCTCGGCGTATCATACGCCGACGGCAATGCTCTGTACGCCGAGGGTCAAAAGCCGTCGGCAACGTGCTGGATTCCTGTAGTGCTTTGAAGAGATGTAATTGTTGGTTGCTATTTTCCACACACATATAAATGTTGTTTAACTGATATATGGAATAATATGTATATCGTATTCCTTCAAATTAGACAACCAAAAAAACAACTTAGTTATGGGATGTTCCATTCTGATAATCTTTTTTATGGTGTAATGCTCTTCTTTAATGGATAGGTATGTTAGCTGATAATTTTGGTATACCTGATTCACGATTCTGTGTTTATTTCCACTGCATCTTGGTGTTTAGTGCTTGATATTCTCAGTGAAATGCATTAAGTGGTTGTAACAGGAGAATTCTCAGAACATGGTCGAAGGGTTAGTTACCTCTGTCTATCTCCACATGGGTGACTAGCGTTTGCTTTTCTTTGAAGAGATGTAATTGTTGGTTGCTATTTGGCACGCACATACAAACATTTTTTAACTGATATATGCAATCATATGCATATCATATTCCTTGAAACTAGACAACCACAAAAACAACTTAGTTATGAGATGCTCCATTCTGATAATGTTTTCATGGTGTAGTGCTCTTCTTTACTGTATAGGTATGTCACCTGATAATTTTGGTATACCTGATTTAGGTTTTCGTCTTTATTTCCAGTGTCTCTTGATGTTGGGTGCTTTATTTTCTCAGTGAAATGCACAAAGTGGTTGTAACAGGAGGATGCTCATAACATCGTAGTTTTCCTCTTCAAAGAATCTAGACATGATGTACAAACTTAAGGTATTAGAACTTTAATTTGTAGATTTTTACCATGCTCAGCTTGATGCAATTAACTCCAAGGTTCTATAAGGACGGGGAACGGACAAATTATTTTCTGTTGCCAAGTGAGAAACTTGAAGTGGAAATTCTAAAGGAAATCTATTGTTTATTCGGTAAGAAAGCACATATTGAGGCGTATGGGTTTGTAAATATAAACCTAAATTTTTTGGGGTCTCATGATATGTTGACTGCTACCTTTTACCATTGTTCTATATTGATTGATTTATTTATATTTTGGAGTCATTTGACTTTTTCCTAGAAGTTGTCATTGATTAATATGTATAAGTGTTGTCAATATTCTTTCTAAGGACATGTGATTTTCATTCGAAAATCTGAACATGTAGATGCCATTTCTTTTATGTCCAATAATTGCATGAAACAAAATTCTTAAGTGTAACAAAGGATGAATAATTGAAACAATGAAATTCTTGTGTCTTTAGTGTGATAGCACGTGCAGGTGCACGGGTTAATGACTAGTGATTAAAATTTGTTTAGAAACACTCAGGACAGGAACTACTCAGGGCTGCACACCTGGCTGTCAACCCAGGACTTGTGTGGTGGTTTTCACCTGAGGGTTATCCTGGTTTACTGAGTAACTACCCAGGGCTACATACCTTGCAAGTATGTGGTGGTTTTCACCTGGTGGTTATCTTGACCTTTTTAAAGTCTTTCTCAATGATTAAAAAATTTTGATTTGAAAATGATAGGATAAAACTTGCTTTATGCAATTCAGCCAAAAGCTCCACCAGCCAAAATATCATGTAGATAGATCTTTCACAACAGCCACCAAATATATGTCATTTGCCAGCATATCATTATACTGACCCCCATTTATGGGGCTGCATATTCAAATGTGCAGGATTTTCTGAGGAGGAGTAAGTTGATAGGATCTCGAATCTACATTCCAATATGACTGCCTGTGGCGCATGGTGAAGATGGAGGCTCACTGCTACCTTAGCTTCTGGTGTGTTTATGTTGTGTTGAACTCTATCTTTTGAGCTAGTCCATGTGACTAAGCTAGTTTGTAAAGTTTAAGGACTTGTGTATGTGGATCTGCGTTGTAATCTTTGATACTTTGCAATGAATACTATATTTTGTACTGTGGTGCTATCAGTGATTGATGACCCACAAGTATAGGGGATCGCAACAGTCTTCGAGGGAAGTAAAGCCCAAATTTATTGATTCGACACAAGGGGAGCCAAAGGATATTTATAAGCCTTAACAGATGAGTTGTCAATTCAGTTGTACCTGGAAATAGACTTGCTCGCAGCGGTTTATCAGTAGTAATAGTTTTATAGTGGTGATAGTAGTGAAACAGTAACAACAGTAGTAAAATAAAAGCGGTAATAGTAGCAATAGTAAACAGTAGGATAAAATATTGTAGGTATAGGGATGGATGTACGGGCGTTGCATGGATAAGATAATTCATGAAATCAGTGAGACAGAGGCAATTGCAGATAAATAATGATAAAGCATCCTAGTACTAAACAATCATAGGCATGTGTTTCGTATATAGTCGTACATGCTCGCAATGAGAAACTTGCACGACATCTTCTGTCCTACCAGCCTGTTACAGCAGGGCCTCAAGGGAAACTACTGGTAATTAAGGTACTCCTTTTAATAAAGTACCGGAGCAAAACATTAACACTCGGTGAACACATGTGATCCTCACATCATAGCCACCCCCTCCGGTTATCCCAATTTCTGTCACTTTGGGGCCTCGGGTTCTGGACAACGATATGTGTAAACAACTTGCAGGTAAGATCATAAATAACAAGTATCATCATAAAATAATAACAAGTTCAGATCTAAGATCATGGCAATCGGGCCCAAAGTGACAAGCATTAAGCACAACAAGTTGCAACAATGTCATAATTACTAATAATAGATACTAGGCACTATGCCCTAACAATCTCATAGCAAATTACATGAATGATCTCATCCAATCCCTACCATCCCCTTCGCCTACAGCGGGAATTACTCACACATGGATGGGGGAGTCATGGATGGTTGATGGAGAGATGCTGGTGATGATAGTGATGAAGATCTCCTCCAAATCCCCGTCCCGGCAGGGTGCCAGAACGGAGTTTCTAGTTCCGAATCGCGGTTTCTAGTGGTGGCGGCGCAATAGAAGTCTATCTAGGAAAAACACAGAACCCTCGCTCCTTTCAGGTCAGAGGGTATATGTAGGCGGAAGGAGGGGTCGAGGCGACGGCCGAGGCGGCCTCACCACAGGTGGGCGCGGCCAGGCCTGGGCCGCGCCCCCTGGTGGTGTGGCGGCCTCCCAGCCCCTCTCTGTCTTGTCTTCTGGCTCTATGGGTCTTCTGGTGAAATAGGATTTTTGCAATATTTTCCTGGATTTTTACTGAAAGTTGGATTTCTGCACAAAAATGAGACACCAGAGCAATTCTGCTGAAAACAGCGTTAGTCCATGTTAGTTGCATTCAAAACACACAAATTAGAGGAGAAACAACAGCAAAAGTGTTCGGGAAAGTAGATACGTTTTGGACGTATCAACTCCCCCCAAGCTTAGCTTATTGCTTGTCCTCAAGCAATTCAGTTAACAACTGAGTGCGATAAAAGAAACTTTCACGAACACATTTGCTTCATAATATGTAATTATTCTCACTATATGATCAAATGCTTAAATAATTCATAGTAAGAAATATGCAGCTAATGTTATCTCATAGTCATGCAAGCTATGAAAGAGTGCCAATATACTAATAACAAGTAACATGAAACATAAGAAGTTGCAAGATTGTAATGCTCATAATAAGATATGAAAAAGTGGTATCCCGCTTGCCTTTATTTGTGGAGCAAAACATAAATGATGAGGCACCTCTGAAGTCCAAGAGAAGACTAGAAGTAGAAATATTAAAGATACAAGCATCAAAGTTATACCACAATTAACCGTGTTCTGGGAGTAAAAGAAAGGCCCATCACAGAGGGAAGCAGTGATTTAACATGTGCTAGAGCTTTTCATTTGTAAAACAGAGATAAAAATTTATTTTGAGAGGTGGTTGTTTCATGTCAACGACTGGCAATGGGGACTTGCTATCTTCCATACTAAACAAGTGAGAGCGGTTCCGAGTTCTTTGAAAACTTGGCACATTTGTGCTCTTTTATAAAGCTTTGGCACTCCTCCCCACCTTTTTTCCTTTCTCAAACCATGGCTAACCGATTCCATCAGGTGCCCACCAACTTTCACATACCATGGAGGAGTGCCTCTTTTTTTCTTTCTTTTTTAGATTAGATTACAATGGTCTGACCAGCTCCCTTGCAAAATTAATGGCGAGCAGATGAAGCTGCCTAGTCGAGGGGTACTTAATTTAATATGGAAGATAGCAATTCCGACCACTATGTCCCCATGAGCTAAAAAACTGTGGCACAAAATGAGAAGTAGTTGAAAGTTTTGAAAGGTAGCACATGAAAATTACTTGGAATGGCTTGCAAATACCACACATAGGAATTTATAGTGGACTCTTTGGTAGACTCGGTTTTTGGTAATTAGATGCACGAGAAGTATTCCCTCTCAATACAAGTGAAGGCTAGCAAAAGACTAGGAAGCGACAATCGAGAGAGCAATAGCTGTCATAATCATGCTTGCGACAAAACAAAATTAATATAGGCATAAAAATGATACAAGAACTTTGAGGCAAAGTAAATCATAGAGGCTTAATTGACTTTTTGTTTAGTCATGTGCATGCTTGAGCATGTGCCAAGTCGATTCAAATGAAACATTCAGAGGAGGATACCACAATAACATACCATATTATGAATAAAACAATGCAAGCAAGCGTCTACATGACATGCTACGAACTATTAGTAAATTGGAACTAATCATATGAGAGCAAGAACTACAAAGCATCCATTAAATAACATATACCTTACATGAACCGACTAAGCATGTCCACATAGATGAATATATGTACAAAAATGAAAACAAATAGAGTTCATACCGGGCTCTTACCACATCTCGGATTGTCATATGTCATCATTATTGCCTTTCACTTGTGTGGCTTGAATAATATGAAGTGAATACCAAGCTCCAATAGAGTCACGGGAGACTGAACTCTGCAACAAACTTTACAAAACCGAAGAAGAACAACAAATATTTTTGGGTTTTCGATTTTGAAACAAGAACAGAAGGAAATAGCAAACAAAGCAAAATATTTTTGGATTTTTCAAATATCAAACCGAAAATAGCAAGTAAACCAAATCAAAACTAGAAACTAAAAAGGCAAACGAAGAGAAACAACGGAAATATTTTTGGTCTTTTTGAGTTTTGGAAAGTAGAAATAAAAACAAGAACAATAAAGAAAAGAAAGCGAAACATGGATATACAAAGTACCGACAAAATATGATATGTAGATGAGTGAATCGTCGACATACCTCCCCCCAAGCTTAGGCTTTTGGCCTAAGTGGAGATCAATCCCAACTCGGCCATGAAGTGGCGTCTCCAAAATATGACGAAGAAGCACCTTCGTCCTGATATGAGCTCGAGGGAGCCCCGGTGTGGTATACGGCGTAGTGATCGGCTGACGCCTCCTCTTTCTCCTGGTCCACCACGCTGTGCTAAACGTGGAAGCCGAGCAACCTAAGCTGCTCGTCCAACTCCTCCTTCAAGCACGACCATGGCCTCCTGTGAATAGTGAACAAACTGGACTGCGGTAAGGGAATTTCCCTTTCCTCTCCATCAGTGAATAATATTCTATAAACTAATTTCCTTGCACATGAGTTAGTAGTAACGAAGTGATGGAGCTTCATGGCAGCAAGATCGAGCCTCTGTGGAGCCAACAATATATCATTAGGAGCAATAGAAAGTCCTAGAGCAGCAACAATGCGCGCAACAATAATGCCTCCATAAATAGGTCCCCTAGCGGCTAGGCGACGAGCAATAAGAGCACCGAGGTTGTACTTCTTGCTAACATCAAGAGCGGTAGCTAGAAAAGCTAAATGATAGTTAGAGATATTGCTAGTGTTCCCCCTACCAAGAATGCTAGTGGCAAGATAATAAGTAAAATATCTAATAGCTGGGAGTTGAATGTTTCTTATCTTGCCACGCTGTGCTATGCGGTCATCATCATTAGTTACTCCTCGGTAGAGCTCCAACAAATCAGTGGGTTGTTGCAGCATCTTCTTGGCCGTCCCAAACATGGGAATACCTAAAATACCACAAACCTCTCCAAAGACATGGTGATAGACTTATCATATATCTTAAATGCAATGGAAGGCTTAAAATGAGAGTTAGTAAATTTAAAGCTTTCAACAAAAATCTTCGTAAGCATAGCATATTGATTACTCTCATCCGTCATGTATGTAGTCAATCCAACCCTGTCAACAAGGAGTAAGAAATCCTCAAGAATCCCTGCATCACTCAAAAAGTTAGCACAAGGGAAGATGGATGGATGCGCATCTCCATCGTCCCCCTCAATGTTCGGTGACATAAGATCTTCATTGTAGGATATCCTATATTGAGCAGTAGATCTTGAAGGCCTCTATGACCTTGGCGCTTCTCGTTCAAAGACTTCTCCAAAGGTGTAGTTGTCCATTTCCCTTTTCTGAAATTTTTCACAAACCTCATAAAAAATAATTTTAAGACAATCAAGTGTAGGAAACTACTATAGGGAGTTACTAGAGGGCTAACATGCATCAAAATAACATTTCTAATCAATAGAACAAGCATGCAAACTCAATTCACCTGCAACCTATAGAGCTAAAATACTCAAGAAATACTCCACTAAACAAAATTCTACTTGGACAATCGAAGGAGTCACATACCAGAGAACAAATGCTCCAAATCTCAGCAACAAAGATGGGCTGAGCAAGGAGATCAAAAAATCGTGATGGAGAGCGGCAAGAACACGGGTTTGAGCTGGGGTGTTCAGATTTTTCGGGAGAGAAAGAAGTGGGGATGAAGAGATAAGTGAGTGGCCAGGGGGCCCCCCTCACCATGGGTGGGCGCGGCCAGGCTTGGGCCGCGCCCCCTGTTGGTGAGGTGGCATGGTGGGTCCCCATGAGGTCTCCCAGGTGCCTCTCTGTCCCATTTTTTACATAAAAATTTAAAAATATTTTTCTGGAGTTTTTCGAGAAACTTTATTTTCGAGGATTTTTTAGAAATTCACAAGAGATTAAAAACTCGGGAAAACAAAGATGGAAAGATAGCAAGCAAATCAAAACCAAGTATATAGGAGCTCTAAGATACTCTAATCATGCAACTAACAAAGGGAACAAAATTGATAAAAGTAAATATGAGTGAGGTAAAGTAAATGCGGTGAAAACGAAGTTTCATTCATATAAAATCACTTTGTTAACAAGGTTGATCAAGTCTTGTTACCAAACTAATTTTATATGAGGTAAAACTTTGCATTTCACTATATGCTTCTGTTACCTTGACCTTGATAGGCATAGTTCCAATCATGACAATTTTATATTCTTCCTTGGGCTTTCGCTCTGAACAAATAATCTGACCAACTCTGATGGTCTCAACATTCTTGATTGAATTTAGAGCATTCTTTCTATCAATCTTCTTGGGAAAATAGACCATGTATTCTTTGTCATTGACATTAAAAGTTACTTTTCCTTGATTGCAATGAATAACCGCACCTGTAGTGTTTAGAAAAGGTCTCCCAAGAATAATAGACATATTATAATCTTCAGGCATTTCCAATACAACAAAGTCAGTTAATATCAAACAACTGTTAGCAACTTGAACAGGAACATTTTCACATATACCAATAGGAATAGTAGTAGACTTATCAGCCATTTGCAAGGATATATCAGTTGATACCAATTTTTCTAGATCAAGTCTCTTATTAAGAGAAAAAGGCATGACACTAACTCCGGCTCCCAAATCACATAAAGCAGTTCTAACATAGTTATTTTTAATGGAGCAAGGAATAGTTGGTATACCTGGATCTCCAAGCTTCTTCGGAACTTTACCATCAAAAGAATAATTAGCAAGTAAAGTGGAAATTTCCTCATTAGGAATCTTTCTTTTATTAGTAACAATATCTTCATATACTTTGAATAAGGAGGCATTTTAATAGCTTCAGTCAAAGGAATTTGCAAAAATAAAGGTTTCACACAAAACCTGTTGTAGTGTTCTTCTTCTTTAGATTTGTGTTTCTTACCAGGAAAAGGCATTGGTTTCTGCACCCAAGGTTCTCTCTCATTACCATGCTTGTTGGCAATGAAGTCTTATTTGGTGTACTTTGCATTCTTAGCAAGCTTTTTTGGTTCCTCTTCAACTTCTTCTTTATCGGGGGCATCACCTGGTTCAGTTTCAGCATCAGAAATAGAAACACTATTAGGATCTTTACCTGCTTCAGAAGATTCTGCAACTGTTTTATGCTTCTTCTTCTCCTTCTTGGAAGGAATATCATCTCTTAAAGTGCGTTGAGAATCTTGCTCGATCCTCTTAGGATGTCCTTCAAGATATAAGGGGTCTTGAGTGGTAGCACCTCCTCTTGTGCATATTTCACACGCTTGTTTTTTCTCTTGCGGCATTAACTATTAAGTCTTTTTGCACCTTGGTAAGCTGATCAATTTGAGTCTGAACCACTTGAAAATGTTTAACAAGTATCTTCACATCATTGGAGGTTCTCTCCACAATATCCTGCAACTTGTTAATAGCTCTAGAATTTTCCAACAAATGATTCTGCACCCTTCTATTAAAATTATCTTGCTTAACAATAATATTATCTAACTCATCTAAGCATTGATCAGGAGGTCTAGAGTAAGGAATATCTCTATCATCAAAGCGTTGGAGAGAGTGTACCTCAATAGTATATGAGTGAGGGATTGGCTTACATAATTCTTCTATAGGAGGTAAATTCTTCACATCTTCAGATTTAATCCCTTTCTCTTTAAGAGATTTCTTGGCTTCCCTCATAACTTCATCATTTAATTCAATCATTCCTCTCTTCTTCGGTGTCGGCTCTGTAGTTGGCGCTAGTGTTGGTGTTGGTGTTGACTCAGCCATAGTCTAATCATCATGATTTCGATTTATTTTAGCCATTAGTTCTTCAGCCTCAGCCGGAGTTCTTTCCGTGAAAACACAACCAGCACAACTATCCAGATATGTCTTAGATTCATCAGTTAGTCCATTATAAAATATATCAAGGAGTTCATTTTTAGGCAATGGCTCTTTAGGCAATGCTCTAATTAAAGAGCAAAACCTTTCCCAAGATTCAGGCAATATCTCTCCTTTTCCCTGTTCAAAGTCAAAGATTTTTTGCACAGCAGCATGTTGAGCACTAGTAGTAAAATATTTTTGAAAGAAAGCATTAACCAAAGCAATAGGACTATCAATAGATCCATGAGACAAATTATTAAACCAAGTTTTAGCTGCACCTTTCAATGAAAAAGGGAAAATCTTAGCAACAAAGTAAGTGCGAAGCTTAATATCATCAGAAAACAAATTACTCAAAGTAGAAAGCTCATTCATATGTCCCATAGCACTTTCATTTTTAGTACCACAAAAAGGTTCTTTCTCAACAATAGATATGTAAGATAAATCTAAAGAGAAATCATAATCCTTATCTCTAATATTTATGGGAGAAGCAGCAAACTTAGCATCAGGAGATAATTTATATCTAACATCACGTCTTGCTAGAATTTCCTTAACAGCATTAGCATCACGAGTGGCATGAACTTCAGCAATAAAATCATCATCGAGCTCAATATAAGTGTTATCAAGATCATCACTAGGACATTCCCTAGACTCAGGTGACCTAAAAGGTGTAACAGTGGTGTTCCCATTTGCTTATTTCTATCAATTGTCGCATCTAAAAAGGAACCTAGCAAACCACTCTCATCAAGCACAGTAGAAGCATCATTTAAATTATCAGTGGCATTTTCAAACTCAGCAGAAGAAGTAGCAGTAGCGTGTGCATGTGGTGGTGTAAGCAACTTACTCATAACATATGGTGAATCAAGAGCAACAGAGGTGTTCAGACTTGTACCTCTTCTTGTAGTGGATGGCAATATAGGAACTTTTCCATCACAAGGTTTACCCATGATGAAAGGATTGTAGTGAACAATATGAATTCCAAGTGAACTTACAAATAAAGCTATGCTCCCTGGCAACGGCGCCAGAAAATAGTCTTCATGACCCACAAGTATAGGGGATCGCAACAGTCTTCCAGGGAAGTAAAGCCCAAATTTATTGATTCGACACAAGGGGAGCCAAAGGATATTTATAAGCCTTAACAGATGAGTTGTCAATTCAGCTTTACCTGGAAACAGACTTGCTCGCAACGGTTTATCAGTAGCAACAGTTTTATAGTGGTGATAGTAGTGAAACAGTAACAGCAGTAGTAAAATAAAAGCGGTAATAGTAGCAATAGTAAATAGTAGGATAAAATATTGTAGGTATAGGGATGGATGTATGGGCATTGCATGGATAAGATAATTCATGAAATCAATGAGACAGAGGCAATTGCAGATAAATAATGATAAAGCATCCTAGTACTAAACAATCATAGGCATGTGTTCCGTATATAGTCGTACATGCTCGCAATGAGAAACTTGCATGACATCTTCTGTCCTACCAGCTTGTTGCAGTAGGGCCTCAAGGGAAACTACTGGTAATTAAGGTACTCCTTTTAATAAAGTACCAGAGCAAAGCATTAACACTTGGTGAACACATGTGATCCTCACATCATAGCCATCCCCTCCGGTTATCCCAGTTTCTGACACTTTGGGGCCTTGGGTTCCGGACAATGATATGTGTAAACAACTTGCAGGTAAGATCATAAATAACAAGTATCATCATAAAACAATAACAAGTTCAGATCTGAGATCATGGCACTCGGGCCCAAAGTGACAAGCATTAAGCATAACAAGTTGCAACAATGTCATAAGCACTAATAATAGATACTAGGCACTATGCCCTAACAATCTCATAGCAAATTACATGAATGATCTCATCCAATCCCTACCATCCCCTTCGCCTATAGCGGGAATTACTCACACATGGATGGGGGAGTCATGGATGGTTGATGGAGAGACGTCGGTGATGATGGTGATGAAGATCTCCTCCAAATCCCCGTCCCGGCAAGGTGCCAGAATGGAATTTCTGGTTCTGAATCGCGGTTTCTAGTGGTGGCGGCGTAACGGAAGTCTATCTGGAAAAAACACCGAACTCCCGCTCCTTTCAGGTCAGAGGGTATATGTAGGCGAATGAGGGGTCGAGGCGATGGCTGAGGCGGCCTCACCACAGATGGGCGCGGCCAGGCTTGGGCCGCGCCCCCTGGTGGTGTGGCGGCCTCCCAGCCCCTCTCCGTCTCGTCTTCTGGCTCCATGGGTGTAACATCCCAAGATTTTATCAAATTTTGGAGGGAAATTTTTTGTTTTTGTTTGGTTGTGTTGATTGAAATTTCACAGGGATTTAAAACTTTTGAGATTATTTAAAAGCTCTATTATAAAAACTAATTTAAAACTTTCTGTTATTCTTGAAGAACTCATCTGAGAAAACAAGATTTCAAAATATTATTTTGTTTTGATTTAAAACCTATGCAAGCTTGCTTGCAAAGGAGTGATTTTCAAAATGTGATATCTTTTAAAGGATTACATTTCTAAAACATTGTTTGAAAATAGATTTCAAAATGTTATTTATAAAATATATATCCTCTGATTTTAAAAGGATTAGTTGAAAACACTATATCTATTTTTGTATTATGCAAGCAAAGCCGTTTTGCTAAACTTATAAAGCCTTTTTGAAAATCTTGTTTTATTTTGGGAAAACATGTTTCTTACTGGTTAAAACATTATGTTGAATTTTAGAAAAAATTAGAAATTGGTTTGAGCTCATTTGGAGCTAAAATGAAAAAGTTATAAGACAAACCAGAAAATAAAAAGGAAAAGGTTTTAAACAAAAAAAAAGAGAAAGGGCAACTACTGGGCCGACCCGGGAAGGACCAGCCCAGCAGCTGCCGAGCCAACCCGCAAACCCCTTCCTCCCTCTTTCTTTTCTTTTCTTTTTCATTTACCACCGACAGGTGGGCCCCGGTTGCCAGTCGTCTCCCTCCTCTGGCCCGAAACTCCCACCGGAGACCGAGTCCCCGCCGTTACTTCTCCCCTTAAATCCCCTTCATTGCCTGCATTAATCAACACCTAGTCGCGGCTATAAAGACCCCTCGCCGTCCTCCTCCACCTCCCTTTCGTCCTCTTGCCCGAGACGCTGCCAGGCCGGTGGAATTCCTCGCCGGAGCCCGCCGTTTCTGCTGATGTTTGTGCCCGATTCCGGCGCGGGTAAGCTCCCCCGCGCTCTCTCCTCTAGTTTCCTCTTCTCCCCTCACCCTGGCGCATCGGCTGACACCCTCGGTTCTCCCTATCCCACAGGTTTGCGACACCCAGAAGCAACACCGAGCCGCCCTCTGTCTTCAGCCGTCATCACTCGCCGCTCCAGGAAGTGCACGAGCCCGTAGATCACGAAATCGACCTCGCCGAGATCTTCCTCACCTCGTACACCTCTCCGACGACCTCCAAGACCATGGGAGCATTCCTGCCGCTGACCAATAGTGCGCATCTCATCGGAGAACTGCCCGACGGTGAGCTCCTTTCCCCTTCCTCTCCCTGTCCGTCGGATCTAGATCCAGGGGCTCGGATAGAATCACTTAACGAATCGGTATCAGTAAATCTAGGCCGCTCAGATCTCATTTCATCTGACGCTCCTCGTTGCCTATCCACCTGAATCGGTATTGCCCTACCAGAACACGCCACGTATCAGCTTCTGGTTAAAACGAAATTCAAAATAGAATTATGAACCGGATTTCATCTAAATCTTGCATAAATCATATCTTTCGATCCATAGATCAAAAAATAGCAAATAATATCTCGTTGGAATCCTTAGAACATCTAGAATCCAGTAGTACAATAATAATTCATATTTTATGGGTTCAATTTGAATCTATTTTCAGAACTGAATCAAACCTTCTGTTAACTTAATCAATTCATATCTTTAGCTCTGTTAATCCAAAAATTACAAATTTGTAGTCTTTGGAATCCTCTCAACTTGTAGAACATCATATAATCAAGAAATGTCAAAGTTGGTATGTGCACACACTTTGTGCATTCAAATTTGTCCAAATCACTATTTTGGCAATAATCCAAATTCTATAACTTATTTTAGAGTGATTCCAATTGCAGTGACCTTGTATTACTGCAAGCTATCCAGTAGCATCACTCCCATAATTTCTTGAACCATGTCACAATTATTCAAATTCTAATATGAGGATTTGAGTAATTTCCATTATAAGAATAAATCTATTTCTGTTCAGTAACGTTTCCTTCTACCATAGCAAAACTTATAATCTTACCTAGTCATCAATGTTATCTAAACAACAATCTAATCAAGATCATATTCACTTAGACCTATCTTGTATAGTACCCACTTATTCAAATTACAAATGTGTCATTTGAGTAAATTGTGATACAATCTCAATCATGGATTCTATTCTTGCTATCTTTGTGGTGTTGATCTAATCCACATTTTAGCACCTATCCAATACTCCATGTACCTAATAGAAACCTTAAACCATAATCTCAAATGTTATCCACCCATACTCAATCCTCTGTCCACTTGATCCTGATTTCATGTGTAGAACTATTCAATTAACAAATGAGTTAATTGAGTAACACAATGTTTCATGAATCCTTACCCAATGTCTAAGTGTTATGCATACTATTTAAGAGTAATTGTTGTCACATTTACTCAATAGTATGGTTGTGCACTATTTGACACTTATGTGATGTAGTTCACATGAGTTATTCCAAGTTTCATTCATGCTTTGATAAAGCATAAAGGCTTCATCAATTATGCCCTGTTTATCTAAACTTATTTTGTCTAATTCATATTTATTCAAATTGCAATTGTGCTACTTGAGTACAATATGAATTCAACCCAAACCTAAATCCTATTTTGTTAATGTGGTGTTGTTATAACCCATACCATAGTATGTGTTATACACCATGTTGATCAATGAACCATTTGAGCTATGCTCTCAAATATCAATCATTCATACCCAATCCAATGCCTACTTAGCTTTGTTTACATGTATTGAACTATTCAACTTGCAAATGTGCTAATTGAGTAGTTCAAGCATTCTTAAAACCTAGCCTAGTTCCTAAGTGCAATATATACTATTTAAGAGTAATTGTTGTCATATTTACTCAATAGTATTGTAGTTGCACAAATTGACTCTTGTGTAATTCATTTCACATGAGCTATTCCTAAAACTCATATATGCTTTAATAAAGCACAAAAACTTCATCAATTATATTATGCCTAGTCCAATTCTCTCTCAAATCATATTGATCTTCCCCAGCTAAGCTCTCAAATGCATATCTCACGAATCATGAATCCTTTGCCATATCTTTCTATCATAACATATCAATAAATCTAATTTGTTAAACAAATACTTTAAATTGTTTGATTTGTGTGATTGTGTTGGTATGGTATGTTTATGTTATGTTATTTCTGTGTTATAGTTTGTGCGAAGAGCTACGTGCTTAGTTGAGAGAAGTGAAACATCATGATCTTCAAAAAGGCAAGTGACACACATTCCTGACCTACTTTTCAAATACTGCATTAGTGTTTTTAATGTAGTATGCATGATAGGTGTTCTAATGTTTTCAATTGCAAAGACTTTGCAAATGCTTAGATCCTAGTAGTGTGAAACTATCCCTCAAACTCTACCTTGCTAGGATTGAATATCAAATTTATCAAAATGATGATGCCAATGCCATGCTGTGTATGATCTGTAAAGATGAAAATTAATGACCTAATGAACCACCTGGGTGCAATCTTGTGGCTACTCAGGGCTACACACCTGGCTATCAACCCAGGACATGTGTGGTGGTTATCACCTGAGAGTACACAACTCAGGACTGCACACCTAGCTATCAACCTAGGACTTGTGTGGTGGTTATCACCTGAGAGTACTTTGTATTGGTTGTACCTAGGAACAGAGAGAGGACATGTCGCGCGAAAGGAATCTCGTCACCATTTCAGAATAATTAAAACTTGTATAGTGACTACTTAGGGCTACACACCTGACTATCAACTCAGGATATGTGTGGTTGTTATCACCTAAGGGTCCTCACCAATCCCAAGACTAGCTACTTAGGGCTACACACCTGACTATCAACTCAGGACATGTGTGGTTGTTATCACCTAAGGGTTACCTTGGGGCTTTAATTGAACCAAGCTACTCAGGGCCATATACCTGGCTATCAACCCATGGTATGTGGTGGTTATCACCTGAGAGTTATTCGTGTTTTGTTGAGTAACTACTCAGGACTACACACCTGGCTATCAACCCAGGATTTGTGTGGTTGTCATCGCCTTAGGGTTATTCTAGTTTTATTGAGTAACTACTCAGGACTGCACACCTGGCTATCAACCCAGGATTTGTGTGGTTGTCATCGCCTGAGGGTTATTCTAGTTTTGTTGAGTAACTACTCAGGGCTGCACACCTGGCTATCAACCCAGGATTTGTGTGGTGGTTTTCACCTGGGGGTTATCTTGACCCTTAAAGTTTATAAAGGTTTAAAAATGTTTTGATTTGGAAAATTATAGGATAAAAATTGGCTTTATGGAAATCAGCCTATGAGATCCACTAGCCAAATGTCATGTAGTTAGTTCTTCCACAAAATGCCACCAAATATGTGTCATTTGCCAGTACATCATTGTACTGACCCCTCTGGGGCTGCATATTCAACGTGCAGGTTTTATTTCGAGTAAGGAACCAGGAGTAGGATCTCGAGACTACATTCCAACATGTCTGCCTGTGGCACGTGATGAAGAATGGAGGCTCACTGTAACTATGCTTTATGCTGTGTACTCGTAAGGTTGAAGACCCATGTAACTGGATTTACGTTGTAATATTGATGCTATTGCAATGATTACTTATTTTGTACTGTGGTGCTATCTACTGATCCAGGGAATGGCACAGATACACAGGAGTTCTGCCTTTAGCAAAAGGCAGGGCGCTACAATGGGTCTTCTGGTGAAATAGGATTTTTGCAATATTTTCCTGGATTTTTACTGAAAGTTGGATTTCTGCACAAAAATGAGACACCAGAGCAATTCTACTGAAAACAGCGTTAGTCCATGTTAGTTGCATTCAAAACACACAAATTAGAGGAGAAACAACAGCAAAAGTATTCGGGAAAGTAGATACGTTTTGGACGTATCAGTGATCAAGGGAATAGCACTTAACATAGGTGTTCCACCTTAGTCCAAAGGTGGGGCGCTACAAGTTCGGTGTGTTTAGACCTATGGTCTTTGTTGATTTTTATCCTTGAGAGTTATTTCAAATAGGTTGATTGGTGATGAGTGTTAACTCGACAAATGTCCTAGATGAAGGACTTAGGATCGGGGGAATAGGGCGTCGGATGAACCCGAAGGTAAAATCAGTCAAACAAGATGTGTATCGAAAGTAAACGTGCTGGTGGTCTTAGCTTTCTCTCAATCTGTCCCTGACCGTCCTCTCCTGGACCCTATATATAGGTGGCCAGGTCTCAAGGAACAGGAGGGGTCCGATACATATTACAACACCGGTTTACGACATGAACTCGTATTTCGACTATGATTACACTTGGACCGAGCATAACGGGTCTCAGGGGTACTCAAGTAACGGGCTCTGTTATCTATACCCTTGTCAGTAGCCCCCGAGATTCTACCATAATTGTAGATTCGGGTTGAATCTCAAATCTTCATATCTTCAACTTGATCAATCTTTGGACTTCTTATTCTTCCTGTAATAAATAATCAACTTTTATTATATTATCTTGCAAGGGGTTTTGATGAGCAAGCCTCGCAGCTCTGATGGATCAAGAGGCCAGTTAACTGCTGGAACAGATAATTGTCACCTACTTCAAATTCAATCCCCTTGGACTTGAATCTGGGAAACTGGTCAAACTCATTCTTTTGCCGCATTTAGGACTTACAAAGAACGAGTTCCAGTGGTTCTCAGGGTACCCAGTGCGTCCACCAAGATTTTCTTCGCGTCGTAGACATGGAAAGTTACTAGCAGAGCGCATCCAGGTGCGTATACCAGGCCACACAGGACGGATCCTGAGGTCTTACCTTTGTGATATGTTTCAGTCATGGCATTCAAGTTTTTTCGCGATGATGCAACTCAAGAATCATATTTCGCGGTCTTTTTAGCCTTGTTTGACTGCTTAAATGCTGAAAATCTTCGGGTTTGTTCAACCTTGACTATTATGAATTCCCTCCCGATGGTAGTAATTGTACTTATACAAGTCTTCTTTTGCCTTCTTTACTTTTCTTGGAAATAATTTTGTCGGGTGCGCGACCAGCGCTCCCGATGGTAGTAGCCCTCGAGGCTATAGTCGAAAACATGTTTCGAGCATAGGCTCAAGTAAATTTTCCTTTTTCCATCCGTCACATAGCAGCTCATTTGATAATATCATTGGGTGCGCGGCCAGCGCTCCCGATGGTAGTAGCCCCCGAGGCTATAGTCGAATATTTTTGGGTATAGACTCAAAAGGCGAGTTTTCTTTACTTATGCCTCTTATCTTGTGTAAGAAATTTTGTCGGGTACCTTGATCAGCACCGATGGGCAAAGTAACATGTGATACTTTCTGCTGAATTTTCTATGATTAACCATGGTCGTCGTGTTGTATCTTGATGTTTTATTTCCCAGCCACTCGAATGCTTGTGACGTCATTAGTACAATCACTCTACGCGTGATTTGACTGGACGCTGACCGTTGCTCGTGGGCAGCGCAGTAATTTTACAATTTTCCTGCCCGTTAGTGGGCTACCGCTTCCGCTTCTTGCGCCACGTCTCAGCCCACGTTCCTTTGTCAGGAAGCTTTATAAGGGGGAGAGTGGGGGTTTTATTGTTTACCAGTTCCTTGTTCTTCTGCTGCCACCATTGCTGTATCTCCCTTGCACTCCTAAGCTTTCTCGCAGCCCCTGAGCGCACCTTCTCCGGATGCCCAAGAAGAAAGTTGCACACAGATAAAGGACATCGGAGAACGAAACACAGTACCATGGCCACCAAGTGGATTCCATCTGAGTTCAAAGAATCCAATCTGGTGAAGGCCAAGAAGGAGGGAGTAATTGATACTGATGCTTCAATCATTTTCCCTGGTACCGAGCGCATCCTAAAGCCCCCGAGCGGCCATCGGGTGATGTTTCTTGCCTTTCTCCTCCGTGGTATTTCTCTGGCTACCCACGAATTCCTTCATGGGTTACTTTTTGTGTATGGCATGCAGCTTCACCAGCTCACGCCTAATTCCATTCTGCACATTGCGTGTTTCATTACTCTCTGTGAATCCTTCCTTGGGATCGACCCTCACTGGATCCTTTGGAAGTTTCTTTTCCGCCTCCGCCCTAGCGTTTCCTTAGGCAAAAACCTTGAGCTAGGTGGAGTCGTAGTTTCTGTACGCAGAGAGTCGCACTATCTTGAATTCAATATGCCGGTTTCCATCCAAGGTTGGAGGAAGAAGTGGTTTTATATTCAGGACAAAAAGGCTGCTTCTTCTGATCAATTTGGCATTGCCCCTTTTGATGCTAAAGCAAAAATGATGAAGCTCACATCCTGGGATTCTCCTCCAACAGGGCTGAGTTTAACAACATTCAGCCACTGTTGGCTTGTATTCAAGCTTTGAAGAGCGCCACTAGAGGCGGACTGACAGGGACGCAACTTATGGCGTTCTTCCCGCAGAGGCGCATCCAGCCTCTCCAAGCACGGATCTCTAGACTGTGGTCATACACTGGCTCGGATGACCCTTCTCGAGTGTCCAAGCAGGACCCAGAGAAGAAAGATGTCGACAAGTTAGTGAGGTCTTTGACTACTCTCACCGAGGAGAAAGAAATCCCAACTCTGACAGCGAACTTCTTCGACTCTGGCCACCCCTTGCCAAAGGTATGTGATTGGATTACTCAAAAATTTCAATTTCTTGTTCTCTTTGTTCTCTATTGACTTGTATGACATGTCTTGCTCCTTTTCTTTCTTTCTTAGGATCACCAATTCTTGGTTTCTCACCCTCCTCTCCCCGAGGGGGGACAACTCAAGGCTGATCCTGCTCCTAGCAACTCTGAAGCCCCCGAGGCTGATGAGTGCTGGGGAGGAGATGATGTCATAGATTCTCAAGAAGGTAGTGGATCTACTACGTCGCCTCCTCCTACCACTTCTGAGGGTAAAGGCTTGAAGAAAAGGAAATGTCCTGACGATCTTGTTTCTTCATGCACCCCTAACTCGAAGGATGAATCAGGAGAGCTTGCTGCTGTCGATGCTTCCGGCTTCGATATGTTTGATTCCCTAGACTCGTAAGTGTCGCCATTTCCTTGCGCTTGTTTGTTCTTGACTTCTATTTTCCTTCCTATTTATATGCGATATTTTACCTTAGTGATGACGATGTTCCGAAGAAAGATGTTGTGGCAACTTGTCCTTTTGATTCTTCGACGACCCCCAAGGGGCATCCTTAGGAGGAGGCCGTTGTGGCTAAGTCGCCACCGCTTTTTCCAAAGAAGATTACTTCTTCTCCTATTCCTACTTCGAAGCGCCCGAAGAGAGTGGCGACAATGACAACTTCTCTTGAAGCTCATCGGCCCACGACTTTGTCTGACAATGTGTGTTTTGTTTTGTAATTTTGACTCTTTCTGTTTTTCGATCCCTTTTTCATAGTGCTTCCTTCTGCAGACATTGATGCAAAAGTTCCTTTCTCTTGGTGATGAATGTGTCAAGATCCAGGAGACTATTGATGCCTCCCAAGGTATGCTTGCAATACTTTGCGAGTTCTTTCTCTCTTGTATTTGCCTTTTTTTCGTCTTCCTCTGGCTATTTAACGTCTTCTTCCTCTTTTTCATTCTGTTATAGCTGCTTTGACCTTGGCTCGCGCTCATATATCAGCTCTGGAAGCTGAATTAAGAGTCTCTCAACAAGCTTGGGAGAGCGCTACTGCTGCCAAAGTTTCTGCTAAAAAGGCTGTCAAAGCAGTAGAAGCTAAAGCAAAAAAGGCTGAGAAAGCGCTTAATGACGCTGAGCAGAGGCAACTCCAACGGGAGCAGTCCATTGCTGAGCGACTCGATAATATTTCGGCCGCTGGTGGCGGTAAGTATTTTCCTTATGGTTTGTTTGCTCGAGCTTCCCTTTGCGGGTAACTATTTACTACTTTTGCTTGTTTCTCTATGGTGCAGCTGAGAAACTTGGAGAGTTCTGGAGGCTGCCGTAGCTAAATGCTGAGGATCCATTGATGGCTTCGGTGGACCTGCTGGAATCCAACTGGAAACTTGCGCTTGATGTTTTTTGACTAACTCGACATGTGCTTGTTCGCATTTTTGTCGGGTTCTGGCTGAAGAAAAGGGGGGAGATGCCGGGCGACAATCTCAAGAAACTCATTGAGTCTTTTGATACTATTGAAGATCCAGTGCTTGTCTTAAAGCGCACCTCGGTGAAGCGTGGTGTAGAGGGGCGATCGCTCTTGCCCATTCGTATGGCAAAGAGGTGGACTGGGCTAAGATTGGGTCTTCCCCTGCTCGCCCTCTTTCAGAGATGCTGGGGTTCTTCAAGTACGCAAAGAAATATGCGCCTAATATTGTGTCGCCTATTACCCCCTCGGTGACTTCCTCTACTTCCGTGACTGGCTCCTTGACGCCTCCTCCCAGTGATTCCGCTGCTGCGCCTTCTTCCGCCACGGAGCCTGCTGCTGAGGTGGTGTAGATTTAAGCTTTTTCTTGTTAGTTTTTTCCCTTTCGAATTGATGTAGTAGAACTTTCTTCCTTTGCTTTATGATTTGGCGGGGAACCCTGTAAGTATGTTCATGTTATGAAGTGATGCTCTTCTGGCCACTTTGATGTGTTTCCGAATTGCTTCTCCCTTTATTCTTTTGACATCCAGACTGTATTCGATGGTGGATCACCAAATCGTGGTCATGATTCGCTGTCTGCTGATGCATTCCACTCTGGGATTCCTTCTCCTCCTCGTTCTCCCTGCCGATGCACTGAATATATGTCGAGAATTTCGAACCTCGAAGGTCGTTTATCCTTGATGAAGCATCAGGCAAAAACTGCTTTGTCCCAGGCCGACAAATCTTATGGCTTGATGAAGAAGATATCCGTTCTTGAGGATAAAGTGTTGGGTCTGGCAGCCCAAGTTATGCATCTGAAGGAGTGTGATTCCTTTCTTCTTGATTTTATTGAGTCAGCTTGTGAGCAGCTGAAGTGTAAGTTTCCTGCAGATCTTCTCGAATTTCTTGCTGCTTCTTTTGTCTTTGTATTTTGATGAATTTGCACCTTTTAGGTACTTGCTTACATCCCACTGATGAAGACCGTCGAGTTGCCGAGCGAATCACGGCTTTGGAAATGGTATCGAAAGATACAACTTCTTTGTGTGCTGACCCGCGGTGCCGCAGCGCTGTTGTTCTCCTACGGGACCGTGCTCAACACATTGGGGAAGCTATTGATGGTTGTCAAAGATCGTTGATGACTATGTACTCTGTTATGCTTCCCCGCAATCCTCTGCCGGAGAATTTTAAGCAGCTACTCGATGCTTTCAAATCTAGTCTTCGAATTCATCGATTGATAGAGCTCAACTTGGTGGCTGGTGCTAATTTTGCTCTTGGATGGATACGCAAGTGGCATCCAAGGCCGAACTATAGTTCCATGTTGCTAAGTTTTCCCCCAGGGGGCGTGAAGCTGCGAGTCCATATGGATGCCACGCTTCAGCCGGCGAGGAGGATCATAGCTAGATTGCTTCGAGAGGATGCTGGATTTTTCCGCGAGCACCATTACTTGAACCCCCTTGGGGTAGATGATTCAGATCAATCAATGTTGTAGTGCTTTATTGTATATACGTTTTGTACGTAAAACGCGAGAGTTTCCGTTTTCTGGGTCTATTTGCCAGAAAATTTTTGTTCTCAAGGCGTTTTGTGTTTAGTGCGTTTGCCGCAATTTCGTTTGAGATTTTTAAGACACGTAAACTCGAATAGGAGAAACTTTGTCTTTATTTATGTTTATAATGTAAGATACGTGGGGTGTCCCAAGAGATCCGGCCAGTGACCCGTGTTCTGGATCTAGAGGGCATTGCCCTAGGATAGTTTGTGGATTTAATAGCCTTATTTTCTACTCTATTCTTGCGTACTTGTTGTCTTATGTTGCCGAGGTTTTTCCCTCTTCTCCTGTAGCTTCCCCTGGATCTGATGGCTGTACTCGTAACTTCTTCGCTTCTGGCTCCGCTGGGTGTCCTTCGAGTTGTTTTGTGGCTCCTGTAGTCGCGCTTTTTGCTTTGTTTGGGTTCTCCATAATTGGCCATCATGCCAAAATTTTGGGCCATTTTGTGGAATTACTTGTCGCATAGATCTGAGAGTTCGAAGCTTCCTTTTACTGTAATAATTCTGTTAGGTCCTGGCATCTTGAGTACCAGGTATGTATAGTGAGGTACTGCTATGAATCGTGAAAACGCGGGTCGCCCAAGGATCGCGTGATATTGTGATGGCCGGTCCATGACTTCAAAGTCGAGCTTTTCTCTTTTGTAGTTTTGTCGATTTCTGAAGCAAATGTTGAGTGCAATTCGACCTAATGAATAGTTAGCACTCCCTGGGATGATCCCGTGGAAGGAACAGTCTGTTGGCTTCAGAAACTCTAGTGTTATGTGCATTGCCCGGAGAGTTTTTGCGTATATAAGATTTATTCCGCTTCCTGCATCCATGAATACTCTATCGACGTCGTATGTCCCAATTTGAGCTTTGAGTACCAGAGGCGTGTTTCCCGGCCGAGGTACTATTATGGGGTGGTCATCCCTGCTGAATTCTATGAGTTGTTCTGACCAGTGTAGATATTCCGTGGTTGCTGGAGGTAATGTTACTGCTAGGTTAACTTGTCGAGTTATGCTCTTTTCCTCTTTGTTCGACTTTGGCATTGGTTGTATCATTGCTGTGATGTGCCCTTTGGACGGGACATATCCTCCGTCATTATTGTGTCCTTGATTTGGCTAATTTTTACCTTGAGAGGCTCCATTGTTTGCCTGTTGAGTTGTTGTAGGCGCATTATTCGTGTTCCCTTCGTATCATTGTCTCTTTTCTTTGACTTGTTTGCTTATTGCTACCACCTGGAGTTTCAAAAATGTTGTGCAATCTTTCATTGCGTGTTTGGATACTCTTTTTCCATCGATGAACGTGGAGTGTATATGGCATGGTCCGTTTAGCATATCATCTGGTGATGAGTTGTATTCTCGAGGTTCTCTTGACTGAAACTTTTTGCTGCTCCCATAGTCTTCTCTTCCATAGCTACGGTATCCTGAGTTTCTGTGGTCATTTCCTTGATAATTATTGTCTTTGTATCCCGCGGCTACTTGGCTGTGGGAGCCGTAGTTGTCATAATTGCGAGATCTTCTCCTTTGGCCATCGTATATGTTTCCTATGTCATCTTCTGGTGACCGCGTTTGTTTGTTGTTACATGCATCTTCACCATCTGCAAATCTGTTTGCTATATCCATTAAATCGGATACTGTCTTCGGCTTGATTCTGCCCATCTCTTCAACTAGGTCTCCTCATCGCAACCTGAGCGTGAAAGCGTCTATTGCTCTTTCATCTGAAACTTCAACTGCATAATTCTTGATAATGCTCCACCTTTGGATATACGCCCTTAGTGTCTCATTGCGTTGTTGTACGCAGGCTTTGACTTCTTCTATCAACGCTGGCTGTTTGTATGTCGACTTGAAGTTTCTTGTGAATTGCTTTGTGAGTTCCTCCCAGCTTCCAATTGTTCCTCTTTCTAATTTGCTCAACTATTACCTTGCTGTGCCGGTGAGGTGTAATTGCAAACTTTGAATTGCTGTTTCCTTTGTTCCGCCCAATATTTTTACTGCCTGTAAGTAATCCGAGAGCCATGACTGTGGATCCTGAGATCCATCATACTTTTGCTGATCATGGGGTAGTTTAAAACCCTTGGGTACTGGCGAGGTCAAATCCTGTGAGTAAAACATGATGCCCCCATCTCTTTTTCATCGTCTTCGTAGTCATATGCTTTGGTGGGAGTCCTGGACCTTCGGGTTCCTCCATGCTTCGGGCTTTTGTGTCGCCTTGGTGATGGTGTTCTAGATCGTCGACTACCACTTCTGTGCCGAGGACTATTGTGACGGCATGGTGACCTTGGTTTATGCGTTCCTTTATTGCGATGTGCCTCCTCTTCTTTTGCTATCAATTTGTTGCCTATCATCCTTAAACCTTGCAGTGCTGCTCGGTGCATATGTTCCCTTGGGTCTCCTAGACTTGGTCGTGTTGTGTATAGATATGTTTGTGCTTGCACAAGCGCTGCTTCTGGCGTCTTTGGTATGATGTTGCCTTGCTCATTGACCGATAGGAAAGACGAGTCGAGGTTTTTGGAAAGGCTTTGTTTTTCGGAGTACTCAAGGTTTTCAAACCTTGATCCATGCCGGCGATGCCTTCTGTTGTTTGTGTATGATGGGTCGCTGCGTACTTTGTGATAGGCTGCGCTTGCTACAATGGTTGAGTCTTTTCTTTTTTGTATTTCAATTCTATCTTTTGCTAGTTGCTTTGATTGTTGTCTTAAGGCGTAATGATACCCCAACAACATATTTTTGCTTGCATCTGTTGGTATTGGTACGCCATGTTCCACGGTTGTTTTGATTATCCTCCACTCTTCGGCTGATAGTCAAACTTTCTCCCTGCTTGCAAGAGAATCTGCAGTTTCTCCTTCTGCTAATTGATTTGCTCCTCTGTTTACGTTTGCTGGGTCGAGCACTGGATTGTTGTTTTCATTGAGTTCTTCTGAGTTGTCTCCAATAATGGCGAGTACTTGGTACCGATTGTCAAACTTGTTGTTGAAGCTTGAGAAGATTGAATCATCATCCTCATGAAGCTCTAATCCTGTCTTCCAGGTGTCTGTTGATTTGTCTGAAGTATCATCATGGAAGATCATGAGGTCTTTGAGTTGATCCCCTAAGTCGACATTTTCCATGGTTTCATCGACTTCTGCGATTTGTCCTTCTGCAATTTCTGTTGTTGCGAAGCTGACCGGTGAGTTTGCCTCGCTAGAAGAGCCCACTGATGATTCGGACATTGCAACTGTCTTGGCTTTGCTTGCCGATGGATCCGGTTTCGCCAGATCTGAAAGGCGAATCGAACCTAAAGATCCGATGCGAAAGTTTCAGCTTCTGATTGTCAGGTCCATATCTTGATCCATGCTCTCAAATATTGGAGTGAAGTTTGACGGGTGAGGCTGAAAATCGACGGTTCCGGAGGATATCTGGTTTTCGTCGACTTCCGAACTTCTGTTGGCTAAAAGTGAAAAAGCCGTCGAATTCATGATTCCAACGCCCAGAGTCCCCATGGTTGGCGCCAATTGACAAGGGTTAACTCGACAAATGTCCTAGATGAAGGACTTAGGATCGGGGGAATAGGGCGTCAGATGAACTCGAAGGTAAAATCAGTCAAACAAGGTGTGTATCGAAAGTAAACGTGGTGGTGGTCTTAGCTTTCTCTCAATCTGTCCCTGACCGTCCTCTCCTGGCCCCTATATATAAGTGGCCAGGTCTCAAGGAACGGGAGGGGTCCGATACATATTACAACACCAGTATACGACATGAACTCGTATTTCGACTATGATTACACTTGGGCCTAGCTTAACAGGCCTCACGGGTACTCAAGTAACGGGCTCTGTTATCTATACCCTTGTCAATTGGTGTTGTAAAAGAGTAAAATGTTTCATGCTTATAGTGATACAAAAGGAAGCTTGTTTAGATTGTGGCTTAGATTTTAGCATGTCATGCTAGATATTATTTTGATTATATGCTTAGGAGTTAGTGTTGTAGCATGACTTGTCTCAAATGACTGAGAGTGCTTAATGTGTCTTCGAAAGAATCATGCGTTGTTTTTATCATATAGAAGCATATTATTGTGGTATTCTCCTTTAATGCTTTATTTGGGTTGACTTGGCGCATGCTCACACCATGTTATGACTATAAACTAGTCATCTCAAGCCTCTATGATCATTTAGTTTTTGACTTGTAATATCACTTTATGCTTTGATTAATAATGTTTTGTCGCTATGCATGATTATGGCCGTTATTGCTCTCTTAGTTGGTCGCTCCCAGTCTTTTGCTAGCCTCCATTTGTATTGAGTATGAGCTCTACTCGTGCATCCAACTCCCAAAACAAAGGTTTGCCAGTGTGTCCACCATATCTACCTATTAGCAATTTGCTATTCCAAGTATATTCATCATGCATTTATCTATCTTCCAAATTAAACTTTTTGTTATGAGAAAATTAGTTAGTAAAGCTCTCATGAACTTGATGGCACATTTACTTTCTTGCACTTAATAAACTTGACCATTGTGATTCTCTTATGAAGTTTATATGCTTGCAAATTGTAAGTTGAAAGTTAGCACAACCATGCTTTCATGGGGCACGTTTTCAACATTGCACTTATTCCTATTTAGTTGATATCATAATCTTTTGTTTATGGATGCCTAGCAATATGAAATAAGTTGGAAACTTGTGAGCTCATGGAGTTTGTATATGTGTTAGAAAAACACCTGGGCCGCTAATCTAAACCATGCATCATTCATGGTGGAAATTTACAACACAACCATAGTGGACATTCGACGACGCATCTCAAAATAAAAAGCTATACCCAATGGTAAATAAAAGAGATGTCGAGTTTGTCCTGTCATTTTGATATGGGAAACTTCCATATCATCGGGCAGGAGGTACCCCGTTGGTGTTCTCGATGATACATGTATGCTTACAATTACAAGAACTTTCTTGAGACCTAAGTCGAGTAGCATGCGGTTTAGGTACTCGTATTCACGAGACATGAGATTTTCAACTTATGGTTTGTCAAGCATATAATTCGTACTTGTTCTGACATTAACATTAACCACTCAAGATGCCAATGATAGGGGCAATGAGAGCTCAAAGCTAATAAGTACCATAATTTTTGGAAGGTTTATAAAACTTGCAATCACTACTTCCCTCTGTGAAGGGCCCTTTCTTTTACTTTTATGTTGAGTCTTCATCTTCTATCTTTATGCACAAATTAAGAGAGCATAGTTGTCATTCTGAGTATAATATGCATAGTCCCAAAATTTATTATTGATTGATTCATGATTATGGTATTTCTTGTTCTCAAATTGTTTGTATCTAGTCACCCTTTTGAACTTTGAAGGTGTCCTATGCATTTTTGTTTTGCTATTCCATGAGGGACAAGCTGAATGCCACTTTGCTATGTTTTCTCTATGCTCAAAACAAACAAATGACTTTCAATGCATTATTATTCATGATCTTTTGTTTGTGTTACTTTTCATGTTGTAACATGATTGCTAAGTTCTATGGTTAGAATTGTATCTTTTATGCCCATGTTTAGAATACTTTGATCTTAGCTTGCCATGCTTTACATCGACTTGATAAAGATTGTGTTGGATTGTCACCTCAAAATTTATTATTTTGTTATCACTTACCTACTCGAGGATGAGCAGGAGTTAAGCTTGGGGATGCTTGATACGTTGCAAAAGTATCTATAATTTTTTATGATCCATGCTTGTTTCACACCAATTGCTTTATGTTTTGTTTACACTGAGTGGCATTTTTATGCATTTTCTGGAACTAACCTATTAACAAGATGCCACAGTGCCAGTTCCTGTTTTCTGATGTTTTTGTATTTCAGAAAGTTATACAGGAAATATTCTTGGAATTGGAAGAAACGAAAGCCGAAGTTTCTATTTATCTGACACAAAGACGGAGTCCATAGGAGAGACGGAGGAGGGCCAGGAGGCAGCCATACCATAGGGTGGCGTGGCCCCACCCCTGGCCATGCCAGGCCCTGGTGTGGGCCCCTCGGCCACCCTCTGACATCGCCCTTCAGCCTATAAATTCACTTCATCAGGAAACCCTAAGGGCCCGAACATCTATCCACAAAAAGTACTATAAGCCGCTGCCGTCGTTGACCCGAGTTTGGGAGGGTCCAGAAGCTCTTCCCGGCACCCTGCCGGAGAGGGGAATCATCACCGGAGGCCTTCTTCATCGCCATGCCTGCCTCCGGAGTGATGCGTGAGTAGTCCACCCCTGGACCATGGGTCCATAGCAGTAGCTAGATGGTTGTCTTCTCCTCCATGCACCTCATGTCTAGATCTTGTGAGCTGCCTATCATGATCAAGATCATCTTTATGTAATTCTACATGTTGTGTTTGTTGGGATCCGTTGAATATTGAGTACTATGTCAAGTTGATTGTTGATTTATCATGTCTATGTTATTTGTGATATTGCATGATCTCCGTTGTTACTGGATACTTTGGCCAAGTAGATGCTATAGTGACTCCAAGAGGGAGTATTTATGATAGTGGATTCCCGCCTCTAGTAATCTGGGAGAGTGACAATAACTTCTAAGGTTGTAGATGTGTTGTTGCTACTAGGGAGAAAACAACAATCTTTTGTTCAAGGATAATTGTATTGTTTGAATTACACACTTTGCTTAAGGCGATAATCTGTTGCTTGCAACTTAATACCCAAAGGTTGTTTGGATGATATCTTGCGGGTGGATTATTAGTCATAGATGCAGTTGGATTACGGTCTATGTATTATGTTGTAATGCCCAAATGAATCTCATAGTGATCTTCATGACATGTACATGCATTGTTATGCATTCTTTATTTTGTCAATTGCCCAACTGTAATTTGTTTACCCAGCATGTTATATCTTTATGGAGAGACACCTCTAGTGAACTATGGACCCCGGTCCATTCTTCTACATTCATATTACCATCAACTGCAAAAAATATTTACTTTCCGCAAGCATTATTTTACTTCACCGCAAACAAACATCTCTTTCCACACTATACGTCTAATCCTTTGTTTTTAGCAAACCAGTGAGATTGACAACCTAACTGTAAGTTGGGGCAAAGTAGTTTGGTTGTGTTGTGTGTAGGTTCCACATTGCTGCTGGCGCCAAGGCTCCCTCGTCAACCACGCACCAGACTGTTTTCTGGCGCCTTGCGAGAGTCAGCTAGCAACAACCTTCAGAAGTGATTTATTTCTCCTACTGGTTGATTAAACTTTGGTTTCATACTGAGGGAAAACTTGCTGATGTGCTCATCATACCTTCCTCTTGGGGTTTCCCAACTGGTCCTTTGAGACATCAGGGCTCGGGGACGCGATAGCCCTTGGGCACCGGATGCAAGAACTAGGGGAGGCCGGTAATGGCGGAAGCTCGTGCTGGCCGCTGGTTTCCTCATCGTCGTTCGGGTTGGACCGGCGCAGCAGGTCGTGAGCTCGAGGTCGGGTCGGAAGTAGCAGAGAGAAGGGATGGGCGAGGTGGGAGACTATGGTGGGGGTGGTGAGGCGACGAGCGCCAGCCGGCGGCGCGACCGGAGAGTCCGGTGATGAGGGGAAACCCTAGCCGCCTGTGGGAACCCCGGATTAGCCATTCGGAATACTCATTATGCATACTATTCACGATCCCAGGAAAAGTGTCATGAATCCACATAACCGATTCAATATCAAAGTTACATCATCCATTACAGTACCGAACTAACAGTCTTAGAATTGGTCACATGACCAAGTCTGATAATGCCACATAGGGCAAGTTCACAACTAAGCAGTGGATATCAAGCAGCGTTGATGACCCACGTCATGCCTACTATCATACAGGCAACTGACTTAGAGACGCTCCTAGTTTGCACCGGCGTCGTCGTTTCCCACCATCATATTCCTCAAAGTCTTCTTCATAGCTGGCCAAGTTAATAGCCAGGGACAAAGCCATGAGTACATTTTGAATTGTACTCGCAAACCATCTAAAGGGAGAGCATTGTATATGCAATATGGCTGTAGCAAGGGAAGGCTCTATTCTAATTTCCTCTTTTGAAAACATAGTTTCTCATGTCGATATAGCATGTCTAGAACCTTGTTCTACGACATCTCTATATCCTCATTAAAAACTTCTATAAAACATTTTTAGTAAAATCTCTAGGAAGGAGTTAACCCTTTTTCTTTCATTAATCAGGTCAATCACACATGACCACTTCAATCTCCTTGGCAGTGCCCTCCAGGTACTCCGAAACTTCCCCGTGCCACGACAGTACCCTCTGAGTACTCCGTCCGGCACATTCCTCTATTTTCCGAAAACCACTTTTGAAAACAAAACCGACATTAGGCTAGTTCCAGCCAGTTCAACCGTCCATGACCGAGGACTCGGCTATACGAATAGATTTACACTCTGCAGAGGTTGCATACTTTATCCACAACATCCAGATACTTATCATGTGGGCATCTTCCCCGCATAACAACATATGCTACGACAAGCACCCGACCGTAGTTTTTCACCTGCCCACCTTAGCATAAGATCTACTGCCAAGAGGGGTATCCCTCAACACAGAAACCCAAGTGGTTGTTTGACCCAGGAGTTGCAAATTCCCTAGCCCACTCGACCCTTCGGAATGACACTACCCGCAGTAGTCCTCTACTCACGGTAGCTCACTATTCAATGAGGGCTCTCGGCTTGTACCCCTGCCCCCTAAAAGGTGACAAAGCGAGCGTGGGTAACCGCTCCTACCCAGGGTGCCATGGAAAAGGTGACCATGGTCGGACTGCCATTACATTTTGTAGATCCCATACTAAGATTAACAAACTACTCCGCTATGCCCTGTCCCATACCAGGGTAATTGTGGTTGCACGGGTTAATTGTCACGGGGTAGACCCTAGTGATCACCAGTGTCATTTTAGAAAACCAAATTGCCTCCATCTTTTGGATAATCATCCTCCTCATTTTCCAAACTCATTTCTGAAAGCCATCAATGGAATAGTTTCCCATTCCAAGGTTTTCGAAAACATTTTTTGAAATCATTTTTGAGTGTTCCCATCCTAGAGTTTTTGCTCCACTAGAATTTTTTCCAAGAAGGACATGATACTAACCATCAAGCCTCTAACCCATGGGATAAGTAGGTGTCAAGAAGGTGTCATACATAAGGATGATAGCAAATGACTTGTGGAGCCAAGTCGCCAACAATTGCTATTCGGAGGTAATAACAATATAAAACCATGCATTTTCATAGACATTTATAAAACATGCAATTAGTAAAAACTAGGATCAGATATGCAATAAGTTTAGATGGCTTTCCTTGATTAGCTATGTCCATAGAGGTAATAACAATATAAAACCATGCATTTTCATAGACATTTATAAAACATGCAATTACTAAAAACTAGGATCAGATATGCAACAAGTTTAGATGGCTTGCCTTGATCAGCTATGTCCATGGGCTTCTTCTTTTGGAAACTCAAGTCCTCCTCTTCTTCTTATGCACTCTCGAGATAGTCCTCTTCCTCTCCGGTGGCATTCGAATCTAACATCGCAAAATAAAAGGGATGCATTCAATAACCACTCAAGCATACAAGGAAGCAAACATTTAACAAGCAGCATCAAACACACAACCAAAGAGTGAAGGTGAAAACAATCTAATCTACAGGAACACCATTTAACAATATTAGCATTTTCAAATCTTTTCCCTTATTCTCTAATTTAGGGTTTTCATGCTAGGGGTAGCACAAAAAGATAAAATAGCTAAAGTAGTCAAACCAGAGGTGTACTTCACATATGCAGGTATCAGTACTTGTGAGGTTCTGAAATAAAGGATTTTTTGGTTCAGAACATTTTATTTCTACTCTTAAATAATTTTTGGGAACAACAAAGCCATTTAAGCAATTTAATTCACAAACATAGCTATAGGAACATCCAACAAGCAAATAAGGTACCTACTGGTAGCCATCAACAATACAAACTTAACAAAATTGGATTTGCAATTTTTTGAGTTTCATAGAATATCTGATGAATTTTCCTAGTGATAAAAGCTACTGTTTTAGAGTTAAATCTACTAGAAAATCATAATTGTTCATAAAAATATCACATTTGGTCACAAGCAAGTACTTTCAGTACATGATCAAGGAAAATTGGTTTTACTCAAATATATTTTGTATATTAAGTTTAATAATTCCTCAAGTTCAGATCTTTGGTAGTATTTTACAATTACCACTACGATAATTGTATCGGTCCAATTGCATGCAGGCTAGTGGAATCTAAAATATACTTAGGATAGCTTTCCAACAAAATTGGATTCATCAAAAAATGTTTTATAGATCTCCTGTTCGGGATTTATGAGTCAAAATAACACATTTTGCTAGATTAATTATCATAAACGATACCAAAATTATTTAGGTAAAGTACTTGCTCAGAATGGTAGAGAAATTTATCCATAACTAATACAAATTCAGATCTAATGATTTGGACCATCAGAGAATATTTGGTGGATTTAAACCTAAAGAGATCTGGTAGGGTATTAATCATCATAGAGAGATAGAGAAAAAAAGAAATGGAACTAGCTGGATCTGGCCCGAGTAGTGCCAGGCCGGCCCAGCGCTATGGGCTGTGACCAGAACCTTGAATTAAAAAAGTATGATTTAACAATCATGCTCTAGGAACACGCACGACTATGCACGAGCACAACGTTGATTGCTTTAGATGGCGCGGTGTTGAATATTGCCACAGAACTTGTTGGCATGTGGTTGATGAAGTAAATGACCGGCCAGTTGAGAACCCCAAGAGAAGGTTTGATGAGTATAGCAGCAAGCTTTTCCCTCAGTAAGAAACCAAGGTTATCAATCCAGTAGGAAAAAGCCAATACTCCAGAAGGTGATGCTTGCTAGCTTCGCGACAGCTCCGGACAATTTATAGGGTGCCTCGTCCAGTGCTTTGCTTTGCCAGCTGCAACGCGGAACCTGCACACAACACAACCAAGTACTTTGTTCCCAACTTACGATGAGGTTGTCAATCTCACCGGTTTGCTGTAAACAAAGGAATGAGCGTATCGAGTGGAAAGCAATAGTAGTATGCGAGTAAAGTAAATAGTGCGAGTAAAGTAAACAGGTGATAGCAATATAAAGGAAATAGGACCGGGGTCCACAGTTCACTAGTGGTGTCTCTCCATAAGATAAAATAACACATGATGGGTAAACAAATTACAGTTGGGTAGTTGATAGAATAAAGACAACGTGCATATGTCGAGAGGATCACTATGAGATTTACTATGGGCATTACAACAAGATACATAGACCGCCACCCAAATAAAGCATTAAAGGAGAATACCACAATAATATGCTTCTATATGATAAAAACAACACATGATTCTTTCGAAGACACATTAAGCACTCTCAGCCATTTGAGACAAGTCATGCTACAACACTAACTCCTAAGCATATAATCAAAATAATATCTAGCATGACATGCTAAAGTCTAAGCCACAATCTAAACAAGCTTCCTTTTGTATCACTATAAGCATGAAACATTTTACTCTTTTACAACACCAATTGACAAGGGTATAGATAACAGAGCCCGTTACTTGAGTACCCGTGAGGCCTGTTAAGCTAGGCCCAAGTGTAATCATAGTCGAAATACGAGTTCATGTCGTATACCGGTGTTGTAATATGTATCGGACCCCTCCCGTTCCTTGAGACCTGGCCACTTATATATAGGGGCCAGGAGAGGACGGTCAGGGACAGATTGAGAGAAAGCTAAGACCACCACCACGTTTACTTTCGATACACACCTTGTTTGACTGATTTTACCTTCGAGTTCATCTGACGCCCTATTCCCCCGATCCTAAGTCCTTCATCTAGGACATTTGTCGAGTTAACCCTTGTCAATTGGCCCCAACCGTGTATGTATCTTGTTGGATGCAGTTGGATTATGGTCTATGTATTATGTTGTAATGCCCAAATGAATCTCATAGTGATCTTCATGACATGTACATGCATTGTTATGCATTCTTTATTTTGTCAATTGCCCAACTGTAATTTGTTTACCCAGCATGTTATATCTTTATGGAGAGACACCTCTAGTGAACTATGGACCCCAGTCCATTCTTCTACATTTATATTACCATCAATTGCAAAAAAATATTTACTTTCCGCAAGCATTATTTTACTTCACCGCAAACAAACATCTCTTTCCACACTATACGTCTAATCCTTTGTTTTCAGCAAACCAGTGAGATTGACAACCTAACTGTAAGTTGGGGCAAAGTAGTTTGGTTGTGTTGTGTGTAGGTTCCACATTGCTGCTGGCGCCAAGGCTCCCTCGTCAACCACGCACCAGACTATTTTCTGGCACCTTGCCAGAGTCAGCTAGCAACAACCTTCAGAAGTGATTTCTTTCTCCTACTGGTTGATTAAACTTTGGTTTCATACTGAGGGAAAATTTGCTGATGTGCTCATCATACCTTCGTCTTGGGGTTTCCCAACTGGTCCTTTGAGACATCAGGGCTCGGGGACGCGATAGCCCTTGGGCACCGGATGCAAGAACTAGGGGAGGCCGGTAATGGCGGAAGCTCATGCTGGCCGCTGGTTTCCTCATCGTCGTTCGGGTTGGAGTGGCGCAGCAGGTCGTGAGCTCGAGGTCGGGTCGGAAGTTGCAGAGAGAATGGATGGGCGAGGTGGGAGACTATCATGGGGGGAAGTGAGGCGATGAGCGCCAGCCGGCGGCGCGCCCGGAGAGTCCGGTGATGAGGGGAAACCCTAGCCGCCTGTGGGAACCCCGGATTAGCCATTCGGAATACTCATTATGCATACTATTCACGATCCCAGGAAAAGTGTCGTGAATCCACATAACCGATTCAATATCAAAGTTACATCATCCATTACAGTACCGAACTAACAGTCTTAGAATTGGTCACATGACCAAGTCTGATAATGCCACATAGGGCAAGTTCACAACTAAGCAGTGGATATCAAGCAGCGTTGATGACCCACGTCATGCCTACTATCGTACAGGCAACTGACTTAGAGACGCTCCTAGTTTGCACCGGCGTCATCATTTCCCACCATCATATTCCTCAAAGTCTTCTTCATAGCTGACCAAGTTAATAGCCAGGGACAAAGCCATGAGTACATTTTGAATTGTACTCGCAAACCATCTAAAGGGAGAGCATTGTATATGCAATATGGCTGTAGCAAGGGAAGGCTCTATTCTAATTTCCTCTTTTGAAAACATAGTTTCTCGTGTCGATATAGCATGTCTAGAACCTTGTTCTACGACATCTCTATATCCTCATTAAAAACTTCTATAAAACATTTTTAGTAAAATCTCTAGGAAGGAGTTAACCCTTTTTCTTTCATATATCAGGTCAATCACACATGACCACTTCAATCTCCTTGGCAGTGCCCTCCAGGTACTCCGAAACTTCCCCGTGCCACGACAGTACCCTCTGAGTACTCCGTCCGGCACATTCATCTATTTTTCGAAAACCACTTTTGAAAACAAAACTGACATTAGGCTAGTTCCAGCCAGTTCAACCGTCCATGACCGAGGACTCGGCTATACGAATAGATTTACACTCTGCAGAGGTTGTACACTTTACCCACAACATCCAGATACTTATCATGTGGGCATCTTCCCCGCATAACAACATATGCTACGACAAGCACCCAACCGTAGTTTTTCACCTGCCCACCTTAGCATAAGATCTACTGCCAAGAGGGGTATCCCTCAACACAGAAACCCAAGTGGTTGTTTGACCCAGGAGTTGCAAATTCCCTAGCCCACTCGACCCTTCGGAATGACACTACCCGCAGTAGTCCTCTACTCACGGTAGCTCACTATTCAATGAGGGCTCTCGGTTTGTACCCCTACCCCCTAAAAGGTGACAAAGCGAGCGTGGGTAACCGCTCCTACCTAGGGTGCCACGGAAAAGGTGACCATGGTCGGACTTCCATTACATTTTGTAGATCCCATACTAAGATTAACAAACTACTCCGCTATGCCCTGTCCCATACCGGGGTAATTGTGGTTGCACGGGTTAATTGTCACGGGGTAGACCCTAGTGATCACCAGTGTCATTTTAGAAAACCAAATTGCCTCCATCTTTTGGATAATCATCCTCCTCATTTTCCAAACTCATTTCTAAAAGCCATCAATGGAATAGTTTCCCATTCCAAGGTTTTCGAAAACATTTTTCGAAATCATTTTTGAGTGTTCCCATCCTAGAGTTTTTGCTCCACTAGAATTTTTTCCAAGAAGGACATGATACTAACCATCAAGCCTCTAACCCATGGGATAAGTAGGTGTCAAGAAGGTGTCATACATAAGGATGATAGCAAATGACTTGTGGAGCCAAGTCGCCAACAATTGCTATTCGGAGGTAATAACAATATAAAACCATGCATTTTCATAGACATTTATAAAACATGCAATTAGTAAAAACTAGGATCAGATATGCAATAAGTTTAGATGGCTTTCCTTGATCAGCTATGTCCATAGAGGTAATAACAATATAAAACCATGCATTTTCATAGACATTTATAAAACATGCAATTAGTAAAAACTAGGATCAGATATGCAACAAGTTTAGATGGCTTGCCTTGATCAGCTATGTCCATGGGCTTCTTCTTTTGGAAACTCAAGTCCTCCTCTTCTTCTTATGCACTCTCGAGATAGTCCTCTTCCTCTCCGGTGGCATTCGAATCTAACATCGCAAAATAAAAGGGATGCATTCAATAACCACTCAAGCATACAAGGAAGCAAACATTTAACAAGCAGCATCAAACACACAACCAAAGAGTGAAGGTGAAAACAATCTAATCTACAGGAACACCATTTAACAATATTAGCATTTTCAAATCTTTTCCCTTATTCTCTAATTTAGGGATTTCATGCTAGGGGTAGCACAAAAAGATAAAATAGCTAAAGTAGTCAAACCAGAGGTGTACTTCACATATGCAGGTATCAGTACTTGTGAGGTTCTGAAATAAAGGATTTTTTGGTTCAGAACATTTTATTTCTACTCTTAAATAATTTTTGGGATCAACAAAGCCATTTAAGCACTTTAATTCACAAACATAGCTATAGGAACATCCAACAAGCAAATAAGGTACCTAATGGTAGCCATCAACAATACAAACTTAACAAAATTGGATTTGCAATATTTTGAGTTTCATAGAATATCTGATGAATTTTCCTAGTGATAAAAGCTATTGTTTCAGAGTTAAATCTACTAGAAAATCATAATTGTTCATAAAAATATCACATTTGGTCACAAGCAAGTACTTTCAGTACATGATCAAGGAAAATTGGTTTTACTCAAATATATTTTGTATATTAAGTTTAATAATTCCTCAAGTTCAGATTTTTGGTAGTATTTTACAATTACCACTATGATAATTGTATCTGTCCAATTGCATGCAGGCTAGTGGAATGTAAAAGATACTTAGGATAGCTTTCCAACAAAATTGGATTCATCAAAAAATGTTTTATAGATCTCCTGATCAGGATTTATGAGGCAAAATAACACATTTTGCTAGATTAATTATCATAAACGATACCGAAATTATTTAGGTAAAGTACTTGCTTAGAATGGTAGAGAAATTTATCCATAACTAATACAAATTTAGATCTAATGATTTGGACCATCAGAGAATATTTGGTGGATTTAAACCTAAAGAGATCTGGCAGGGTATTAATCATCATACAGAGACAGAGAAAAAAAGAAATGGAACTAGCTGGATCTGGCCCGAGTAGTGCCAGGCCGGACCAGCGCTATGGGCTGTGACCAGAACCTTGAATTAAAAAAGTATGATTTAACAATCATGCTCTAGGAACACGCACGACTATGCACGAGCACAATGTTGATTGCTTTAGATGGCGCGGTGTTGAATATTGCCACAGAACTTGTTGGCGTGTGGTTGATGAAGTAAATGACCGGCCTGTTGGGAACCCCAAGAGAAGGTTTGATGAGTATAGCAGCAAGCTTTTCCCTTAGTAAGAAACCAAGGTTATCAATCCAGTAGGAAAAAGCCAATACTCCAGAAGGTGATGCTTGCTAGCTTCGCGATAGCTCCGGACAATATATAGGGTGCCTCGTCCAGTGCTTTGCTTTGCCAGCTGCAACGCGAAACCTGCACACAACACAACCAAGTACTTTGTTCCCAACTTACGATGAGGTTGTCAATCTCACCAGTTTGCTGTAAACAAAGGAATGAGCGTATCGAGTGGAAAGCAATAGTAGTATGCGAGTAAAGTAAATAGTGTGAGTAAAGTAAACAGGTGATAGCAATATAAAGGAAATAGGACCGGGGTCCACAGTTCACTAGTGGTGTCTCTCCATAAGATAAAATAACACATGCTGGGTAAACAAATTACAGTTCGGCAGTTGATAGAATAAAGACAACGTGCATATGTCGAGAGGATCACTATGAGATTTACTCTGGGCATTACAACAAGATACATAGACCGCCATCCAACTGCATCTATGACTAATAACCCACTTGTGGCGAATCAACCCGAGAACTCCACAAGTATTAAGTTGCGAACAACAGATAACTGCATTAAGCAAAGTGTGTAATATAAACAAAGCATATGCCCTTGGACATATGAATGTTGTTTTCTCCCTAGTGGCAACAGCACATCTACAACCTTAGAGGTTTCTGTCACTCCCCCAGATTAAATAGAGGCATGAACCCAACTATCGAGCATAAATACCCCCTCTTGGAGTCACTAGTATATACTTGGCCAGGATAGCTACTAACAACGGAGAGCATGCAAGATCATAAACAACATAGAGATAACATAAGATAATATTCAGCACATCAACTCAATCATAACACCAATATTCATCGGATCCCAACAAACACAACATGTAGAATTACATAACGGTGATCTCGATCATGTAGGGCAGCTCACAAGATCTAAACATCAAGCACATGGTGGAGAAGACAACCAGCTAGTTACTGCTATGGACCCATAGTCCAAGGTAGACTACTCACTCATTGTGCTGGAGGCAAGCATGGCGATGAAGAAGACCTCCAGTGGCGATTCTCCTCTCCGGTAGGGTGCTGGGAAGTAGGGATGGCAATGGGTACCCATCACCCGCGTACCCGCCGGGTAAATACCCATTAGACGTAAGGGTATGGGACAAAAAATTACCCATGGGTATACAAATAGGAAAAATCTATACCCATCGGGTAGAGCGGGTATGGGTATGGGATCCTAAAACCCATACCCGTATACCCAGATACCCATCTAATAGTCTGACATGTGGGACTCTGGAGTATCAGCGTACTAAATTAATATGGTGCTATTATGCGCAAGTGTGGTTATTTATGAGAATGTGTTGTTGTTCACAAGTATGTGTTGTCGCTTATAATATGTTGTTATTAAATTTTTGTTATATGTTTATTACTATTTTTTTGCTCAAATTTATGTGTTGTAAATATGGGTATTTTTATCCGCGGATACCCATTTACCCTGGCGGGTGATGGGTATGGGAAAATTTTGTACCCATTGGCGGGTATGGGTACGGGTGATGGGTAAGATCAAGGGCGATGGGTACAGGTATGGGGTGGTTCCACCCGCACCCATACCCTGCGGGTGCCATCCCTACTGGGAAGAGCTTCTGGACCCTCCCGATCTCGGGTCGACAACGGCGGCGGATCGCGATGTGTTTCTGGAAAAGTGATCGGGTGTTTAGGTTTTTCCCGTCGGGGGGTCTTTATAGGCGAAGGGGCAGCGTCAGAAGTGGACCAGGGGGCCCTCACCATAGGGCGGTGCCGCCAGGCCCTGGGTCGCGCCCCCTAGTGGTGAGGCCGCCTCCTGGCTCCTTTTCATCTCCTCTTCGGTTCTCTAGATGCTTTGGTAAATTTCTGGATGTTCGGCTTTTGTTTCGTCCCATTCCGAGAATATTTCCTGTGTAACTTTTCTGAAACACAAAAACAACAGAAAACAAGGAACTGGCACTGTGGCATCTTGTTAATAGGTTAGTTCCGGAAAATGCATAAAAATGCCACGAAGTGTAACGAAACACTAAGTAAATAGTGTAAAATCAAGCATGGAGCATCAAAAATTATAGATACGTTTGAGACATATCAGCATCCCCAAGCTTAACTCCTTCTCGTCCTCGAGTAGGTAAGTGATAACAAAAGAAATAATTTTTGAGGCGACATGCACCTACACAATCTTGATCATATATGTAAGCGTTGTGCTTTGGGATCAAAAGAACTTAAAACATGGGCATGAAAGATATAATCTTGATAGAAGAAACTTAGCAACCATGTTATAACATGAAAAAGAACACAAACGAAAGATCATGAAAATGAAACAATGAAAGTCAAATGTGTGTTCAAATCATATGGAAAAACATACAAATGGTTTTCAGCTTGTCCTTCATGAGAGAGCAAAACATAAATGCATAGGACACCTTCAAGTTTAAGAGGGCGACTAGATACAAATAATTTAAGAACAAGTGAAACCAATATCATGAATCAATCAATGAAAACTTTGGGACAATGCACATTATACTCAGAATGACAACTATGCTCTCTTAGATGGTGCATAAAGATAGAAGGTGGTGACTCAACATAAAAGTAAAAGAAAGGATCTTCGCAGAGGGAAGCAGTGATTTCGAGTTTTATAAACCTTCAAAAATTATGGTACTTACTAGCTTTGAGCTCTCATTGCCCCCATCATAAGCATCTTGAATGGTTAAAGTTAATGCGAGTACAATTATGAAGCATATGCTTGACAAATCATAAGTTGAAACCTCGTGTCCCGTGAAGTATGAATACCCAAACCTCATGCTACTCGACTTAGAGTCCCAAGCAGGCTCTTGTCATTGTAAATATATGTGTATCATCGAGAACCGCCAACGGGGTACCTCCTGCCCGATGACATGGAACAAGCCCACATCAAAATGACAAGACAAACAGACAATGAACACCTCGACATCTCTTTTATTTACCATTGGTATAGCTTTTTATTTTGAGATGCATCGTCGAATGTCCACTATGGGCATGCTGTAAATTTCCACCATGAATGATGCATGGCTTAGATTAGCGACCCAGGCATTTCCCTAATACATATAAAAACTCCATGATCCCATAAGATTCCCAACTTATTTCACATCGCGAGCATCCATAAACAAAAGATCACGATATCAACTCAAATGAAAGATAGTGCAATGTTGAAAGCTTGCCCCATGACGGCATGGCTGGGCTAATTTCCAACTTACAACTTGCAAGCATAACAACTCAACATAAGAGAGTCACAATGTCAAAAAATTTGAAACAAGAAAAGTAAAGTGTGCCATCAGGTTCGTGAGAGCTTTACTGACCAATTTTCGCATAACACCAAAAAGAGTTTAATTTGAAGGATAGATAAAAGCAAGTCAAATGCACTTTGGAATAGCAAATTGCTAATAGGTATGTATGGTGGACACATTGGAACAACTTGGTTTTTAGGATTTGGATGCACGAGTAGAGCTCATACTCAGTACAAAATGAGGGCTAGCAAAAGACTGGGAGCCACCAACTAAGAGAGCAATAATGGCCATAATCATGCAAAGCGATAAAGCAACATTAAAAGAAGCATAAGATGGCATCAAAAGTCAAAAACTAAATGATCATAGAGGCAATGCCGACTTTGTATGAGTCTAACATGTGTGAGCATGCGCCAAGTCAACCCAAATAAAGCATCAAGGAGAAAACCAAAATAATGCTTCCAAATAATTAAACAACGCATGATTTTTTCAAAGGCTCATTAAGCAATCTCAGTCAATTGAGACAAGTCATGCTACAGAAAAACCACTAAGCATACTATCAAAAAGACATCAAGCACGACATGCAAAAGCCTAGGCCGCAGTCTACACAAGCTCCTTCTTGTACCACTTTTTGCATAAAGCTTTTTCTCTTTTCCAACACCATTCGAACTTTTTTATAACAACTCTTTTGGTGAAAACCAACATGGACCAGAGGTCAAAATACACCTTGATGCAAAGATATAACAAGATCTGAACATAAATCAAGGTGAAAAACAAAAACTAAACGCAGTAGCAGAAAAAGAGAACACTCGTTGAAACGATAAGAGTGAAAAACAAAGTGTTCTTGGCAAATGAAAAGCAAGGCAACTTCTCCAAAAGAAATTTGTTGGGGTGCAACCATTTATTGCAGCAAACAAAACTAAAGAAAACTGAAAACTAAAATAACTGATGCTCCAAGAAAAACGCATAGTGCATGAAGCAATAAAAATATAGTGTGTTGAAAGGTGACCTGATTTTTGCCGATGAAGAAGGGGTGCCTCGGGGGCATCCCCAAGCTTTGACGCTTGTACCTCTTGGATATTTCTTGGGGTGCGTGGGCATCCCCAAGTTTGAGCTTTTGTCCATTCTTCAACTCATCTCATCATTCTCCAATCCCTACACTTGAAAACTTCCTTCATACAAAACTCAACACAACTCTATTAGCAACATTAGTGTAAACATAACATTGAATCAACCCTTTTTGCTTCAGGTTTCAACTCAAAACCACCATATATAAAGAATATACTACTGTAGCAACTTCCCCAAAAGTTCCGTGATCAAAAGAACTCAAAAAGAATGCGATCGAGTGGCAAACACCAATATTGGCAGAAATCTGTCAAAACAGAACAGCTGACAAAGGTCGAATTTTTAGAGGGTTTTCTGTTGCTCAAATCAAAAGGTGTTAAACTAATGAAAGTTTGGATATAACCTGGGTCATATGCACAAGGAACTGCAGGTCCAAAAGATATACAGAGAATTTTCACGAATTTCTACGGTGCAGCACCAAAAACTGTTTCAGGATAGCAACATCCCCAAATCTTACCTCACTCAAATTAGAGGCTTCTCTTGGCACAAAAACGAAATAAAAATGATAAGGAGAGGTCATTACAGTAGTAATAACTTCCAAGACTCAAATAAAAGAAAAAGAACTGAAAGTAAAAACATTGGGTTATCTCCCAAGAGTGCTTTTCTTTAACGCCTTTGAGCTAGGCGCAAAAAATTCGAATCAATTAATATCAAGTGATGAAGCATCAAGATCATAATTTGCTCTAAGAATAGAGTCAAAAAGTAATTTATTTCTCTTTCTAGGGAAGTGTTCCATACCTTTCTTGAGTGGAAATTGATATTTGATGGTGCCTTCCCTCATATCAATGATGGCACCTACAGTTCGAAGAAAGGGTCTTCCCAAAATAATAGGACATGAAGCATTGCATTCAACATCCATGACAAGAAAATCAACTGGAACAAGGTTATTGTTAACCATAATAAGAACATCATTAATCCTTCCCAAAGGTTTCTTCTTAGCAACATCAGCAATAGGAACATCATAATAGCACTTTTCAAGCGGTGGTAAATCAAGCATTTCATAAATCTTTCTAGGCATAATAGAAATACTAGAACCTAGATCACATAAAGCGTGGCAATCAAAACCATTAACATGCATATCAATGATGGGTTCCCAACCATCTTCTAACTTCTTGGGAATAGAAGCTTTTTGCTTCAACTTTTCATCCCTAATTTTCATAAGAGCATTGGTAATATGCTTAGTAAAAGCAACATTTAAAGAACTAGCATTAGGACTCAAAGCAAGCTTTTGCAAGAACAAAATAACTTCAGATATATTGCAGCCATCAACATCAAAATCATTAAAGTAAATAGAGCTATCATCTCCTACACTCCGAAAAATTTCAGCACTCTTTTGAGAAAAAGTTTTAGCAGTTTTAGGCTTTTTAACACTAGGAGTGGGAGTTTTATCTACACCAATCAAAGTAAGAGGATTGCTAGCATTTGGAACAACATCATTAGAGGTAGTAATGGTACATACCTTCATCTTTCTAGCCATCTCATCTTCTCTTTCCCACCTGGCATGCAATTCTGCTAACATCCTAACATTTTCATCAATTCTAACTTGGATAGCATTAGCAGTGGCAAAAGTATTGTTCTCTTTCATATCATTAGGTGACACTTTTAATTTTAGAAGTTCAACATCATGAGCAAGGCTATCAACTTTAGAAGCAAGAATATCAATTTTGCCTAACTTTTCCTTAACAGACTTATTAAAAGCAGTTTGCTTACCGATGAAGTCCTGGAGCATTACCTCAAGATCGGAGGGCGCAGCCCTAGTGTTGTTGGAGGAATTTCCATAAGAGTTACCATAACTATTACCATTGGTAGAAGGATACAACCTATAATTGTTACTAGCAAAATTGTTCTCATAAGCATTGTTGTTAAAATTATTATTTCTAATGAAGTTTACATCAACATGCTCTTCTTGAGCAACCAAAGAGGCCAAAGGAACATTATTAGGATCAATATGAGTCCTATCATTAGAAAGCATAAGCATTATAGCATCAATCTTATCACTCAAGGAAGAGGTTTCCTCAATAGAATTTACCTTCTTACCTTGTGGAGCTCTGTCGGTGTGCCATTCAGAGTAATTTACCATCATATTGTTGAGAAGCTTTGTTGCGGCGCCCAAGGTAAGGGACAAAAAAGTGCCTCCAGCAGCTGAATCCAATAGGTTCCTTGAAGAAAAATTCAGTCCTGCATAAAAAGTTTGGACAATCATCAAAGTAGTCAGTCCATGAGTGGGGCAATTCTTTATCATAGATTTCATTCTTTCCCAAGCCTGAGCAACATGTTCATTATCAAACTGACTAAACTTCATAATATTTCTATGCAAAGCTATAATCTTAGCAGGAGGATAGTATCTTCCAATAAAAGCATCCTTACACTTAGCCCATGAATCAATACTAATTTTAGGCAAAGACAGCAACCAATCCTTAGCTTTTCCTCTCAAAGAAAAAGGAAACAACTTAAGCTTAATAATATCACTCTCCACATCCTTATATTTCTGCATCTCACATAGCTCAACAAAATTGTTGAGATGAGCTGCAGCATCATCAGTACTAGCACCAGGAAATTGCTCTTTCATAACAAGGTTCAACAAAGCAGGCTTAATCTCATAAAAATTTGCAGCAGGAGCAGGTGGCGCAATAGGAGTGCAGATAAAATCACTATTATTAGTGCTAGTAAAATCACACAACTTGGTGTTTTCAGGAGTAGCCATTCTAGCAAAACTAAAAGCAGACAAGTAAAAACAACTATAAACGATATTTATTTTTTGTGTTTTTGATAAAACGAAGCAAGTAAAAATAAAGTAAAGCAAAACTTAAAACAAAGTAAAGGATGTGCGTCTGGAACTCCCCTTGCAAAAGTCTTCTTTTTCCCCAGCAACGGCACCAGAAAAACTTGATTGCTTTAGATGGCGCGGTGTTGAATAGTGCCAGAGAACTTGTTGGCGTGTAGTTGATGAAGTAAATGACCGGCCAGTTGGGAACCCCAAGAGAAGGTTTGATGAGTATAGCAGCAAGCTTTTCCCTCAGTAAGAAACCAAGGTTATCAATCAAGTAGGAAAAAGCCAATACTCCAGAAGGTGATGCTTGCTAGCTTTGCGACAGCTCCGGACAATTTATAGGGCGCCTCTTCCAGTGCTTTGCTTTGCCAGCTGCAATGCGGAACCTGCATGATGGCTGGCGTGTAGTTGATGATGATGATTATGACCAGTTAGTTGGGAACCCCAAGCGCAAGGTATGATGAGCACAGCAGCAAGTTTTTCCCTCAGTTAGAAACCAAGGTTTGTCGATACGAAGAAGAAAAAGCCAATACGACTGAAGGTGATGCTGACTAGCTGCGTGATGCTCTAACAAGGGCGCCGTTAACGATAACTTGTTAGCGCGTCTTCAACCAGTAGCAACGTGGAACCTGCACACAACACAACCAAGTACTTTGTTACTTACGATGAGGTTGTCAATCTCACCGGTTTGCTTGAAACAAAGGGTATGCGCGTATCGAGTGGAAAACAGTAGAAGTATGCGAGTAAAGTAAACAGTACGAGTAAAGTAAATAGGTGATAGCAATATGATGGAAATAGGACCGGGGTCCACAGTTCACTAGTGGTGTCTCTCCATAAGATAAATAACACATGCTGGGTAAACAAATTACAGTTGGGCAATTGATAGAATAAACATAACGTGATATGTCAAGAAGATCACTATGCGATTTACTCTGGGCATTACAACAAAATACATAGACCGCCATCCAACTGCATCTATGACTAATAATCCACTCCCGGGGATACAATCCGAACACCCCATGAGTATTAAGTTGCGAACAACAGATAATTGCATTAAGCAAAGTGTGTAATGTAAACAAAGCATATGCCCTTGAGCATATGAATGTTGTTTTCTCCCTAGTGGCAACAGCACATCTACAACCTTAGAGGTTTCTCTCACTCACCCAGATTAAATAGAGACATGAACCCAACTATCGAGCATAAATACCCCCTCTTGGAGTTACTAGCAACTACTCGGCCAAGATAGCTACTAACAACGGAGAGCATGCAAGATCATAAACAACATAAAGATAACATAAGATATATTTCAGTATAGCAACTCAATCATAACACCAATATTCATCGGATCCCAACAAACCAAACATGTAGAATTACATAACGGTGATCTCAATCATCTAGGGCATCTCATGAGATCTAAACATGAAGCACATGGTGGAGAGGACAACCATCTAGCTACTGCTATGGACCCATAGTCCAAGGTAGACTACTCACTCATCGCTCCGGAGGCAAGCATGGCGATGAAGAAGACCTCCGGTGGCGATTCCCCTCTCCGGCAAGGTGCCGGGAAGAGCTTCTGGACCCTCCCGATCTCGGGTCGACGACGGCGGTGATCGCGATGTGTTTCTGGAAAATTGATTGGGTACTTAGGTTTTTCCCGTCGGGGGTCTTTATAGGCGAAGGGGCAGCGTCAGGAGTGGACCGAGGCGGTCTCACACATAGGGGGCGCGGCCAGGGGCTGGGCTGCGCCGCCCTGGTGTGAGGCCACCTCGTGGCCCCACTCCGTCTCCTCTTCGGTTCTCTGGAAGCTCCGTGAAATATCTGGACGGCTAGCTTTGGTTTTGTCCAATTCCGAGAATATTTCCTGTGTAACTTTTCTGAAACACAAAAACAGCAGAAAATAGGGAACTGGCACTATGGCGACTTGTTAATAGGTTAGTTCCGAAAAATGCATAAAAGTGCCACGAAGTGTAACGAAACATTAGGCAAATAGTGTAAAAACAAGCATGGAGCATCAAAAATTATAGATACGTTGGAGACGTATCAAGCATCCCCAAGCTTAACTCCTGCTCGTCCTCGAGTAGGTAAGTGATAACAAAAGAAATAATTTTTGAGGTGACATGCACCTACACAATCTTGATCATGTATGTAAGCATTGAGAGCTGGGATCAAAAGAACTTAAAACATGGGCATGAAAGATATAATCTTGACAATAAGAAACTTAGCAACCATGTTGTAACATGAAAATGAACACAAACAAAAGATCATGAAAATGAAACAATGAAAGTCAAACGTGTGTTCAAATCATAAGGAAAAACATACAAATGGTGTCGTAGGAATTTAGAGACAGTAGCCATGGGGAGGCTTATCGGAGGGGCTCGACGTTGGTGACGATGGGTCCGGCTCGGGATTGTGCCAACAGAGACACCTCGGTTTACTCAGGTTCAGGGCCCTCCCGGTTGGAGGTAAACCCCTACTTCCTGCCTGCTTCGTATTGATTGGTTAGTAGTGATTACAGTGCTCCTCGAGCTGTTCGGCTAGAGGAGGAAGAAGAGGATCGGATCTCTCCACTCTAAGGGTCCAGGCCCCCTTATATAGACGGGGGCCTGGTTACAGGTTTCGGTAACGCCCCGGCCGGCTGCCGGCTCCTTGGCGACGGCGTCCTCGGCGTGATCTCCTCTGGCCATGCTCTGGCAAAGGCACTTTATAAAGTGCCTTTTCCCGGGGCCGACATCTGGGGGGCATATCCCCTCTCCTTCGCCTCGGATCCCGTCGTGGGGAAGGGTCTTCGTCTTCTCATTGGTCGGTCGTGGTCGTGGCGCTCGTCACGCCTGGCCTGCGCCTCTGCCACTCTTGTCGGAACCGTCCTGCTTTTGGCCAGACAACCGTTGAGAGGTTTTGCCTCCGTCGCCCGGCTCCGGTCCTCCTCGGTGGAGTCGTCAGCCGGCCGCTGGCGCAGCCGGCCTTTCCGGCTGGAGCCGGTCTTCTCGTGTGGAAACCGTGTGGACTCCTGGGACGCCAGCCGGCATACTGCCTGGCCCGTGATGCGCCCCCTAAGTCATCCCCACGACACTAGCCCCCGAAACTGGCGAAGTCTCATGGGCTAGCATGGGGCTTCGGCGGGTTCTTCTTTTCGCCGAAGTCTTGCTCGCCTTCATCGAAGTCCCAGGCCCTCCGGATCGACTTGGTCGATTTAGTCGTCGAGGCTGGGCCTTGCGGAGTTTTCCCGGCTGTCTCGGGACGAACCGGCTCCAGGACGCGGCCCGGTTAGAACCGCGAGCCGGTGAGCCGCGAGCCGGCATGCCGCTTTCTGGGAACTTGTCCCCTCGAGGGCTGGACCGAGGCACCACTTGTCCGCACGTCGTTACGTCACGTCCAATTGGCCCCGGCCCACGATCTTTTGCGGCTACCACGGCGGTTGCCCGATCTTTCCGCGATCGTGGTCCGTGACGAAAAGGGGGGGAGTTGTCAACCCATCGTGGCTGAAATAAGCAACTGACCCGCCCCTTCACCTTTAAACCAGGGACCGTTTCAGAAACAGAGCATCGGTTGCCCGCTTCCCTTCTTCCTTCTGCATTCGCTCCACTTAAAATCCCCTGCTCCCAAGCTTTGCCTTCAAGGGATTAGGGTTCCTCGCTTGCTCCGCCGCCATTCCGCTCATCCAGATCCGCACCCGGATGGCTCCCAAAGCGTCCCGGCCCAAAGGGAAGGGAACGGCGGCGGGTAAGGATGCCGCTCCGCCCGCTTTGCCGAAGGGATCTTGGGAAGGCTCTTGGGTGAGGGAGAGACAGAGCGAGCTGTTGCGCCGAGGTCGAGTTCTTCCTCCCACGGACCTCGTGAGCGGCCGTCCGGCCGGCGGCGAGCTGGTCCCCGCTCCCGCGCCGGGGGAGACGGTGGTTTTCTATGACCATTTTCCCCGGGGCTTCGCGCTGCCCGCCAGCAGCTTTATGCGCCAATTCCTGGACCATTTCCACTTGCAACCACATCACATTGGGGCGAACGCGATGATGGTATTGTCCGCATTCGCAGCCCTCTACGAGGCGTATCTGGGCATCTGGCCCAACGTCGAGTTGTTCCGCCGGCTGCTCTTCTTCAAGACCCAGACGGCGGACACTGTGCCGGTGATATGCGGCACCGCCTCCTTCTACGCCCGCAAGTCCGCTGACTTCCCCGGCATAAAAGGAAAAGAGTCTTGCAAGAAATGGCAGCGCTCCTTCTTCTACGTGAAGAACCTGAAGGAGGGCGAGGACCATATCAACCTGCCGCCCTTCGAGGCAGGCGGGCCCGAGCGGGAGAACTGGAGTACCGCTCCTCCTCGTCCGTCACCGGACATGGAGAAGATTCTTCAGCGGGTCATCACCCTGCAGGTGGAGGGCGGCCTGGAGCCGACCGACCTTCTCCTAGCCTTCCTGGTCGCCCACGTATCTCCGCTCCAGCGCCGCTCGCACAAGATGTGCTTCTTGGGGTCTGCCAGGGATCCTACTCGCCATTCCTCCAAGCCGCTGTCGGCATTGGAGGTAGCTCGGAAGGCGAACCGCATCGCCGATGTCAAGTTGCAGGCCTCGTGGACATGGGGTCTGGAACCTCATGACAAGGATAACCTAATTGCTGAGGTGAGCTCGTCGGTCCTGGCTTCAAGCCTTTTCCCCTTTTGCAGTTCTGGTCTACTGACCTCTGGTTGCTTGGTCCGGGTAGAACTTGTTCGCCCTACAGGCGGCGGAGAACTCGATTCAGCGTCAAGCTGGCTTTGCCGCTGATAGAGCCGAATCGGATGATAGAATTGTCTGGGACGAAGCCGAGGAGGTGAAGGACGCTAGTTCTCAGGCCGCCGCTGAGAGCTCGAGCGCCACTCAAGGCGATGAAGGAAACAACGAGCTCGAAGACTCGGGCGAACCCCTCGACCACTCCAGTAAGTTCCCCAGTCCCTCTCTCCTAAGAGATTGGTCTGAAGATGACGATGGCGGCGCAGGATCGGCCACCACCCTCGGGGGCGTGGCTCTCCACGTAGCCGCCACTGCCGCGGCTGGAGCTCAGGCTCCCCCGACCGTGGATCTGCCGAAGTCTCCAGAGCGATGCTCTGCCGCCTCGGAGTCGGCTGACCCAGAAGAGGCTGGGGACGTCCTGGCCGGCGTCAAGAGAAAGGCCCAGCCGGCCTCCTCCGAGCCGGCTGACAAGCGCAAGAGGCCGGAGCCGGCAGCGCGGGATCTGCGCCGTCCCAATGTGAAGAAGGTGGCCAAGCGGCGGGCTACCGCCGTAGCCGGGTGAGCTTCCAGCTTCCCTGCTTCTCGTCCTCATTTTACCGTTGCGGTCCCGACTGACTCGGTCGCGGGACGCTTTCTTTGCAGGTTGCCTCTTTCTGTCGATCCGGCTGCCCGACCTCCTCCCGCCGTTGCTTCCGAGGAAATCGCGACTCCGGCTCCCGAGCCTTCCTTCCGCAAGAGGGCGCGCGGGGAAGAAATGGGCGGTGACTCGGGTCACGCTGAAGACGTTCGTCGCTCCCCGCGGTTGAAGCTTGTGGCGGGCGACGCTGGGGCAGAGGATTCTGCGCGTCCGGAGGTGTTCGTGGACGCTGTTCCCCGCCCAGTCGCCTCGCCTGAGATTGGCCCCACGCCCGTCGAGGAAGCTGCGCCGGTTGGAGCTGACCTGTCCCCAACTCCTGCTACCGACGACGCCACGGCGGGGAACGCCTCCGCCATCTGCATCTCCCCCGACTCGCCGAGCCAGGGAAGCGCGCGTGAGGCCGCGGTAGGGGAAACGGAAACGGCCCCGGTGCCAGCTGTCGAGGCTCTCTCCAATCTTGAGCTTGTGCCGAGCGTGCAAGCTATGGTGCCTGCGGCCGGATCGAGAGCTGGCGCGATTGCTGACTCCCTACTCCTTGGGCTGGCCTCCAGCTCTGGCGAAGCTTTGCCAAGGCTCCTCGCCACTCGAGTGGCAAGGAGCGAACGTGGTGACGGCTCGCCGGCCCCTGAGGTGGTGGCCAACAGCACTTCTAGTGGGAAAGCTCTTGTCGCCGCGGCTGAGTCCAACATCGGCAGTCTGAGCTCCGCCAGCCGTCTTCAGCAGGAGTGGGCGGACACCGCCTCGAGTGCAGGTGTCGGGGAGAAGCTCAAGGTGCAGGGCAGCAAGCCAACTCTGGCGGAGTTGAATAAGCAGTTTACTGCTGCCAGGGGATCGCTTCAAAATGCCGGCCTCCAACTCGTTGACGCTATACAAGCGACCAACGTGAGCGCTGCGCCTTTAGCCCCTGGTTCTTTCTGCTATACACCCTAGCCCCCGAGTTTCGAGGTAGCTGTAGAGACAGCTGGCTTGAAAATGGATTTTGCTAAGAGTTGTCGCCTTTCCCTTTTTCGCAGGAACTGAACGCGCTTCGTGCCAGTGTCTTTCAGAAGCTGCTGGCGAAGTATCGCACCGGCAAGGTCCAGTACCAGGACTTGAAAAGAGAACTGGAGAAACTATCAGGTGAGCCCGGGACCCCTTATTTCGAAAACACACTGCTGCTGTCCTTCCCGCTCTTATTCCTCCGCTTTCATATTCTGCCTCGCTCATAGCCTCGCTTGAGTCCCAGTTGGCCGACTCGGTGTCAGCCGCCACTGTTGAGTCGCTCAAGCGGAAGCATGCTGAGGAGCTTCAGGGTCTACAAGCCCAAGCCGCCTGGGCTCAGGGGCTGGAAACTGATCTGGCGAAAGCTCGGGAGGCAGAGTCATCGCTGCAGCTGGAGTTTGATCGTCGGCTGGCCGAAGAGAAGAAAATCCTCTCCGCGGAGTTTGACAGCAAAGTGAGGGAGCTTCACGCAACCTTGGGGAGCGAGGTCGAGAACCGCGACGCCCAGATCGCCGAGCTGCAGACTCTCCGGGGGCTCGACAGCGAGCGTTTTGACAAGGAGATCGGCGTTTGGCGTGCCCGCGACCGCAAGGTTCAATCTGGCCTGCTGGGACTGGAGGAAGCTCTTCGTGGTATATTTCCTGTCCTCTTTCCCGGCCCTCGCCCTTTTATGCCGTCTTCTCACCCTCTGACTGCCCTTGCAGGGGCCTTCCCTGACTCCGACAAGTCTGCCGCGGCGGCGCTGAAGGAATTTAGGACGGAACAGGGGATCGTCCCTAGCAGCGACCCTAAGGCCGGGCTTTCCTCAGGGGAGTTGGTTGCGTTGGCCAAAGGCCGGCTCCACCCGGCTGCCAAGCTGGGCAAGGATCTGCACGAAGCCCTTGTTTCCGTCTTTGAAACCTTGTGGCCGGGAAGGGCGGCGCCTGGCGGGGTCCGGGCGCTCCTCCAGTGGGTCCTTCACGCGTCCAACCGGCTCGACATCTGGAAGGAGTCCGCGGCTCGGGCCGGTGCGCAACAGGCGCTGGAGTTCGTGCTCTCCTGGTATCCAGGCGTCAACCTAGACCAGCTGGAGAACCTTCGTGAGGGCGGACTAGCAGGCCTCGACAAAGCCAAGCTCCGCCAGCGCGCCTGCGCCATCGCTGAGTGCGCCGAGACCGACGCGCTTTTCGATGCTGGGGATAGCGATGAATCTTTGGATGGCACGGACTTCGAGGAGCCCGACTCGGTGGAAGGATCTCAGAAGGCCCCCGAGGATCCCGTTGGTCACTCCATTCCGCCATCCCCCAGCGGCGATGACTTCGTTCTGGCGTCTCGAGCTGGCGACATTTCTTCACTGGAGCCGGCTGGCCCGCCAAACGCCCCCTGAGCGTGTCAGGGTTTTCTTATTTGTTTTTATGTACACTGAACTCATGTCGTGCCCAGCAACATTTCGTTCGTATGTACTAATGATGCTTCACCCTGAATTTCTTACGCATTGACCTTTAGTTGTTTGCGAACCGGATTTGACCTGACTCCATTCAGCTTTTTCCTTTATCTCCCCATCCTTCGGCCCTTCTACCCCCAGCCGGCAGCCAGGTGCCGGCTGGTCTCCCTTGGACCGACAGCCGAATGCCGGTCTAGGGTGGGAGCGCGCCGCGGGATGGGAAGTAGTACTTCGGCGTATAAGGGATCTGGCTTGGTCCAGTTTGCGCATAACTATTGACCAATGCGCGTGATTTAGGGGAGAGCGCTCGTTTTGTCCTCTTAGCGATTTTCCAGTGTGAATGACCTACCGGCTCCGTCGCCCTCGACTTGGGCTGGAGGTTAGGCTCGGGGTCTGGTTCGCACACGGTACTCATTCGTCTGGCAGGGGATTCGATTCGTCGGGCTGCAGGTGTTTCCTCTAAGCGGTTTTCCTAGGTGGGTGACCTGCCGGCTCCACCCCACACGGCGCAGGGCGGAGGTTAAGCTCAGGGTTCGGTCCGCACACAGTACTCATCCGGCTGACAAGAGGATCGTTTCGTTGGGTTGGGGCTGCCGGCTCCCGACTGGAGGCGACTTCCAGCCCCCGTGAATAACGCTTAGAAAGGTAAAAGGTACTTCGGAGCACTTTTTCCAGGGATCAGCCGTATGCCGCCCGACTTTCTTTTATTCAACGACACTTGTTCGGGATACAAAATTTTCTTGCCTTGGCTTAGCCGAAGGTCTTAAGCGGTTTTGGACTTGTCTCAGGCAAAGCTGCGAAACGCTTCCCCCTACCTCGAGGAGGAGCCAGCCCCCGAGACAAGAGCTTCTGTCTTCTTGCCCGCTTCGGGCGGGACTTCCTTGGGCAGGCTTGCCGGCTTGAGGAGCGGAGCCGGCAGTCCCGTCGCCAGGCTGCTCGGCTGGACTGCCGCCACCCTTTGCAGCAGCTGTCGCTTCTCTTCAGCAATGACCAAGGCCTCCGCCAGTTTGGAGCTGGCTCTTGCGCACTCTATCGATTTCTTGTAGCATCCGGTGACGGTGATCACCCCGCGAGGGCCTGGGAGCTTCATCTTCAAGTAAGCGTAGTGTGGGACTGCCATGAATTTGGCCAAGGCTGGTCGACCAAGCAGCGCGTGGTAAGGGCTGCTGAGGTCTACCACCTCGAACCAGATCGGCTCGCGACGATGATTGTCCCTCTCGCCGAACAGCACCTCCAACTCAATCCTTCCCATCGGCGTACACGAGTGCCCAGGCACGATCCCATGGAAGGTGAGCTTGGTTGGCTTTAGTTGAATCTCTGGGATTCCGAGCTTCTCCATCGAAGTGCGATAGAGAAGGTTGATGCTGCTGCCTCCATCAATGAGCACGCGCGAGAATCGGCAGGTATGCGTCTCGGAGATCACGATTGGATTCAAGACCAGCGCGTAGCCCCCGGGCCTCGGCATGAGCGGCGGGTGGTCTTCGCGCCCCTAGGTGATCGACGCGTCAGACCAATGCATGTACTGAGGTCCAGCTTGTATGATTGCATTCACCTCGACACCGAACCACGGTTCATCCTTTGGCTCCTCTACCTGGGAAGTGAATACATGGTATTGCTCCACATTCGCTTCCTCGGGGTAGTCCCCTGCTGCCTTGGCCGGCTGCCGATTCTTGTTTCCATGTGCTTCAGCCGGCGGGCCCGGTGGTGGCCCGGGCAGTTGGTGATTTCCCTGCTCCAAATCCCTGGTGAAGCTGCACTGGCGGGTGGTGTGCGCCGCCGGCTTGCCCGAAACGCTATGGAACTTGCAGGGTTGGTCTAGCATCACCTCGATGGTGTACTTGTCCTTGCTGAATTTGTCCCCTTTGCGCTTCTGGCTTCCACCCGTAGCCCCCGGGCTTCCTTGAACAGCGGCTACTTGCTGGGAGCCGTACTTGTTGTCACGGCGTTCGTCTTTCCTCTTGCCATGTCGATCACGGTTGTGATGTCCTCCTGAGCCGGCTGCCAGCTGAGGATGGTTTCCGGCTGGCGCTGGCTCGACACATTGCACTCTCGCTGCAGAATCGGCGGAAGCGTACTTGTCCGCTATTGCCATGAAGTCCGCCATTGACTTCGGCTCGGCTCTGTGGAGCTTATGCTTCAGCAGGGTCCCTTCTCTGCATCCGTCCGTGAAGTAGCCAATGGCTTGCTCCTCGCCCACTCCTTCGCATGAGTTGCGCAGCTCGGACCATCTCGTGAGGTAGTCACGGTCTGGCTCGTCGGGGCCTTGCTTGCAGAGGGCCAGCTGTCGTGGGCGGGGCGGTCGCTTGTAAGTTCCCGGAAGTTCTTGATGAATGCCTCTTGGAAATCATGCCAGGAGTTGATCTGTAGAGCCGGCAGGCTGTTGAGCCACGTCCGAGCAGATCCTGTCAGCATAAGTGGTGCGTAGCGCACCGCTGTCCTCTTGTTGCCGCCCGCAATGTCGACGGTAGTGACGTAGTCCGACAGCCAGTCCTCCGGCTTCACTGCCCCAGTGTATTTGGGCATGTCTCGCGGGAGTGCGAACTTGGCCGGGAAAGGCTCGTTGCGGATGCGAGGGCCGAAACAGACCGGTCCTGCCGAGGATTCCTCCTCGTCGAACTTGGAATCCGCCAGCAGGTTGAGCCAATGGCGCGCGTCGTCCTTCGGCGGATCAACGCGTTCCCCGATCCTGTGGCTCACATGCGAGCGGGCCGGATGGTGACCCTGAGCGCCCTGGCCAGCTCCCTGAGCCGGCTGAGCTGGCACCACAGACTTGCCACGCGCCGGGTCTGCCACGTCCACCCGAGGAGGGTGGCGCGGCTTGCTGGTGACCGCGGCGGGATCTCGAGGCTGCCGGCTGCGGTAGCCAGAGTGCTGGGCGCGGTGGTTTCCACCGCTTTTTCCTGAAGCTCGATTGCTCCGGCTGTGCTCCGCCGGGCCGTGGTTTGGCGACGAGGCTTCTCCATGCGACTTGTTCTGGCCGGCCACGATGATACGGTTCTCGCCTCGAGTGCCGCTCGCCTCTCCGCGTGGTTCCATCGCCTGCTGCTGTAGGTCGGCAGCGTCCAGGAGTTCCTGGATCCGGGCTTGCTTCTCCCGCAAGTCCTCGCCTTGAAGTCCATCCAGCTCGGAGGTGATGTAGCGCGCGGCGTGGAGGTTCTTCGTGGGCGTGCTGTAGGTGGGCTTGTTGATGGTCGGAGGTAGCTTCGCCGAGGGCGCCGCCCGGTTCAGCTCCGCGCCCAGCTCACGGCCTCGCTGACGAACTTGTCCCGCCCGGCTTGGGCCATCTCCGGCTGGGGTGAAGCCGTGGGCGACGTTGTACTCGTTGATCGTGGAGAGGACGCGCCGGCGGGTGTCGTCGACGTCGACCGCTTCCTTGAGGAGGTTGAGGCGCGTCCGCTCCAGATCCTCAGAGGCCTTGACCGGATCCGCGGAGATGTCGAGCGGAGCGCGCAGGTCCGTGATGGCTGCGTCCAGCACATCCCGCTCTGGAGGTGGAAGATCTTGTTCCGGTGGAAGTGGGCGTTCGAGCGGCGGGCGCGCGGAGCGCGGTAGGCCGCCGCCACCGTCCTCCTCCAGGGCCCGCACCTCGACCATGTTGCAAAAGTCGCCGCTTTCGCCGTCGTCGGAGTCTGTGTCACAGAGTGGGTCAAGCACATCGGTTACCTCTTCCGGGAAGGGCTTGGCGACGTAGAAGCGGTGGCCGCCGACGTCGAGGAAGGAACCGCCGTTGCCAAAGCCGTTCTTGAAGTGGGCCAAGTTGTCGTCGACGCAGTCGAAGGTGCCGAACCTCCAGACGAGGCCGGAGGCGACCTTCTCGCCGGAGGGTCCCGGCCGGAACTTGACTCTGCTCGCCACCGCTCTTTGCCCCACGGTGGGCGCCAACTGTCGTAGGAATTTAGAGACAGTAGCCATGGGGAGGCTTATCGGAGGGGCTCGACGTTGGTGACGATGGGTCCGGCTCGGGATTGTGCCAACAGAGACACCTCGGTTTACCCAGGTTCAGGGCCCTCCCGGTTGGAGGTAAACCCCTACTTCCTGCCTACTTCGTATTGATTGGTTAGTAGTGATTACAGTGCTCCTCGAGCTGTTCGGCTAGAGGAGGAAGAAGAGGATCGGATCTCTCCACTCTAAGGGTTCAGGCCCCCTTATATAGACGGGGGCCTGGTTACAGGTTTCGGTAACGCCCCGGCCGGCTGCCGGCTCCTTGGCGATGGCGTCCTCGGCGTGATCTCCTCTGGCCATGCTCTGGCAAAGGCACTTTATAAAGTGCCTTTTCCCGGGGCCGGCATCTGGGGGGCATATCCCCTCTCCTTCGCCTCGGATCCCGTCGTGGGGAAGGGTCTTCGTCTTCTCATTGGTCGGTCGTGGTCGTGGCGCTCGTCACGCCTGGCCTGCGCCTCTGCCACTCTTGTCGGAACCGTCCTGCTTTTGGCCAGACAACCATTGAGAGGTTTTGCCTCCGTCGCCCGGCTCCGGTCCTCCTCAGTGGAGTCGTCAGCCGGCCGCTGGCGCAGCCGGCCTTTCCGGCTGGAGCCGGTCTTCTCGTGTGGAAACCGTGTGGACTCCTGGGACGCCAGCCGGCATACTGCCTGGCCCGTGATGCGCCCCCTAAGTCATCCCCACGACAAATGGTTTTTAGCTTATCCTTCATGGAGAGCAAAACATAAATGCATAGGACACCTTCAAGTTTAGGAGGGTGACTAGATACAAATAGTATGAGAACAAGTGAAACCAACAATATGAATCAATCAATGAAAACTTTGGGACAATGCACTTTATACTAAGAATGACAACTATGCTCTCTTAATGGTGCATAAAGATAGAAGGTGGTGACTCAACATAAAAGTAAAAGAAAGGCCCTTCGCGGAGGGAAGCAGTGATTGCAAGTTTTATAACCTTCAAAAATTATGGTACTTACCGGCTTTGAGCTCTCATTGCCCCCATCATAAGCATCTTGAATGGTTAAGGTTAATGCGAGAACAATTATGATGCATATGCTTGACAAATCATAAGTTGAAAACCTCGTGTCCCGTGAATACGAGTACCCAAACCTCATGCTACTTTACTTATAGTCCCAAGCAAGGCTCTTGTCATTGTAAGTATACACGTATCATCAAGAACCGCCAACGGGGTACCTCCGTGCCCGATGACATGGAACAAGCCCACATCAAAATGACAGAACAAGCAGACAATGAACACCTCGACATCTCTTTTATTTACCGTTTGTATAGCTTTTTATTTTGAGATGCGTCGTCGAATGTCCACTATGGGCATGCTGCAAATTTCCACCATGAATTATGCATGGCTTAGATTGGCGGCCCAGGCATTTCTCTAACACATATACAAACTCCATGATCCCCGCAAGATTCCCAATTCATTTCACACCGCGAGTGACGAGGGGTTAACTCGACAAATGTCCTAAATGAAGGACTTAGGATTGGGGGGATAGGGCGTCGAATGAACTCGAAGGTAAGATTAGTCGAAATAAGCGTATATCGAAAGTAAACTTGGGTATTGAACCTGGCTTGCTTTCAATCTAGCCTACGCCGTCCCCTCCTGGCCCCTATATATAGGTGGCCAGGTCTCAAGGATCGGGTAGGGTCCGATACAGATTACAATATCGACATACGGTAAGATCTCGTATTCAACTATTACTACAACTGGGCCTAGCTTAACGGGCCTTAGGGGTACTCAACTAGCGGGCTCTATTATCTATACCCTTGTCAGTAGCCCCTGAGATTCTACCAGAATTGTAGATTCGGGTTGAATCTCTAATCTTTAAATCTTCGACTTGATCAATTCTTTGACTTCTTCTTATCTTCAAATCTTCAACTTGGTCTTTTGACTTGTTTCACTAATAATATCTCGCAAGGGGTTTTGATGAACAAGCCTGACAACTCTGACGGATCAAGAGGTCAGTTAACTGCCAGAACAGACACTTGCCACCTACTTCAAATTCAATCCCCTTGGATTTGAATTCGGGATACCGGTCAAACCCATTCTTTTGCTGCATTTAGGACTTACAAAGAATGAATCCCAGTGGTTCTCAGGGTATCCAGTGCATCCACCAGGATTTTCTTCGTGTCGTAGACACGGATACATACCAGCAGAGCGCATCCATATGCGTATACCAGGCCACACAGGACGGATCCCGGGGTCTTACCTTCGTGATAAATCACGGCATTCGAGTTTCGTTGCGATAACGTAACTCGAGAATCATATGTCGCAGTCTTGTTTGACTGATGGAATATCCAAAAAATTCGAGTTATATTAACTTCTCACGAATATCTCCCGATGGGAGTAGTCACTATATATTTCGTCGACTATGTAGCCGAAGTTTCATGGTTGTCGAAATGTTGAGCGGTTCGTAGCTTTATTCATCCTTATTGCTGATGGTCTGATTCTCTATCGGGTGCGCGCTCAGCGCTCCCGATGGGAGTAGCCCCCGAGGCTATGGTTGGATACTTGTAGTCAATCATAGGCTCAAATTTACTTCTTCTTCTTCCTTCTTTTCCCTGTTTACAAGCCCCCAAGCCGAAGGCGAAGTTGTGTCACACCTTTTATGATACGTTCTTTTCCTCTTTGGTATTATCGTCTGCCATGTGCAAAATTTTAACTCCTTTGTAAATATGTTTATGGGCCTTGTGATTACAGAGGCCTGTTAATATGTGCTTATAAATAAAGCACCTTTGATAAGGGTAAAAACCCTAAACAGATTCCTCCTCCGCCGCACCATCTTCTTTTCCATCTAGGGTTTCTTGTCTCCCTGCTTTTCTCCATGGCTGATGCCAACGACTCCCGTCTCAATCTCGGCGTGCCAACGGCGCCGTGTGGTCGTGGTCGTCCCAGTGGCAGCAAAAACAAGATAGCTGCAGCTGCTAGGGGATCCTCGTCATCCGCTCCAGTGAAGCGTCGTCCCGGCCGCCCAGCCGGTAGTAAGAATAAACCAAAGATTACGAGCGTCGCCCCAGGTCCAAGCGCTCCTCCTCCTGGTGCTTCTTCTATTTCGCCCAGAATATTTTCTTTCTTTTGCATCGCCAATGCGCAGTGCCGCGAGATTCAGCGCTTGCCGCTGAATTTTACCAAGTTCATGGATGGGCGGGAACTGCGGGAAGCGGTTCTCCGTGAACAATCTGGTGGAGGAACCCCATATGAAGTGGAGGTTTGGTACGATGGCGCCGGCGAGCAATACTTCAAAGGCGGCCGGTCACAGTTTGCAGAAGACCATGACCTCCACCAAGGCTTCTTCATGACTTTCGACTTCCATATCGGCACATCAAAGTTCGACGTGAAAATCTATGACTGCACCCAGTGCCAGAAGGAGTATGAAGCTGAAGTACACTTCCATTAGAACCTTCTTTATGTAATCTCTTTCTCTAGTTGCCTTGTTGTCGTGCTATCTGTAATGAATACTCGTATTTTGCTTTGATGTTTTTAATAGACCATGGGAACAAATCATTGTTCTGAGGCATGCTTTATTTTTATCGGGTTCTTGTGAACCAATTATATTACCTTGAAAAAATATCGGGTTGTCTGCACAACCTAGTAATGCAAAAGATCTCCATATCGTGATAAAACTTTCTTTCGTACGACCCGAGGGATGGAGCCCCCAAGTGGAAATATAATATTTTTACAATTTGTCGAGTTTAACCCAAGGAATCCGACCTATGGCCTCGTGTTCTGGATTTAGAGGGTCAACTCAAAGTTATTGATATTGCTAAATTTCTTCTATGCGTAAAAACGCCATAGCTGCTCCGCATTCCACGGGTTGCTTTCATCTTTCCCCATCTTCTTGTCTTGTAGTTGATAAGCTCCTCCTGGTATTACTTCTGTGACGATATAAGGTCCAACCCAAGGGGACTCTAATTTGCCGTGGCTGTCCTGCTTGAGTCGTAAGACTAGATCTCCCACCACAAAGGATTGTGGACGAACTCGACTATTATGGTAGTTCCGCAGGCTCTATTGATATTGTGTGGCTCTTTCCAGTGCTTTATCTCTTGCTTCCTCTAATGCATCGACGTCGTCTTGTAGTGCTTCTGTTGAGGTTACCTCATCATATGCTGTTACTCTTGGAGCTTCGTGTGTAATCTTGACTGGAAGCAAGGCTTCTGCGCCGTGGACCACGAAAAAAGGTATTTCTTGAGTAGCTGCATTGGGCGTAGTTCTTAAACTCCAAAGAACGGAAGGCAGTTCTTCTATCCAAGCACTCTTTGCTTTCTCTAGAGGTGCTAAAAGCCTCTTTTTTATCCTGCTGCATATTAGGCCATTGGCTTTTTTGACTTGTCCGTTTGTCTTCGGATATGCTACGAATGCAAACTTGAGTTTGATTCCCAAACCTTCGCAGTAGTTCTTGAATTCCTTTGAAGTGAAATTTGTACCATTATCTGTGATGATGCTATGTGGCACTCCAAAGCGAAATACGATTGACTTGATAAAGTTAATTGCTGCTATCGAGTCTTGAGTTGTCACCGGAGCTGCTTCTATCCACTTGGTAAATTTGTCAACTGCCACCAGCATGTAGACGTGCCCTCATGGCCAGGACTTGTGTAACTTTCCCACCATGTCGAAGCCCCATTGCGCGAAGGGCCAAGATAATGGTATTGGTTGTAACTCTGCCGCCGGCGCGTGTGGCCGAGATGCGAATCTTTGACATGCTTCACATTTCCGAACTATATCTTTTGCATCTTCGATGGCTGTTAGCCAATAGAATCCTGCTCGAAATGCTTTCGCAGCTATTGCCCTGCTGCTGGCATGATGGCCACAAACTCCCGCGTGTATGTCTTTTAATATTACTTGTCCTTCTTGAGGCATTACGCAGCGCTGCAAAATGCCGGTTATGCTCCTTTTGTATAATTTTCCTTGTAACACAACAAATGCTTTGGATCGTCGAGTTATTCTCTTGGCTTCCACTGCATCTTCTGGCAACTTCTTATTCATCATGTATGCTAGATATGGCTGCATCCATGTTTCCTCTATCATCATGACTTCTTCTGGTTCCGGTATGCTCTTGTTTGCACCAGCCCCTGGGCCTACCTTGGTAATCGAAGTTTTGTCGCTTTTTATCGATCTTTCAACTATTTCTTCCCAGAAAACACCGGTTGGCACGGGCAAGCATTGTGACCCGATATTTGCGAGATTGTCGGCTTCTTCATTGCTATTTCTGCTAACATGCGAGACTTCACATCCGTCGAACGTTCCTTTGAGATAGTGATATAAATTCTTGTATGCCATCATGTTGTCATTGATTGTGTCGCATCTGTTCATAACCTGCTGGACGACGAGGTTCGAGTCCCCAAATATTTTTAGTCGAGTTGCTCCACATGCCTTAGCCATCTTCATTCCGTGCAGTAAGGCCTCGTATTCTGCTTCGTTGTTAGAGGCCTGCGGAAAGCTCATCCTCAAGACATATTTCAGTTTGTCGCCTTGTGGTGATATCAACACTACTCCTGCGCCTGCGCCTTGGATTCTCTTAGAACCGTCAAAGTACATTGTCCATACACTTGACAAATCTGGTGGTCCTGTGCTCTGCAACTCCAACCACTCTGCTGTGAAATCTAGCAAGATTTGTGACTTGATCGCCTTTCTTTTTTCATACGTGATGTCCATTGGAGATAACTTGATTCCCCATAAAGAGACACGTCCTGTTGCTGAAGGATTATTCAATATGTTCGATAGTGGTGCTTCATTGACCACTATAATTGGGTGCACTGCGAAGTATTGCTGCAATTTTCATGCCGTTGTAAAGACACTATATGCGAGTTTTTGATAATGTGGATACCTCTGTCTCGTTGGAGAAAGAACTTCACTGATGAAATATACTGGCCTCTGGACGCCGTGGGCTTTTCCTTCTTTGCTTCTTTCGACTACTAACACCGTACTCACCGCCTAATGAGTTGCGGCGATGTAGAGTAGGAGTGGCTCTCTTTCTTTTGGTGCGACCAGCACTGGTGGCGTGGATAGCACTTTTTTCAGCTGCGCGAACGCTGCATCTGCTTCTTCTATCCACTCAAACTTATCATCTGATTTCTTCATTAGTGCATAGAAGGGAAGTGCTTTTTCTCCCAACCGGGCAACAAAGCGACTTAGTGCCGCGATGCGTCCTGCTAGTTTCTGTACATCATGTTGCTTCGTGGGTTTCCCCATTGTTAGAATCGCTTGGATCTTCTCTGGATTTGCCTCAATGCCCCGTGCCGACACCAGAAACCCTAGGAGCTGTCCTGCTGATACGCCAAACGAACACTTTGTTGGATTAAGCTTAAGCTTGTACCTATTCAGGTTGTCGAAGGTCTCTGCCAAGTCACTGATTAGGGATTCCTCCTTTCTTGTTGTAATGACCACATCATCGATATAGACTTGGATGTTGCGTCCTATTTGACTCCCGAGGCAATTTTGCATCATCCGTTGATAGGTTGCTCCTGCATTTTTTAAGCCGAAAGGCATCACTTGATAACAAAACACCCCATATGGCGTAATGAAGGCTATCTTTTCTTCGTCTTCTTTCTTCAACTTGATCTGGTTATAGCCAAAATACGCGTCCGGAAAGGAAAGCCTTGCGCATCCCGCTGTTGAATCAGTTATTTGATCAATGTGGGGTAAGGGGAAGGGATCCTTTGAACAATGCTTATTGAGAGATGTGTAGTCGACACACACTCTTTGTACGTCTGTGTTTTTATTGGGTATGATGACTGGGTTGGATACCCAACTCGAAGTTTTGATTTCTCTGATAAATCTGGTGTTTTCTAGCCTGTGCAATTCTGATTCTATCGCCTTTCTTTTGGGTTCATCGAATCGTCGCAATGGTTGCTTGACTGGCTTTGCTTTAGGATCCACATTTAGTGCGTGCTCGACGAGTTCCCTGGGAACCCCTGGCATGTCTGAAGGACATCAGGCGAAGATTTCCCAGCGCTCACGGAGGAACTCGACGAGCGCGCTTTCCTATGTAGGATCCAGGTTTACTGCAATCGATGTCGTCTTGTTCGGGTCAGTGGGGTGGACCTGTATTTTCTTCGAGTCCTGCGTTGTGTCGAAAGCCTGATCTGGCAGGGATCGTCCAACGTTGGGTAGTACATTATGATCGGTTTCTCCTTTTAGCCTCTCATATTCCGCTGTCATGCCGAAAGTTTGCGCCATTCTGTTGAATTCTTTGTCGCAAGTGTTGGCTACCTCGAAGCTCCCTTGTATTGTGATTGTTCCTTTGGGCCCTGGGATTTTTAGCGTTAAATACGCATAGTGTGGTACCGCCATGAACTTTGCGAACGCTGGGCATCCTAGAATTGCGTGGTACTGCGAGGGCCAGTCCATAACTTCAAATTCCAGCTTCTCTCTGCGATAATTGCTGCTACTGCTGCCCAAGCAGACATCGAGTTCTATCTTCCCCAGAGGGTAATTTGCAGCTCCTGGTACTATTCCATGGAAAGAACAATCTGTTGGCTTCAGGCTTGTTAGCGAGATACACATTGCCTTCAGAGTTCTGGAATATATTAGATTTATGCCACTTCCTGCATCCATGAATACTCTTCCAATGTCGTATCCTCCTATTTGCGCTTTTAGTACCATTGGCGAGTGGCCCGGCCTGGGAACTTTCCTAGGGTGGTCTGCCCTGCTGAATTTGACTGGTTGATCTGACCACCGCAAATATTCCGTAGTAGCTGGTGGCGATTATATTGCTAGGTTTACTTGCCTAGATATGTTCTTTCGCTCTTTTTTCGACTTGGGTACTGGCTGAATCATTGCGGATATGTAGACTTTCGACTCTAGGTGCCTTGCTACCCTTTGTACTTGATATCCTTGACTTGCGCGCTTCTCTCCTTGCCATCCCCCTTGACTTGAACCCATGGCACTTTGTAACCTCAGGAAAGTTCTACAATCCTTCATCTGGTGATTCGAGACTCTCTTTCCATCGAGATACGCATAGTGGATTCGACAAGGTCCATATAGCATGTCTTCGGCTGAAGGGCCAGAATATCTCGGCTTCTCTGCTCCTTTTGCTTGGAATTTCTGACTTTCGTAATCTTCCTCTTCCTTTGCCTCGTACCCCACGGCTACCTGACCTCTCCTTCCTTGGTTATCTCTGCTGCGGTGTCGTCTTCTTTGTCGACTTGTTCTGTTGACTTCTGGTGAACGTCCTCTTTTGTTGTTATATGCATCCTCTCCGTCGGCAAATCTATTGGCTTCTTCCACTAACCCGGCCACTGTTGTTGGCCTCATTCTTCCTATCTCTTCCACGAGGTCTGCATGACGAAGTCCAGCCAAAAAAGCGTCTATTGCTCTTTCGTCGGAGACATCCTCTGCTGAATTTTTTATTACGCTCCATCGTTGTATGTAAGAACGTAGAGTTTTGCCTTTCTTTTGCATGCATGCTTTGACTTCCTCTAGTGACGCTGGGCGCTTATATGTCGAGCGGAAATCTCTTACGAATTGGCTTTCGAGTTCTCCCCAACTTCTGATGGATTCATTGGGTAGGGTGTTCAACCAGGACCGTGCTGCACCGGTGAGGTGTAATTGCAGACTTTGCATTGCTGTCTCTTTCATGCCCCCTAATATCTGCACTGCCTGCAGGTAGTTTGATAGCCACAAGGTAGGTTCCTGCGACCCATCATATTTTTGCTGGTCGTGTGGTAACCTGAATCCTTTGGGTACCCGTGTTTTGCGAACCCTGTGGGTAAAACACGACGCGCCCATCTCTTTTTCGTCATCCTCGTAATTTTCTTCTCTCCAAGCATGGCGCGACTTGTTTACTCGAGCTTGTGCTATTATATTCCTTGCGTCCTCCTTCCTTTTCTGTCACCTTTCTTCCTCTGATGATTCGCTAGACTCGCTTCGTCTAAGTTTATGTTTGAACTCCTTCTTCCGCCCTTCCTTGCAGCTTGTCGACTTTGCCTCTGGACCTTTTCCCCTGATTCTGTCTTCCACTATCCTGAGGCTTCGTATTGCGGCTTGGTGCATGTCTTCACGTGGATCTCTGGGTTTTGGCCGCATGGTTAGTAGGTATGCCTGTGCTGCTACCAATGCTGCTTCCGGCGTTTTTTGCATAAAACCTTCTTCCTTTTCCTCTAGCTGAGGAATCGTGTTTCTTGAGTAACTGTCCTCTCTACTCTGTGCTGTTATTCCTCTGTTGTGCTTTGGATCTCCACGCCTTTCCCTGCTGTACTCTAAGTCATCACTATAGTCATCCCAATATTCTCCTTTTGACATACTGTTGTTATCCCGATTTGTCGCAAACATGGCTCTTTCCTCTCTTAGCTTCTTCTTGTGCTAGTGCAATGCGTATTGATATCCCATTAGAACTTCTCTCCTTGAGCCTTCGGGTACCTCTATGCCATGATTGATAGCTGACATGATGATCCTCCACTCTCCGGCTGAGACATGAATTTTCTCCTTTTCTTTTTGGTTGGAATCCCTTACTTTGTTGACTTGTTTGTCGACCCTTGCACTTCCCTCATGATTACTTTCTTCTTCTGCTTCAGTGATAATGACACATAGCTGATGCACTTTGTTGGAGACGCCACTGCTTTCGGTGGCAAAATCCCTCACACTATTGTGTGCTTCAAACGCTTTCTCTTCTGTGTCGACTTTTTCCTGAATTTCATCATGTTCTGCGATTTGTGCTACTCCTGCGCTGACCGGCGAGTTTACCTCGCTGGAGGAGCCTTCGGATGATTCCAATGTTGCTTTCGTCCCTGTCTTACTCGCCAACGGATCTGGTTTCGTCGGGTCCGAGAGGCGAGTCAAACCCGAAGGTCCGATGAGGATGTTTAAACTTCCGATTGTCAACTCCATCTCTTGATTTTCGTCGACTTCTGCACTGCTGTTGGCTAAAAGCAAAAAAGACGTCGAATTCATGATTCCAACGCCCAGAGTCCCCACAGTCGGTGCCAATTGACAAGGGGTTAACTCGACAAATGTCCTAAATGAAGGACTTAGGATCAGGGAGATAGGGCGTCGGATGAACTCGAAGGTAAGATTAGTCAGAATAAGCGTATATCGAAAGTAAACTTGGGTATTGAACCTGGCTTGCTTTCAATCTGGCCTACGCCGTCCCCTCCTGGCCCCTATATATAGGTGGCCAGGTCTCAAGGATCGGGTAGGGTCCGATACAGATTACAATATCGACATACGGTAAGAACTCATATTTGACTATTACTACCACTGGGCCTAGCTTAACGGGCCTCAGGGGTACTCAACTAGCGGGCTCTATTATCTATACCCATGTCAGCGAGTATCCATAAACAAAAGATCACAATATCAACTGAAATAAGAAGTGCAATGTTGAAAGCTTGCCCATGATGGCATGGCTGGGCTAGTCTCCAACTTACAACTTGCAAGCATAACAACTCAACATAAGAGACCACAATGTCAAATTTTTAAGAACAAGAAAAAGTAAAGTGTGCCTTCCGGTTCGTGAGAGCTTTACTGACCAATTTTCGCATAACACTGGTAGGAGTTTAATTTGAAGAGTAAATAAAAGCAAGTCAAATTTACTTGGAATAGCAAATTGCTAGTGGGTATGTATGGTGGACACTTCGGAAAACTTGGTTTTTAGGAGTTGGATGCACGAGTAGAGCTCATACTCAGTACAAGGCGAGGCTAGCAAAAGACTAGGAGCGACCAACTAAGAGAGCAATAATGGCCATAATCATGCAAAGCGATAAAGCGACATTAAAAGAAGCATAAGATGGCATTAAAAATCAAAAACTAAATGATCATAGAGGCTATTGGCGACTTTGTATGAGTCTAACATGTGTGAGCATGCGCCAAGTCAACCCAAATAAAGCATCAAGGAGAAAACCAAAATAATGCTTCCAAATAATTAAAACAATGCATGATTTTTTCAAAGGCTCATTAAGCAATCTCAGTTATTTGAGACAAGTCATGCTACAGCAAAACCACTAAGCATACTATCAAAAAGACATCAAGCATGACATGCAAAAGCCTAAGCCGCAGTCTACACAAGCTCCTTCTTGTACCACTTTTTTGCATAAAGGTTTTTCTCTTTTCCAACACCATTCAAACTTTTTTTATCCAACTCTTTTGAGGAAAACCAACATGGTCCAGAGGAAAAAATACACCTTGATAAATAAATATAAGAAGATCTGAACGCAAATCAAGGCAAAAACGAAAACCAAAAGCAGTAGCCGAAAAAGAAGAACACTCGGTTTTTGATAAGAATGAAAACTAGAGCATTCTTGGAAAATGAAAAGCAAGGCAACTTCTCCAAAAGAAATTTGTTGGGATCCAACCATTTATTGCAGCAAACTAAACTAAACTAATAATGAAAACTAAAACAACTGATGCTCCAAGAAAAACGCATAATGCATGAAGCAATAAAAATATAGCGTACTGAAAGGTGACCTGATTTTTGCCGATGAAGAAGGGATGCCTCGGGGGCATCCCCAAGCTTTGAAGCTTGTAATTCTTGGATATTTCTTGGGATGATGCATGGGCATCCCCAAGCTTGAGCTTTTGTCCATTCTTCAACTCATCTCATCACTCTCCGATCCCTACACTTGAAAACTTCCTTCATACAAAACTAAACACAAATCTATTAGGAACATTAGTGTAAGCATAACATATAATCAACCCCTTTTTGCTTCAGGTTTCCACCTAAAATCACCACATATAAAGCATATAATACTGTAGCAACTTCCCCAAAAGTTCCGTGATCAAAAGAACTCAAAAAGAAAGCGATAAAGCGGCAAACACAAATATTGGCAGAAATCTATCAAAACAGAACAGCTGATAAAGGTCGAATTTTTAAAGGGTTTTATGTTGCTCAAATCAAAAAGTGTTCGTCTAATGAAACTGGGGCATATGCACAAGAAATCACAGGTCCAAAAAATATATAGAGAATTTTCACGAATTTTTACGGTGCAGCACCGAAAACAGTTTCAGGACAGCAACATCCCCAAATCTTACCTCGCTCAAATTAGAGGCTTCTCTTGGCACAAAAACGAAATAAAAAGGATAAGGAGAGGTTATTACAGTAGTAATAACTTCCAAAACTCAAATAAAAGAAAACGAAATGAATGTAAAAACATTGGGTTATCTCCCAAGAGTGCTTTTCTTTAACGCCTTTGAGCTAGGCGCAGAAAGTGTGAATCGAGTATTTTTAGAAGAAGCATTAAGATCAACTGCAGAAGTTTTGTCAATAAGGCATTGTATTTCATCCACATAAGTTTTTGAAGACCCTTTGTGATCACGCTTTGGTTCACTCAAATCACTAAAAAGATTTTTGGGACAAATCCAATCAAAATTATTTTCAAAAGCTTCATACAATCCCAAAAGCTTGCTAGGTATAGGTATTTCGGTTATTTCATTATTTGTACTAATAACCTTTATAGGTGAACCAAGTTTATTAAAGCGCTTAAGAACTTTCCTAGCTTCAATGGCAACATCTCTAAATTCTAAGCGCAAAGTTTCCAAGATAAAGGCTTTCTTTTTAGGATCTTCAATTTCATGAAGCTTAAGGAACATGTGTTGCATAAAAGGATTAAGGCTAGCAAACCTAGCTTCTAACATGTGAACTAAATAAGCAGAAGCAACTTCATAACTAGGAGCAAGCTCAACCAAAGACTTTTCCTCAACTTCTTTATGCATACTAATATGATTAAAGAACTCCTCAATGTTATCTTTCCCAATAATTGAACCACTACCTACTGAGAGGTCCTCCAAAACATACTTAGGGAACAACATGATGAACTAAGCGCAAGAAATAACAAATACCAAGGATTCTAATTTTTTTGGGTTTTTGATATAAAACGATGCAAGTAAAATAAATAAAGTAAAGCAAAACTTAAAACAAAGTAAAGGATGTGCGTGCGACAAACTCCCCTTGCAGAGGTCTTCTTTTTCCTCCCCGGCAACGGCGCCAGAAAAGGGCTTGATGGCTGGCGTGTAGTTAATGATGATGATTACGACCAGTTAGTTGGGAACCCCAAGCGCAAAGTATGATGAGCACAGCAGCAAGTTTTTCCCTCGGTTAGAAACCAAGGTTTGTCGATACGAAGAATAAAAAGCCAATACGACTGAAGGTGATGCTGACTAGCTGCGTGATGCTCTAACAAGGGCGCCGTTAACAATAACTTGTTAGCGCGTCTTCAACTAGTAGCAACGTGGAACCTGTACACAACACAACCAAGTACTTTGTTCCCAACTTACGATGAGGTTGTCAATCTCACCGGTTTGCTTGAAACAAAGGGTATGAGTGTATCGAGTGGAAAATAGTAGAAGTATGCGAGTAAAGTAGACAGTGCGAGTAAAGTAAACAGGTGATAGCAATATGATGGAAATAGGACCGGGGTCCATAGTTCACTAGTGGTGTCTCTCCATAAGATAAATAACACATGCTGGGTAAACAAATTACAGTTGGGCAATTGATAGAATAAACATAACGTGATATGTCAAGAAGATCACTATGCGATTTACTCTGGGCATTACAACAAAATACATAGACCGCCATTCAACTGCATCTATGACTAATAATCCACTCCCGGGGATATCATCCGAACACCCCATGAGTATTAAGTTGCGAACAACAGATAATTGCATTAAGCAAAGTGTGTAATGTAAACAAAGCATATGCCCTTGAGCATATGAATGTTGTTTTCTCCCTAGTGGCAACATCACATCTACAACCTTAGAGGTTTCTGTCACTCCCCCAGATTAAATAGAGACATGAACCCAACTATCGAGCATAAATACCCCCTCTTGGAGTTACTAGCAACTACTCGGCCAAGATAGCTACTAACAACGGAGAGCATGCAAGATCATAAACAACATAGAGATAACATAAGATATATTTTAGTATAGCAACTCAATCATAACACCAATATTCATCGGATCCCAAGAAACCAAACATGTAGAATTACATAACGGTGATCTCAATCATGTAGGGCAGCTCATGAGATCTAAACATCTAGCTACTGCTATGGACCCATAGTCCAAGGTAGACTACTCACTCATCGCTCTGGAGGCAAGCATGGCGATGAAGAAGACCTCCGGTGGCGATTCCCCTCTCTGGCAGGGTGCCGGGAAGAGCTTCTGGACCCTCCCGATCTCGGGTCGATGATGGCGGCGACCGTGATGTGTTTCTGGAAAATTGATCGGGTACTTAGGTTTTTCCCGTTGGGGGGTCTTTATAGGCGAAGGGGCAGCATCAGGAGTGGACTGAGGCGGTCTCACACATAGGGGGCGCGGCCAGGGACTAGGCTGCGCCGCCCTGGTGTGAGGCCACCTCGTGGCCCCACTCCATCTTCAAGTGTAGGGATCGGAGAGTGATGAGATGAGTGTTTAGTTTTGTATGAAGGAAGTTTTCAAGTGTAGGGATCGGAGAGTGATGAGATGAGTTGAATGGACAAAAGCTCAAGCTTGGGGATGCCCATGCATCACCCCAAGAAATATCCAAGAAGTACAAGCGTCAAAGCTTGGGGATGCCCCCAAGGCACCCCTTCTTCATCGGCAAAAATCAGGTCACCTTTCAAGACACTATATTTTTATTGCTTCATGCATTATGCGTTTTTCTTGGAGCATCAGTTGTTTTTAGTTTTTAGTTTAGTTTAGTTTGCTGCAATAAATGGTTGGACCCCAACAAATTTCTTTTGGATAAGTTGACTTGCTTTTCATTTGCCAAGAACACTCCATTTTTCACACTATTCATTTCAACGAGTGTTCTTCTTTTTCTAGAACTGCGTTTAGCTTTCGATTTTCGCCTTGATATGTGTTCAGATCTTGTTATATCTTTTCATCAAGGTGTATTTTTGCCTCTGATCATTATTGGTTTTCATCAAAAGAGGTGTTTATAAAAAGTTTGAATGGTCTTGGAAAAGAGAAAAAGCTTTATGCAAAAAAAAAGTGGTACAAGAAGGAGCTTGTGTAGACTGCGGCTTAGGCTTTTGCATGTCATGCTTGATGTCTTTTTGATAGTATGTTAGTGGTTTTGCTATAGCATGACTTGTCTCAAATAACTAAGATTGCTTAATGAGCCTTTGAAAGAATCATGCGTTGTTTTTATCGTTTGGAAGCATTATTTTGGTTTTCTCCTTGATGCTTTATTTGGGTTGACTTGGCGCATGCTCACACATGTTATACTCTTACAAAGTCGCCAATAGCCTCTATGATCATTTAGTTTTTGACTTTTGATGCCATCTTATGCTTCTTTTAATGTCGCTTTGCATGATTATGGCCATTATTGCTCTCTTAGTTGGTCGCTCCCAGTCTTTTGCTAGCCCTCGCCTTGTACTGAGTATGAGCTCTACTCGTGCATCCAACTCCTAAAAACCAAGTTTGCCAAAGTGTCCACCATACATACCTATTAGCAATTTGCTATTCCAAGTAAATTTGACTTGCTTTTATTTTCTCTTCAAATTAAACTCTTACCAGTGTTATGCGAAAATTGGTCAGTAAAGCTCTCACGAACTGGAAGGCACACTTTACTTTTTCTTGTTCTTAAAAATTTGACATTGTGGTCTCTTATGTTGAGTTGTTATGCTTGCAAGTTGTAAGTTGGGAACTAGCCCAGCCATGCTGTCATGGGGCAAGCTTTCAACATTGCACTTCTTATTTGAGTTGATATCATGATCTTTTGTTTATGGATACTCGCGGTGTGAAATGAATTGGGAATCTTGCGGGATCATGGAGTTTGTATATGTGTTAGAGAAACACCTGGGCTACCAATCTAAGCCATGCATAATTCATGGTGGAAATTTGCAGCATGCCCATAGTGGACATTCGACGACGCATCTCAAAATAAAAAGCTACACAAATGGTAAATAAAAGAGATGTCGAGGTGTTCATTGTCTACTTGTCATGTCATTTTGATGTGGGCTTGTTCCAAGTCATCGGGCACGGAGGTACCCCGTTGGCGGTTCTCGATGATACGTGTATACTTACAATGACAAGAGCTTGCTTGGGACTCTAAGTAAAGTAGCATGAGGTTTGGGTACTCGTATTCATGGGACACGAGGTTTTCAACTTATAATTTGTCAAGCATATGCAGTGTAAGTGTTCTCGCATTAACTTTAACCATTCAAGATGCTTATGATGGGGGCAATGAGAGCTCAAAGACAGTAAGTAACATAATTTTTGAAGGTTATAAAACTTGCAATCACTGCTTCCCTCTGCGAAGGGCCTTTCTTTTACTTTATGTTGAGTCACCACCTTCTATCTTTATGCACCATTAAGAGAGCATAGTTGTCATTCTTAGTATAATGTGCATTGTCCCAAAGTTTTCATTGATTGATTCATATTGCTGGTTTCACTTGTTCTCAAATTATAGGTATCTAGTCGCCCTCTTAAACTTGAAGGTGTCCTATGCATTTATGTTTTGCTCTCTATGAAGGACAAGCTGAAAACCATTTGTATGTTTTTCCTTATGATTTGAACACACGTTTGACTTTCATTGTTTCATTTTCATGATCTTTGGTCTGTGTTCATTTTCATGTTTATAACATGGTTGCTAAGTTTCTTCTATCAAGATTATGTCTTTCATGCCCATGTTTTAAGTTCTTTTGATCCCAGCTCACAATGCTTACATATATGATCAAGATTGTGTAGGTGCATGTCACCTCAAAAATTATTTCTTTTGTTATTGTGACGCCCCACCTTTGGCTTAAGGCGGAACACCTGTGTTATGTGCTATTCCCTGGATCAATGATAGCACCACAGAACAAAATATAGTATTCATCACATAGTATCGAGATTACACGCAGATCCAGATACAAGTCTCACGATTATTACACGTCTTTGGTCACACAGACCAACAAAGGTAAACAGAGTTCAACTTAAGTGCAACGGTAACATAATAGTAGCGAGCCTCCATCTTCAGCATGCGCCACAGGCAGTCATGTTGGTATGTAGACTCGAGATCCTAACACTTCACTCCTCATCGGAAGAACCTGCACATTTGATTATGCAGCCCCATGTATGGGGGTCAGTACAATGATGTACTGGCAAATGACACTTATTTGGTGGCAGTTGTGAAAGATCTGGCTACATGCTATTTGGCTGGTGGATCTCTGGGCTAGATTTGCATAAAGCCAATTTTATCCTAATTCAAGTCAGGATTTTAATTCAAAGGTTTTATTTTGAAGGGTTGAGATAACCCCCAAATACTACATAGTTGCAAGTTATGTAGCACTGGGCGCAATTCAACAAAGTTGGAACCTCAGGTACCACCACCCCTCGGAGTGAATGGTCCTTAGTTCCGGCCTAGGGTTTCTAAACAAAATTTTAATAATTCAGAATCGGTGATGAGATTATTCCGTACATTCCATGTCTAGAGACTCAATTGCCCATAACCGAGGACACGGCTAATCGATTAGATTTAAACACCTTGCAAGGGTTGTGCACTTTCACCTTACGATTCATTTCATGCCCATACATGAATTGAAACGAGACCTTTTAGAAGGAGAGGACAACTAACTTGGCAAGCTCCGTTCCCAACCTATAATTTGACTACCACCTCTTCTTGCCGACAAGTTGCACTCCCACATTCTAATCAGTCAAGACAGAGCCCATAATGTCATAAGGCTGCACTGGAAGTACGCTAAGCATGGAAGACATAGCCATCTCTTTGTTCCTGGGTGGCCATCCCGAGCGGTATTCGGTTCCCACATCCTCTTTACGAGGCTTGCATCCCCGACTCCACCTACCTCACCTCATCTTATCAAACCATTCCACCCAGGTGTTTCATTTTAGTTGAAGTTCTTAACTTTTCACAAAACACTTTTCAAGTGATCTTAGCATGGCATCAAAATTAACAAAGTATTTAGCATCCTATCAGGTGGGGTTTGAGGGGTAGCTACACACTACTAGGATCTAAGCCGTTGATAAAACAGTTGAGTAAAACACCTATCATGCATACTACAAGAGGTGAATATACTAATGCATAAGTAAAATGGGTAGGGATATGTGTGTCACTTGCCTTGGTAGCAGCTTGCACACTCACAACAGTTATAATAGTAGCCTTGCTCCTCTTCAAAATCTATTCAATCCAGACAATCAAGCAATCAATATTCTATTTCTAATGACAATCATAGACATGTATGCATGTGTGCAAGTATGCAGATGACATTTTAATTTCACACACTATGCGAGTGTGTGAAGAGGTTGATTTGGTGGAACAAGTGGCTTTTGAAAACAAGTGTGGTGTTGGAAAGGTTTTTATTAAATAAATAACAAGGTATTTACAAAAGTGCATTTGATGCATCAGGGTAGTACTTTTAGGAAATTTAGTTTTGGTTGGCACTGTCCTGCAAAAATAAGTTGGAGCTACCACTGGTTGGGTGACAGTAACATGAAGCTACTGCAAGTGGTTTTACTCAAAAATAGTTTTTAGAAATCAAATGGTAAAGAAAAAGGTGATTTGAACACATTTAACAATAGCAAGTTTGTACACGTATTAACTTTGAAAACTTTTGCTTCTGGTGTGTTCTAAATGTTCCAAGGATTCCATAGACTACAAATTTGTAGTAATTGGACTCACAGAACAAAAGTTATGGATTTATTTTGAATCCAAAGGGTTAATTCAGATCTGACTATGGATTCGAATTGAACCCATAAAATAATAGGTTTTATTGGATCATTGGATTCTACACATTCCAAGGATTCCAACGAGGTATCATTTGCAATTTTTGGTTAAGTAATTTATTTTCTATCGATTTTACAAGATCTGCAACTAAACAGGGATTTAAATTCGAAATTTGAAAACGATTTGACTGAATTGACCAGGGGCGGTCTGGCCCGGGGCGACGTGGCGCGACGCCATTGGTCGATACCGATTCGGGATTTAAGGTCTAATCGTGGCCGTGCGATGCAGATCTGATGGCTGGGAGTGGAGAGGAACAGTGGAGGTGCTCACCGGCGAGACAAGTCCGGCGAGGTGGTACTGGAGCTCGTCGTCGGCGAGGTTCTGGCGAGCGGCGACGGCGATGGAGTAGCAGACGGTGCTCAGCAGACGACGGCGATCTCGAAAACGTGGTCGTCGACGACTTGTGCTTCCAGGGGCGACGGCGAAGTGCGGCTGGAGTCGTCGGCGGCTTCGGCAATCGTCGACGCGCTCGAAAAGCTGCAGCAAAGGGCGAAGTAAAGGGGTCATTCGATGCGCCAGAGAGAGGGGGTAGATTAGGAGGGTCGGGGACTGAGGGGAGGCTTCACCGCGCGGATGCCGTCGAGAATCGGCGGCGCGTCTGCACGGTCTCCGGCGAGCGATTTGGGCAGCCTGGCGGCTTCGTCTGCGGAGAGAGAGGGGAGGGGCGAGAGAGGGGAGTAGGGGCTTTATAGGGGCGGCATTGGTGGCCAGTTAAGGCGTCGGTAACGCCGGGGGAGTAACTCCGGCGAACGTTACTGGGAGGGGGAGAGATGACGGTGATGACAGGTGGGTCCCACCTGTCGGAGGGAGAGAGAGATGTGCGGAGCTGGGCTGGCTCGGGGGTGAGTTGGGCTGGCTGGTTCCCGGGGTCGGCCCAGTTGGGCTGTCTGGCCTCCTTTTTTATTTTTTTCTTCTGCTTCCCTTTTCTCTTTTATTTTTGATTTCTGTTTTGTGTTTTGAAGGAGTTCTTCCATTCAAAATTGAATGAGTTTGAAGCTGACCACTTATGGTCTTTTTAAAAGTGTGTTTGGAAACTAAACTAGAGGTTTTGTAATAAGATGGAAGAAAAGAATAATTTGTGAGAATTTGAATATAGAATCCAATTAATTAGGAAGTTAAAGTTATTCCCTTCCCACTAATTGGTTTTTCAAGAGAAAAATACAAATGGAAAATATAAGATAGCTCCATAACAATGGGGCTCATTTGTAAAATACTTTCTTTCTGGAAACCTTTTGTATCTAAAATTTGGGAAAAGGCATTTGAAACAACATTCTTTGAAGGAATAAGGTTCAAAACTTTGGAAAAGATTTTGAAATGCAATATGCCATGAATGCATGATGAGATTTTTAATCTTGAAAAATCTGGGTCGTGACAGACTAACCCCCTTAAGATGAAGCTCGCCCTCGAGCTTCGAAAAGGCTAGCAAATAGGTGTGGATGTTCTTCTCGAAGGGTATCTTCACGTTCCCATGTGGCTTCCTCTTCCGTGTGGTGATTCCACTGTACCTTGCAGAACTTGATGGTTTTGGTGCGTGTAGTTCTTTCTGCTGTCTCGAGTATCTTGATGGGTTTCTCCTCATAGGTCAAGTCACTTTCTAGCTGAACTTCTTCGAGGGGTACCGTATCGTTCAACGGTGTATCTGACATCTCTGGGTGGCATTTCTTTAGCTGGCTCACGTGGAACACGTTATGGACGGCCGAAAGAAGTTCGGGTAGTTCCAGTTCATAGGCTACTTCTCCTTTGCAGGATAGGACTTTGAATGGTCCTATAAATCTAGGTGCTAACTTACCCTTGATACCAAATCTCTTAACACCACGAAGGGGTGACACTCTGAGATAAGCTCTGTCTCCAACTTCATAGGTGATTTCTCTACGCTTGCTATCCGAGTAGCTCTTCTGACGGGATTGGGCAATCTTTAATCTATCTTTGATCAACCTAACCTTTTCTTCAGCTTCTTGAATGATATCGGGTCCAAAGAAACTTCGCTCTCCTACACCACTCCATAGTAGGGGTGTAGTACATTTCTTGCCGTACAAGGCTTCAAATGGTGCCATCTCAATACTGGCTTGGTAGCTGTTGTTGTAGGAAAACTCAGCGTAAGGTAAGTTGTCATCCCAACTAGAACCATAGTCTAGGGCACATGCTCTCAGCATATCCTCCAAAATTTGGTTTACTCTTTCTGTTTGTCCATCTGTCTGCGGATGGAAGGCTGTGCTGAATTCCAGCCTAGTCCCAAGTGATTCATGAAGTTGTTTCCAAAAGTGAGAGGTAAATTGGGTTCCTCTATCAGACATGATGCTTTTGGGAACACCATGGAGGCTTACTATCCTCTTCATGTAGATATCAGCTAACTTTGCACTTGTGTAAGTGGTCTTTACCGGTATGAAATGAGCTACCTTGGTCAAACGATCAACTATAACCCAGATTGAGTCATAACCTGATTTTGTGCGGGGTAACCCAGTGATAAAGTCCATACCAATTTGATCCCATTTCCAATCCGGCACCTTTAGTGGTTGAAGTAGTCCAGCTGGTTTTTGATGTTCAGCTTTCACTCTACTGCATACATCACATTTGGCTGTGTATTCGGCTATGTCTCCCTTCATATTGCTCCACCAAAATCTTTCTTTCAGGTCTAGGTACATCTTGGTATTTCCAGGATGAATCGAGTATGGGGTTTCATGGGCTTCTTGGATTATCAATCTTCTAATATCAGGATCATCAGGTACACAGATGCGTTTCTCAAACCAAATAGTTCCTTGCTCATCTTCGCTAAAGCCTTTAGCTTTGTCTTTCCCCATGTTTTCTTTGATCTTCTCAATATCTTTATCTCCTTTCTGTGCTTGGCGTATTCTGTCCAGCAGGGTTGGTTGCACTACTAGCGATGTTACGTGACCTTGCGGCACTACCTCTAGGCCGAGGTCTCTCAAATCCCTACACAGATCTTCTGGCAACACTTCTGTTGATAGATAGTTCACATAGGCCTTACGGCTCAAGGCATCGGCTACTACGTTTGCTTTACCATGATGGTATTGCAAACTCAAGTCATAATCTTTGATGAGTTCTAACCATCTTCTTTGTCTCATGTTGAGGTCCTTCTGAGTAAAGATGTACTTCAAACTTTTATGATCGGTGAATACTTCACATCTCTTTCCCAGCAAATAGTGTCTCCATATCTTCAAGGCGTGAACAACTGAAGCTAACTCAAGGTCATGAGTTGGATAGTTGAGCTCATGTTTCTTGAGTTGTCTAGAAGCATAGGCTGCTACTCTGCCATCTTGCATCAATACACTTCCTAAACCTTGACGAGAAGCGTCACAATACACCTGAAATTCCTTTTCTATATCAGGTAAGCACAGAACAGGTGCTGATACTAATCTTCCCTTCAACTCTTGAAAACTGTTTTCACATGCTTCAGTCCATTCGAACTTCTTTTCTTTCTTCAACAATTCGGTCATTGGCTTAGCTATCTTTGAAAAGTTCTCAATGAACCTCCGGTAGTATCCGGCCAGTCCTAAGAAACTACGAATTTCTCCAACATTCTTGGGCGGTTCCCATTCAGTTACTGCGGTCACTTTAGCTGGGTCGACTGCAATTCCCTCCTTGGATATAATGTGTCCAAGAAATCCTACTTCATTGAGCCAAAACTCACATTTGTTGAACTTAGCATATAACTTGTGCTCTCTGAGTTTCTCCAATATTGCACGTAGGTGCTTTTCATGTTCTTCCTTGCTTTTCGAGTAGACCAGTATGTCGTCAATAAAGACTACGACAAACTTATCTAAGAATTCCATGAACACTTTGTTCATCATGCTCATGAAGTATGACGGTGCATTGGTTAAACCAAAGGGCATCACTGTATATTCATACGAGCCATATCTAGTGACGAAGGCTGTCTTGGGAATGTCATGTTCTCTAATCTTGAGCTGAAAGTATCCAGATCTAAGGTCGATCTTAGAAAACACACTGGCTCCTTCCAACTGATCAAACAAATCATTGATTCTTGGTAGTGGGTATTTGTTCTTGATGGTCACTTCGTTCAACGAACGATAGTCCATTACTAAACGTTGACTCTTATCTTTCTTCTCAACAAACAGAACTGGTGCTCCCCATGATGAGGAACTCTCTCTAATGAATCCTTTTCCTAACTGTTCTGCTAGTTGTTTCTTGAGTTCTTTCAACTCATCTGTGGACATAGGGTAAGGTCTCTTTGCTATTGGCCCTGTGCCAGGTAGCAGATCAATGAGAAACTCTACATCTCTGTCAGGTGGCATCCCTGGTAATTCCTCTGGGAACACATCGGGGTATTCATTCACTATGTGCACTTCATCTAGGCTAACCCCCTTAAGATGATTTAGCCTAATATCATTAAAATCCAGTTGGGATTTGTACCTAATTCTTCTCCCTTCCGGGGTTGTAAGTGTAATTGCTCTGTTCACACAGTCTATGACTCCTCCATAGGTAGTCATCCAATCCATGCCCAAGATTACATCTAAACCCTGGGAGTCTAGAATTACTAAATGAGTTGGAAATTTATATTTACCAATTTCCAAAATCAGATCCCTGCAACCAGCGTTGACTAACAATTCTCCACCAGGGGAACTCACTTTAATGGTTTTTCCTATGGTTTCAGTGGGGAACTCATTTTTGTTTGCAAAAGTTCTTGATATGAACGAATGTGATGCTCCAGTATCAAACAAAATCAACGCTGTAATTGAGTTGAGAGGAAACATACCCATCACTGCATCAGGTTCATTCATCACCTCCTCCACATTGAGGTGGTTCACTTGGCCCTTCTGGAATGGATTGGGCTTGGCAAGTTCAACAGTCTTGTTCTCCGGGCAGCTGGAGGAATAGTGACCATTCTTCTTGCACTTGAAGCAAGTGACGTTAGAGAGATCCTTCTTGGGTTCAGTGTTGTGGCGATGCTGACCATTGTTCCCACTGTGATGTCCACTGGAGCTATTTCCCTTGAATCCTCCATTGTGCTTATGACCGCTGAAGTGGTTACCGTTTCCCTTGTTGAAACGATTCCCATGCTTGTGGAAGTTGCCATGACCACTGCTCTCAGATGAGTGGTGCTTCTTGTGGAATGGTTCCACATGGTTCTTGTTGTTACTGAACTTCTTTTTTCGGTTCTCCTCCTTCTTGATGTTGTTGTCCAGAGTGATGGCTTGATCAAGTAGAGACTGATAATTTGGAGCATAGGCCACAGACAGGGGTATTTTGAGTTCTCCCTTAAGTCCACTGAGGAACTTTTCCTTCCTCTTTGCATCTGTATCAATGTCTTCAGGCGCATACCTGGATAGAGCACAGAAGTCATCCATGTATTCCTTCAGAGTTCTTCCACCCTGACGCAGACCACGGAATTCTTCCTTCTTCACAGTCATAGTGCCCGAGGATATGTGGGCAGTGCGAAAACCTTCTCTGAATGTGTTCCAGTCCAGATCATCTATTGGATGGGTAACCTGATATGTCTCCCACCACATTGCTGCGGGTCCTTCCAGTAAGTGAGCTGTGAAGCGCACCTTTTCAGCATCAGTGCACTCGCAGGTGGTCAGATCCTTGTTAACCGAACGCAGCCAGTCATCAGCTACTATTGGCTCTGTAGCAGATGAGAACTTGTTGGGTCTCAACCTCAGAAACCTTGCCAATCTATCCACCTGGGGTGGCGGTGGCGGCGGTGGTGGCGGAGGATTATTATTATTGTTGTTATTGTTGTTTGCATTCGTCTGGAAAAACTGAGTCATCATTTGCATCAGCTGGGCCTGAGCTGCCACTAGTTGCTAGATTGCCGTATTGGTGTCATTGCTGTTGTTTCCTTCATTGTCATTGCCGCTTGGTGCACGTCTTGGCGGCATCTGGGGTAAGGTATAGCATAGATGAGTATTAGACAGATAAGCTAAAGGAGTAAAGATCCTACCCATGCACAATACAACAAGCCAACCACAAACAATAAACAAACACACAAACTTTGATTTTAAAAGCTTTCACGTTGAAACGTACGACTTGACAAGTTTGGAGTAAAACTAATGGTTCGAACTAGTAAACGACTCGATGGTACTGTCATACCAACGCGGTAAGACAATACAAACGTGCTATCACAAACGATACAAAAATATAATGGTGGTCAACTAGCCTCTCTTAAGTTCTCTCAGTGCCTTGGCTTCCCATTCCTCATAGGATAGACCATCACTGGGGGAATACACGATTCTTTCCTCGGGATCCTCTTCTCCTTCGGATTCCTCTTCCTCCTTCCTTGCCTCTAACTCTGCAAGCTTCATTTTTAGCTTCTCGTTCTCAGACTTCAGCTCATTGTTAGCTTCCTCAATCTGTTTCTTCTCATCTCCCAATTTCTGCAAGTTGTCATACTGTAGCAGTAATGTCTTCTCCAGAAGATGGGACCAGATGTCACCTTGGAGAATTTTCCCGCCTAACTGTAAGGGTCCTTCAACAATCTTGAGCTTGTTCTCCAGTTGAGTCTTCTTATCATCCAACATTATGAGAGCTGATTCAGTCTCCATAATCTTCTTGGTGGTGAGATCCATGAGATCTCTAAACTGGTCCTGGTTGATAATCTGCTTCTTCAGCATGTCTTCTAAATTAACTGTGCAGCGCTCCCTCTCAGTGAGGTAGCCTCTCAGAAGGGAGTGGAACTCCTGGCCTCGACGATCCACAACATGTCCTCCAACAGATCGCTCTCCAATCATCCCATAAGCTGAGGGACGTGGGATGTGAGTTCTGTACTTGTGGCGAATACGGGCGATGGCGCCTTGCATGGCAATCTCCACCGAATACCTCCAGTCCACATACGCTTCTGTGTACTCCATCGTGGACTCTCCTTCTTCATCAAGTCTTCCTTGGATAGTAGTTTGGATTAACCACTTCTCCAGACCATACTCCTTGTACTGCATCTTCCCACAGAAAACCGGTGGTGGTATCTGGAGCTGGGTGGCGAGGTCTAGTAGCACCTCCGAGAAAAGGTAATCTCCCTCACCAGCTACCACTCTCTCATCGTAGGTGTCCATCTACAATATTTTGAAAAGAAGAGGAAACGATCAGAACAAGAAGAGAAATACCAGTAAGAAGGAAATGGTTAAGACAATAAGATCATGATTATTAGTTTAGTATTTTGAAATAAAACTTGGGTCCTAAGGTCTTCCAATCCTAGGGTCTCGATCCTACAGGCAACACTATGCTCTGATACCATTCTGTGACGCCCCACCTTTGGCTTAAGGCGGAACACCTGTGTTATGTGCTATTCCCTGGATCAATGATAGCACCACAGAACAAAATATAGTATTCATCACATAGTATCGAGATTACACGCAGATCCAGATACAAGTCTCACGATTATTACACGTCTTTGGTCACACAGACCAACAAAGGTAAACAGAGTTCAACTTAAGTGCAACGGTAACATAATAGTAGCGAGCCTCCATCTTCAGCATGCGCCACAGGCAGTCATGTTGGTATGTAGACTCGAGATCCTAACACTTCACTCCTCATCGGAAGAACCTGCACATTTGATTATGCAGCCCCATGTATGGGGGTCAGTACAATGATGTACTGGCAAATGACACTTATTTGGTGGCAGTTGTGAAAGATCTGGCTACATGCTATTTGGCTGGTGGATCTCTGGGCTAGATTTGCATAAAGCCAATTTTATCCTAATTCAAGTCAGGATTTTAATTCAAAGGTTTTATTTTGAAGGGTTGAGATAACCCCCAAATACTACATAGTTGCAAGTTATGTAGCACTGGGCGCAATTCAACAAAGTTGGAACCTCAGGTACCACCACCCCTCGGAGTGAATGGTCCTTAGTTCCGGCCTAGGGTTTCTAAACAAAATTTTAATAATTCAGAATCGGTGATGAGATTATTCCGTACATTCCATGTCTAGAGACTCAATTGCCCATAACCGAGGACACGGCTAATCGATTAGATTTAAACACCTTGCAAGGGTTGTGCACTTTCACCTTACGATTCATTTCATGCCCATACATGAATTGAAACGAGACCTTTTAGAAGGAGAGGACAACTAACTTGGCAAGCTCCGTTCCCAACCTATAATTTGACTACCACCTCTTCTTGCCGACAAGTTGCACTCCCACATTCAAATCAGTCAAGACAGAGCCCATAATGTCATAAGGCTGCACTGGAAGTACGCTAAGCATGGAAGACATAGCCATCTCTTTGTTCCTGGGTGGCCATCCCGAGCGGTATTCGGTTCCCACATCCTCTTTACGAGGCTTGCGTCCCCGAATCCACCTACCTCACCTCATCTTATCAAACCATTCCACCCAGGTGTTTCATTTTAGTTGAAGTTCTTAACTTTTCACAAAACACTTTTCAAGTGATCTTAGCATGGCATCAAAATTAACAAAGTATTTAGCATCCTATCAGGTGGGGTTTGAGGGGTAGCTACACACTACTAGGATCTAAGCCGTTGATAAAACAGTTGAGTAAAACACCTATCATGCATACTACAAGAGGTGAATATACTAATGCATAAGTAAAATGGGTAGGGATATGTGTGTCACTTGCCTTGGTAGCAGCTTGCACACTCACAACAGTTATAATAGTAGCCTTGCTCCTCTTCAAAATCTATTCAATCCAGACAATCAAGCAATCAATATTCTATTTCTAATGACAATCATAGACATGTATGCATGTGTGCAAGTATGCAGATGACATTTTAATTTCACACACTATGCGAGTGTGTGAAGAGGTTGATTTGGTGGAACAAGTGGCTTTTGAAAACAAGTGTGGTGTTGGAAAGGTTTTTATTAAATAAATAACAAGGTATTTACAAAAGTGCATTTGATGCATCAGGGTAGTACTTTTAGGAAATTTAGTTTTGGTTGGTACTGTCCTGCAAAAATAAGTTGGAGCTACCACTGGTTGGGTGACAGTAACATGAAGCTACTGCAAGTGGTTTTACTCAAAAATAGTTTTTAGAAATCAAATGGTAAAGAAAAAGGTGATTTGAACACATTTAACAATAGCAAGTTTGTACACGTATTAACTTTGAAAACTTTTGCTTCTGGTGTGTTCTAAATGTTCCAAGGATTCCATAGACTACAAATTTGTAGTAATTGGACTCACAGAACAAAAGTTATGGATTTATTTTGAATCCAAAGGGTTAATTCAGATCTGACTATGGATTCGAATTGAACCCATAAAATAATAGGTTTTATTGGATCATTGGATTCTACACATTCCAAGGATTCCAACGAGGTATCATTTGCAATTTTTGGTTAAGTAATTTATTTTCTATCGATTTTACAAGATCTGCAACTAAACAGGGATTTAAATTCGAAATTTGAAAACGATTTGACTGAATTGACCAGGGGCGGTCTGGCCCGGGGCGACGTGGCGCGATGCCATTGGTCGATACCGATTCGGGATTTAAGGTCTAATCGTGGCCGTGCGATGCAGATCTGATGGCTGGGAGTGGAGAGGAACAGTGGAGGTGCTCACCGGCGAGACAAGTCCGGCGAGGTGGTACTGGAGCTCGTCGTCGGCGAGGTTCTGGCGAGCGGCGACGGCGATGGAGTAGCAGACGGTGCTCAGCAGACGACGGCGATCTCGAAAACGTGGTCGTCGACGACTTGTGCTTCCAGGGGCGACGGCGAAGTGCGGCTGGAGTCCTCGGCGGCTTCGGCAATCGTCGACGCGCTCGAAAAGCTGCAGCAAAGGGCGAAGTAAAGGGGTCATTCGATGCGCCAGAGAGAGGGGGTAGATTAGGAGGGTCGGGGACTGAGGGGAGGCTTCACCGCGCGGATGCCGTCGAGAATCGGCGGCGCGTCTGCACGGTCTCCGGCGAGCGATTTGGGCAGCCTGGCGGCTTCGTCTGCGGAGAGAGAGGGGAGGGGCGAGAGAGGGGAGTAGGGGCTTTATAGGGGCGGCATTGGTGGCCAGTTAAGGCGTCGGTAACGCTGGGGGAGTAACTCCGGCGAACGTTACTGGGAGGGGGAGAGATGACGGTGATGACAGGTGGGTCCCACCTGTCGGAGGGAGAGAGAGATGTGCGGAGCTGGGCTGGCTCGGGGGTGAGTTGGGCTGGCTGGTTCCCGGGGTCGGCCCAGTTGGGCTGTCTGGCCTCCTTTTTTATTTTTTTCTTCTGCTTCCCTTTTCTCTTTTATTTTTGATTTCTGTTTTGTGTTTTGAAGGAGTTCTTCCATTCAAAATTGAATGAGTTTGAAGCTGACCACTTATGGTCTTTTTAAAAGTGTGTTTGGAAACTAAACTAGAGGTTTTGTAATAAGATGGAAGAAAAGAATAATTTGTGAGAATTTGAATATAGAATCCAATTAATTAGGAAGTTAAAGTTATTCCCTTCCCACTAATTGGTTTTTCAAGAGAAAAATACAAATGGAAAATATAAGATAGCTCCATAACAATGGGGCTCATTTGTAAAATACTTTCTTTCTGGAAACCTTTTGTATCTAAAATTTGGGAAAAGGCATTTGAAACAACATTCTTTGAAGGAATAAGGTTCAAAACTTTGGAAAAGATTTTGAAATGCAATATGCCATGAATGCATGATGAGATTTTTAATCTTGAAAAATCTGGGTCGTGACAGTTATCACTTACCTACTCGAGGACGAGCAGGAGTTAAGCTTGGGGATGCTGATACGTCTCCAATGTATCCATAATTTTTGATGCTCCATGCTTGTTTTTACACCATCCGCCTAATGTTTCGTTACACTTCGTGGCACTTTTATGCATTTTCCGGGACTAACCTACTAACAAGTCGCCACAGTGTCAGTTCCCTGTTTTCTGCTGTTTTTGTGTTTCAGAAAAGTTACACAGGAAATATTCTCAGAATTGGACAAAACCAAAGCCAGTCACCCAGAAATTTACCGGAGCTTCCAGAGAACCGAAGAGGAGTTGGAGTGGGGCCACAAGGGGCCCTCACACCAGGGCGGCATGGCCAGGGGCTGGGCCATGCCCCCTATGTGTGAGACCGCCTCAGTCCACTTCTGACGATGCCCCTTCGCCTATAAAGACCCCCTGATGGGAAAAACCTAAGTATCCTATCAGTTTTCCAGAACACATCGCGATCCGCCGCCGCCGTCGACCCGGAGATCAGGAGGGTCCAGAAGCTCTTCCCGGCACCCTGCCAGAGAGGGGAATCGCCACCGGAGGTCTTCTTCATCACCATGCTTGCCTCTGGAGCGATGAGTGAGTAGTCTACCTTGGACTATGGGTCCATAGCAGTAGCTAGATGGTTGTCTTCTCCACCATGTGCTTCATGTTTAGATCTCATGAGCTGCCCTACATGATTGAGATCACTGTTATGTAATTCTACATGTTTGGTTTGTTGGGATCCGATGAATATTGGTGTTATGCTTGAGTTGAAGTACTAAAATTTATCTTTTGTTATCTCTATGTTGTTTATGGTCTTGCATGCTCTCCGTTGTTAGTAGCTATCTTGGCCGAGTAGTTGCTAGTGACTCCAAGAGGGGGTATTTATGCTCGATAGTGGGTTCATGCCTCTATTTAATCTGGGGGAGTGACAGAAACCTCTAAGGTTGTAGATGTGCTGTTGCTACTAGGGGGAAAACAACATTCATATGCTCGAGGGTATATGCTTTGTTTACATTACACACTTTGCTTAATGCAATTATCTGTTGTTCGCAACTTAATACTCATGGGGTGTTCGGATGATATCCCCGAGAGTGGATTATTAGTCATAGATGCAGTTGGATGGCGGTCTATGTATTTTGTTATAATGCCGAGAGTAAATCTCATAGTGATCCTCTCATCATATGCACGTTATCTTTATTCTATCAATTGCCCAACTGTAATTTGTTTACCCAGCTTGTATTATTTTATCTTATGGAGAGACACCGCTAGTGAACTATGGACCCCGGTCCTATTTCCTTTATATTGCTATCACCTGCTTACTTTATTTGCACTATTTACTTTACTCACATATTATTATCACTTTCCACTCGATACACTCATACCCTTTGTTTCAAGCAAACCGGTGAGACTGACAACCTTATCGTAAGTTGGGAACAAAGTATTTGGTTGTGTTGTGTGTAGGTTCCGCATTGCAGCTAGCAAAGCAAAGCTTGGACGAGGCACCCTATAAATTGTCCTGAGCTGTCGCAAGCTAGCAAGCATCACCTTCAGACATTTGTCTCTCCTCTCCTGATCGACATACCTTGGTTTCTTAACTGAGGGAAAATCTTGCTGCTATATTCATCACACCTTCCTCTTGGGGTTCCCAATGGGCTGGTCATCACCCAGCAATCAGGGTGGTCGGTCAGCTCGGGTTGGATCTCACTGATGGACGCACACAAAGTGCTCGAGGAAATGAGCGCGTACAGAGCACGCTCGATCATAGGCGAGATAGAACATGACAATGGAGAGGAAGATGCAGAGATTCTTTGGGATTCCCATGCATGGTCTTTGCCGAGACTACGAGGGCTATGGCTGCCTTTCCAATTCCTTGACCGACAAGGGTGCTCCGAGAGCATGCCAGTGACACTGATGCGATCCAAGCAAAAAGGACAAGCAGGAGGGGACATGAGGGTGGCAGGTGCGGTGCTGGGTGTGTCCAAATGCCGATGGTCTGGCTGTACTCCATAGAGAGAAAGAGAGGACCGACAGCAAGAGTTTCTAAGATTTTGCCAAGGCATGCATACGCCTCTCTCTCTTTCTCTTTCTTTCCAAAAGCAACCGGCCAAAACTAGTACCATAGAAAATGCACATTTCGTGCATGAGTAGTTAATTTGGGAAGTGTGGTGTTTGAGAAAATCTGTTTGAAAAGAGAGAGATAGAAATGGAGGTTATTTCATGTATTGGTCCACTTTTAGGATTCAAGTTTATACCAATGTTCTTCCAAATACTTGCAGGAGATAATGGTTCAGAGATGATGGTAATTATGTGGGTATGGCCTTGCCAAGTCCATAGATTTTTGGGATCTCAAAAGATTCATTTCTTGTATTGCATGTACAAATGATTTGATTTTTAGTTTGATGGTTAATTCAAGGAATTTGAAAATGCATAGCTATTGTGTTGGGTTGAGAGGGTTACACATGCATAATAATGCATGATGGAATTTTACCGAATTTAAATGGAGCTTAAAATGCAAGAAATAGTATAGTTGCTATTGACATGCATTTTTCTCTTTAGAAAAATAAATTGAAGAATTAAGTTTATAGAAGAAAAAAATTATTTTCAATGAAGAAGGAGCGATACTATGCATCATTCACATTTCCAAAATTTGCTTGGGAAGAGTTTCCAAAAATGTTCAATAAAACATTGAAATAGTTTTGGTAGGAAAAGAGAGAGTAAAAAGGGATTTTAGGGCTTTAGGAAAATTAGAGGGAAAACTCCATTTGAATGTTGATGGGGTACTACTTGGCTTGGAAGGATTATTAGGGACCTGATTTGGTCACTAAGCCAGTATCCAACCAATTCTAGGGAAGGTATTGGATTAGAACCATTTAAAAAAAACATAAGAGATGAACTTAAGCTTTGAGTAGTGATCTTGGAAAGATGGTAGAGATGGAACTTAATATAGATGATTCTTAAGAGCATCCTCAAATTTTATTGGAGACTTGCTAGATGATTATTAAGATGGGGTTTGGTCACATTGATCATAGCCACATACAAGAAGCTCAATCAAAGTCTCCGGAAGAAGCAACGTGACTTGGATGCTCGTTTGAGGGTTGTGGAGAAGGGCAAGGGTGCAAGCACTCAAGATGAGATGGAATACCAAATCAACTCTGAGGACACCTTCTCTTTTGGCAAGTGGAATGAAGGAGCATCCTTTGATTGGAAGGAATTGGCAGAGGTCACTTCCAAGGGCAAGGAAGCCATTGAGGAGGAGGATGAAGACGACGATGGAAGTGGAGGACATGATGATGATGATTATGTTTATGACTATGAGGATGAGGACTATGAGTGATCTCCGTGTGTTTTCTTCCTTTTTGGTGTCTTGATGCCAAAGGGGGAGAAGTTCTATTTGCATGACTTTCCATTTGCTATTTGGTTGGGTCACAAGCTCTTATTCCCATTTGCTATCTGCTCGCTTGTGTCCCATTTGTGTTGGACTTTGAGTTGTGGAACTCCGTTTATGTCATGGTTATAACTATGTGCTATGCTATATGTGTAGTATACTTGTTATGATCCTACTTATGCTATATTATTACTGTGTGCTATATATATGCTTACTGAATATCTTGTGCACATGTGGATCTAGGGGGAGTTCTCTTAGTCGATATGTCATTTGTATTCAAATGCAAATTTCATATAGGGCACATGGCTAGGGGGAGCTCCGTCTATATTTTATAGGTTTAAGTCATGCAAAGTGTGTATTGTCATCAAACATCAAAGGGGGAGATTGAAAGAGCATTTCTTGCCTTATGTGATTTTAGTGTTTGATAACAATGCATTATCTATTAATCTTGTGCTTTGATCTTTGCACGTGTTTATTTCCAGGCACAAGATATTGGAATACCCCTTTTATATTGTATTTCTTCTATATTCTTATTGCTAAAAGGGGTAAACTCATTGGTGGATTTTATCAAGCCTTCAAGAAGGGCTGCCATAAATTTCTAGGCAGGCCGGCTTTAGCCGGCCCCAAGACCGGGTTTAGCCGGTGCCTAGGGATCGAGGGCTGCCTAGGTAGCGTATGCCTCTCTGCCGTGGACCGGCTTTTTGTTCGGCTATTTTAGCCAAAAATAGTTGTGCCCAAAATCCAGTCCGGCTTTAGCCGGACATTCTGGAACAGGCAACGGTCAGATTTGGGGGGTATAAATACCCCCTCCTTCTTCCTCAAAGGCTGCTCAAGCTAGACCAAGAAAACCACTATTGTTGGAGCCACCAAGCTACAAGGATCTCCTACCTCACCCACCCAAAGTCTTTGATCTTCGGGGAATTGAAGGAGGAGGCTGATACGTCTCAAACGTATCTATAATTTTTGATGCTCCATGCTTGTTCTTTCACCATTTGCTTAGTGTTTTGTTACAATTCGTGGCGTTTTTATGCATTTTCCGGAACTAACCTATTAACAAGATGCCACAGTGCCAGTTCCCTGTTTTCTGTTGTTTTTGTGTTTCAGAAAAAGTTACTCAGGAAATATTCTCGAAATTGGACGAAACAAAAGCCGAACCTCCTATTTTTACCGAAGCTTTGTGAAGACTGAAGATGAGACGGGGGGCCAGAGGCCATCCACACCACAGGGGGGGGGCGGCCCAGCCCTTGGCCGCGCTTACCCATGGTGAGCCCGCCTGGTCCACCTCCTGACGACGCCCCTTCGCCTATAAAGACCCCTCGACGGGAAAAACCTAAGGGATGGATCGCTTTTCCCAGAAACATACTGCAAGCCACCGCCGTCACCATCGCGAGATTGGGAGGATACAGGAGCTCTTCCTGACACCCTGCCGGAGAGGGGAATCCCTGCTGGAGGCCTTCTACACCACCATGGTCGCCTCCGGAGTGATGTGTGAGTAGTCTACCTTGGACTATGGGATAGCAGTAGCTAGATGGTTGTCTTCTCCACCATGTGCTTCATGTTTAGATCTTGTGAGCTACCCTACATGATCAAGAACATCTTTATGTAATCATACATGTTATGTTTGTTGGGATCCGATGAGTATTGATACTATGTCAAGTTGATGGGCTGAATATTATCTTATGTTATCTCTATGTTGTTTATGATCTTGCATGCTTTCCGTTGCTAGTAGCTATCTTGGCCGAGTAGATGCTAGTAACTCCAAGAGGGAGTATTTGTGCTCGATAGTTGGGTTCATGCCTCTATTTAATCTGGGGGAGTGACATAAACCTCTAAGGTTGTAGATGTGTTGTTGCCACTAGGGAGAAAACAACATTCTTGTGTCTAAGGACATTTGCTTTGTTTACATTACGCACTTTGCTTAATGCGATTATCTGTTGTTCGCAACTTAATACTCAAGGGGTCCTCGGATGATTCCCCGCGAGTGGATTTTTAGTCATAGATGCAGTTGGATGGCAGTCTATGTATTTTATCGTAATGCCCAGAGTAAGCCTCATAGTGATCCTCGTGATGTATGTACATTATCTTTACTCTATCAATTGCCCAACTGTAATTTGTTTACCCAACATGCTTTTTATCTTATGGAGAGACACCACTAGTGAACTGTGGACCCCGGTCCAATTTCCTTTACATTGTTACACCATTTACTTTACTCGTACTGTTTACCTTACTTGCATTACTATTATCCAATTACCACTCAATACGCTCATTCCTTTGTTTACAGCAAACCGGTGAGATTGGCACCCTCATCGTAAGTTGGGAGCAAAGTATTTGTTTGTGTTGTGTGCAGGTTTTGCGTTGCTGCTAGGTGAAGACACACCAACAAGTTGTTTGGTGCCGTTGGAGTGTCACTAAGCTAGCAAGCATCACCTTCTTAAGTTTGTCTCTCTCCTATTGGATTGATTACCTTGGTTTCATAACTAAGGGAAAACTTGCTGCTGTGCTCATCACACCTTCTCTTGGGGTTCCCAACTGGTCGGTCATTTACATCATCAACACCGCACCATCGACAAGTTTTCTAGCGCCGTTGCTAGGGAGAGAGAAAACTTCTGCAAGGGGAGTCTCGCACGCACAATCTTTTACTTTGTTTATTGTTTTGCTTTACTTTATTTTTGCTTGCATCATTTTATCAAAAACACACACAAAATTAGTTTCCTTTATAGTTGCTTTTATTTACTTGCTTTTAGTTTTGTTAGAATGAGTAATCCTGAAGTTGAAGTTCGTACTTTTAAGCAACAAGGGGGAGAGAGTTTGAAAGATGCTTGGTACTGTATTAGCAATGCTCATCATAGGTGTACGAAGAAGCATTCTACCATGATCCTCCTTAGAAATTTTTATGTTGGTATATCTAGTTGGAATAGGTATGTTCTTGATACTCTTGCAGGAGATAATTTTTTGGGTACTCCCGCTCTTGAAGCATGCACTTTAATTGAAAGTTTAGTGGGAGTACCACCTATTCATGTTGTTAAAACTGAGGTCACTTTGGAGGAAGTTTTAGAAAATCTTAGCTCTTTAGAAAAAAGTTTGCCAAATATCCTTGATAATGCTAGCCGGGCTAATGAATTGATAGAAAGTATCGGTAAGAGAATCACCGCTTTAGAGGCTAGCACTACTCTTGATAGTCAAAACCTTAGGATTGGGAAACTGGAGGAATCTATGGAAACTTTAAGTTCAATTTTCTCTTCTCTTAAATTTAAGAAGGAGAAAGCTTTTTGTCGTGGTTTCGTCAACAGATCTGCCATAGAGGTAGGGGTATGGCGGTTTGTGGAAGGGGGTGAACACGGAGGAGCGATCCAGGACGGTGGTAGCACGAGTTTACCCAGCTTCAGATCCCGCAACGGTGGCGAGACCCTACGTGCTGCTATAATTCACTATATGGCAACAAGTGCTCGGTTACAATGATGAGGTTGGCTGTTTCGCTATGCGATTGGCCATAAGATTGGTCTGATGCCTCAAGGGCTGCTCCACGCCGGGCTTATAAAGGCGCCTGGCGTGGGCTACACGTTGGTACCAGAGCGGATACAACTTGGAGTCCTAGACTAAGTCCTACGCGTGTGCTGCAAGGTCACCCGCCATGGGCCGTCTCCCGGATCCGCCATAGGCTCGCCGCTAGTAGCCCGCCATGGACCTGTCTCCGGATCCGCCATAAGCGCCTGCGTCCAGTACCGCCGTGCCAACTCCAGCAACTGGGCCGCCCGGTATGGCGAATCCGCCATACCACCCCTGATGGGCCACCCTGGCTTGCTAATTTAGGACTACGTCGCTGGTATACCTATTTGGTATATCCCCAACAGTAGCCCCCAGGGAACTTCAAGATTGCCATCTACATCCACCATGCTTGTCTTTGATAGGTCATTTCCGCCATAGCTCTTCTTTGCTGGGATAGCGGTCATCTTGATGTTCCTTCTTCCATCTATTAATCCGCCGTAAATAACGGATCAAGCGGCGTAGTTATCTTAGCGAGCTTTTCGGGATCCAGTGGATCATACCGTTGAAATCCGCCGTAATTTTCGGCACACAGTTCCTTCTAGGGCAAGATTTACAGTGCACGCACTGTTTTCACCAAGTTACCTTTTTACCCTTGGACACGTGTCACCAGATTAGGGTTTCTGCAATGAGGATGAGCGGTGGTGATGGCGGGCACGAATCTCGAGGCCCGGGGTATATATATACCCCGGCCTCTCATCCCCGCCCGGTCACCCCTCATTCACCCCCATCGCTTTCTCTCTCTTCAGCGCCACCACGAGAGCTTTGTGATCTCCGACGAGCCACCGCGGAAAACCTCGCCGCCGGTAGCATTTTCCGCCGGACCATTTCACTCAAGTTCTTGCCCGACGCCATGAACTCTGGATCACCGGCCCGCCACCATTCTGACGTTGAGGAGGAAGATTCCCCTCTACAACAATCAGTTCAGGGAGAGCATCCAGAGATGGCGGATTTGAACCCAGAGGATAACCTATCTGAAGCCGAAGAGGAGATGGCGGGTACAAACCCGGACGATCCTGCGGATAAGGAAGCGGATGGCGATGCTGAGGAGGAAGATGCTGAGGACGAGGAGGAGCAAATTCCTCAGAACCTTCACGGGTATTGGCAGAAATCCCATGTTAAGGATTCTGACGTCAAGGCCATGGAGAGCGAGGGCACCGTGGCTCCTCAAGCTGAATCCGGATGGCGGACTGACTTCAAGGCCCCAGTGCCTCTTCCTAACCCCTCCGAAATCGTGATGCTCAAATTCCACGTGGAGAGGGGTCTCAGTATGCCTCCATCTCTTTTCTTCACTAATCTTCTGAAGTACTATGGACTGCAGCTCCACCACATATCACCAAACAGCTTGGTGTCTGTGGCGGGCTATGCAGCTCTGTGCGAGGGATACCTTGGGATCCGCCCCAGGGTGGACCTCTTCCAACTTTTCTTCTCTGTGCGGCCCAACTATGAAGATGACGGATCTCTTCGAACCTGCGGGACGGTTTGCTTTCTTCCACGCAGGTCGAAAGAATACCCTTTCATCATGCCACTGGACTCCGCCATCGGATGGAGAGGGTCCTGGTTTTATATGGCGGACAAGCCTGCGCCATCTCAAGCCCGCGGCCTTCCTCCATTCAAGAACGTAGCTGCTGAGTCCCGCGACTCCTGGACGGCAGTTAATGATGAATCCGCCACTCCCTATGTCAAGCTCCTGGCTCGGCGGATTGCCAAGCTATCTGTGGATGGCTTGAAGGGAATCGACACCATCAACTGCTGGATATCCCGGCGGATTCAGCCGTTGCAACACCGCGATCGCCTGATGCACGAATATACTGGTGCAAATGATGGCATGCGTTGCTCGGACCAGGAGCTGGATCCTAAGGTAGTCGAGAAGCGCATTCGTTCTCTGATGAAGTCTCCCAGAAAGAAACCCTTGAAGTTTGGCATGGCTATGTTTGAGAATGGCACCTGTCCTTCGGTAAGTTCCCTATTCCGCTATAGCACTATACAATATCCTTATATTTTATAGGACATGACTTTTTTCTTCTTATTAGCTCAAATCGCTTGGTCCTGCTCACTTTGCCCATCCCCTTCGCCGCTCCAACCTCAAATCCGCCACTAAAGAGGAAGTTGTTCACTCTAGCGGAAACAAAGAGGAGATGGCGGGGAATGCGGAGGATACAGCCCATACGACCCAAGAGAAAGCGATTTCCAAGAAACGGGGCGGTAGCGGTAAAACTCGCGGTGGCGGCGGTAAACCTGCTGATTCCCGCCGTTTCGAAGCTCAACGCAGGGCGGAGCTAAAAACGCCATCCGAGAGTACCGCTAACATCAATCTGCCCAAGTCAAGGTAATCTTTGGACATCCTCCATTATTGCTGCTTTCCATCTCTAATCACCTTTTTCCTCAGAAGAAAGAAGCTTACTATCATGGAGCCATCATCCAAGCGAGCTAAGCCCTCCCCTGCCGCTATCCTGCTCACCCCTGATGCACCAACCCCCTCCTCTGTTCGTATCGATATTGATATGGAGGATGCTGGTGGTCAGTTTGACCCAATGCCAGAAATCAACCCAACGACTGAAGCTGCGGCTAATGATGTCATCCAAAGCGAAAAGGCTTCTGGCTCTCAAGGTCAAGTGGTGGATACTCCGTCTGGGGGCAGCTTATACTGGAGACAGAAGCAACTTGAGGTCGTCAATCTTATTTCTAGCCAGGAAGATGCCAGCAATCAGCTGTCCAGCGGCATTGCCGCTTTTGTTGAGAAAACATCAACTATGAAGAAGGTATGTACTCCCAGTAGCCCCCGAGCGCCATGGCGGATTCGCAAATTTAATCCGCTATGGGGCTCCAAGGTTGACTTCTGTAAGTTTTTAGAATAGCTTAGCCCTCGAGCGCTGGTGGTTCACACAGTGCTCTATAGAGAACTTAATTTTTTTACTGAGTAGCCCCCGAGCGTTATGGCGGATAATTATCCGGCATAAAGCTCTTAGGAGAAAAAATCAGCATAAGTAGCCCCCGAGCATCATGGCGGATAATCCTTCATCAGGATGCTCTAAGAGTGACTAAAAAATCAACATGAGTAGCCCCCGAGCGTCATGGCGGATTCTATCCATCATGATGCTCTAAGAGTGACTAACACTTCAAATTTTGCCAGAACTACAAGAAGGTGGTCGAGGACCTGGTCCAGGTCGTCAGCTCGTAGGAGAAAGAGCTAGCGGAGAAAGGCGCTCTTGTGGCGGATTTGCGGCAGCAGCTTGAGAATAGCGGTAATCTACCTTAAGTTTCCTTTATGCTTATTCAATCAATGCTGAGCTGACAAGATTCCGCCATGCAGACGCTGCCAAACTCAAGTCCACACTTGAGGGGATGAAGAAAGGCCACGCCATTGCGATGGATGGGCTAAATGGACAGCTCCGGAAATCGCTGGCTGAAAACGCCACCCTCGAGAGGCAGCTGAAGGACCAGGAGAACCAGGGCAAGAAAAAGGACAAGGAGATAGCGGACCTCCGCAAAGCCGCCGCTGATTTTGAGAAGCGGCGTGAAGGCTTTAACGAGCTTCTCCATCACTTCCAAGACAACTTGCTAGGTACCACTTCTTATAACTTGTTTTTCAATTTATGACTATGCAGTCCGTGACGCATCTTCTTCTTTCCGCCATGCAGCTTCCTTGGGGCAAGGAGAGATGGACACTGCTGAGGGCTTGCGCATGGCCACCGACGCAGCGAGGAAGGAGCTTGATGGCCTTCTCAGCGCTGGTCGCCAAGCGTGCGGGAGCCTGCAGATAGCGGGTTCTTCCAACCTTTCCGCCATCGCGCTCACACAGAAGCTGCTGCTGGTGCCAGGGCTAGTGGCGGACTGGAAGTTGTCCTCTGCTCGGGGTGGTGCCAGGACAGCGTTGACCTTGGCGAAGGCCCACTATCCCGAGATGGACCTGGACCAGCTCACCTCCGGCATCCCTGAGAGCAGCGAGGACGGCGCGCCGGTGGACGAGGCCACCATCCGGTAGAGCGTGCTTGGATACGATCAACTGTGCGCCCTTGGCACTCAGTTGAACGTATACTATGAAGCGTACGAGCTGCCAGGGTCGCCAAGCCAGGCTTCGGCATCAGCCTCCGCGGCTACAGCAGGTGGTGATGGCGGTGATGAGGTGTCTTCCAAGGTTCTGCCATCCTCTTGAGATGTGCCCTGCAATATGGCAGGAAAAAATACTTTGCATCAATTCGGCCCCTGAGTGGGTCTGTAATTTAAACTTAAACTGCGTGTGATGTGTCTGCACTGTGACTGATCTGCTTGTGGCGGATCAGTGGAATGCTTGTGAACTTTTGCAGTTTATTATTTATGAAGTGGTTTAATTGCGCGAAGAAACTGCCAGGCCTAGTTTTATGCAACTTGCAGTTTTTGCCATACCCAAAAAACAACACTTAGAAAAAATTTCACGCGTAGGATTATGCGATCCGCCATCCGGCTCTCTGTGCTTGACTTTTCGTGAGATGGCGAAATCTTTGCACGAACAATCCACTAGGGCGACGATACTTAATAGCAACCGTCCAGAACCCTGAGCAGATGGCGGCTTAGATCGTCAAAAAGTCACTACTCTGGAATCCACACAGAGAACATCGAATGAAGATCAAAACATAAAAAAGCTACGTGGACCGCTTATGGCGGATTTAAAAGAGACGCAAGTGCAAAGCACAATTGCGCAAAAGGTTCTATACGATCTAAATGAACAATAAAGGAGGCAAAAGACTCAGAAAAAATCAAGAGTGAACCAAATGCTTTATTTCATTGATCATATAGAGGTGCCTGTTACATAGCTAGAGAAATGCTAAGTGTAGAAAGGACGTAGTTGTGCGATGTTCCATGGACGATCTGTCTCGTCGTAGATATCGTCAGGGTCTCTTCGTTTGCGCTTCTTACTTGGTCGCTTATCTAGCTCGCGAATATCAACGAGGTAGTAGGAACCATTCAGTAGAGCTTTGCTGATGACGAAGGGTCCTTCCCAAGGCGGGGATAGCTTGTGGGACTTCTGCTGTTTCAGACGTAGCACCAGGTCACCTTCTTTGAACGAGCGTTGGCGAACTCGCCTGCTGTGATAGCGGCGGAGATTCTGCTGGTAGATGGCGGATCTCTGGGCTGCTAGGTCACGCTCTTCTTCCAGCAGGTCCACAGATAGTTGTCTGGATGCTTCTGCATCTTCCTCCTTGTAGGCCTCGACTCTTGGAGAATCATACTGAACATCACTTGGCAAGATTGCCTCTGCTCCGTACACTAAGAAGAAAGGGGTAAGGCCGGTTGATCTGTTTGGCGTGGTCCGTAGACTCCACAGTACAGATGGTAACTCCTCTGCCCAAGCTCCAGCTGCTCTATGTAGCGGTGCTTCTAGGCGTGGCTTGATCCCTGACATGATTAGTCCGTTGGTCCGCTCAACTTGGCCATTAGACTGTGGATGTGCCACAGATGCTAGGTCAAGGCGGATTCCGTTGTGATGGCAGTATTCTTCAACTTCTCCCTGAGACAAGTTTGTGCCATTATCGGTGATGATGCTATGTGGGATGCCGAATCTGACCACAATGTCCTTGACAAACTTTAGGGCGGTTTTGCCATCAAGTTTTCTGATGGGCTTAGCTTCCACCCACTTCGTGAATTTGTCTACCGCTACCAAAAGGTGTGTAAATCCTGAAGGTGTTGTTTTTAGCGGACCCACCATGTCCAGCCCCCAGACTGCGAAGGGCCAAGTTATAGGGATCGTATGCAGTGCTATGGAGGGCATATGGGTTTGCTTGGAGTACATCTGGCAACCGTGGCAGAGCTCCACAATGCGGTCTGCATCTCCTTGGTTGTTGGCCAGTAGAATCCATGGCGGAATGCCTTAGCTACGAGGGATCTGGCGGCGGCATGATGCCCACATTCGCCTTCGTGGATCTCTCTTAGTATTTCGATTCCATCCACTTGGGATATGCACTTCATGAAAACTCCCGAGGTGCTCCGTTTGTAGAGTTGGCCATCTATGATGGTGTACGCTTTGACTCTACGCTCGATTTGTCTTTTTTGGACTTCGTCTTCGGAAAGCTTCTTGGTCGTCAGAAATTCCAGGTAGGGCTCTGCCCATGGCGGATTGCTTGGCAAAACCGCCATAACAGGGGAGCTCGCTATCTCCGGATTTTCTGGATCCACCATCTTAACTGATGGTACGCGCAGATGCTCAAGGAACACGCCTGGCGGAACTGCCTTACGGCTGGATCCCAGTTTGGACAAGGTATCGGCCACCATGTTATCTTCTCGCCGTACATGCTTTATGTCGTAGCCAAGGAAACTTTTGGCCATCTCGTCCACTTCGTCCCTGTATGCCGCCATTACTTCATTCCGAGCTTTGTATGTGCCAGCCACCTGCTGAGCCACAAGGTCAGAGTCTCCACAGCACATGATGTGTTGTACGCCGATCTCCTTTGCGACTCGTAGCCCGTGTAGTAGCGCTTCATATTCCGCGATGTTGTTGGTGGTGGGGAAGTGAATCTGGAGAACGTAGCTTAGCTCATCCCCCTTGGGAGATTTGAGTGTCACTCCAGCCCCCGAGCCGTGTAGCAATTTTGAGCCATCAAAGTGCATCACCCAATGCTCTGGTTCTGGGACGGGCGTAGTCTCCTGCGCTTCCTTCCAATCCGCCATAAACTCTGCCAAAGCCTGAGACTTGATGGCGGTGCGAGGCTTGTAGTCGATGTCGAAAGAGGCCAATTCAATGCCCCACTTCGCAACTCGCCCTGTAGCATCGCTGTTGTTGATGATGTCCTTCAGTGGGGCTTTGCTCACCACTGTGATCTTATGGTCATAGAAGTAATGCCTTAACTTACGAGAAGCTAGGAAAACTCCGTATGCCAATTTTTGGTAGTGAGGGTAGCGCTGCTTGGATTCCGTCAGGACCTCGCTGACATAGTAGACTGGTCGCTGTACGCCATACTCTTGCGCTTCTTCCTTACGCTCTACCACCATGACAATGCTGACCACCCTATTGGTTGCCGCCATGTATAGTAACATGGGTTCCTGGTCTTTAGGTGCCGCTAGGACTGGTGCAGTGGATAACACTCTCTTTAGATCCTTAAGTGCAGCGTCTGCCTCGTCGGTCCAGACGAATTCGTCTGATTTCTTCATCAGCTTGTAGAGTGGCAAAGCCTTCTCGCCAAGACGACTGATGAATCTGCTCACTGCTGCTACGCAGCCTGTGAGTCTCTGCACGTCTTTTAGGTCGATGGGCCAGGAGATGTCGAGGATTGCCTTGATCTTCTCCGGGTTAACCTCAATTCCGTGGTGGGAGACGATGAATCCTAGGAGTTGTCCAGCTGGGACCCCAAAGACGCACTTCGTTGGGTTAAGCATCATGTTGTACTTCCTGAGATTGTCAAATGTCTCTTGCAAATCCGCTATAAGGCCATCTTGCTTCTTAGACATAACTGCGATGTCGTCCACGTATGCGTGGATATTTCGTCCGATTTGATCCGCCAGGCACTTTTGCATGGTGCGTTGATACGTTGCTCCTGCGTTTTCCAGACCGAATGGCATTGTGACGTAGCAATATGTGCCATAAGGTGTTACGAACGACGTAGCGAGCTGATCGGACTTTTTCATCTTGATCTGGTGGTATCCGGAGTAGGCATCTAAGAAACACAGTAGCTCCGATCCCGCCGTCGAGTCAATGACTTGGTCAATGCGAGGCAAGGGAAAAGGGTCTTTTGGACACGCTTTGTTCAGGCCAGTGTAATCTACACACATGCGCAGAACTTTTGTGTTTTTCTTAGGAACTAGCACCGGATTCGCCACCCACTTAGTATGTATCACTTCCTTGATGAAGCTTGCTTTCAACAGCTTGGAAATCTCCTTTGCTATGGCGCGGCGCTTTTCATCGCCGAAGCGTCTCATGGCTTGTCTTACTGGCTTTGAGCCAGGAATTATCTGCAGAGCGTGCTCGGCGAGTTCCCTGGGTACACCCGTCATGTCAGATGGCTGCCATGCAAAGATGTCCTGGTTCTCACGGAGGAACTCGACGAGCGCACTTTCCTATGCGGGGGACAAATTCGTCCCAATGGCGGTGGTCTTGGCGGCATCGCCAGCGACAAGTTCCACCTGTTTTGTATCGACTGTAGGCTTGAAGGTGGGCGGGGAGGCGGAAACCTCCTGCTTGGATGCCGGCATCTCCGCGGGGTCCGTAGCGGCGTGGATTTCTTTGAACTCCTCGCCGAAGAACACTGCTTCCGCGAAGGCGGCTTCTCCTTCCTCGCACTCCTTTGCCTTTCTGAAGCTGCCATAAACAGTGATTATGCCATCCGGTCCTGGCATCTTCAGCTAATTGTAGATGTAGCATGGCCTTGCATGGAAGCTGTGGAAGGCGGGGCGCCCGAAGATCACGTGGTAAGTGCTTTTGAACGGGACCACCTCAAAGGTTATGGGCTCTTCTCTGTAGTTTTCTTCACTACCGAAGGCAACCTTGAGTGTGATGGACCCGAGGGACTTGGCTTGGCGACCAGGAACCACCCCGTAAAAGGTGACCGCGCTATGGCGGAGTTGGGTCTTGGTAAGGCCGAGCTTTGTCAAAGTTTTCACGTACATGATGTTCAGGCTGCTGCCGCCATCCATTAAGCATTTGGAGAACTCGTAGCCATGGATTACAAGGCATACCACCATGGCGTAATAACCATCTGGGATGTGCTCTGGATGATCATCGCGGCTCCAGTGCACCGGTACTTCGGACCATCTGACGTACTGGCGGATTTTTGGCACGGTGGCATTAAGTGAGCGCATAGCAGCTCTCTGTGCCTTAGCCGTGGGGGGTCCAAGGAATGTGTGAAAGGCGCCTTTTTTGTCCTTGATTGGGTTACCCTTGCCAGCACCACCCTCTGCCTTTTCGGCGGGTTTGGGCGCAGGGTCTTCATCCATATCACTGCCATCCCTGGACTCCTTATCTTTGTCCGCTTTTCCTTTGCCACGAGGCCGTTGTCGCCGGCTGCGCTTGAAGCCAGCTTCTTGATCCGCCTTGAGGTCGTTGACAAACTTGCAGTTCCGGTTGGTGTGGTTGCACTTTCCCGATGCGTCACGATGGGCAAAACATGGCATATCGTGGTATTCATCGTAGGACACGGGGGCGGATGGCGCCGAAGCGGGAGTTGCGGAACTCCGCGGCTGGCCCCCGCCACCTCCGCGTCCTCGGCCGCGCTGGCTGTTTTGACCCTTGTCAGCAAAGGTTGTGGCGACTATATCCGGAGCCTGAGGCTCTTCTGGCGGATTCTTCCGTTTGTTACTGCTATTCCGCTTTCCAGTGTTCTGGATGGCGGAAGCCTTCAGAGATTCGCGGGCGTCGGCGGCGGCGGCCGCGTAATTGCTTGCGATGGTGATCATGGAGTTTAGGGTCAACTTCCCTTCGTTCCTTTCTCGCAACAGGCGATGGCGGAGCAGTTGGCCTCTCTCCAAACTGTCAATAAACGCGAGGATGGCGGATTCGTCGGTAACCCCTTCACAGGAGTTCTTCATATCGAGCCATCGTGCGAGGAAAGTTCGGGAGGTCTCATCGTCGGCCCGTCGGCACCGTTGGAGGTCACCAATGTTATGGGGTCTCTTGTAAGTCCCCTCGAAGTTTTCGGTAAACGCAGTCTGCATATCGAACCAGGTTTGGATGGAGTTTTCTGCCAAGTCGTTGATCCACTGCCTCGCAGTGCCGGATAGCATCAGGGGCAAATAGCGGACAGCAACATTGGGAGATCCCCCGGCGAATTGTACTGTGTTGAAGTAATCTTGTAGCCAAGTCAAAGGCCTATCGACTCCATTGTACTGGCGGATATTTTTCTCGATTTTGAACCCATACGGGATGGGCTCATCACGAATCCGTTGTCCAAAGCACTTTGGGCCGAGGAAGAAGGCCGTTTGAGATTTGGCAATCTCGTTTAGATGGGTACGAGCGTCGTAGGGCTTCTGATGTGGCAGATCCTTGCGAGAGTTGCGCGACCTTGCTGGCCCGCCGCCACCACCTCCGCCGCCATGGGGGCTCCCTGGTGGGGATGGCGAAGGGTCGCGTCGTCGTTTACTCTCGCCGTCCTGCGACTGATCTTTGCAGCTACGACAGCTTCCTTCCGTTCTTCGTGGAGATGGATCGTTGTCATGGCGGCGGGAGCCCTGCCCTTTGTCAACGTGGTGGCGAGTGGAGCGATGCTTGTTTTTGTCGTCGTCACGGTGCGCGCCGTCGTCATGGCGAGATTGGTCCCTTCTCTTGGATCTCCCGTCTCTGTTGGTTTCCCGTCGTGGCGGATCGTCTTTGCGTCCAGCGTCACGGCTTCGTCCTCGCTTGCCATCATTGTCTCATATGACGATCCCTCCCTTGGGGACTTCGAACGTCTTATGCTTTGGTGGCGGCATGTTGGTCTTATGGCGAGGAGCAGCAGTGGTTTGTTGGTATCCGTAAGCAAGGTAATTCTTGCGGGGTGGCGATGGATTTCTCTGCGGGCCTTTGCCATTTGGTTTGTCATCGGAGGATATTGGGATGGCGTTCGCCCGGTTACGAGCTTCTCTTCTTCAGATTTCCGAGGATCCGGTATGAGACTCGTTGTCGGGGCGCGTACCATGGTTGCCAGCCCCCTGAGCCTTAGAGGCAGTACTGGACCTGCATAGCGCGGGATCAGATTCGAGCCATCATGACGACGTAGCCTTCTCCTGCTGTACTAGTGCTTTGGTCATCAGTTTCACCGCCGTCTCGAGGGCTGCTGGGCTCTTATTATGCTCCAATAGCTCCTTTGCAGCCACGATGTTCTCGATGGGCGTAGCCCTAACTTCATCGCGGTTTTTGTCCACGTATGGCGGATTCTTGATGTACATCTTGGCCAGAGTTTCCGCTGTTGGTACGGTGAACTCAAGGTTTCATACCAGCTGCGGGTCGCCTTCCTCGTTGATCTGGTTCTGGATGAGAGTAACATACTTCTCCTCCATGTTCCTTGCGCGCTTCAGCGTGTCCTGAGCTTTAGCAATGTCGTCATCAACCTGCTTGCCCATCTTCTCGACTCGCTTTGCTTCCTTGAGGAGTGCTCGCCTTTTCTTCTCGAGATCGTTCACATCTCTGACATAGTCAGGGGTGATTGGATCTGCTAGAGTTCCATAGACGACCTTGTCCAGCGGGGTCGTGAAGTCTTCCGGGTGCTGGTCCGCGGGGATGGCGGGTTGCAGAGGCCTGGGTCCGCCGTGAATCTCAGGAAGTTGCTCCGTGGCGGGATCGGCGGCTGGTGGCGGGTTGCCCTGCTCATTGCCGGCATCTCCGTCGTGGACTGCCTGAGATGGCGGATCACAGGTTGTCTGTCCAGCGTCATCTCCTTTGTTGGTTACAAACACCTGCTTGGCCGCTGCTTGTTGCTCTTCAAGTGCCTGCTGCGCCAATTCCGCCTCGAGTTTCCTCATGGCGGCATCGTAATGGTCAGAATCATAGCCTTTGCTGTCCCAGTCATCCGATTCACCACTTTCGTTAAGTGCCTCTAGGATGGATTCACCTGGGCTATCTTCTCCATTGGAGGTAGATCCCGAAGTGATACCTGCGAACGCAACAAGGCAGTACCGCGGAGTCTCTAACGCCAGATTACTCATGGCGGATTCACTGTGGTCTTCCACCACTTCCTCTACCTCTAGGGCGGGCTGGGTGGGATTACTTTTCAAATCCGATCTGGGTAACTTGGAAAGTTCCAGATCAGATGAGTCCTCCTCCGTATCCAGCTCGAAAGCGGCCCGTTTGGGGATTTCAGCCATACCAATCCGCCGGAAATTGGTTTCTGCAGCGGGGGTAGGGTTTGTCTCTCCAATGAAGATATGGATATCTCCAATCGGGATGACGGTGAATCGAGCAGGATCTTCTCTAGCCGGCACCCAGAGGTTATCCGCTGGGACGATGGGGAAGCCGGAATCGTAGAGGACGCGCCCGATGGCGACGGTGTCGCCGATGCCTGCAAAGGCGGATCCGCCTGGATCCGCGCTCCAGACGCGCTAAGCCCCACGGTGGGCGCCAACTGTCGTGGTTTCGTCAACAGATCTGCCATAGAGGTAGGGGTATGGCGGTTTGTGGAAGGGGGTGAACACGGAGGAGCGATCCAGGACGGTGGTAGCACGAGTTTACCCAGCTTCAGATCCCGCAACGGTGGCGAGACCCTACGTGCTGCTATAATTCACTATATGGCAACAAGTGCTCGGTTACAATGATGAGGTTGGCTATTTCGCTATGCGATTGGCCGTAAGATTGGTCTGATGCCTCAAGGGCTGCTCCACGCCGGGCTTATAAAGGCGCCTGGCGTGGGCTACACGTTGGTACCAGAGCGGATACAACTTGGAGTCCTAGACTAAGTCCTACGCGTGTGCTGCAAGGTCACCCGCCATGGGCCGTCTCCCGGATCCGCCATAGGCTCGCCGCTAGTAGCCCGCCATGGACCTGTCTCCGGATCCGCCATAAGCGCCTGCGTCCAGTACCGTCGTGCCAACTCCAGCAACTGGGCCGCCCGGTATGGCGAATCTGCCATACCACCCCTGATGGGCCACCCTGGCTTGCTGATTTAGGACTACGTCGCTGGTATACCTATTTGGTATATCCCCAACACTTTTGTTGGAAAAGAGCAAAAATTTATGTATGTTCCCAAGGTGTCTGTGCCTAAACCGCAGCATATTTTTAAGATTGGTAAGACTTTTAGTTCAACTAAGAGTGACTTACAGGTTGAATCATCTTTGGAAACCTCTAAAGTGCCTAGTGTGGTAAGTGGTGATCTTGAGGAAATAGTTGATCTTAATGCTTCTTTCAAAAATACTTGATTTCCACCTTTCTGCGCCTAGCTCAAAGGCGTTAAAGAAAAGCACTCTTGGGAGATAACCCATTGTTTCACTTTCAGTTCTTTTTCTTTTATTTGAGTTTTGGAAGTTATTACTACTGTAATAACCGCTCCTTGTCCTTTTTATTTCGTTGTTGTGCCAAGAAGAACCTCTAATTTGAGGGAGGTAAGATTTGGGGAAGTTGCTGTCCTAAAACAGATTTTGGTGCTGCACCGTAAAAATTCGCAAAAATTCTCAGAATATCTTTTTGACCTGCGATTTCTTGTGCATATGCCCCAGGTTATATCTAAACTTTCATTAGTTTTACACTTTTCGATTTGAGCAACAGAAGGTCCTCAAAAAAATCGATCTTTGTCAGTTGTTCTGTTTTGACAGATTTCTGCCACTATTTGTGTTTGCCTCTCGATCGCTTTCTTTTTTAGTTCTTTTGATCACGGATCTTTTGGGGAAGTTGCTACAGTAGTATATGCTTTATATGTGGTGTTTTTGAGTTCAAACCTGAACAAAAAAGGGTTGATCTACTATTATGCTTATGCTAATGTTGCTAATAGAATTGTGTTGAGTTTTGTATGAAGAAAGGTTTCAAGTATAGGGATTGGAGAATGATGAGATGAGGTGAAGAATGGACAAAAGCTCAAGCTTGGAGATTCCCACGCACCCTAAGAAATATTCAAGAGGTACAAGCGTCAAAGCCTGGGGATGCCCCCGAGGCACCCCTTCTTCATCGGCAAAAATCAGGTCACCTTTCAAAACACTATATTTTTATTGCTTCATGCACTATGCGTTTTTCTTGGAGAGTCTTTACTTTAGCTTTTAGTTTTCTTTTGTTTTGTTTGCTGCAATAAATGGTTGGACCCCAACAAATTTCTTTTTGGAGGAGATATACTCGTTTTCATTTGCCAAGAACACTCTGTTTTTCACTCTTATCGTTCAACGAGTGTTCTCTTTTTCTGCTACTGCGTTTAGCTTTCATTTTTCACCTTGATTTTTGTTCAGATCTTGTTTTATTTTTGCATCAAGGTGTATTTGGACCTCTGGTCTATGTTGGTATTCATAAAAAAAAGTTGTTTTAAAAATGTTCGAATGGTGTTGGAAAAGAGAAAAAAGTTTGATGCAAAAAAGTGGTACAAAAAGGAGCTTGTTTAGACTGCGGCTTAGACTTTTTCATGCCATGCTTGATGTCATTTTGATAGTATGCTTAGTGAGTTTTGTTGTAGCATGACTTGTCTCAATGACTGAGATTGCTTAATGAGCCTTTGAAAAAATCATGCGTTGTTTTTATTATGTGGAAGCATTTATTTGGTTTTCTCCTTGATGCTTTATTTGGGTTGATTTGGCGCATGCTTACAACATGTTTGACTCTTACAAAGTCGCCATAAGCCTCTATGATCATTTGGTTTTTGACTTTTGATGCCATTTTGTGCTTCTCTTAATGTTGCTTTGTCGCTTTGCATGATTATGGCCATTTTGCTCTCTTAGTTGGTCGCTCTCAGTCTTTTGCTAGCCCTCGTTTTGTACTGAGTATGAGCTCTACTCGTGCATCCAACTCCCAAAAACCAAGTTTGCCAATGAGTCCACTATAAATTCCTATGCATGGTATTTGTAAGCCATCCCAAGTAAATTTTCATGTGCTACCTTTTAAAAACCTTCAAAATACTTCTCGTTTTGTGACACTATTTTTAGCTCATGGGGACATAGTGGTCGGATTTGCTATCTTCCATATTGTATTATTCAAAAAAAAGGCACTCCTCCATGGAATGTGAATGTTGGTGGGCACCCGATGGAATCGGTTAGCCATAGTTTGAGAAAGGAAAAAAGGAGGGGAGGAGTGCCAAGCTTTATAAAAGAGCACAAAAGTGCCAATCTCTCTCAAAAACTTGCTTGATTTTTGTATGGAAGATAGTAAGAACCCCATTGCTAGTCATTGACAAAGACAACCACCTCTCAAAATCAATTTGTATCTCTCTGTTTTACAAATGAAAAGCTCTAGCACATGTTTAATCACTGCTTCCCTCTGTGAAGGGTCTTTCTTTTACTTTTATGTTGAGTCACCACCTTCTACCTTTATGCACCATCTAAGAGAGCATAGTTGCCATTCTGAGTATAATGTGCATAGTCCCAAAGTTTATCATTGATTGATTCATTATTTTGGTTTCACTTGTTCTTAAATCATTTGTATCTAGTCGCCCTCTTAAACTTGAAGGTTTCCTATGCATTTATGTTTTGCTATTCCATGAGGGACAAGCTGAAAACCATTTGCTATGTTTTCCATATGATTTGAACACACATTTGACTTTCATTGTTTCATTATTCATGATCTTTCGTTTGTGTTCTTCTTCATGTCATAACATGGTTGCTAAGTTTCTTATTGTCAAGATTATATCTTTTATGCCCATGTTTTAAGTTCTTTTGATCCCAACACTCAATGCTTACTTAGATGATCAAGATTGTGATGGTGCATGTCACCTCAAAAATTATTCTTTTGTTATCACTTACCTACTCGAGGACGGGAGTTAAGCTTGGGGATGCTTGATACGTCTCAAACGTATCTATAATTTTTGATGCTCCATGCTTGTTCTTCCACCATTTGCTTAGTGTTTTGTTACACTTCATGGCATTTTTATGCATTTTCCGGAGCTAACCTATTAACCAGATGCCATAGTGCCAGTTCCCTGTTTTCTGCAGTTTTTGTGTTTCAGAAAAGTTACAAAGGAAATATTCTCGTAATTGGACGAAACAAAAGCCGAACCTCCTATTTTTACTGAAGCTTCGCGAAGACCGAAGATGAGACGGAGGGGGCCAGAGGCTAGCCACATCACAGGGGGGCGCGGCCCAGCCCCTGGCCGTGCCCACCCATGGTGAGCCCGCCTGGTCCACCTCCTGATGATGCCCCTTAGCCTATAAAGACCCCTCAACGGGAAAAACCTAAGGGACGGATCGCTTTTCCCAGAAACATACTGCAAGCCGCCACTGTCGCCGTCGCGAGATCGGGAGGATCCAGGAGCTCTTCCCGGCACCCTGGCGGAGAGGGGAATCCCTGCCGGAGGCCTTCTACACCACCATGGTCGCCTCTGGAGTGATGTGTGAGTAGTCTACCTTGGACTATGGGTCCATAGCAGTAGCTAGATGGTTGTCTTCTCCACCATGTGCTTCATGTTTAGATCTTGTGAGTTGCCCTACATGATCAAGATCATCTTTATGTAATCATAAATGTTGTGTTTGTTGGGATCCATGAGTATTGGTACTATGTCAAGTTGATGTGCTGAATATTATCTTATGTTATCTCTATGTTGTTTATGATCTTGCATGCTTTCCGTTGCTATTAGCTATCTTGGCCGAGTAGATGCTAGTAACTCCAAGAGGGAGTATTTATGCTCGATAGTTGGGTTCATGCCTCTATTTAATCTGGGGGAGTGACAGAAACCTCTAAGGTTATAGATGCATTGTTGCTACTAGGGAGAAAACAACATTCTTGTGTCTAAGGACATTTGCTTTGTTTACATTACGCACTTTGCTTAATGCGATTATCTGTTGTTCGCAACTTAATACTCAAGGGGTCCTCGGATGATTCCCCGCGAGTGGATTTTTAGTCATAGATGCAGTTGGATGGCGGTCTATGTATTTTGTCGTAATGCCCAGAGTAAGCCTCATAGTGATCCTCGTGATGTATGTACATTATCTTTACTCTATCAATTGCCCAATTGTAATTTGTTTACCCAGCATGCTTTTTATCTTATGGAGAGACACCACTAGTGAACAGTGGACCCCGATCCAATTTCCTTTACATTGTTACACCGTTTACTTTACTCGCACTGTTTACCTTACTTGCATTACTATTATCCAATTACCACTCGATACGCTCATCCCTTTGTTTACAGCAAACCGGTGAGATTGACACCCTCATCGTAAGTTGGGAGCAAAGTATTTGTTTGTGTTGTGTGCAGGTTTCGTATTGCTGCTAGGTGAAGACACACCAACAAGTTGTCTGGCGCCGTTGGAGTGTCACTAAGCTAACAAGCATCACCTTCTTAAGTTTGGCTCTCTCCTACTGGATTGATTACCTTGGTTTCATAACTGAGGGAAAACTTGCTGCTGTGCTCATCACACCTTCTCTTGGGGTTCCCAACTGGTCGGTCATTTACATCATCAACACCGCACCATCAGAGGCCTTGATCTACATCCTCACCGAAGCGATTTAGTTTCCCCTCTGATTTGCTTGAGGGATTTGTGTCTTGGGTTTCCTTGGAACCTTAGACCTTGATTTGTGTATTTGATAAACTTGCTACTTGTTGTTTGACAAAATTGTGTGGTTCTTGGGAACCTCCAATTCGGTTGTGGATGCATGCCCCAAGCTTGTAAAGGATGGTTTTGCCTTGAGGAACCCCTTAGTGGAAAGTGAGCTAGGCCTTTGTGGCGCAAGCTCACACCAGAGAATAGGGTGAGCCTTTGTGGCGTTGGTTAGGCCTTTGTGGCGTTACCACACCCCTCCAACGTAGACGTACTTCCCCTCAAAAGAAAGGAACTACGGAATCACATCCTTGTCTTTGTGTGCTCCACTCTCGGTTACCTCTATCCTTTATTATCTTTACTTGTTGTATCTTACTTAGCTTGTTATTTGTCATATAGGTAAATTCACCTTAGTTGCATATCTAGAGAATTTAATTTTGTGTCAAGCCTAAACTGAAAAAGAATTAAAATTTGAGTAGCACCTATTCACCCCCTCTAGGTGCCCTTACGATCCATTCAGTTACACCGCCTCTCCTGTCGCTGGGAGCTAGTGGAGGGGAAGTCAGGACGGGGCGGCGGTTCAGAAATAAAATGGAGCCATTTGAGTATATATACCGAGTGGCATTTGCTTGTACATATGAGTAACTTTAGTGGCATAAAAAGGTGAGATGTTTCATAAGTTGTGGGAAGTACCTCCAGACATGCTTCACGGCTTGTAGTATAAATGAGATAAGTGCCTATAGAAACCAGATGTTTGTCTGGACTTATGATTTTAAGGACCCAAAACACAAGCTTCAGCCCAAACAAACAGGTCCTACCTTAGCCTTCCTCCCCAAAAGCCCATTCGGGTCCATTCGGGGCCGGTGGGGAACTGGGGATGCTCTAATGCACTGCAGCCACCGGACGTCTCTCCCCACCTCGAAAACCCTACCATCGGAGATCCAGTCATTGTCAAAAAAGAAAAAGATGTTCCGTTCTTCTCTCGCCTCGCTCTCTCTTTGGCGACGGGAGAGCGGTAGTTCCAGCGCAGGCTCGCCGGCGATTCCTACTCCCCTTCCCTTCCGATCGCTATTTCGGCATCATGGGAGGGAGGTCTAGATCTCGTCAGTGTGTGTTTCTGTTCAAGGTTTTTTAGGTTTTTGAGGTTCCTCTGTTGGCGTCATGGCGGGGTAGATGCTAATGGTGTTTCTAGGAATAATGGTCTCCTGGTCCATGCCCCTGCTCGTTGGAGGTGTTGCTGACGCCAGCGAGAGGCTTGTGGAGTCCAAGCTGTTGGAGTGGCTCCGATCTGGCATTGTGTCGTGGCGTGGCAGCAGAGATGGGTTGCTCATGGAGTGTGGCGATCTTGACTGCTACGTGTTTGTGGAAGACGGTGGAGGATCCAGCCGCCTGAAGGGCGGTGTGGCGCTAGCCCCGAATCCAGCGTTGAAGAGGCTCGGAGGGCTCCTCCGGCCGATGTTCCTTATCAAGCTAGATCCAGTCTTACGGGGCTGGTGGCTATCACGGCTCATTAACGCCTCTAGGCTAGAGGTTTCTTCAATGCTAAAGAGTGGACCAACTACTGGTGCTCTTCTTCTTCTTCTCTAGCAAAAGGTGTGTGTGGTTGATAGTTGCAGTGATGGTAGTTTACAGTAGTACAACCTTATGTTTATGATTACAATGTGTGCCTATGGGGCGTACATTCCTAATAATAATGGGAAAAGATACAATCCAGTGCCGCACCGTTCGCGCTCCGTGCGGCGATTGCTTGGAGATTCGGAAAATCCCGTCGTACGTCTTACAGCAACCGCGCTCTCATGACCCCCACGTCGAACGCTTTCCGACAGCTACTCCTATGTGGGCCCTTCTTGTCATAGAGGCTTTTTTGAATTTCGGGGTGTGTGCCACCTGAAAATAATGCGAGGTATTGTTTGGTCAAAACCGCCCATTCCTCTCTCTCTCTCCTCTATCTCTCCGCCGACAGGGCGGCGATTTTGGTGATGCAGAGGTGATTCGGCGGCGCAGAGGCCGTCGTCGCCGATGGAGGTCTCCCTCCTCACTTCTGCCGTGGCTGGCGTCCCCTACTATTTTGTGCATTCACAGTGAGCTTGTCGGTATCCTGTTTTCTCACTGCTCATCGAAGTTGGCATCTCCGACGCGATGCTGCGGTCTGATGCCCTTTTCCCTCTCCCCAGGATCTACGCCGGCGAGGCGTGTTGGAGTATCTTGGCGGTCGTCCTCATCCTATCCGTGTTCATTGTGTTCTTCTCTTCCTCCTCCGTTCCGCAGGTGTGACTTTTCTCGATCTGGTTTTTGCAGTCTACGGCTTCATATGTGCTCACAGATTTGTAGTCTAGACATAGAGGAGTGTTAGTTTCTTACAGATCTACATTTTGGTTGGTCAGATTCGTGATCTGGAGGGGAGAGGTGGTGGTGGGTTTTGTGTTTGGCATGTGGCGGGATGGGTTGGTGTTTTGCTTGCACAATTTTTTGTGAAGAATCATCACTATAAGTGTTTTTAAGTTGCAGACCTGCCTCTGTTTTCGATACCAATGCTCGTGGTAGACTGAATCTTGATAGCATAGTTGTGGTTTGCTACAGAGCATGGTAGGAACGAATTGATCTGTCTATAATTTTTGATGTGTGAGCCATGTCATTTGTTCTACCAGTATATACTCTTGTTTTGAAGATGATAAGTGTATGTCTTTAACCGAAACTTGATTAGGCACACACACTTTGGTGTTGTTTTCAGGAGGTTTTTCATGTGATTTATTTTGAAATGGTTCTCGTGGCGATTGTTGTACATGTTTCTTATTTTTTTCTCAGCATTTTCTCTTATGTTTTTTGAGCATTCCTTTTCTTGTTATGGCAAGGGGTGAGGGTGGTCAAGTCATGGCTAGGAGGAAGGCTGCCCCAAACATTGCTGGTTAGGTTGGCAAAGCTAAGGGTTTTAGGAAGCGTTGTAAGGTGAGCTTCTCATTTCTTTTTTATCCAAGTAGGCATACTTTTTTATCAGGTTAATTAGTGAGTGTTACTTCATTATCAGTAGGTTTTCCCACAGTAGTAGCTACTAGATTAACTAGGCATACTTATCAGGTTATTTATTTGATTGTTGTTATTTCAGTATCCCACGGTAGTAGCTACTAGATTAACTAGGCATACTTATCATGTTAATTAGTGAGTGATATTTCATTATCCCATAGTAGTAGCTACTAGATTAACTAGGCATACTTTTATCATGTTAATTAGTGAGTGTTAATTTATTATCCCACAGTAGTAGCTACTAGATTAACTAGGCACACTTATCAGGTTAATTAGTAACTACTACAATAAATAGGCCTACTTATCAGGTTAATTATTGACTATTATGTCATTATCAGTAGGTTATCCCACAGTAGTAGCTACTATATTAAATAGGCATGCTTATCAGGTTGATTAGTGACTGTTAGTTTTCATTTTATCTGCATAAGTGTTTACAAGTTTTATAACTACTTATCAGATTATGTAGTGACACTTTTACAATTTTAATAGTCATTGTTATCTTGTATTCTCTATTTTACTTTGTCACCAATTTTTTTAGTTATCTTGTTATCTCACAAGTTGTAGCTACTAGATTACATAGTCATAATTATCAGGTTAATTTTGTGATTGTTATGTTATTATTGCAGAAGTGGCTTTTAGCTTAAGATCAAGTGTATGCCAACTACAATTATCTTGTTAATTAGTAAGAATTTCCATATTAATTAATCACTGTTATCATGTTTTTTCCCTATCATTTACCTGATTGTTTCCTCATTCTGTCATCAGGTTTACTTGTCATAATTTGCTTTGTTTATTTTTCTGAAGCTTCTTATTTTGGTGTGATTCTGGTTATAATTTTTTGGTTTTTTGGGTGTGATTAGGTTTCTTTTCGCTCATTTATCTATTTTCTTCAATTGATCATGTTAATAGTTTGGATCGAAACAGAGCATCACTAGCTCCCATTGTAAAGTTGTACAAGAGTTTAACACCGGCTCAGCGTGATGTTGTAGCAGAAATGGGTCAGGGCAGTTGATACGTCTCAAACGTATCTATAATTTTTGATGCTCCATGCTTGTTTTTACACCATTTGCCTATTGTTTCGTTACACTTAGTGGCACTTTTATGCATTTTCTAGAACTAACCTATTAACGAGTTGCCACAGTGCCAGTTCCCTGTTTTCTGCTGTTTTTGTGTTTCAGAGTGATACACAGGAAATATTCTCGGAATTGGACGAAACAAGTTCCTGAAGTCTTATTTTACCCGGGAGCATCCAGACATCCGAAAGAGAGCCGAAGAGGGGCCAGGGCCTGCCCTCACACTAGGGTGGCGCGGCCCAGGCCCTGGCCGCGCCACCCATGTGTGAGGAGCCCCTGGCTGCCCTCTCGCGACGCCCCTTCGCCTATATAAAGCCTCGGGACGGAAAACCCTAAAGGGGTCGGCAATTTTCCAGAAAGAGTTCCGCAGTTCCGCCGCCGCCACCGACGAATTTCGGGGGACAGAAGTCTCTGTTCCGGCACCCTGCCGGGACGGGGAAGTGCCCCCGGAGCCATCTCCATCGGTCTCCATCGCCGTCTTCGCCGTCTCCATCGACCTCACCGCCATCTCCATCAACCTTGCTGTCTCCTATGATGAGGAGGGAGTAGTTCATCCCCGGGGCTGAGGGCTCTACCGGTAGCTATCTGGTTCACCTCTCTCTCCCATGATGTGATCTTTATGTGATCGTGAGCTTTGTATCATGTTGAACAAGTAGATGTTATTATTCAGATATTATGCTACTCCTATGCTTAATTATTATAGTGTACTCTAGTGATGTTATTAAAGTAATCTATTCCTCCTGCCATGGTGTAACGGTGACAGTGCGTGCATCGTGGTGGTACTTGGTTTAGGCTATGATCGTGATCTCTTGTGGATTATGAGAGTAATTATTACTATGATAGTATTGAGTGATCTATTCCTCCTTTCATGGTGTAATGTTGACAGTGTGTGCACCGTGTTAGTACTTGGTCTAAGTTGCAATGATTTCTATCTTGAATTGTGATCTGATTTGGATATATCTATGAGTGGTGTTTGTCAAGTACTTGATGAACTTTAAGGGGTGCTTCTGTAGCCACTACGCAATGATTAGTGTTATTCAATAGGAGAGTAATTCAGAGTACCATAGTGGAGAGAAGTTGTTTATTTGTTCATTCATGTTATATTGTTGGGAGTGTGTCCACTAGTGAAAGTATGATCCCTGGGCCTTGTTTCCAAGCTTTGCACACCGTTTACTTGCTATTTTGTTACTTGTTTGCTCGCAGCGATATTTATTTCACATCACATTTACTACTTATAATCATCTATACCACTTGTATTTCACTATCTCTTCGTCGAACTAGTGCACCTATACATCTGACAAGTGTATTGGGTGTGTTGGGGACACAAGAGACTTTCTGTATCGTAATTGCAGGGTTGCTTGAGAGGGATAGCTTTGACCTCTAACCTCCCTGAGTTCGATAAACCTTGGGTGATCCACTTAAGGGAAACTTGCTGCTGTTCTACAAACCTCTGCACTTGGAGGCCCAACAAGTGTCTACAAGAATAGAAGTGCGTAGACATCAAGCTGTTTTCTGGCGCCGTTGCCGGGGAGGTAAGGTAAAAGGTACTCGCATCCTCCTGTGTGAGTGCTCGGAGTTATTTCCTTTAGATTCTGCAATTACATCTTTTTGTTTCTTGTTTTTATTTTCACTAGTTAGGCTTAATGGAAAACAAAGAGTTCTTTAGTCTTTTTCCTGATTTTAGATTTGAAGAGAAAATTGAAAATCCTTTGGAGCTTATTTCGCATAGCAATGTTATTAGTACGAATGCTTTGAATACTGTTAATGCTAATGCTATAGAAAAGTCTAAGCTTGGGGAAGCTGGTTTTGTTAAGCATGATATTTTTAGTTCCCCAGCTTTAGTGGAGAAAATTTGCTCTGATGATATTTTATCTCCCCTATGTGATGTTCCTTCTTATGATGATATGTTTGAAGAATATGCTTTGCGAAATAGTTGCTCTCTAGCTTGTGATGATACTAAACCTCTAGTTTATGATGGCTATGATGATGAGTATAATATTTTCAGTTCACCTACTATTGAGGATAAAATTAGTTATGATTACAATATGCCTCCTGTCTTTGATGATTATGGTGATGAGAATAATTATTCTGTTAAATCTGCTCCTACTACTATTGTTCCTGTGGTGAGTATTAATCCTTTTATGCATGTGGCTCATGATAGGGATGCTTTATGTGATAGTTCTATTGTTAATTATATTCATGATGCTACTGAAAGTTATTATGAGAGAGGGAAAATGGTTTGATGGATCTCAACAATATTGAGTTTCCCCTCTTTATGTTGCAATTCTTGAAGTTGTACTCGTTTTTCCTTCCTATGCTCTTTGCTTTGCGCTTTCATGACTTGTCTCTTTACAAGACTATTTTTCATAGGAAGTGGTTCAGATATAAATGTCTTTCATACTTGCTTTTTGATGCTCTCTATTGCTTTAAATTCCTATATGGCGCCTTTGCCTCAAGCGCGCCCACATGAGCATCTTTGCAAATTACTGCGCCTAGCTCAAAGGCGTTAAAGAAAAGCACTCTTGGGAGATAACCCAATGTTTTATTTTCAGTACTTTTTCTTTTATTTGAGTCTTGGAAGTTATTACTACTGTAATAACCGCTCCTTATCCTTTTTATTTCGTTGTTGTGCCAAGAGAAGCCTCTAATTTGAGTGAGGTAAAGATTTGGGGATATTGCTGTCCTGAAACAGTTTTCGGTGCTGCACCGTAAAAATTCGTATAAATTCGCTGTATATCTTTTGGACCTGTGATTTCTTGTGCATATGCCCCAGGTTATATCCAAACTTTCATTAGTTGAACACTTTTTGATTTGAGCAACAGAAAACCCCTCAAAAATTCGACCTTTGTCAGCTGTTCAGTTTTGACAGATTTCTGCCAATATTTGTGTTTGCCACTTTATCGCTTTCTTTTGAGTTCTTTTGATCATGGAACTTTTTGGGAAGTTGCTACAGTAGTATTTGCTATATAAGTGGTGGTTTTGAGTTGAAACCTGAAGCAAAAAGAGGTTGATTATATGTTATGCTTACACTAATGTTGCTAATAGATTTGTGTTTAGTTTTGTATGAAGGAAGTTTTCAAGTGTAGGGATTGGAGAATGATGAGATGAGATGAAGAATGGACAAAAGCTCAAGCTTGGGGGTGCCCATGCATCACCCCAAGAAATATCCAAGAAGTACAAGCATCAAAGCTTGGGGATGCCCCCGAGGCACCCCTTCTTCATCGGCAAAAATCAGGTCACCTTTAAAGACACTATATTTTTATTGCTTCATGCACTATGCGTTTTTCTTGGAGCGTCAGTTGTTTTTGTTTTCAGTATTAGTTTTGCTTTGTTTGCTGCAATAAATGGTTAGATCACATCATGTTTCTTTTGGAGGAGATGAACTCGCTTTTCATTTGCCAAGAACACTCTAGTTTTCACTCTTATCGTTCAACGAGTGTTCTCTTTTTCTGCTACTGCGTTTAGCTAGCATTTTTCGCCTTGATTTTTGTTCAGATCTTGTTTTATCTTTGCATCAAGGTGTATTTGGACCTCTGGTCTATGTTGGTTTTCCTCAAAAGAGTTTCCTCAAAAAGGTTTTAATGGTGTTGGAAAAGAGAAAAAGCTTTATGCAAAAAAGTGGTACAAAAAGGAGCTTGTGTAGACTGCGGCTTAGGCTTTTTCATGTCATGCTTGATGTCTTTTTGATAGTATGCTTAGTGGTTTTGCTGTAGCATGACTTGTCTCAAATAACTAAGATTGCTTAATGAGCCTTTGAAAAAATCATGCGTTGTTTTTATTATATGGAAGCATTTATTTGGTTTTCTCCTTTGATGCTTTATTTGGGTTGACTTGGCATATGCTTACACCATGTTGACTACAAAATAAGTCGCCTATAGCCTTCATGATCATTTAGTTTTTGACTTTTGATGCCATCTTATGCTTCTTTTAATGTTGCTTTGTCGCTTTGCATGATTATGGCCGTTATTGCTCTCTTAGTTGGTCGCTCCCAGTCTTTTGCTAGCCCTCATTTTGTACTGAGTATGAGCTCTACTCGTGCATCCAACTCCCAAAAACCAAGTTTGCCATTGTGTCCACTATAAACTCCTATGCATGGTATTTGTAAGCCATTCCAAGTAAATTTTCATGTGCTACCTTTCAAAAAACCTTCAAAATACTTCTCGTTTTGTGACACTGTTTTTAGCTCATGGGGACGTAGTGGTCGGATTTGCTATCTTCCATATTGCTTATTCCAAAAAGAAAAAAAAAAGAAAAAAAAGAAAAAAAAGGCACTCCTCCATGGAATGTGAATGTTGGTGGGCACCCGATGGAATCGGTTAGCCATGGTTTGTGAAAGGAAAAAAGGTGGGGAGGAGTGCTAAGTTTTATAAAAAGAGCATAAAAAGTGCCAATCTCTCTCTCAAAAACTTGCTTCATTTTTGTATGGAAGATAGTAAGAACCCCATTGCTAGTCGTTGACAAAAGCAACCACCTCTCAAAACTCAAGTTTTATCTCTCTGTTTTACAAATAAAAAGCTCTAGCACATGTTTAATCACTGCTTCCCTCTGCGAAGGGCCTTTCTTTTACTTTTATGTTGAGTCACCATCTTCTATCTTTATGCACCATTAAGAGAGCATAGTTGTCATTCTTAGTGTAATATGCATTGTCCCAAAGTTCATTGATTGATTCATATTGTTGGTTTCACTTGTTCTTAAATTATTTGCATCTAGTCGCCCTCTTAAACTTGAAGGTGTCCTATGCATTTATGTTTTGCTCTCTCATTAAGGACAAGCTGAAAACCATTTGTTATGTTTTTCCTTATGATTTGAACACACGTTTGACTTTCATTGTTTCATTTTCATGATCTTTTGTTTGTATTCATTTGCATGTTTACAACATGGTTGCTAAGTTCTTATTGTCAAGATTACATCTTTCATGCCCATGTTTTAAGTTCTTATGATCCCAGCTCACAATGCTTACATATATGATCAAGATTGTGTAGGTGCATGTCACCTAAAAAATTATTCTTTTGTTATCACTTACCTACTCGAGGACGAGCAGGAGTTAAGCTTGGGGATGCTTGATACGTCTCAAACGTATCTATAATTTTTGATGCTCCATGCTTGTTTTTACACCATTTCCCTATTGTTTTGTTACACTTAGTGGCACTTTTATGCATTTTCCGGAACTAACCTATTAACGAGTTGCCACAGTGCCAGTTCCCTGTTTTCTGCTGTTTTTGTGTTTCAGAGTGATACACAAGAAATATTCTCGGAATTGGACGAAACAAGTTCCTGAAGTCTTATTTTACCCGGGAGCATCCAGACATCCGAAAGAGAGCCGGAGAGGGGCCAGGGCCTGCCCTCACACTAGGGTGGCGCGGCCCAGGCCCTGGCCGCGCCACCCATGTGTGAGGAGCCCCTGGCTGCCCTCTCGCGACGCCCATTCGCCTATATAAAGCCTCGGGACGGAAAACCCTAAAGGGGTCGGCAATTTTCCAGAAAGAGTTCCGCAGTTCCGCCGCCACCACCAACGAATTTCGGGGGACAGAAGTCTCTGTTCCGGCACCCTGTCGGGACGGGGAAGTGCCCCCGGAGCCATCTCCATCGGTCTCCATCGCCGTCTTCGCCGTCTCCATCGACCTCACCGCCATCTCCATCAACCTTGCTGTCTCCTATGATGAGGAGGGAGTAGTTCATCCCCGGGGCTGAGGGCTCTACCGGTAGCTATGTGGTTCACCTCTCTCTCCCATGATGTGATCTTTATGTGATCGTGAGCTTTGTATCATGTTGAACAAGTAGATGTTATTATTCAGATATTATGCTACTCCTATGCTTAATTATTATAGTGTACTCTAGTGATGTTATTAAAGTAATCTATTCCTCCTGCCATGGTGTAACGGTGACAGTGTGTGCATCGTGGTGGTACTTGGTTTAGGCTATGATCGTGATCTCTTGTGGATTATGAGAGTAATTATTACTATGATAGTATTGAGTGATCTATTCCTCCTTTCATGGTGTAATGTTGATAGTGTGTGCACCGTGTTAGTACTTGGTCTAAGTTGCAATGATTTCTATCTTGAATTGTGATCTGATTTGGATATATCTATGAGTGGTGTTTGTCAAGTACTTGATGAACTTTAAGGGGTGCTTCTGTAGCCACTACGCAATGATTAGTGTTATTCAATAGGAGAGTAATTCAGAGTACCATAGTGGAGAGAAGTTGTTTATTTGTTCATTCATGTTATATTGTTGGGAGTGTGTCCACTAGTGAAAGTATGATCCCTGGGCCTTGTTTCGAAGCTTTGCACACCGTTTACTTGCTATTTTGTTACTTGTTTGCTCGCAGCGATATTTATTTCACATCACATTTACTACTTATAATCATCTATACCACTTGTATTTCACTATCTCTTCGTCGAACTAGTGCACCTATACATCTGACAAGTGTATTGGGTGTGTTGGGGACACAAGAGACTTTCTATATTGTAATTGCAGGGTTGCTTGAGAGGGATAGCTTTGACCTCTAACCTCCCTGAGTTCGATAAACCTTGGGTGATCCACTTAAGGGAAACTTGCTGCTGTTCTACAAACCTCTGCACTTGGAGGCCCAACAAGTGTCTACAAGAATAGAAGTGCGTAGACATCAGCAGTTTCCTCAGTATTAGGTGTGAGCAACTGCACAACCCAGTCATCCGCTGGTTTATGCAGTGTTATGAGCCAACACGAAGAGCCTTTGTAGTTCCTTGTCATGGATCTATCCCTTTGTCAGAGGAATCCATTCATATAATGACTGGTCTGCCTCGTGGAAAATTGGAGGTTAAGTATTTTGCAGACAACAATTTGGAGGATTATATTGCAGCACAGCTTTTCCCTGGTGGAAGTAGTAGGCCAAGGGTGTCAGAGATTGCAAAATGATTGAGGAGCACAAAGAAGCTGGTGTCATTTTCAAACAACTTTGGATGATTTTTTTTGTCTCGACAGTGGTTGCTCCTACAACTGATGTGAGAATCGGCAACAAATGCTACCCTATGCTTGTAAGTCCTTTTTTATGTGTTGCAATGAATTTTCATTAGTTTGTTGTCCTTTTTTGTTATGCGCTACATCTTCTCAAATGTTATTATTTTATGATGCTTCTAAGGTTGACATTGAACGAGCGAATGAGTTCAATTTGTGCAAGTTTGTTGCTGATGAGTTGCATAACCACTTGTCAAATGGAAAGTATACAAAAGGGTGTTTACTCTATTGCATGGTTAGTTTCTTTTTCATCATATCCTTTTCGTGATTTCTATATATTTTCTGTTTTTTGCTATCTTAAGTTCTAGTTTGTCCTATTCACGTTAGAATAACAAATTTCCAAATTTGTTTGTTCTCAAATAGTTTTCTTTTTTCTTTTTGTTTTGCTAGCTGAGGTACATTGATGCTATTGACACCAACCATTTGGAGCTCGAGCTTGGGGATGAACGTTTTGCTATAAATGCTTGGTCAAAAGATGCTGTAGATGTTATAGGTGCATTGGATGCACAGGAGTATGATGCAACCATCTTTGGTTCCATGGAGGTCATCATTCTTATGCCCTTCTTTTTATGCATTATGTTTATTTTTCTTTTTAATATGCATCTGGTGTTCACATGTGTTAGTTGTTGCACTATTTTTAAACAAATATATGCAGCTGAAGGATGAATATAAGGATGATTTCTCCCGTGACATGGGTCTTTTTGGAGGACTAGATGGTTTTAAGGCATGGATGACACTAAATACACATCCTACGTGCCTGGAAAAGGTAATTTCCTATGTGTTATATGTTTCCCTGGCAACCGCATTTTATAGTAGAGGTGCTACAATCTAAGCAATAGAACTTATAGTGGTCGTGTTTGTATCCTAATATGTATAGTTCCAGTAGGTCATCAGACCATTGCATGACAAACTTATGCACAATGTGCTACACTGGGGAAGCAGAACCAAGTCAAGATGATATGTAGTGTTTGTCAAACCGTTTGCATGACTGTATATAAAATAATCTGGTAGTTCAATTTTGAAGAATCTGGTTTGTTGCATTGTAAATAAATGGCAGTTTTGTGTATAATAAGCTGGTTTAGTTGTGCAGAGGAATATGATAATTTAAGCAAACTTATATGGTGGTTGTATGGAAATAATCTGGTCCCTCAAATAATAAAATCAGTACATTTTAAATTTTTGTAGAAAGGCAATGCCCAACTATTTTTAAGGGTGTGGTAGGTGGTGTGACGTATCACTTGTTTTTTGTTTTTTTTGCAGGAAAGGACGAAAGCATATACTCTTATGCAGTCTTTTGCTTCTGGTCTCAACAGTCTATTGAGTACTTTTGTTCAAGGAATGACTAAATCAAGTGAGGCTACAACAAGTATTGAAGCTTCTGATGATGACGGTAGAGTTTCAAATGAAAATGATGGAGTGGATTCATCTTCTTCAGAGTCAGAGGACAACCACGATATTGTTCATGCTGCCGCTGCTTCTACCATACGTAATTAGACACGTCATGCAGGGAAAGAGCATGTTACTGTTGAACCACAAACTAGAGCTCATCCGAAAGCAAGTACTAGCGCTCAACCAACTACTATTCAATCACCAAGTACAGCTCAAGCGGAAGCAAGTACTAGCGCTCAACCAACTGCTATTCAATCACCAAGTACAGCTCAAGCAAAAGCAACGACTAGCGCTCATCCAACTGATATTCAAGCACCAACTACAGTTCAGCCGGAAGCAAGTTCTTGCGCTCATCCAACTGCTATGCAGTCTGTCATCATGCCTCCATCTACAAGTTTGAGATTACTAGCTAGTATCGCTGAAGAAGCAAGTCCTGAAACACCTAGCAGAGTGCAACTAGAAGTCTCCAGTAGTGCATCTCCTCCTGCTATGCACTCACAAATTGTGATTCCATCAGGGAGTGACTTTGATACCTCAGAAGGTTATGATGACCTAGGTGATTTTGTTTCTAAATCTCCTGTAGACTGCACCCAGTTAGTTGATGACCGTGTTAGGCAGAGTGCGGCCAGACTTGCATCTAGTCTTAGTGTTATGAGACAGGTAAAAGGGCTTCCATGTCAGAATGACATAGGCGAACTCAATGGCAGGAAGAATATAGTCGCAAAAGAGGTTGGTTCACACGGCGATGGCAATGGAAAACAGGGCAATGAGTCTGGGACAAATAAAGAGAAGGAACTTGTGGAAAATTGTCCTGCTAGGTAACACTAATTTTTTAATTTTTGAGGTGTTCATTTTTTGCTAGTTTCTTGCTATTTTTGCCAACTCTAGTCAGGTAGGAACAAGTAGAATTTCTACTTTGGAGAATCTTTATTTTTTTGGTGCTGACATTTTGATGTGTTTTGCAGATGTTTAATTGGAAAAGAATCTGCTGGGATTGTTGGTGAAATTGATGTAGGAAAGAATGCTTCGAGCTTCAGGGAATCCATGTTGTGTGATGACGGTTCAAATGTAGTTCAAGTTGCAATTTCTGAGCAGGGAACAAAATCACCCGCATCAGCTGGTGGTATTTCTTCATAAAAAAGTTTCGATATAAGTTTACTTTTTTTGGTCCTTTTGTGTTGGAGCTTAAATTCATTTTTTTTGTTTCTTATTTTTGTTCCTTTTTTCTAAGACATTCCTATTGTTAATAAACATGCAGGAAACGGCATGTTCCTGTAAGCGCATTGCCAACTCAGAAATCTCCTAGGCTTTCACATGGTAAAATTGACACCAGTAAAGCAGCTGAGTACAAAGGAGTGCAAGATACAAGCACTGTTTGTATAAATGAAGAAGATGCCAAGAGCCGGGGCACAACTCCAACTAGGAGATCTCCTAGGCTTGCACGAGATAAAAGTGACATCAGTACAGCAGCTGGGTCCAAAGGAGTGCTAATGAAAAACACTGTTTTTGTAGTTGAACAAGATGGGAAGAGCCGGGGCACTGCTTTTGTTGTATCACCCACGCCCTCGAAGCCTAGTGTAGTGAAGAAGGTTAGTAGTTTGTGTGGAGGGAAAACAAAGTACACTGCAATACCTATATCCCCTGCTATCCCAGAACCTTCTCCCCTAAATATTGCTGCAAAACCCAGTGACCCAAGCATTAACACATCTGATGGTGATGGTAAAACAAGGAGCAATGCCATTACAGTAGATCCTTCTATTAATGAGGCAAAGTCATCAAAGTCTACTGTCGGTGAAAATATGTGTAGATCAATCGTAGTTTCACCAACAGCACATTGCAAGTTTACTACTGTTAGTGAAGAAAAAAGGCCATGGCATTTGTCTCCTCTTGTTGGAGCAAAATTAGGCAGACTTGGGCTGTTGCAGCGTAGTCCTGTTAGTGTTTCACCAGAAGTTAAGGATCTTGTAAGGAAATTATCTGAATCTGTGAAGAAGCAGGGTATATTGTCAAGGTTTAGTGAAAAGGAGGGAAGCTCATCACGAGGTAGTACGCGTAAAAGGAAATATTCAGAATCAGAACAGTCATCTTCTAGGAAGGAAAGAGATAATCGTATGGGTATGTTCACACCGCCTTCATTCAACCTTGAGTCGAGCTCTCAGGAAACAATTGTCAGTGAATCTTCAATAGATGGTGGGTTGACAGATGAAGATGGTATTCTAAACTTTGTTTAGCATGGTGCCCCTTTAGCTTGGGCCCATCCTGAAGGTAATTTTCTTCTAGTATGGAAACTGTGGTCTTTTGTATCAAAATATTTTTCTGTTTTTACTTTTTTAGCTTCATCAGATTTTTCCTGAAAACATACTGTTGTGTTGTTGTCCCCAGGAGAGGAAAGCATTCCTGTTGAAAATTTAGGTGTTGATGATGAGCTACAACAGTTTGTTTTGTCAGAAGAGGTACAAGATGTTATAACTGGAAAATCTGATATGCTTAGTAATAAAGGTGCAGCAGAACTTACCAAATATGAGGAGATTTCCCAGGCCTTCATTGCCAGGCAGCAAGCTTTGGCTGTTGCTGCAGCTCCTGCAACATCACAAAGTGGATTTGTTGTGCATAGTATCACACCAAAGGAGCAACCACACAAAGTCAGGGTTAAGAAGCCGTCACATTTCATGTAGTCCCCATTTGAAGGTTCAATAAAAGTTACAAATGATCAAGAGGAAGTTTATCAGAAGTTAATGCTCAGTAACAAGCATCAAAGGAATTCCAAGTCCAATATCAAGAAGTATTTATCTTCTGCTCCTTTTGCAATGTTTATGTAGTTTAAATAAAGGGGAGCGGATAATTTTTTGCTGCATCTGATAGATTGGTAGCTTTAGCATTTTCTATAGTACTTATTACTTTTTGTAAATAGTCTTATGTGCTTCTAAATATTTTTTGTTGCTATGTCTAATAACCTGGTATTAACAAATCTGTTAGATACTTGTTAATAATGTGGCAGAATAGTTCTAATAACCTGGTTGTTACTGGTACAAATCTGTAAGATACTTGTTAATAATGTGGCAGAATAGTTTAATTAATCTGTTAACTGTGTTTTTCTGATAAATTGGCATTTGATTCAAAAATACTTGTCGAGACGGCAACTATTTTTAAATACCTGGTAGTTGATTTTTGTAAATAAAGTGATTTGTTTGTTGGTAAATAATCAGATGGTTACAACTAAGTAATTTGGTTACTACATTGCAGAACCTGTTAGTTATTTTTTTGAGAATTGTGGTAGGTATTTTGATGCCAATTTTTTTTAAATATATGAATATGCAGTGCTGGTTGGTAGCAGAATTCCTTTTATTTTTGTTATTTATAATTTTTTTCTCTATAACAGATACCAGATTATAAAGTACACAGATAGTTGGGCTTACACCGGTGATCTAGCGGATTCCATATATGCTAGAAGTGAGTTGTCGAATCATTGCATGGAGGTTGGAATTGAGTACCTACGACGTACTCCCTCCGATCGGAAATAAGTGTCGGTGATTTTGTACTAACTTAGTACAAAGTTTGTACTAGGTCACCGACAGTTATTTCCGATCGAAAGGAATACTAATAAAGTGGAGGGCAAATATATTATGCCATACCAACTATCTTCTTACTTGATGACTGGCAATTTTGTGAAGCCTGTTCTGGTCTCTAACTTCAAAAGGAGGTCAGACTTTTCACTAAGTGTGATGAAACAGGTGAGCTTTTTTTGAGTGCTTTTTTTCAAATTATGTGTATTGCTTTCTCATATCACATTTTTTAATGTTGTTCACCATAATAATTAATATAAGTTAGCATATTTAAGTAAATTTTTAGGTGCCAAGTTTGAATGTGTGTTCTTTTTTTCGGTAAACCTGTTATGCAGATCACTTTCCCTGTGTTTGATGAGGCAGAAATGGGAAACAAAGTTGGAAATCACTGGTACACACTTAGTTTGAACATTCAAGATGAAAGATTTGAAGCTCTCGACTCTATGCGTGGTGAAGGCAGTGTAAGCCTTGTTGTGCATGCCAATGCTATTATCAGGAAGATCAAAGATATATGGCAGGTTCACTACAGCACATCCAAGGTTCAGATTGAGAGTTGGGAGCTCAAAATAATTAATGTGCCAATCCAGGATACAATGTACAGCAACTTTTTCATAGTTGTGTACCACTATTTTTTCTGTATGCAATGCTTCAGCATTTTAGTGCTGTTGGTTTTCCCTCAAAAAAGTGGCTAATATTTTTGTGTGTGTGCTTTTTTGTTCCAGTTTTGACTGTGGATTCCATACACTTTACAATGTTGAGAACTGGAATGGTCAGAACATCCCAGCACTCAACAAAGGTGATGTGCAAAAGCTGAGAAGGGTGTTCCCATACAATTGGATCACCGCTGATTTCAATGAAGAAAGGGATAACTGGAGGACGATCCTTTTCAACAACGAAAAACGGTAAACAACGACTGCTCTTAACCACCCACGCGCAATACATATATACTTCATTTTTTTAGTTAGGTTTTTTTAGATAATCTGCTGACTTGTTTGAGAAAAATTAGTGGTGTATGTACATAAGTATTTATGGAAATTCTTGAGGTTGTTTCTAAATTATCTAGTAATTTGTTTTATATATAAAAGATGATAGTTGTTTGTAAACAACATGGTAGTTGTTTATGAATTACATGGCAAGGCATAATTTTGTAAAAAAAATTGGTGGATGTTATTTGAAAAACCTGGTAGTTGTTAGCTGTTTAGGAATAATCTAGAAGTTGTTTGAAAATTATCTGGTGACCGTTTATTATATATCTGGCAGCTATTTTTATGGAAAATCAGATTGTTGTTTGCAAACTTTTTGGCGATTTCTAATGAAAGTACCTGGCAGCGATTTATAAAAAATCCGATACTTGTTTGTAAATTATCTGGTGACTGTTTTTATGAGAAACCTGATAGCTGTTTATGAAATTTTCGTAGTTGTTTGTAAATTAACGGGTAGTTTTATATGGATATCCGGCAAAAAGCTTAAGAGCTAAGTTATTCTGAATTATGTGGTGACCATTTCGCACGCATCGTTACACCCCCGTGCCTTGTACCGACCGGTCCGTGGTAGTAATTGAACACCAGAATTAGTAGTACGTGGGATTGATCCCATTAAACCACTGGGCACATGTATTGTGCTAGCTATATTTGGAGAACATTGCTTTTGCTTGCTTTTGCTTGAATGATGGGTGCAATAATGCTGATATGTGGTCTGCCGGCGGCGCCTGAGGAAGAGGACTAGTACAAGAGTCAACCACCACGTTCAAATAAATAAAGTGGACTACTAGCCAGCCACTAATAACTGAAACGCACTGTGTTGGACCATCTGAACTGTGCAGTCCGCGCCACGTCTGGTCGGGTCGAACCTGGTACAGGGCTGGACCCCAATCTTCCTGTAGTCCCATAAGCCAACACGAACGCAGCTTCGCATGCTATCGAAAGTCCGTTCTAACAGAAACCAGAACCTCGATTATCTTCGAACAGCGGGCATACGAGCTGCTGTTATCCTGGTCGTGGGAGCGCCATGACCATGACCCTACTTAGCCTACCACATGAGATGTGTTCATCCTTGCTGCTATACATGAAGGCTGCCACACCTAATGCCATGTTCACCAACAACACAAGCAGAAAACAATGGAAATTACTCATTGCAAAGAAACCATAATAATGGTAGTCGGATGTATTTAATATGGCAATACAGTGCAATTAATTTGGTTTCCCAGGTGAAAAATGTCATCCATTACGGATTAATCATAAAGATTACAAGTACTTATTGAAATTATTAAATATTACAATCAACCATCAAGTTTTGTAGACACATTATATGTGTGATACAATGGGAGGATTTTTCAAGGAAAATTAGTATTATAACATTACAAATTATTCTTGTTCTGATAGATCTCCTCTTCCCGGACATGTTCTGAAGTCATGCTATAGTGAACCACAGATCTTACAGCTCCGTACTTCTTTCCTGCCTATGTACAGTGGATGCTCAAATGAGTTCTTCCGCTTCCTTCCTTTTGTGTTAGATCGACGCGGATCACGTATGATAGGAACTTGCAAAGTCTTAGAAGATGTTCCAATTGTTGCGCTTGTGTTAGGATTAGAACCAGCTGCTTCAGTACTGTTACTAGGCATTGTAGCATTCAATGGGGCTGAAGAAGCTGTTGTTGTCTTTCTACGCTTTGGTGGCTGACGAGTTCTTGGATCTGAGCTTGTGCATTCTATGGCAACACCCTACATGTGGTGCTCTGGCTGTACATTTGCACTTGAAGAAGGAGCGGTAGATGGTGGAGCGGTAGAAGGAGGAGCGATAGGACCAAAACGTTTTGCTCTTTTTTCAGTCTCCTTTTTCAGGAAACCAGTTCCTTCTTGATAGCTTTCAAGTGCATGCGAATGATCTCCTTGCCATCTTCTGTTTCATTGGCACATTTTGCTAGCCCCTTAAACTCGTTGCACATAACTGCAAGCGACATTTTCTTCCTAGACTCCTCTGGCATGATAGATGGTTGTCCTGGTTGTTCTTCTATCAAATTTTCCTCGGCACTCCAAGTCCACCTCCGTAGCACGTATGCAGGGGGCATTTGTGTCACCCCAAGATGCACCATGGCCTGTTTTTTAAGTTGATAAATAGCAGTTAGCTAATAATTTTCAAAAATGTTTTTGTACTATTTTTATTTTTGCCAAGTATGCAAAGTTAATCTTGCAAACTATGTTACCTTCAGAATATGGCAGCAGACAATTCCATCTCTTTCAAACTTGCAACATGCACATCTGTACTGCCCATTCATATGGTCTGCATAAAGTTCATATGTGCGGTTGTAGTAGTTTGGAACAAACTTTGTTATGCATTCAACCCTATAGGTATGTGTACTTGTCTGATGTATATTGTAGGACATTGTTGCCTGCATTTCTGCTTGAAAATGGTTGTAGATGTTCCTTGTGTAAACCCTTGACATGTGTTGCTCAATTGGGTGCCAGTAGCATGTTCTAGCTGTCGTTACTGTTGAATCTGCTTCCTCTTGATTCTCTGCCTTCATTATCTCTGCTTGGATAGCAACGTATTGACGCACAAATTCTATCACAGAATTTGATGGACACACATTTTTTTTTAGTACAGCATTGAAACCTTCACTCCGTTGAGTCGTCTGCATGAATGGGTAGAATTTGTCCATAAAATATGCAGGGACCCAGTAGCTCCTTTTGTCAAACAGAGATGTAATTTTACCATTGTTTTGCACATCATATCTCTGAGTCATTTCAGTCCACCTTGTTTCAAATTTAACAGGTGTTAAGCTGCAGTTCACACAGTCGTTGAATTCTTCACGTAAACCTTCAATCTTAGCAATCATTGGTCCAATCTGAAGGGAATATGCCCGAGAGGCAATAATAAAGTGGTTATTATCATATTCCATGTTTATGATAAATGTTTATTTCTCATGCTAGAATTGTATTAATCAGAAACATTAATACTTATGTGATTAATAAACTAAAAAGGTTACTAGTAAAGCCTCTTTTTCATACCAGCTTGTTGATTAACTGATGATCAAGGTTTCTTGATCATGAATATTGGATGTTTTTTATAACGAGGTCATATCATTAGAAGAATGATGTGATTAACACTCACACCCATAGTATGAATAGCAATACGATCAAGTCATCAAGTTTCATTGCTATATCAAACTCATACGAAATAGTTCTAATCCTCAGACCATGAGATCATGTTAATCACTGATACCGGAAGAGTGCTTTGATGATATCAAACGTCACACCATAACAGGGTGATTATAAAGGTTGATTTGGGTATTCTGAAAGTATTAGTTGAGGCTCATGGATCAAGAGTGGAATTTGTCCGACCCGATGACGGGAAGATATTCTCTCGGCCCTTCTCGGTGATATTGCATTGGAATTGCTTGCAAGCATGTGACTAGGTCATGGGAATGTATTATCACAGAACGAGTAAAGAGACTTGTCGGGAACGAGCTCGAACTAGGTATGGTTGATACCAAATGATCGAATCTCGGACAAGTAATAATATCGTGAGACAAAAGGAATTAACTATGTTCGTTAAAGGTTCACACTACCACTAGATTCATCGTTGAGTAAGTGGGAGTCGTCATGGATTTCCAGATCCCGCTGATGATTATTGATCGGAGAGGAGTCTCGATCATGTCCATGTTATTCATGAACCGTAGGGTGACACACTTAAGATTCGCTGACGCGTTTTGAGTGCATTTGGAACTCCAGCTGAATTATTGGACAGCATAGGGGTTGTTTCAGAAAAACACCGAAACTATTTCGGTATATCGAAATGACTCAAGGGGGTAAATGTTAATGTTTGTTAATTGATTAAATTAACATATATTAAAGAAATAAAAATGTTTTATTAATTCAATAAGTGTGGATTTTAATTAACATGAATGTCATGCAAAATTAAAATGGGGGTTACTCATTTGTTGAGGGGGGGTTACCTTTCCATGAAGGAGGGGGTTACCACCACCATGAAGAGGAGAAAAAGAGGAGGGGCTGGCCGCACCCCTCATGGGTGGCTGCTCCCTCACTCCTATATATATGTTGGACATACTCCTCTTCTACCAACACTTAGTTGTTTTCCATTCCCTACCTTGTTGCTCCAAACCATGGCAGTTGCTTAAGCGAAGCGCTGCCGAAATTGTTAGCCACCAACACTTGGAGAAGTGGAGGAGGAGTTGGAGTGTCCGGCGGATCCCTTCTTCCGCTGCCCCACTGGACCGAGGGCATGGAGGACGTCACCGAACCTTACGTGTGACCGAGTACGGAGGCGCCGCCAGTTGTGGCGCCGTGTACACGATCTCAAGATTGTCAAGTGAACCACTACATCGACTGCATTAAGTGAATGACTACGTCGACTACGTGTGTCTTCGTCGAGTCTCCATCGGCAACATTTGTGCGGGGAACGTAATCCCCGCTTCCGGTCATCGAGGGTTAGTTAATCATTACTTCCATCTCGTAGATGATCTTGGCTAGTTTTGTGTTCATGCGTAGGAATTTTTTTGTTTTCTATGCTACGAACCCATCAGTGGTATCAGAGCCATCTCTATGCGTAGTTGGTATGCACGATTAGAACACATGGAGATGTGGGCGTTGATGATCATGTTATGGCTATTTTTTGTATTTTGGATCATAGTGGGATTGAAGCTGCCCGAGACTAACCTTATGTGACCGCGTTCACGAGACTTGTCCCACACTTGACATGCTTCAGCATATCTGGCTTTGCGGGTGCACGTTTCTCCCACTATAGTTATGATCTATTTTACAAAGAGTTGTAAATAATATTTTATCACCGTTGTGGTTACATGTTCGTAGGTAAGAATGGTTCTTCCTAGAAAGCCCCAAACCACGTAAAATATGCAAGACAAATTAGAAATGTCTAACTTGTTTTTGCAGGGCATGTGATGTGATATGGTTAAATTGTTTATGTTACAAATTGTATGCAATGATCCTTTTTGTAAGTTATAAACAACCGGCAGGATCTATATGGTTGTCTTTTTCATTTTATGGCCTGCGTGCCAATATATATATCCAAGCGATATATTGTAATGGAGGAAGACAATCAAGGTGGCGCGCTATGGACCTTGGTGCTGCGCCGGTGGAATGATGGAGATCATGCCATGACGCACAATATGGAGATCTAATGCGTGAAGGACCATATCATATCATATTATATATGCATGTGATGTTTATCCTTTTATGCATCTTATTTTGCTTAGATTTGATCGCGCGGTAGCATTATAAGATGATCCCTCTCACATAAATATCAAGATAAAAATGTATTCTTCCATAGCATACACCGTCAAGAAAGTTTGTCGTTTCGAGACACCACGTGATGATCGGGTATGACAGACTCTACGTTCATATACGACGGGTGTAAGACAGTTTTACACACGCAAGTGCTATGGTTCTACTTGGCGAGCCTAGCATGTACATACATGGCCTCGGAACACGAACCGAAAGGTTAAGCATGAGTCATATAGTTGATATGATGAATATGGTAATGTTCGCTTTTGAAACTATACCGTTGCACGTGATGATCGGTTGCGGTATAGTCAATTTGGTTCGTGTAATTACTTAAGAAAACTAAGAGGGATGTTGTTTTTAAGTGGGAGTTCACTTAGTAATTTTGAATTATAGAACTCAATTTATCATGAACTAAATCAAAGTGAATTTGCATAGTTTCTTGTAGGCATTGGCATCCGTTTACTACCTTGCGATTAGCAATAATTGAGATAATAGAACTATAGAATTCTGGATATTAACTTTACGAATTGGTATCGTATTGTTTGAATGTCAATCTAAAGTTTAAAGTCCTATTGCAAACTTTTAGCAAACCTTGTTTACTCAATAAAATTTAATAAGTAGTATTAAATCAAGAGTAACAATTCTAGTGTTAGTATCTAAGTATCACACTTGCCTCCATGATCCTTGATATTCAAAAGTTATTTTCGGTATCAAGGTTATCTAGGAGCTGAAATAATTGTTTCATAAACTATCATGTGTGGAAGATAATTTGATATCTGAAACAATGTTTGGTTGCAATGTGATAGAGTATAATTTAGTAAGACATGTTCTCATATTGTATTAGAATTTGCAAAGATTAGAGACGCTAGCCGTCTAGATCTCCTAAAAAGGTTTTGGGAACTAGCATTATACTCACAATTCATCCTCATGAGCTATAGTAGCTTGATCATGAAAGTTGTCATGATAGGATGAATACAAGATGTCGGTAAAATGTTTACTACATTAAAAGATTACTAAAGAATGGAATTTGGAAGAACGCCAAATATTTGATTATGGTGATCTACTTCAAAGTGTGAGTCCAAGGGTATTAGTGTTTGACTAATCATGCCTTGAACTATGTGCCATGTGAATGGCGCCACTATTGATGTTGATAGATTCTTCTAGAAGGAAAAGAATTGCTAAAAGATGTCACATCCCAAAAATTGGAATGTGAAAATAAATAAAAATAAGAACAATGTTTGTTTGTCTAGATTTAAAATTTCACAAGGAATTAAAACTTTTGATTTATTTAAAAAGCCTTATTAGAAAAACTATTTCAAACTTTCTATTATTCCTTGAAGAATGCATTTGAGAAAATAAGATTTCAAAATACTATTTTGTATTTATTCAATTCCTATGCAAGCATATTTGCAAGGGAAATATTTACAAAATACTTTATAAAGTTTACATTTCCTAAAATGGGGATGAAAATATTTTCAAGGATTACTTTAAAGATATTATTAGGTTTTAAGAATTTTTTCCCCTTCAAACTCTAATCCAATTTTTGCATTATGCAATAAATCCCTTTAGGCCAAATTATAAGGTTTTCTTAAAAATCTTATTTTGTTTTGACAACTTGTTTCTTACTGTCCTAAATTATTGCTCTGAATTTTTGCAAATTTTAGAAACTGGTTTGAATCAATTTAAAACTCAGAAACAGAAAAGAAAACGAGAAAGTAAAAGAAAATAAAAAAAGAGCAAAGGACCCTACTGGGCCGGCCCAACTAGGCCGACCGGTCAGCCCAAGCGAATCGAGCCGGTGGTCGTCTTCAACCTCGAGCTGCTTCACGTTACAGCACATACGTTAATGGTCAACCTTTCCATCCTTTCCCCCCCTAATTCTAGCAATCTTTTATTATCGACTTTAACACACGAATTAATCCCCTCTTAACCATGACCTTATTCAGGGAATTAAAACTCCATTTTGTTTCCATAATATCCAAAAACGTCCAGGTGAACCGAATGCCACTCGTCGGCATACGTCTCTCGATCTCCCTCCTCAGTCCATTATAAGTCGAACCGAGAGAAGCATCGCGATCCCCTTGTTCTCCTCCTTCACTTTTGTTCAGAAAGTTTTCTCAAATAGCCTCTCTACAGCCCGTACTATCGACGTCCTTCTTCAAGATTTTGCGAGTTCATCGTGACGGTATGACCTCTTTGTTGATCCTTTTCTCGAATCCTTTTAACAGTAGACTATCCTAATCTCCATCTACCTCCTGGACATAGTCGTGCACCATTTTGAAGAAGTTTTTGCCGCCGCCCCGACGTCAACGTCGCTCCATCCACTCGCTGCAATAGCTCGGAGATCCACCGGAACGAACACCTCGAGGAGGAAGGAGTTGTCGCCGAGGGGACAATAGTGACCGTCAGGAGGATCCGTACGTCGTCGTCTTTTCGACAAACCGGTGCCTCGCCGAGCCGCCGCCGACAGCCACCAAGTTCACCGTCGTGGTCGGTAAGTCGCGAGTGTCCTAGCTCATTAGAACGATCCTGTTTTATTAAGTTTCAGATCGGTCAAACCTGTTACTACTGAACCGGTATTGTTTGTGCACACACCCAGACCAATCGATGGATCCATCTACTAGCTACTAGCTCACGGTTAAACTTCAAAAATTCGTAACTTTAGATTTATAGATTCGTTTTAGACGATTCTTTTTGCATTGGATTCGTAATTAAATTCTCTATTCGGTGATATCAACTTTTTAAATTTTAGAATTTCTAAATCTGTCACTTAAATTTTGACAACATCCAATACGGTCACGTCAACGTCAACCAGATCGTCAAATCGTGAAATCGGAGATGAGCCATCAGCCAACCAGAATCGGCCATGTGCACATGTTCGAATTTTTGGACAGAAAATGCTATAAACTTCGAAAATTCATATCTCATGATCCGTACCTCTGAATCAATTAATTCTTTTTGTGTTGGATTCATATTTTAATTTTTTTCTATCCAGAAGCATCATAATATTTGACTTGTAAATTTCTGAATCTGGCTGAATTAAATTTTGTTATAAAAATCTTCTTATGGTCATATATTGGTGTCCGTAGATCCTCTTGAGATGAATCTTTTTGCGTATGAAAGGTGCTGATGTCCTCTGTCCAGTAGCATCGATGTATAAAATATTTTAACAACTTTACATTTATTCAAATTCAAATGAGGATTTGAGTATTTTCACTATAGATTTAATTCTACAAATATCTTAGGCATATTTCCTTTTGCAAAAATGGATCCTATGATTATATATGAACCAGGACCATTTGGCCATTTTTCTAATGACCATCTAACCCTACCCATGACTTAGTGAAAATCTACTCTCTATCCTTACCCAAGTGCAAAACTATCAACTCCATCTTACCCAAATTCTTCTAAGTATTTTGACTATCCCGTCCAACAATATGACATAGAAGCTTTCCCATACCAAGTCCATGGAGAAGAAGTTGAAGAGAAGGCAAGAAGTTGAAGGCAAAACAAGAAGTTGAAGATAAGACAAGGAAATGAAGGAAAATAAGATCAAGAGAAGAGAGCCAAGTCAGGAGGATGAAAGTGACAAACCTCACCACTTAGAAATTTATCCATCCAACTTCTCAGACCAAGCCTAAGAATCTCCTTAAGCTATTTTTGCTAAGTGTTTGACACTTCTTAACAATTTAGAAAACCCTCATCAATCTTTTGAAGTCCTTGACTTAGCCATTCTCTCCATCCATATCAAGTCAACTTCATGCCACAATCTTATGTCCAATTATCACTAAGGCAAATCAAGACTATGCTAAAACAAATAAAACACCCTTGTTGTCTTGTTAGATTTTTGTTGCCTTGGATGGTATGTTTATTTGGTGTTATCTTTTATCTTATAGTTATACGGAGAACTACGTGTGTTGACTAAGAAGTACAATCTTCAAAAAGATTACCAAGGCAAGTGTCATCATCTCCTTGTCCTACTAAAGAATTATCACTAGTAGCTTTCTTGTAGAAGATGCATGTGTAGGTGAAAATGGTCTTAGTAGCTATGTTTTTATGCTAAGTCTTTTGCCTAGTATATATCTAACTTTTGCATCTCCTAGTAGAACTGCTACTGCTATAGGTTGCCTTACACTTGTGTGGGAAGGGATTATCACATGTTTTGGCTAAGTGTTGAAAACCATTGTTTTACAAAAACCAAGAAAACAACAAAATTTCAATGAACCACCTGGGTGGAATGTGGCTTGTATGGTTTTTGTTGAGTGGTTCCCTGGGGTCATGTCGTCGAACCTCTGAACCACCAGGTGTATCTCACTTGTGGACGGCCACCCAGGAACAAAGAGATTGGAGACGTTCAAGTCGTGAAGCTTCCAGTGCAACCACAAGACAATATGGGCTCTGTCTTGGTCAATTAAGCTGCAAGAACTCAAGCCAGGCGGACAGAGGGTGGTTTTTGGGAGCGCGTCCGTTTGGTCTGAGGGAATGCTTCTGAAAGGCCTCGTCTTAGTTTTCACTTGGCCGTTTGAGGCAAAATGAGTCTCACGGCAAAACGGGTTAACTAAGTCCTGTGGGAAAAGTGCACCACCTCTGCAGAGGGTTAAAACTAAGTACTTAGCCGTGTCCCCGGTTATGGACAATTTTGAGCGACATGATTTTGAAGATGTTCAAGGATCTCATCATGCCAACTTCTTTAAACTAAAACTTGATGGGACAACAAGGGATTTGTTGTGTGTTTATAATTATGTACACCTGGTGGATTCCTGTGTGTGCATAATTTATTAGGAGCACCTGGTGGATTCCATTGTGTCCAATAGTGTCTTAAAAGAAAATTGAGGTTTTGACAATTGATGTAGGTATCTATCGACCAGTGTGTCCCGTAGGATAACTACGGCCTGTGGCTACAGGGGTAGATCACCCAAGTCAAGTTGTCCAGCTAAAAGTTTTGCTATAAGATAATGATAGGATTAAATTGCTTAGTGCAAATAGGTCTGAAGCTCCACCTAGCCAAATATTCATTTAAATGTTAGGTTCCATTTGTGTCCACCAAACAATGACATCTTGCCAATACAATTCAAGTGTATTGACCCTTTGTGGCTGCAACATTTCATGTTGCAGGTTTTTGATGATAAGAAAGGTACGACAGGGTTACGAGTCTATCCGCAACATGTTCGCCTGTGGCACATGAAGAAGAAGGACTCCATGCTATTTTGATTTCATTGTAAACTCTGAAAGCTTATGCTATAAGCATTGTAAAGTTTCTTTATGTAATTGCTGGATCATGCGATGTAATAAAATGACCTTTGTTTCTTGGTATTACATCTTAAACTGTGTGTGCTAGCGTTGATCCAGGGACTAGCACTGAAAAGCACAGGGATCGTCATCTTTAAAAGGCGAGGTCACTACAAAAGAGAATCTGAAATTTATTCTGGCGGAAAAGAAAAGACTGGAAATATCCAGCTCAGGTATATACAAGATATACATGTTATGGGTGTATTCGTTGCTTGTTAAAACAATGTGGTTCTTGGGTATTTGATACTAAATTGGTTGGTATGAACTGTCATACAGAACAACACAATACAAGAACTACAATGGCCTAATTAACTAGCAAATGAATATGGGATGATTCTCATCGAAAACAAATAAAGTGTTATTGTGTTTCGTTGGAATTAAACCTAGCCTTCAAGATTTGTTTGAATAATTGTTATTTTGTTCTGGTATTATGAGAACAATGGTTGTTCAAATTAGTACCGTATTCATAAAAGATGGATGAACGCTTATCTTGTTGGAGAAATCACATCCATAACACTAATGCTAAAAATGTTGCAAGACAAATGATTAGAAGATCACTTATGAGTGACACCACCGTTTAAATCATATTGGAAAGTAAACATAAAGAAACTCCATGTTGATGGAATTTTGGAGTCTTTTGATTTCGAATAAATTGACGCTTGTGAAAATTTCCTAGAGATGATTAAAACTCCGTTTGTAGGCCAAAGAAGAATGGACGACTAACTTATTGGACGATGTACATGTTGATGTATAAGTCCATTATATGTAGCCGTGAGTGGTGAATTTCTTGAACTTCATTTGCTTTAACCAATGATTTGAGTAGATATATGTGTATATTTACTTGATAAGGAAGAAGCATGAAATATTTGAAAAATGTTCAAAGTATTTCTAGATGAAGTGGAAAATCATTGTAACAAGATAATAAAGAATTTATGATTTGATCATAAAGGAATATATTTGAGTTACAAGTTTAGCAAACACACCTAAAAGTTGAGGAATCGTTCCATAGACTTATATTTCCTGAAACACCATAGGAGTATGGAGTGTTCGAGAGATGAAATCAAACTTTGTTTGACATCGTTGGATCAAAGGTGTCATCTATAAAACTGCCATTATATTTTAAGGGTAAAGCTTTAGAGACTACCGCTTTTACACTGAAAAGAGCGCCATCATGATCCGTTGAAATGACACCATATGAGATATGGCATGGGATAAAACCCAAGTTGTCTTTTCTAAAATTTTGGTATGCTAGACATATGTAAAATGTTTACAACCAAAGTCGGATAAATGCGTCTTTGTAGGTTATCCCAAAGTAACTGTTGGATATTCCTCCAGAACACCTAAGACAAAATTGTTTGTCGCTAAAAACGTCAAGTTTCTTGAGAAGGAATTTTTCGCGAAAAGTCAAGTGGGAGGACAATAAAACTTTGATTAGGTTGTTGAACCTAAGCTATATGTGCTGAGTAGCGCAGTGTTGGGAAGTGTCCCGAAGGCGGCCACAATGCGCATGGCTATCGTACCTCAAAGGTTGTGGTCAAATAGATCTAAGTTCATATTGAACCGCGTGAGTCGGGTAACAATCAAATAGTTAGATTTGAGAACAGATCATTATTGTTTGACAATGATGAACCGACTACATACAAAGAAGCAATGATGGGCCCTGACTCCGTCAAATGGCTAGAAGCCATAAACTTCCGTGATAGTTCCATACACGACAACCAAGTTTCTGAACTTGGAAGACCCTCAGAAAGGCATAAAGCCCAGTGAGCGTGTTAGGATCTATAAAGACAGACAAGGATGTTTAACATCTATGAAATAGTCGACATATCGTTAAAACTGTTTACGATTATGTTCAAGGAGTTGACTATGACAAGATTTGATCTTTCGTAGCGATATTTTGTCTAGACGGATTACTGTAGCAACCACTACATATGCCAAGTTTGGTATATGTTAGTTGAATAAACAAGACAACATTCTTCTAATAGAATGGTTACCTAGGACATATACATGGTCTAATGGGTTTTGTAAATTCAAAGGATGCTAAAAAGGCATGCAAACTTCAATGGTTGAAGTAAGCATCGCGGAGTTGGAATATTCACCATGATGAAATAATTAAAAGGTTTAATTTCATCAGATATGATGAATATGCTTGCATTTGCAAGAAATTAAGTGGGAGCGTTGAGACATATTTTCAGTACATTATGTAGAAGACATATTGTTAATTGGAAATGATGTATCTTTTATTGACATAGGTTAAGAATTTCATTAAAATTAGATTTCAATGAAAGACTTAGGCAAAACCAAAATATTGGGTCACGATGTCTATGTAGATAGATCGAGGTGCCAATATGGTTGTACCAAAGTACATAGATGAAATATTGAATGAAGTTCAATATGGAAACGACGAGAAAAGTTCTTGCCGCATGGAAGAGGTTAAAACAAGATTCAGGTGTTTTTGACACTTGATGAGTGAAGCCACATGAATGATTTGATCGATCATGTATACCGTGATATGTACATATCCAGATATGTCCTATGCTCTAAATGTTATAAGCATATACCAGAGTGATAAATGTCATAAGATGATCACTGGACAATAGTAGGGATATCCTTATGTGCTTTGGAAGGACTAAGGATATATATTATGTATGACAAAGTGACACATAGTTCATTGTAAAGTGTTACATTGATACTAAGTTTGTCACAAGATACAAATTAAGTTTATCTCAATTTTAGCTATATGTTTAGGTGGCACAATGTAATGGAAGGAAGTTCCATGATGGATTTGGATGAGTTCCAAAGTTAAGATATTGTGATGGATTCTACAACAAAGGTTGAGTATATGGCTGATTTAGAAGTAGCAAAGGAGGGCATTTGTGTCAAGAAGTTTGTTATCAAACTAGGTGTAGTTCTAATATGGCTATTACTATGAAGATATATTGTGCGACAATAGTGACAACATAATTTTAGCTAAAAGGGAACTAAAGTCTCACCTAAGAACCAAATTTATACCCAACTATCTCATTTGAGAATGAGTGATGCGTAGAGACGCAAAGACATGCAAATACACACAGAACTGAAAGTGTTAGATCTGGAGATCAGATTGACCACATGCAAACGCGTACATATAACACATGAATGCCATAAGTGTTATATACGCAAGTATCAACTAGATTATTGACTCTAGTGCAAGTGGGAGACTGAAGGGAATATGCCCGAGAGGCAATAATAAAGTGGTTATTATCATATTCCATGTTTATGATAAATGTTTATTTCTCATGCTAGAATTGTATTAATTGGAAACATTAATACTTGTGTGATTAATAAACTAAAAAGGTTCCTAGTAAAGCCTCTTTTTCATACTAGCTCGTTGATTAACTGATGATCAAGGTTTCCTGATCATGAATATTGGATGTTTTTAATAAAGAGGTCATATCATTAGAAGAATGATGTGATGAACACTCACACCCATAGTACGAATAGCAATACGATCAAGTCATCAAGTTTCATTGCTATATCAAAATCATACGAAATAGTTCTAATCCTTAGACCATGAGATCATGTTAATCACTGATACCGGAAGAGTGCTTTGATGATATCAAATGTCACACCATAACAGGGTGATTATAAAGGTTGATTTGGGTATTCTAAAAGTATTAGTTGAGGCTCATGGATCAAGAGTGGAATTTGTCCGACCCGATGACGGGAAGATATTCTCTGGGCCCTTCTCGGTGATATTGCATTGGAATCGCTTGCAAGCATGTGACTAGGTCACGGGAATGCATTATCACGGAACGAGTAAAGAGACTTGTCGGGAACGAGATCGAACTAGGTATGGTTGATACCAAATGATCGGATCTCAGACAAGTAATAATATTGCGAGACAAAAGGAATTAACTATGTTCGTTAAAGGTTCACACGATCACTAGATTCATAGTTGAGTAAGTGGGAGTCGTCATGGATTTCCAGATCCCGCTGATGATTATTGATCAGAGAGGAGTCTCGATCATGTCCATGTTATTCACGAACCACAGGGTGACACACTTAAGGTTCGCTGACGCGTTTTGAGTGGATTTGGAACTCCGGCTAAATTATTGGACAATATAGGGGTTGTTTCAGAAAAGCACCGAAACTGTTTTGGTATATCGAAATGACTCAAGGGGGTAAATGTTAATGTTTGTTAATTGATTGAATTAACAAATATTAAAGAAATAAAAATGTTTTATTAATTCAATAAGTGTGGATTTTAATTAACATGAATGTCATGCAAAATTAAAATGGGGGTTACTCATTTGATGAGGGGGGTTACCTTTCCATGAAGGAGGGGGTTACCACCACCATGAAGAGGAGAAAAAGAGGAGGGGCTGGCCGCACCCCTCATGGGTGGCTGCCCCCTCACTCCTATATATATGTTGGATATACTCCTCTTCTACCAACACTTAGTTGTTTTCCATTCCCTACCTTGTTGCTCCAAACCATGGCAGTTGCTTAAGCGAAGCGCTGTCAAAATTGTTAGCCACCAACACTTGGAGAAGTGGAGGAGGAGTTGGAGTGTCCGGCGGATCCCTTCTTCCGCTTCCCCTCTGGACCGAGGGCATGGAGGACGTCACCGAACCGTACGTGTGACCGAGTACAGAGGCGCCGCCAGTTGTGGCGCCGTGTACACGATCTCGAGATCGTCAAGCGAACCACTATGTCGACTACGTCAAGTGAACGACTACGTCGACTACGTGCGTCTTCGTCGAGTCTCCATCGGCAACGTTTGTGCGGGAACGTAATCCCCGCTTCCGGTCATCGAGGGTTAGTTAATCGTTGCTTCCATCTAGTAGATGATCTTGGCTAGTTTTGTGTTCATGCATAGGAAATTTTTTGTTTTCTATGCTACGAACCCATCACAATCTCCTCTGTAGCTTTTCCAATTATGTGAAATTGGCAATTGCGGTGACATGTATTAGGGAATACTTTCTCAATACCATCCCGCATGGTGAAGTCCTGGTCAGTGATGATGTTAATGGGAGCTAAACCATCCATGGCCTCTAGGAATTTCTGAAATAGCCATATATAACTAGTGCTTAGCTCATTTGCTACAAATCCACAACCCAGTTGAATTGACTGACCATGGTTGTTTATTCCAATGAAAGGTGCAAATGGCATCTTGTATGTATTTGTCATGTATGTTGCATCGAATGATATGCAGTCGTTAAAGTGTTTGTAGGCTCGTCTAGCTACACCATCCACCCAAAACAAATTCCGGACTCTTCTTTCTTCATCTAGATCATACCTGTAAAAGAAATCTTTATCCTAGTACTTCAGAGCATCAAAATATGCAATTGTGTCCTGCATATCTGTGTATTTGTTCTTAGCATGCACCGACGATCTGAAGTTTGCCATGTCCTTTGGTGTGTAGGGTATACCTTTGATTGATTCATACAAAATTCCCATTAATTGCATCATTCTGCTACTTTCCATGTTTACTGAATGTAGAACTTTGATGAAGTCTTGGTCTTCCCGCGGTATATCTCTGTGTGACCTAAGGAATCTAGTGAGCGACCACTTTTTAATGAGTGGGTGGTTATGCTCATCATTGAATTCTGTTACTAGCCAGCTGCCTTCCCTAAGTTTGACTAGCATGCGAGCGGGACAACCTGTTCTAAGTAACACACTCTTGTTTCTCTCAGCAACTACAGGTTTTGGGTTTTGTGATTCTTCTTTCTCTTTTGCTTGGTGGCCTGCCATGTGACAAACAATCGCTGCTCTTATGTATTCTCCAGTTACCTCTGATTTTTTCATGTAGTTGTACCTAATGCCGAAACCTTTCCTGCGTGCGTAAGCCTTGTAGTGTTTCTTTGCTTCTTCCAGAGTGTCAAACCTCATGTGCGCATTAGGCGGCTGCGGTGTTGGCACAACCTCTAGAGCGCCATCAGCTGCATTTGTTTGGCCGCCTGGAGGTGTGTGGCCAACATTAGAGTGCGCTAGAGTTGTTTCAGTGTTGCCAGCATGATGAAGTGATGTCTCTATAGCAGATTTGTCATCTTGTTCACCTATACATAGTAAATCTCACAACTTAATATCTATAAAAATGATAATTACTATGTAATATCCTGGTCAAAATTCTATAGTACCCACAGGTTTTTGTATGTGTACAAGATCAGATGATAATATGGTAATCTGGTAAATTACTATAGAAATTTTGAAAATACTGCATAGAAAACTGGTTAAATATGTTGCAATATTCATATTTCTTGTTCACTTACCTCTGTTACTTGCTTGCACATCAAGTGATAAAGCTGCAGTTGAAGTTTCGATGGACTGAAGTTTGTTAATGTCCATTTTTGGCTACCAACCTGTATACAAATGAGAAAGTATGTTACTATGTGCTAATATTTTGCTCTTTGTCAAATTTTCTTGCAGGAAGTATTAGTCCAGTCAAGATTTCTTCTTTTTTTCATCAATCATGGAACATGAGTTCAACTTGGTTCTGAATGCATGAAGTCATTTCATGTAAACATATGTGCACTGTCAGCAAAATGTTTATGTAAGTGTCCAGGATCTATGTCCTAATGTGGCTGTTTCTGGATTTTAAATTTCTTGGAAGTACTGTCTACTTCTGGTATAACTTTGCTAATGTGTGCTGTCATGTGATGTTGCATGATAACCAGAAAATCTTCAGTTATGTGTTTTTCTGTTAAGGTTACCCTATCAGTTTGTTTACTGCATACTCTATTTTGTTACCAATCTGGGATTCTCTGATTTTTCCAAAAATTAGCTTTAAAGAATAGTGATCTTGTTAGGAGATTAGGGAGAGCTTGTACATACCTTGAATTCTTCTCCACTTTTGAACAACTTGTGTTTACAAGCAGATTTTGAGAGTGCCAGTTTTCTCCTTCATCTGTCCATGTTTTTTTAAGATAAGATCTTGTTTTCTGAGTTCTTGAGGAGGAAGAAGGTGGGTAGAGGTGGCAGGTGAGGCCGAGTGGTTTGAGATCAGATCTTGTTTTCTGTGTTGTTGAGGAGGAAGAAAGGTGGGTAGAGGTGGCAGGTGAGATCTGTAGGACAATGGATCCCAGAAAAGTACTCGATGCAGAGGAGGGGTATCTGTAGGATGCATATTTTCTGAGGGCCCATGAAATCACGTGATTCGATTCGGTGCTGATTATCACGTCGGAGATGCCCGCGTTGGATTCTTCTTGGAAAAAGTCCAAAAAAAACCTTGAATTCGTAGATCTGAGCGAAATCGAACCCCCAAGTCGCAATCCCCGTAATCTGCACTCTCACCTTACTAATCCTGGTCTAAAACAAACCTTGATTCTGTTTTGGCTAAAAAACGCTGACGTGGCTGGGATTAGTGTGAGTGGTGGGCCAGCGAAGGTGAGCAAGGGGACGGGCACCGCGGGTTTATCCGTTGGCAGGAGAGAGAAAGAGAAGGAGTGAGTGGGGAAAAAAATTTAGGGTTCGTCCGCTCTTGCTTGCCTCCGGCGATTCGGCGGAGGCGATTCGGCGATGTCGTGGTCTTCTGGCGCTTCGTCTGCTCCAGGCTTCCGAGGAGCATTCGGAAGACGGAGGGGGGCGGAAGTGAGGGTGCCGGTGCCCTATCGACAGAGCGCAATGGCGTACGAGCCGACAGTGCTGTGCTCCTGCAATCCACGGAGGAAGGCGCCAAGGTGGATTTCATGGAGTGCTCAGAACCCAGGCAGGAGGTACTACGCCTGCGTCGATGCGTTGGTGAGTCGAGCTCTGATTTCTCTGAATCTTATTTCACTGTCTCATCTATTTCTGAAAATTTCTCTGAATCTGTTTCGAATTTCTCTGAATCTTATTGCTGTGCTTCAGAATGGATCAGGTTGTGGATTTGTTCAATGGCATGATCCTCCACTACCAGAGTTTTTGAGTGAACTGCTTGGCGATCTGCGTGATGAAGTGTGGAGGCTGCGTGGTGAAGAAAATGGGCGTCCCAGGTCTGAAGAACAAGCTGGAAGAGGTGCATTGTTGCAGGAAGAAAAGAACAAGCTGGAAGCACAATTGAAAGAGAAGACTGCAGAATTAGATGTTATGAAGCGTAAACTGAATAATCTGGTGCTTGTTTTCGTAGTATTTGTCATAGGTTTAGTGGGAGGGAAGCTGTTATTTCAGTGAATGGAGTGTGAAACATGTGCACTGTAATAAAAATGTATGCAATATGTGTACTGGAAATGTGAACTGGAATGCTATAACTGGAAATGTGAACTGGAAATGTGAGAATGTGCAAACTATAACTGCAATGCTATGACAGGAAATATATCTGCAATATTGATGCAATATCAGTGACTGCTGGAACTTGACAGCAATATTGAGCAATGCTATGACAGGAAATATAACAGCAATATAGATGCAATATCAGTGACTGCTTGAACTTAACAGCAATATAAGTGCAATATCAGTGACATTGTCTAGGACAGAACATGGATACTCCACAAAAGGATTTTGCAACATCTTAACAATGTTTGCAATATCAGAGACACAAAATGAACATGCCAACATCAGTAAACTCGAGTACATGACCAACAAAATGACAACTCCATCTAGGTGTTGCCACTACAGTTGAAGTACTGGTAGCTTGGATGTGAAGATGCAGGTGCTTTTTTGGTCCTCTTTGCAGCATTGCTTGTCTCAGCTCCTGGATGTTCATGTGTCTTCCTGGGAGCTTTGAAGCCTACTGGATGTAATCTTCATCTGAAGAATCATATCCCCAATCCTTCTCTTCTTCCTCTAATTGTTCCTCCATGTTGGAAATTAGCTCAATAGGGATAGCAGCTGTTGAATCTGCTCCAATCCAGCTCTTAGTGTCCCTCATCCTCTTCTTGAATTTTCTGGCATGTCTTCTGAGCTCAATAACTTCAGAGTTTTCCCCACTGTCATCACTATGTGGCATGTACTCTTCATCTGAATCACTGTCAGCACTATCACCATTACTTGCTCCATCAGTAGGCAATTGGACATGCTCTCTACTTGCTCTGGACCTTGACTGCTTAATTGGGCTTCTGATCACTTCTGTTATCACACCACTGTCATCAGTAATAAGAACATCTTCAATAACTGTTACTTCATCATCTGAACTCTCAGCTGGCTCTGCCATTATGATCATGTCAGGCTTCTCAACATCACTGATCTGCACAAGTTCATCCTCAAAGTCACTGCCACTACTGCTGTACTGACTGTCCTCCTCTCCATGATACTCCACAAAAACATCTGCAACATCTCCTGGTGGAATGTACTCTGCTATGTTCATAACGCCACTGTCATCGTGCAAGAACACCAAACCAGAGGCCAGATCTTTACCAGGCATCAGAAAATAAAACTTCATGGATTCCTTAAACTGCACATGATCTTTTGCAAATCCTATTAGTTCCTGGAATGACAGCTTGTCCCTCTCAATGTATGACATCTCTTCATCACCCCCAACATACTGTAAATTCGGACCAATGCGTATGAACTCTCCACCAACGTGAAATCTCACGTTCAGAATCTCTGAAGGATCCATGGATTCACTGAAATGTAAGCAAGAATATTACTACACGTGATTAATCCTAACAAAATCAGCGCTCAAATCGACTCAAATCACCCAAAGATTCTTGTTTTATCAGAGGCGAAAACCCCAATTTTTACCCGCCAAAACCCTAACCCTACTGCCGCGAGAGAAGAGGCCTATCTACGGCGACCGGAGGAGAAAGATGTCCGCGAAATTACCTGCGACGTCGCGACGGAGACCGCTGTCACGCTTCACACCGCTGCCACCGATCATTCGCCAGGCGCCATTGCCGTTGCTGGAGCAGAGGAGAGAATGCCAGGGGACGGGGATGGAGATGGAGGCGATGGCGGGCCTCAGCGATATAACAGGAGACGATGGCGGGCCGACTTCTTCTAGCCCAACTGGCCTTTCTAGCTTGCAACCACCAAATTCCTGGGATCCCCAGCCACGTCACAATTCCGGTGTTTGGGAAATGACCCAAGGTTCGTTTTAGACCAGGATTAGTAAGGTGAGAGTGCAGATTACGGGGATTGCGACTTGGGGGTTCGATTTCACTCAGATCTACGAATTCAAGGTTTTTTTTTGGACTTTTTCCATTCTTCTTAGTGAGTCCCATCATAAATTGGATGCTTGCTGCGCGATTGCACGCGCTCCCGCACGGGAACCTTATCAGAACAGCCGCCGCACAGGGATGCCTGCTGTGCGGCGCCGCTAGGTAGTGCAGTAATAAAAAAAGACCCTACCACCGCACGCCCTACCATGTCTCATCGCCATGGCCCGTTCATAGTGGTGTAGTCGTTTCTTTCCCCTGCATCCGCGCCGCGACCTAGCTCTACGACTGCATTTTCCGGTGTCGACGACTCCGCTCACCACACGCCCCGACCGCCCAGATCCGGCCACCATCGAGTCATCGACCATCTCCCGCTACTCCAGGCCGGCGACGACGACTGAGTTCTACCCAGGGCCGGCCACGACGGCGACTTTTTCCCTGCGCCACGACTGTCCAGATCCGGCCGTCTTAGACCATTTCCGGCTGAGTGGAGCCATCCAGCTCTAACAGGTACTGTCATCCGCTCTTTTCCTATGCTGTTCGGTATGCATCCAGGCGAGTTTCTCATGGATTTCTACTTGCCATATGATTTTCTATCCATACCATGCTTGAATGTGAGAAGTATAATATGTTTCTGCTGTTAGTGCATACATTTTGAATTTTTGTGCCATCGACTTGTATTGTGTCGTCCGAATCCTAATCAAACACCACTTGTATTAGATAATGGCACCTAAAAGAGCTATCTGGAGAGACACCCCCAAGTGGCGGTTCAAATTCGGGAAGTGGAAAACACGCCCTGGTATGTTTGTGTTTGCAAATTGACAGCATTCACAACCACGGTTCTGGCCTATTTGTTTGTTGACTGTGCTTCTTCAATGCAGTTATTACTGAACCTCATTTCAGCCCTGCAGTCCCTAATGAAGAGCGCCGTAATCAGATTGACCAGTCTGTAGTTTGGGTTGCTTTGGGTAGTGATGCTGGTTATGATACATTCATTCCTGCCATCAATCTTAGGGCGCATCAAGATTCCTATTGCCTTCTTTTCGAGAGCTCTCAAATGAGCCAGCGTCAGAACCTAAATACAGCTCCTCCGGTTACTTCTTATGCACTAAGATTTCCCGATGATGAATTCATAGATCTGCACAGGAAGGATATGGTAGAAAAATTCTCTGATATTCATGGAAAGAGGATAGGACTGACTGCACTATCTTGTTACACAGTTGAAAGTCATTGTCCTCCCATTGACTTTGGAGAAAGGGTTATAGTGGGTCAAAGATTGTTCTTGTATGATCTCAGAGCAGGCAGGCCTTCTCTTGTTGAAGGCACTGTGACGTATGCACTAAACTTGTTCATTTTGTCAACAATATATTATATTATTTTGTTTGAAATTAACAAATATTTGATGTCCCCAGCGGTGTAGGTTCAGATGGTTTTGTATTGGATGCTAAGTGGTGCTTGGATAATCTGATGGGAGCTCTTGTATTTGATGAAACAAACAGTCTTGTTGGAGTGGTGCACCATGCAGTAGGATCTCCAGTAGCTATCCACGTTAGTCGTTTAAGAGAACTCTTGTGGACATTCTTTCCTAGGATAAAGGTGGGTGTTTATTTTTTTAGATCATATAAATTGGTGAAGAAAGTGCAGTCTTACATTTACTTTTATTTGTTTATGCAGAACATGGGTTCATTTCACCAACATTTACAGCACATTTCAGCAGGTGTGGCCCCTCTTCATGGCTAAGGTTGGTAGAGAGTTTGAAATTTTAATGTGCAATCATTATTGACTCCTGGATGTGCTTTACTGCTCTGTGTTGGTGCTATGGCTGACAGTTTATGTTGGTACTAGTTAGGGCGAGAATTACTGTTTCTGGTTTGAGTAATGGTATAGGCTGTAGAAAAGTTCAAATTTATGATAGCGCTCTGATTTTATTTGGATTCTAGTTTTTGTCTATGGTCCTTCCCATTCTAGAGGTAAAGATGCTTTTTTGTTTGAATTAGTTCAAGTTGTAGTAATTTTCCATTCTTAGTTGGAGGTGACTTCAATATCATTAGAAAAGCTAGTGAGAGTAATAAGAGGTAGAGAGTATCTAAATGGTCGCCAGTGATGATTCTATAAGTAGGTGTTTTCCAAATTGAAGGATGGCTTATTGGAATTCCAATAGCTAATTGATCTAAGCGGCAATGCATATTAATTGGCAACATTATATTAGTTGGCATACTGAGTTACACAAAGTGCATAAACCTAAGGTGGCTACTCTATCTTACATTGGTACTGTTTGCTAGCGGTGATACATCTTCCTACTGGAATTCATGGCAGGTGGAGTTGTATCATAGATACGGTAAATTGACTACTGGTTTTAATTTCCATTATATAGTTGATGGTGTTCTAGAGTAGTTGCTGGTAGCCTTTGCCCTTTATTGCCACCTGGATTGTCACTAGCCTGCATTGCTTTCTTCCTCGCCTCGGGAGAGGATGATGATCTTCTCCTTGCGTGTAGGAAGGACGAGAACCGCTCTGACCACCTCATTGCTATCCTGATAATTTGGTACCAAATAATAGTTGCCCCCAGTAAATTCTGATGCAGCAAATACTTGTTCCACTTGAATTCCCTTCACCTAAACGGAGGGCATCCTGGTTTAAAAAAAGTAAAATTAATCTATAGTCAAGCCACAAGTCCTGCAATGCAAAATTTTACTCCTAGAATAGGAGTACATAATGTAACATAGTAGGATGTCACCACTCACCACACACGGAAATAACAAAGGGAAGTGAACCAACTCTATATGTAAGCAGACTGGTGAATTCATTACCTCAATGGAAAAGATGGTCCCAGCTAACAAATTCTTGGGGTCTATATCTTTTCCTGCAGCCTGATATGAGGTACTGATGTTAGCTATTTAACTGACAATTTATCATGCGTATAATAGATGCTTTTATGGGTCTTGTCAATTTAACCCTTTTTCATTGATGTACACTCTACTTAATGAAGCATGTAATAAGCAACAATCCTACATAGAGCAATAGCACAACAGTTCAAAATATTAGGATGGTTCAGAAGATCTGCAAAAATTTTCTGTCACTTCTGATGAATAATACATAGCAGTGTATTCGCTTCGTCCCCTCCTCTCCATCTACCCCTAGATGCAGACCAAGGGTTCTTCCATAAAGTACGGGATGGCGTGCTCTTGGCTTGACTGGAACAATTTGTTGAAGCCTGTAGCTAGTAGTATCGTTGCCGCCATGCGTGACTTGTGTATCATCACCAAACTAGCTGTATAAGAAAACTAGCTGAATTATTTTCTGTGCTGCTCCATGTATGTTTCAAGAGAATACACGTTATAATTAGTTCCTGTATTATCTCCGGTGTTCATGGACTCCTCTCATGCACAACGTTATGAAACATGAGGCGAATCGCTTTGATATTTTGTAGCTTCATGTCTTGGCAATATAATCTCATATACAAGTGAAAGGTGTCATGTAAAGAACAGACAGACAGGCAAACTTTTTTCTGGTTGTTATTTTTCTTACATTTCCTAGTATACAAGATTTGCTGACCACCGGTTCTGGAAAGAGTTAGATGTAGAAGTATATCTCACGTCTGCAATAATTATCTGTTGTCAACTCATTTGTAAGGCTAGTGTAGATGTTCAAGTCTGCCAAATGAATCTAATCTTGGTCCAACTTGCTAAAAGAAATCATCTACGGGATTACGAGGGCATGCATTTTTTTGGTTCATAAATGAACCTAATTTAGTAATTCAGTTATGGTGTGATGTTACTCAGTGATATGTTCTGTGCACTTTTTATCTTCATCTAGTGTAGAAATATTAGACAACACACTCTCACGCTTCTTTTTTCAGATCTGCTTAGTTTACATACCAACTGTAGTTCTCATGAATCATGATGTATTATGCATAATAGAAAGAAATGCAGTTAAATGGAAGTACTTGCCTATAGTAAATAACTAGGAAACTGAATGATTGTCACATTGATGATTTCAAAATAGTACCTCACATGTTTGACAATAGTACAATTTATCTTTTTATCATGTGTGTGCTTGACACTAGTAGCACTACTTTTTAAATTCAGTCTTTTGCTTGTTTAGTCAACCATATCGCGTAAGAGGTGGCATTCAAGTAGAAGTTATCTTGTTGACCATTTCTTGTTTGCCATTGAAGCTGGTATTGTTTGGTTCGCGCGTGCTCTAGTTGTTCCCTGCAACATATGTTATTTTAGTTTTCCTAGATATTATAACTTACAGTTCGTGTTACTGATCAGGAAGTTTTAATCCGAGATGATGTTATTTTCAGGTTCTTGAAGTGCCTGACCAAGAAGGATTTGAAGAAGCACAATGAGAATGTAAGCTAACAGGTCTTGTGCTGCGACAACCGGCAAAGCCTTACTCTTCAACTAGTGAAACTGATACTAGTACTTTGTGCGTTCAAAACCAGAGATGTTTTTGTTCTGTTTGATTCCTATGTAAAGTTGGTGTAATGCTGTAGTGATTAAGTGCTGCTCAAACTTTGTGTTGAGGATCCAAATAAAAATTGTATCTTTGTTACTCAAATGCACAAGAGTATGGTTTCTTCAGTGTAGCAAATCCCTGCTTGCCGAACAACATGTTTGAATAGAGAGATGGGAGTGGATTGTGGTGGAAGAGGGTTGAAGTTGAAGGGGATTAGGTCACTGGGGAGACACGGTAGATAATCCACAATACTTCCAACATACCCCGTGATGTTTGCTCCAACACCAGCCATTCTCTGCAGCCCGGAGGGACTCCTAATTCACCTGATTATCTGTACTGAAGCTACCCGAAGATCGGCAGCGGGCTGGGGCATGGGCCATGACGCCATGTCCAGATTGCATCCGATTCTCAGAATCTGATCAAAGCGCTGCAGGGAACCGAGTTCGATCTCACTCACGAAGGAGTCCTGTATAGGGAGATACGTTCCTTCGTCAGACTGAATTTCATTTCTACTAGTTTTACTTTTTGCCCAAGAACTTCTAATAAAGTAGCTCACGCCATGGCGGCGTTAGGGGCTAGCCAGACATAGACTCTTCTATTTTGGCAAGACATGATTCCGAACTCTGCAACTGTCCCGTGGCCAGCGAGTACGCTGAGCCGGTTTAATGGAAGGAAGAGACTGAGCGTCCCTCGGAGGATCCGGGGCGCCGATCCTCCGGGTTTAGAGGCCGCCACATGTCCACCTAGCCCCCTTCAATTTCGTTTTTGCTTCTATAAATACTAGTTGAACGCCCGTGCGTTGCTACGAGTTTTACAAATTTTATTCGACGCTACACAGGTAAACATAATTTAAATTAATATTCTAAAATTTTAACAATAAAAAAAAATTAGCTGAGGAAAGGCAATGTGTTTTATTCGAAATTTATGCTATTGATGATTGCTTTTTTCATATATTATCCTTTCCCTTCGATCTATTGGATTCACCTCTTTCACCATTGCACCATCATTGTACTTTGTAGTCACCTTACACCAACTATGTCTCATTGTACTTCGTAGTTGTCCACTCCAATAATGCCGTTATTTTACTCTAAAAGGTCAATGTAAAACTAAAAAATTAAAATCTTAAGTATTAGAAAATATAATACTTTAAAAAAATCCATGGTACCACATGGCATATATGATAGTCATCCCTAAATTTGGAAAGAAATTAAAGACAAATGCAACAATCTTAATGTTAAGATGGGCTGAAGCAATTTTATGCCTATGCGTTGCAACGGAACCGTATATAAAAGCACCGCTATGCATGCGATATTTTGTGCGTGATCCAGTACGATGATGTTGCGTGTGTGCCTGATGCAATACGGGTCAGTTGTTGCCTCATTCCTATCGTATCGTACAGACTTCGTACAAATAAAGTCATAGGCAAAGCATTTTTAGATAAATAATTTTTATTATACAAAAGATATTATGTACTTGGGGTACCGTTTATGAATACCCTTGTTGAGTGCATCTTAACCGTGACATAAGTGATATACTCCAACCATTTTTTTCAACCCTAAAGAGATAATATACAATAATGGGCAAAAGCGGTGAAGATGGACCCGAGGAACATATGAGGTTTTAACATGGCCTCATATCCAGAAATTGAGTAGTAAAAATGCAAAATAAAATGATGAAATTAAGTCGCACAACATTTGCTTGGAATTATATAATCAAAAAATAATAAATAACAAAATCGCAAGTTAAGCTTCAAAAAACAAAATCACAAGTTTCATACGCATATAATCTTAGTTACTGTTAATCTCAAAAAAATAGTTAAAGCGTACATGTTTACATATCAACATATGCATCCACGTACTGGCCAGCTAATGCTGACAGTTTGACACATCAGCCACCAGACCGGGATGCCTCCAAAAAAATGTTAGTACTAAGAAAAGTTCGTCAGTAGTCGATCAGGATCTGCTTTATGCCCCAACTGCCCAGCGACCTTGCCATCGCCGCTCCTCATCCCCCGTCTCCTCCCAGCTCCATCTCTCTAGCCACCGGTCTCCCCTATGCCCTACCTATCTTCTCGCTGCTCCACCTCTCCAGTAACGGCCACCCCTCTACATCTCTCTGGTGCCTCTCCTCTCCTCCGTTGAGCTCCAAGCTGCCGAGGTGCGTGAGCTCGTCAAGCACGACCAACATGTCTGGTCGCGAACCGGCCACCGGACGGAGATCCTGGCCTGGTCCTGTCCGCGCTCGCCTGCGCCGGCTCTGATGCTGGGACCCGCCTCAATAGGAACTGCGACGCTGCCGTCCCGCCTCAATCGGAGGAGGGATGTGACGATGAAGCCCAACCAGGGAGAGCGAGATTTCTCTTTCTTTTCCATGTGGGGGAGGGGGGGGGGGGCGTGGACTTCGGCCTGATTTCTCATTTTTCTGAGGGCAACGATATGCTGGTGTCGGCGGTTTCCGCGCGTCTGGATGTCAGTTTGCTCCTCCGGCCGATTTTTGTTAGGGCGAGCTCCGGCCGCTCTCCTCGCAGCTCTCCCGATGCTGATTTTGGTCGGGGCGGCGGTAGCAACTACACGCACATCACCTTGTAACCACACGGGCATAGACACATCTAACGGCCGCCGTTTCGCCAAATCAGGGCTGGTTCGCCTCACATGGTGGCGATGCGTCAGGACGAGACGTGCAAGCGGTGGTGAGCTAGAGACAGACGCACACGACGCAACAATCATTGTTCGAGTAGCGGACTCGCGCATGCCAGGGCGGTGACATACTGACATCCTATTCCTGTCGCCAGCGCACCCTGGCCATCTTCCTTGCCTCCCGCCGCTTCTCTCGTGAATCGTGAGGGTCTCCACCTGGGCTCCTTCGACGATGCAGCCCTGCGCCCTTGCACGCCCACGTTACTCCCAGGCTCGACCTCTGCTCGAGCGCTATCATGGAAGGAGAATGATGAAGACCCTTGGGACCAGCCGCCCTGCCCTCCTTGTTGAAACGTGTCGGGCACACAGTGACGTCCCACCGCGCCTTCGTCGGCAGACTAAATCGATCGATCTCAAAGTCTCTTCTCGTTTTTATGCAGGAGAGCTCGTATATATGTAGGCTGGGCGAGAGTCCCAATCGGAGACCAGCTGCCGACAGGACTCGTGCGATGGCAGGACTTCGAGACTTGTGCGGGATCAAAGTTATCGAACGAAAGGGCACCGTGATGGACGAAAGCGTAAAGTGGACGGGCGAAAATGTATTACCATCACGACCTCAAGCCGTATTATTAGTAGAGATAGCTGAAAACCCGTGCGTTGCTACGGTTTTTCAAAATTGCATGTCCCATTTATAAATATAAAATGCATATGAATATTCAGACAAATTTCCTATAAAATGCACCACTCCATTTTTACGCCCCTTAATGTCCTCCACCTCGACAAACAACCTTTTCTCTAGCATCTCAAACGAATGCATCTCTTGTTCCACTGCATCGGAGATCCATCCTATCAGTGATAGAGGCAGCAGCTGTGGGGAAGCGACCATACCACCATGGGTACTCTTCAACCTGGACAGTCAACGGGGTGGACAGATGAAGACCGCCAACGGGGTAGGAGGTCTGGCACCATGGCCTGGGATCTGGAACCCTTGCTCACCACCGCCGGCAAGGATGCCACCGACGATGCCGATCCATCGGACGACAATCAGCTAGCGGTTGGGCAAGGCACGAGTGGTGTTGCAAGATCTGTTTTGATAATCGTGTGTGGAGGATCGGGGTGCTGTCTGAGTGCATTTTTCGTAGCTCGTTGCTACTCTAAGTGGATGTTGCTGCAGACAGTCCTTGTGCATGGTGAATGACCAGCCCGTTGGGAACCCCAAGAGGAAGGTATGATGAGTGTAGCAGCAAGTTTTCCCTCAGTTAAGAAACCAAGGTTTAATATCGGTCAGGAGAGGAGAGACAATGACATCTGAAGGTGATGCGCACTGGCTTAGTAACACTCCAACAAGGGCGCCATTAACGATACTTGTTGACTCGTCTACGGCCAGTAGCAACGCGAAACCTGCACACACACAAACAAATACTTTGTTCCCAACTTACGATGAGGTTGTCAATCTCACCGGTTTGCTTGAAACAAAGGTTATGAGTGTATCGAGTGGAAAACAATATAGTATGCGAGTAAAGAAAACAGTACGAGTAAAGTAAACATGTGATAGCAATATGATGGAAATAGGACCGGGGTCCACAGTTCACTAGTGGTGTCTCTCCATAGATAAAATAGCACATGCTGGGTAAACAAATTATAGTTGGGCAATTGATAGAATAGAGATAACGTGATATGTCAAGAAGATCACTATGAGATTTACTCTGGGCATTACAACAAAATACATAGACCGCCATCCAACTGCATCTATAACTAATAATCCACTCCCGGGGATATCAATCCGAACACCCTAGAAGTATTAAGTTGCGAACAACAGATAATTGCATTAAGCAAAGTGTGTAATGTAAACAAAGCATATGCCCTTGAGCATATGAATGTTGTTTTCTCCCTAGTAGCAACATCACATCTACCACCATAGAGGTTTCTGTCACTCCCCCGGGTGAAATAGAGGCATGAACCTACTATCGAGCATAAATACCCCCTCTTGGAGTCACTAGCAACTACTCGGCCAAGATAGCTACTAACAACGGAGAGCATGCAAGATCATAAACAACATAGAGATAACAAAAGATAATATTCAGTACAGCAACTTAATCATAAACACCAATATTCATCGGATCCCAACAAACCAAACATGTAGAATTACATAACGGTGATCTCAATCATGTACGGCAGCTCATGAGATCTAAACATGAAGCACATAGTGGAGAAGACAACCATCTAGCTACTGCTATGGACCCATAGTCCAAGGTAGACTACTCACTCATCGCTCCGGAGGCAAGCATGGCGATGAAGAAGACCTCCGGTGGCGATTCCCCTCTCCAGCAGGGTGCCGGGAAGAGCTTCTGGACCCTCCCGATCTTTAGGTCGATGGCGGCGGCGGATCGCGATGTGTTCTGGAAAAATTGATCGGGTACTTAGGTTTTTTCCGTCGGGGGGTCTTTATAGGCGAAGGGGCGATGTCAGAGGAGGGGCCAGGCGCCCTCACACGGGGGTGGCGCGGGCCAGGGGCTGGCCGCGCCGCCCCTGTGTGTGGGCCCCTGGTGCCTCTCCTCCTACTCCTCTTCGGATCTCTGGAAGCTTCCGGGTAAAATAAGACTTCAGGAACTTGTTTCGTCCAATTCCGAGAATATTTCCTCTGTATCACTCTGGAACACAAAAATAGCAGAAAACAGGGAACTGGCACTGTGGCACTTCGTTAATAGGTTAGTTCCGGAAAATGCATAAAAATGCCACTAAGTGTAACGAAACAATAGGCAAATGGTGTAAAAACAAGCATGGAGCATCAAAAATTATAGATACGTTTGAGACGTATCAAGCATCCCCAAGCTTAACTCCTGCTCGTCCTCGAGTAGGTAAGTGATAACAAAAGAATAATTTTTGAGGTGACATGCACCTACACAATCTTGATCATATATGTAAGCATAGGTGAGCTGGGATCAATAAAACTTAAAACATGGGCATGAAGATATAATCATGACAATAAGAACTTAGCAACCATGTTGTAAATATGCAAATGAACACAAACAAAAGATCATGAAAATGAAACAATGAAAGTCAAACGTGTGTTCAAATCATAAGGAAAAATATACAAAAGGTTTTCAGCTTGTCCTTCAAAGAGAGCAAAACATAAATGCATAGGACACCTTCAAGTTTAAGAGGGCGACTAGATACAAATAATTTAAGAACAAGTGAAACCAACAATATGAATCAATCAATGAACTTTGGGACAATGCATATCACACTAAGAATGACAACTATGCTCTCTTAATGGTGCATAAAGAAAGAAGGTGGTGACTCAACATAAAAGTAAAAGAAAGGCCATTCGCAGAGGGAAGCAGTGATTAAAAGTTTTATAACCTTCAAAAATTATGGTACTTACCGGCTTTGAGCTCTCATTGCCCCCATCATAAGCATCTTGAATGGTTAAAGTTAATGCGAGAACAATTATGATGCATATGCTTGACAAATCATAAGTTGAAAACCTCGTGCCCCGTGAATACGAGTACCCAAACCTCATGCTACTTTACTTAGAGTCCCAAGCAAGGCTCTTGTCATTGTAAGTATATGCATATCATTGAGAACCGTCAATGGGGTACCTCCGTGCCCGATGACATGGAACAAGCCCACACCAAAATGACAGGACAAGCAGACAATGAACACCTCGACATCTCTTTTATTTGCTATATTGTTTAGCTTTTTATTATGAGATGCGTCGTCGAATGTTCACCATGGGTATGCTGCAAATTTCCACCATGAATTATGCATGGCTTAGATTGGCGGCCCGGCGTTTCCCTAACACATATACAAACTCCATGATCCCTACAAGATTCCCAATTCATTTCACACCGCGGGCATCCATAAACAAAAGATCACGATATCAACTCAAATAAGAAGTGCAATGTTGAAAGCTTGCCCATGATTGCATGGCTGGGCTAGTCTCCAACTTACAACTTGCAAGCATAACAACTCAACATAAGAGACCACAATGTCAAATTTTTAAGAACAGGAAAAAGTAAAGTGTTCCTTCCGGTTCGTGAGAGCTTTACTGACCGAATTTTGCATAACACTGGTAAGAGTTTAATTTGAAGAGAAAATAAAAGCAAGTCAAATTTACTTGGAATAGCAAATTGCTAGTAGGTATGTATGGTGGACACTTGGGAAAACTTTGGATTTTAGGAGTTGGATGCACGAGTAGAGCTCATACTCAGTACAAGGCGAGGGCTAGCAAAAGACTGGGAGCGACCAACTAAGAGAGCAATAATGGCCATAATCATGCAAAGCGACAAAGCGACATTAAAAGAAGCATACGATAGCATCAAAAGTCAAAAACTAAATGATCATGAAGGCTATTGGCGACTTTGTAAGAGTCTAACATGTGTGAGCATGCGCCAAGTCAACCCAAATAAAGCATCAAGGAGAAAACCAAAATAATGCTTCCATACAATAAAAACAACACATGATTTTTTCAAAGGCTCATTAAGCAATCTCAGTTATTTGAGACAAGTCATGCTACAGCAAAACCACTAAGCATACTATCAAAAAGACATCAAGCATGACATGAAAAAGCCTAAGCCGCAGTCTACACAAGCTCCTTCTTGTACCACTTTTTTGCACAAAGCTTTTTCTCTTTCCCAACACCATTTGAAATTTTTATAAACACCTCTTTTGATGAAAACCAATAAAGATCAGAGGCAAAAATACACCTTGATGAAAAGATATGACAAGGTCTGAACGCAAATCAAGGCGAAAACGAAAACCAAAAGCAGTAGCAGAAAAAGAAGAACGCTCGATGAACGATAAGAGTGAAAAACTGAGCGTTCTTGGCAAATGAAAACGAGCAACTTCTCCAAAAGAAATTTGTTGGGGTCCAACCATTTATTGCAGAAAACAAACAAACTAAACCAACTAAGAAAACTAAAACAACTGACGCTCCAAGAAAAACACATAATGCATGAAGCAATAAAAATATAGTGTTTTGAAAGGTGACCTGATTTTTGCCGATGAAGAAGGGGTGCCTCGGGGGCATCCCCAAGCTTTGACGCTTGTACTTCTTGGATATTTCTTGGGGTGATGCATGGGCATCCCCAAGCTTGAGCTTTTGTCCATTCTTCAACTCATCTCATCATTCTCCAATCCCTACACTTGAAAACTTCCTTCATACAAAACTAAACACAATTCTATTAGCAACATTAGTGTAAGCATAAAATATATTCAACCTCTTTTTCCTTCAGGTTTCAACTCAAAACCACCACATATAAAGCATATACTACTGTAGCAACCTCCCCAAAAGTTCCATGATCAAAAGAACTCAAAAGAAAGCGATAAAGTGGCAAACACAAATATTGGCAGAAATCTGTCAAAACTGAACAGCTGACAAAGGTCGAATTTTTGAGGGATTTTCTGTTGCTCAAATCAAAAAGTGTTCAACTAAGAAAAGTTTGGATATAACCTGGGGCATATGCACAAGAAATCGCAGGTCCAAAAGATAAACAGAGAATTTTCATGAATTTTTACGGTGCAGCACCGAAAACAGTTTCAGGACAGCAACATCCCCAAATCTTTACCTCACTCAAATTAGAGGCTTCTCTTGGCACAAAAACGAAATAAACAAGATAAGGAGCGGTCATTACAGTAGTAATGACTTCCAAGACTCAAATAAAAGAAAAAGTATTGAAAAGAAAACATTGGGTTATCTCCCAAGAGTGCTTTTCTTTAACGCCTTTGAGCTAGGCGCAGAAAATTGCGAATCAAGTAATATCAAGTTATGAAGCATCGAGCTCATAATTTGCTCTAAGAATAGAGTCAAAAAGCAATTTCTTTCTTTTCCTAGGGAAGTGTTCCATACCTTTCTTAAGTGGGAATTGATACTTGATAGTACCTTCCCTCATATCAATGATAGCACCTACAGTTCGAAGAAAGGGTCTTCCCAAAATAATAGGACATGAAGCATGGCATTCAACGTCCATAGCAAGAAAATCAACGGGAACAAGGTTATTGTTAACCACAATAAGAACATCATCAATCCTTCCCAAAGGTTTCTTCTTAGCAACATCAGCAATAGGAACATCAATATAACACTTTTCAAGTGGTGGTAAATCAAGCATGCCATAAATCTTTCTAGGCATAATAGAAATACTAGCACCTAGATCACATAAAGCATGGCAATCATAACCATTAACATGCATATCAATGATGGGTTCCCAACCATCATCTAACTTCTTGGGAACAGAAGCTTTTTGCTTCAACTTTTCATCCCTAATCTTTATGAGAGCATTGGTAATATGCTTAGTAAAAGCAATATTTAAAGAACTAGCATTGGGAGTCAAAGCAAGCTTTTGTAAGAACAAAATTACTTCAGATATATTGCAGCCATCAACATCAAAATCATTAAAAGAAATAGAGCTATCATCTCCCACACTCCGAAAAATTTCAGCACTCTTTTGAGAAAAAGTTTTGGCAGTTTTAGGCTTTTTAACACAAGGAGTGGGAGTTTTCTCTACACCAATCAAAGTAAGAGGATTGCTATCAGTAGGAGAAACATCATTAGAGGTAGTAATGGTACATACCTTTATCTCTCTAGCCATCTCATCTTCTCTTTCCCACCTGGCATGCAATTCCGCTAACAATCTAATATTTTTATCAATTCCAACTTGGATAGCATTAGCGGTAGCAAAAACATTGTTCTCTTTCACATCATTAGGAAACACTTTTAATTTCAGAAGTTCAACATCATGAGCAAGGCTATCAACTTTAGAAGCAAGAATATCAATTTTGCCTAACTTTTCCTCAACAGACTTGTTAAAAGCAGTTTACTTACCGATGAAGTCCTTGAGCATTACCTCAAGCTCGGAGGGCGCGGCCCTAGTGTTGTTGTAGGAATTACCATAAGAGTTACCATAACCATTACCATTGGTAGAAGGATACAGCCTATAATTGTTACTAGCAAAATTGTTCCTATAAGCATTGTTGTTAAAATTGTTATTTCTAATGAAATTCACATCAACATGCTCTTCTTGAGCAACCTGAGAGGCCAAAGGAACATTATTAGGATCAACATGGGTCCTATCATTAGCAAGCATAGCCATAATGGTATCAATCTTATCATTCAAGGAAGGGGTTTCCTCAACAGAATTTACCTTCTTACCTTGTGGAGCTCTCTCGGTGTGCCATTCGGAATAATTTACCATCATGTTGTCGAGTAGCTTTGATGCGGCGCCCAAAGTAAGGGACATAAAAGTGCCTCTAGCAGCTGAATCAAGTAGGTTCCTTGAAGAAAAATTCAGTCCTGCATAAAAAGTTTGGATAATCATCCAAGTAGTCAGTCCATGAGTGGGGCAATTCTTTATCATAGATTTCATTCTTTCCCAAGCTTGAGCAACATGTTCATTATCAAACTGAGTAAACTTCATAATATTGCTACGCAACGATATAATCTTAGCAGGAGGATAGTATCTACCAATAAAAGCATCCTTACACTTAGCCCATGAATCAATACTATTCTTAGTCAAAGACAGCAACCAATCTTTAGCTTTTCCTCTCAAAGAAAAAGGAAACAACTTGAGCTTAATAATATCACTATCAACATCCTTATATTTCTGCATCTCACATAGCTCAACAAAATTGTTGAGATGAGCTGCAGCATCTTCAGTACTAGCACCAGAAAATTGCTCTTTCATAACAAGGTTCAATAAAGCAGGCTTAATCTCATAAAAGTTTGCAGCAGTAGCAGGTGGTGCAATAGGAGTGCAGATAAAATCACTATTGTTCGTGCTAGTAAAGTCACACAACTTGGTGTTTTCAGGATTGGCCATTTTAGCAAAACGAAAGTAAACAAGTAAAAACAGCTACCAAGGATTCTATTTTTTTTGGGTTTTTGATATAAAAAGCAATGCAGGTAAAATAAATAAAGTAAAGCAAAACAATAACAAAGTAAAGAATGTGTGTGCGAAGAACTCCCCTCGCAGAAGTCTTCTCTTCCTCCCCAGCAACGGCGCCAGAAAAGAGGCTGCTACTCCAAGTGGATGTTGCTGCAGACAGTCCTTGTGCGTGGTGAATGACCAGCCCGTTGGGAACCCCAAGAGGAAGGTATGATGAGTGTAGCAGCAAGTTTTCCCTCAGTTAAGAAACCAAGGTTTAATATCGGTCAGGAGAGGAGAGACAATGACGTCTGAAGGTGATGCGCACTGGCTTAGTAACACTCCAATAAGGGCGCCGTTAACGATACTTGTTGACTCGTCTTCGGCCAGTAGCAACGCGGAACCTGCACACACACAAACAAATACTTTGTTCCCAACTTACGATGAGGTTGTCAATCTCACCGGTTTGCTTGAAACAAATGTTATGAGTGTATCGAGTGGAAAACAATATAGTATGCGAGTAAAGAAAACAGTACGAGTAAAGTAAACAGGTGATAGCAATATGATGGAAATAGGACCGGGGTCCACAGTTCACTAGTGGTGTCTCTCCATAGATAAAATAGCACATGCTGGGTAAACAAATTACAGTTGGGCAATTGATAGAATAGAGATAACGTGATATGTCAAGAAGATCACTATGAGATTTAATCTGGGCATTACAACAAAATACATAGACCGCCATCCAACTGCATCTATGACTAATAATCCACTCCCGGGGATATCAATCCGAACACCCTAGAAGTATTAAGTTGCGAACAACAGATAATTGCATTAAGCAAAGTGTGTAATGTAAACAAAGCATATGCCCTTGAGCATATGAATGTTGTTTTCTCCCTAGTAGCAACAGCACATCTACCACCTTAGAGGTTTCTGTCACTCCCCCAGGTGAAATAGAGGCATGAACCCACTATCGAGCATAAATACCCCTCTTGGAGTCACTAGCAACTACTCGGCCAAGATAGCTACTAACAACGGAGAGCATGCAAGATCATAAACAACATAGAGATAACAAAAGATAATATTCAGTACAGCAACTTAATCATAAACACCAATATTCATCGGATCCCAACAAACCAAACATGTAGAATTACATAACGGTGATCTCAATCATGTACGGCAGCTCATGAGATCTAAACATGAAGCACATAGTGGAGAAGACAACCATCTAGCTACTGCTATGGACCCATAGTCCAAGGTAGACTACTCACTCATTGCTCCGGAGGCAAGCATGGCGATGAAGAAGACCTCCGGTGGCGATTCCCCTCTCCGACAGGGTGCCGGGAAGAGCTTCTGGACCCTCCCGATCTTCGGGTCGACGGCGGCGGCGGATCGCGATGTGTTCTGGAAAAATTGATCGGGTACTTAGGTTTTTTCCGTCGGGGGGTCTTTATAGGCGAAGGGGCGATGTCAGAGGAGGGGCCAGGCGCCCTCACACGGGGGTGGCGCGGGCGAGGGGCTGGCCGCGCCGCCCCTGTGTGTGGGCCCCTGGTGCCTCTCCTCCTACTCCTCTTCGGATCTCTAGAAGCTTCCGGGTAAAATAAGACTTCAGGAACTTGTTTCGTCCAATTCCGAGAATATTTCCTGTGTATCACTCTGGAACACAAAAACAACAGAAAATAGGGAACTGGCACTGTGTCTCTTCGTTAATAGGTTAGTTCCGGAAAATGCATAAAAATGCCACTAAGTGTAACGAAACAATAGGCAAATGGTGTAAAAACAAGCATGGAGCATCAAAAATTATAGATACGTTTGAGACGTATCACTCGTCGATGGTAGGGCACTGCCGCCGGCCAAATTTTCGCTGAACCTCACCAGCTCCATCCTCTATCCTCGTAGGCCTCCTTCCAATCGATCCCCTCTCATCCCAGGCTCCCAGCGTCTCTCTCCTGCAGCAGCAGCGCTGCCGCACGCCAGCTAGCATGCCCAGGCTTGCGCTCCCTTCCCGTCATGTTCACCTCTCCCTGGCGGCAATCCCCTGAGCCTCGCCCTCTCTCCAATAATCTCAACCGGCAGCCACCCCTCTGACCCCTCCTCACCCTCGAATCCCATCCACATGGTGCTGCGCGGCAGCGGAACAACTCTTGCGAAGAAAGAGGATCGACAGGTCCACCGCTTTGCTACAGAAGACGGAGTCAACCTCGTGGGCGCGATGGAATAAAGCTGGGCAAACCTCGTGCCTCGGCTCTCCAGCTCTTTCTCCACACTCCGGCTCTCCGGCTCTCTGGCTCTTTGTCCATGTAGACATTTTCTCTAGCCGGTGGTCTCAGATCGCAGGTCGGGGCTTGAGGAATTTGTGTCGGGGAAGGGGAGATGTCGAGGTCGGGGCGGAAGATCCCGTTCCACTACAACTGAGTCGCCTTATGCCGACGTGCCTCCGAGCCTGCGCATCTCCGCGTCCGCCTCCGTGCTCGGCGTCGGTGCGGCAAGTTGGTCAACACAGAGATCAAGAGGCGTTGGGGACATGTGCTCAGACGCGGGACAGACCGGATCTCGGGGCCGGGGGAGATCAGCGGCGGAATATTTTGTTCCTCAAGCCGAATCAAGGAGGCGGTGGCGCTCGCCGGAGATCGATGGATGGCTGTGGATGTTTCGATGTATCGTTCGTTGGCCGGGGTGCACTCGCTGACGGGGTGGGAGGCCAGAGATTGTTTTTTTTCTCTTCCAACTGGTCAGTTTACTCCACGGTGGCATAGGCCTGTAAAATTGTGTGAACTCGAGGGGCAAATTTGGAGCGACGTACCTACCTACGTACGGATCGGTTGCATTGCCGTATTATTTATAGAGATACTAGGAGAAATGCCCGTGCGTTGCAACGGAAGAAAAAATTCTGCAAACAAAAGAAAACGTAAAATTATCTTCTTTCAATTTTGCACCTAAAATTTTGTTCAGGCGCACATATCATTATATCCTGGTTCCAAAACATAACACCTTCTCTTTACAAAAATCAGCGTTTGAATAGAGATTTTTAGCATATATGTTTTTTCAAGTTCAGAATTCCTGCGTTTATGCTCTCTTAAAACAGAAGAAAGAATGGAGAAAAAGAAAAAAGATATCTTCCAACCATTGTATAGGACGTGAATAGATGTGTGCAATGGTAGCCGACGACGATGTTGAGCTGTTCAAGGAGCTCCGATGACCACCACAACAGTGCAAGAATATATTTTTATGTCGATGCAAATGTAGTATACGAAAAGAATGTCGACCGTGATGCGATCTAATTCAATTGGCGGCTGGCTAGATGAAATAAGTGTAGCAGTTGTGGTCGAGGATGATAAGCACCTAGAAGAGGGTGCCTTGTGCTGTCAGAGGAGCGGGCAGACGGCTAGCAGTAGAGCCACATGTGGTGACGGACAATGCAACTACTTCACAAAAGAAGCGCCAACAGTATGTGGGCACGACGGCGTGCAGGTCATCGATTTGGAGGGGCGACAGCTGAGAAACATTGGAGCTCTGTGCTTTTTTTCCTTTGCAGCAACCGCTGGTTGTCATCCCATTGTTCCACACGAGAGGTCATCAGCGAGATCCTAAAATCGCATCTCTCGATTGAGAAATAGGCCTGACTCAAAAAGCTCGGTTCGTTCCCGTCCCTGTGGTCAGGATCGACGTGGAGCTCAACCGCCCAGCCTGCTGCCGCCTCCGTACGGCCAGCGCTGGCAACGGCGGAGCCTCTGCATGCTCCTCCTCCACAGCCGACAGCCCTAGCACCTCTGGTCGATCTCTGGCGGTGGGAGTCGGGCGACTGATTTGCACCGTGATCAATAACAGATGACGGGAATCGGGTGGCAAGTTTGACCGACTGCCAAGACCATATATAGGGCGATGGCGGCTTGAAACGGATCACTGCGTATATTTTCTCGTGGCGGACGGATTTGAAGCTCGTACGTGTACTCAGCGATATATAAGAAGCAGGATCAATCGTGTTGTACATAGATTGTAGGCAGCGCATGACAAGGCAAAGCCGGACCCGACTATGATACGGTTAGGAAGAATCAGCCGCGGCCACGGCAAAGGGCGAGCCAGGGCAGCGATGAAGGAAGGCGCTTTTCACGACGGACGAAGGCGCTAGGGCGACGGACGAAAACGTAGGTAATCTGCGGAGGTTACTTTACAGGAAAGAGTGCGGCGCAACGAGGGCACCGACAAGCTCAAGATGGCCGTTCAAGACATGCATGGCGAGTTACATGGCGGTGACCTTCAGAGTTGGACATGTGTGGTCTTCGGTGCAGCTCTGCCTCTCCTCCCATTGGAGAGAACCCAAGGCTGGCGGTGCCAGAGACCGGAGGCGTCGAGAAGCCAAACCCGACTGTCGCATCGTGCATGGCGGCAGAAGAGAGACGTGCATGGCCAGCCGTGCCAACGGCGGTTCTGTGCGGCAAGGTGGATGAGCTGGTCAGTGCACCGAGCGCGGGAGAGCTGGCCATCGAGCCGAAAGACGAAGAGTTGGATGGGCTCGATGTAAAGGCGACGACGGAACTCGTCGATACCATGTAGAAAATAGGATTATGAGTAGATTGCAGGGAACGGCTCATCGGTCATCGCTCTATGGCTTGGCTCGTGTATACTTATAGTGAGTAAAAGAGTACAAGTACAGATACAATCAACCGTGTAAGTTAGGGACATGATTCCTAATACAATTCTAACAGGGCGGGTCTCGCCAGTCTAATTGGCCGTCGGTCTTCTGGACAACGAACTCTGAAGGGCCTCGTGTGCGGGCACGACGCCTTGAGGGAAAAACGGTTCAGGATAGAAAAGAGTTGGCGGTGTTTTCTCACTTACGGGTGGTATCGGTGGTAATATGCGATTTGGTGGAAGGGCAAATTGGTCTAAAAAAAGTGGTTGACGACAGAAACCTTACATACTTTATTATTAGGTATAGATATAGATATAGATATATAGATTGTAACGCTGATCGCAATATCTCTACTATAAAAATATTGCAAGGCACGTCGTTCTAAATTGGTCTGAGTTTTGAAGCAATTTACAATCTGTGCCACCGCCAAGCCAACTTACCGATTGGACGTTTTTTTTCCTTCCCCTAGCTCGTTACCTGACACGGTCCTACATCGGGCATGCCGCGGTCACACCTGCAGCCACCCACCCGGCCGGTGCTCCTCGACGCAGACCGCCCGGCCTACCAAACCTCGCGCCAGGGGCGTACCTAGGCATAGCTACCAGGGGTCACATGACACCGGGTAAAAAACCATTTTCTTCACTATACCCAGCGTATGTGTAGTGTGTGACACCCCAATTTGAAACCAAGAACATGCATCATTTTAGTTGAGGACCCCCGGTCATTTTCGTTCTGGGTCCGCCCCTGCCTCGCGCGGCCGTCGAGCATAATACTCTTCGCGCTCCGGCCGAGGTATTGTACGGGGACGGCGATGGCGGCATAAACATGGTGAGCCTGGAGGCTGGTGTTCTGCGGTGGAGGGCCAGGTTTTGAAGGTGGTCAGGTTGCCCGGTGTTCATCACACTGACTTCTTCACTGTTCGTTTCGGCTGATGAGCTCGAGCGATTGGAAGTCGCCAACATGGGCACGGGCTGACTTTGGCTCGGATGTTTATACTGGCTAAGGAGAAAGAGAGCCGCAGGGGAGGAGCACTAAGATTGGAAAATTTTGGCTCGGATGTTTATAAAGGAGAAAGGGAGCCGCAGGGGAGGAGCACAAGATTGGAGAATTCTGGTGGTGAAAGGGAAAAAATATGGAGTAGAAAAAAGAAAGATTAGGTGCTCCCGCCTCGCCGCCGGTCCGCTCCTCGATTCCTCATCAGCGTGCGCGTGCCTGCCCTCGTATCTCCCCGCCCATTGGCTACCATCTCCCGCTGCTAGAGTTCGAGCAGAAGACGTAATTATGAAAGTTGGGCATCAAAATGGATAGGGAATCATCATAAAGAAAATATAGAGAAAGAACTTGGAAAAAAGCAATATCACTTAGCTCATTGGAATATGAGTGTGTGACTTGTTAGAATTGATCCCATTCACTGTCAGAGTCGACAGTAATTGTGTGACCTGTAGACATCAAACAAAAAATGGCATACTTTTAATACGGAGTAGAAGTTTTCTTATGAAGTATGATAAATTTAGAAACCTGAAAATGTACATACGAAAGACCTTGTGTGTATGCAGTAGGCAAAATAGACCAATCTCATATTACAATCGTGAACCGTAATGAACTATGATATAAACTAAATGGTTCAAACTACTTCAAGAAAAGAACCATGCTACTCCCTCCGTTCGAAAATATAAGATGTTTTAATTTTATGAAGTTAATGTATCTAGACATCTTTTAGTGTATAGATTCACTCGAACCTATACACTAAAAAATGTCTAGATACATTAGCTTCACAAAGCTAAAACATCTTATATTTCTGAACGGAGGAAGTAGTTCTTAAATGCTACAAAGAGGGTGCATAGAAGAAAAGTAAGTTCGTTTCTATTTGAGATATCCTTAACGCCATGTAATCAAAACGACCAAAAAATTGATGCTCCACTAATTTTGGAAACTTTTGACACAAGGATAGTGCCGATGTTCATACCTCCACAAATTTTCTCCGAGCAAAATCGAGACCCCATCCATGAACCAAGTCATTCGGCAATTATAAGCAGATATTTGAACATGTGAGGTGGTAAGATAGAGAACTGAAGACGATAGAATTGCGATATACCTGAATCATATGCCATACACATCTCCATGCATCTCTGAAGAAGACTGGAGCCATAATTTCAAAAAACCTATACCGAGAACATACACATTTAGTCTATTTTCCAAATATATCAGCAACCCATGGCTAGATAAAGAACTTGACCTGCAGCAAGTATCCCCAGCATTAGTCCAGGTAAAATGGACACTAATTGATTTGTAGTAAGCATCCTCTGCAATTCTGCATCAATGGTATTTCACTCTTGCAAGAAAAGAAGACAATATGTCAAATGAGCTAGCTACAGAAACAGGAGTAGCAACCAGCGCTCATATTTTGAAATTTTAACCAATCACACGGTTTTAATATTTTTAAGTCCATAGAGACCAAAACCAGAATCAATAACTTAATGCAATTAAGTTGTGACTGGCTGATGTGAAATACTCCCTCCGTCCCGGTGTATAGGTCTTGCACGTATTCCTAGATTGTCATTTTGAGCAATATAATATAAGTTATATACTATAAAATATATATCACTGGAAACTTCAAACGTTCTACTTTCTAATGATATAATTTTTATATTGTAAAATTTAGATTATATTTGTCAAAATAACGATCTAGGGATACGCGCAGGACTTATACACCGGGACGGAGAGAGTAGTAAGATAGAGTCAGCACATACCTATTGTCAACATTGATTGCCCCAGTGTTATCTTTTCGGTCTTCTCATAAAGGGCTCTCGCCTACATAGAAATCATTATTATTACATACGAATATGAGAGTGGTCTATCAATCTCGCTTCGTGGGGAGAGCTCCTCGCGTCGCCTCCTCCGGGCGACCGAGGGGCGAACCCTAACTTCCCACCACCGCCCCTCCTCCCCTTCGCCTTTCCCTCATTGGTCCCAGAGGCGATCGTCGGACAAAGCCGCGCGACGCCGGTGAAGGGGGCGGCGGGGAGCTGGTGCCTCCCAGCACGGCGGTTTTGGAGGGAGGCCCCCCTGCTAGAGTCCGGTGGTCGTGCCTGGTGCGAGGTTGACGCGGCTGTTGGCGTGCCGGCGCTGGCGGCGCAACTGCGTTTGGTGCGCCGGCAGCGTGCGCGCGGGGCCCTGATGGGCTCGTGCGGCCCCGATGGGCTTGGGCCTTGCCCCCCGGTCGCCCTGGCGGGGGTCCTCCTCTGTCCCCGCCCGATGGCTGCCACCGCCACCCCTCCTCCGTCGGTCTCCTCAACGGTTGTGCCATGCGCCTTCTCTATAGCGCGCGGCTGTGCTCGCTTGCTGACGGCGCGGCTCGTGCTTGGCCTTCTGGTGGTCCGGCCGTCGATCCCGGCCCCGGAGCGCTGCTTCTTGGCCTCTGGTCCCGATCTCTGTGGCTCTGTGCCTTCGGAGCTCGTTTGGCCCTGCCCCTTGTAGGCCCTCCCCGACGCCCGTGTCATCGCCCCAATTCATGTGGCGCTCGAGTCGCCATCTCCCTTATCTGTCCTTGTGCGGTGCCCATGTCACCGTTGCCCAAAGTTGGCCTCTCTACTCCCTGCCGTTGCTACTCCGCAGCTCCAGCGCGAGTTCATCGTCCTTGTGCCTTCGCTTCGTCCTCCATTTTTGCTTGACGTCCCTCCAAAGCCGGGTTAGTGAGTTCTTGATTCAATCTGTGGATGTTTTCATTCTCGTGAGGTGTCCACCCTCCATCGAGGCTTCCTCCCCTCGGCGGGTGTAACAACCCAACAAATTGTATCCCATTATATTCAGCTCAATTAGCCCAAATTTTGGTTCAAGTTAAAACTTTCTACATTTGTGCATGTTTGTTTGATTCATAAATTGTTACTTCTTCTTAGGTTTACTAGGTGCTAGCATGTATTGGGTGAATCTATGTTAAGGTAAGTTAAGAAAGCACCAAAACAAGAAAAGAAAACAAGTGGTTGTGCAGACTTTAAACTTTAGAATTTAAGAAAAAGAAAAGAGTTGGATCTAGGAAATAATAACCACTACCCTACTTTGGACTCATAGAATAAGGAATCCTCAACTCAACTGAGGGTTGGTTCAGTTTGGTTAGCAGGACCAAACCACTCTCTAGCTTGACTGCAAAAGTTTGGGCCAAAATTCAAACTCTAGCACCTTTCAAATTCCTGCCAAAGTTTGAATTCAAAACAGTGACCATTCCAATATCCATTTAAACTTTTAGCAAATCACCACCTCCCAGCTTAACAAAAATGGTTCTAAAATCCTTGCTTAATATCCTGACAGCCCCAACTGGAATTTTTCAAAAATTTGAAATTCAAACTCTTGCGGGCATTGTGTCGAACACGTTGTGGGCAGAAATAGGGAAAGTTGGAACCATTGTAGCCGACACCCTCCTCGTACGCCCTAGCTCTCGTAGCAGTACCCGTGGACATCCCTCTCTCCCCCGCTGTCGATCCCCCAGTGCCCCATGTTAGCGAACTACTAGCAAGTACAGATCGAGTGGGGAATTGTCTAGTTCATAGCCGCGGAATTGCTGCGGAAAGTAAGAGAGGATTCGGATTACAAGCATCGGCCGCAGCCGTGTCCAATTCGCCAATCAATTCAGAAGCTAACTAAGACTATATGTAGTTGCCATCCTTGTAACGTGGGTTCGGTCGACGAAGACGTTTGTCGGGCTGGGCCTTGTCTTCATGGGCTTCTGGTGGGCCGGTACCAGGCCGGTGCCTAACATTCCCCCTTCCTTGAAAACCGGCTTGCCCCCAAGCCGGTGCTCGAGGAAAGCGTTGCTGCAGCTCCTCAATGTCCTCCCAGGTCGCCATGGATTCAGGTTGAGATGACCAGTGGACGAGACCTTGGGTGATGGAGCGGTCGCCGTGGGACAGAAGACGCCTCTATAGAATATGAATCAGAAACTGCAAAACATCGTCAGGAGAAGGCAAGCAAGCAGGCACCTGATAGTTCTGGCCGATCGCTTTCTTGTGTTGAGACACGTGAATCACCGGATGGATGCGACTGCTCTCGGGCAAATCCAGATGGTAAGCCACTTCACCCACTCTGGCCAGGATCTTATACGGGCTATAGAACTTGAAGAGTAGTTTATGATGTGCACGAGGGGCAACTGAGGACTGAATATATGGCTGTAGTTTTAAGAAAACCATATCACCAACCTGGAAGACGCGCTCTGAGCATTTCTTTTCCGCCTGACGTTTCATGCATTGTCGGACACGCTCAAGGTGTTGCTGGAGCACACAAGTCATCAGGTCACGCTCGGCGAGCCATGCATCCAGGTCCGTCACCGGACAGGCATCTGCTGCAGCAAGTCCCAATTGGCGAGGCTAACGATTGTAGAGTACCTCGAAGGGTGACTTGTCCAAAGCTGAATGCATGCTGGTGTTGTACCAATATTCTGCCAATGAGAGCCAGAGGAACCACTTTGTAGGGCAAGCATGGCAGAAGCAGCGGAGGTAGGCTTCAAGGCACTGATTGACCCTCTCTGTCTGGCCATCGGTCTGAGGGTGGTAAGAGGAGCTCATGCGAAGGAAAGTACCCGAGCGGTGAAACAATTCCTTCCAGAAGGCGCTTGTGAAAACACGATCCCTGTCAGAGACAATCGACTCAGGCATACCATGCAATTTGTGAACATTGTCCATGAATGCCACCGCCACAGAAGCTGCCGTGAAGGGGTGTGAGAGACCGATGAAATGGGCAAAGCGGGAGAACTTGTCGACCATGACCAAGATGCAGTTACAGCGACCAGAGCGAGGATGCCCTTCAATGAAGTCCATCGAGATGATCTGCCAGGCGGCTGCCGGTACTGGCAAGGGTTGGAGAAGACCTGGGTATTTGGCGCGGTCTGGTTTCGCCTGCTGATAGGTGATGCACTCAGAAACCAGCTTCTTAACAGTGGATTTCAGACCTTGCCAATGAAAAAGTTGTTTCACCCTTCTGAGAGTCACCGGAATGCCGGAGTGCCCTCCCGTGGCACTGGCGTGCAATTCCAAGACAATCTTGGTGTGGAGCTCGGAATTGGCCGGTAACCAGATGCGATTGTTAATTCGAAGAATCCCATCACGCAGTGTAAAGCCGGGAACTGCTGCTGGATCGATCGATAGTTTCTGGAGTAGTTTCTGGGCATGAGGATCAGCTTGATATGAATCAGAAATTTCCTGCATCCAGAGAGGTTGAATCGAAGACAACGCCAGAGCATGTTCAACAGGATGCGGCCGATGGGACAATGCGTCGGCCACTCGATTCTTGCTGCCACGGCGATATTGAATGCGAAATTGGAGACCCAACAGCTTGGTAAACACCTTTTGTTGCCACGGAGTGTGGAGACAATTCTCCGAAAGACTTGCTAAGCTGCTGTGATCAGTGCGGATCAAGAACTTTGCGTGCTGCAGGTAGCTGCGCCATTTCTCGACTGCCAGCAAAATCGCCATGTACTCCTTCTCATAAGTCGAGAGGCCACGAGTACGGGGACCCAGAGGTTTACTGACAAAAGCAATATGACGGTCGTCTTGGAGAAGAACTGCGCTGACACCAGTATCGGATGCGTCTGTCTCCACCACAAACAGCTTGGAGTAATCTGGTAAAGCCAGGACGGGGGGCAGAAACCAATGCAGCCTTGAGAGCCTGGAATGCTGCTTCAGTTTTAGATGTCCAGACAAAGGGAATGTGCTTGCGAAGTAGGTTGGATAGAGGCTTGCTCAGGACCCCATAAGCACGAACAAACTTCCTGTAGTAACCGGAAAGGCCCAAGAATCCACGAAATTCCTTCAAATTTTGAGGTGATGGCCATTCAAGGACATCCTTGATCTTGGATTCATCAGTTGCCACTCCTTTGCTGCTGATAACATGTCCCAGGTAGTGGACTTGCTGCTGTGCGAAATCGCACTTGGACATCTTGACTCGCCACTGTTGATCAGACAAGAGGGACAGAACATGCTCAAGATGAATCGGATGGTCTGCATAAGTGGCACTATATACCAGGATATCGTCAAAGAAGACCAGTGCATAACGACGCAGAATAGGAGCCAGTGTCTTGTTCATAACGTTCTGGAACGTTGCAGGCGCCCCTGTCAAACCAAAAGCCATGACCAAGAACTCGTAATGCCCATGATGTGTATGGAATGCGGTCTTGTACTCTTCACCAGGAGCCAGTCTGATTTGACGATAACCAGCTTGAAGGTCGAGCTTAGAAAACCAACAAGCACCATGCAGCTCATCAAGCAATTCATCGATAACAGGAAGTGGGTAGCGGGTCTTGGAAGTAATGGCATTGAGGCGCCGGTAATCAATGCATGGCCGCCAAGACAGATCTTTCTTTTTAACCATAATCAACGGAGAGGTGAAGGCGCTAGTGCTTGGTCGAATCACACCACTGGCCAGCATTTCAGCAATATGTTGCTCAATTTCATTCTTCATCTCGGGGGAGTGGCGGTAAGGCCTGCTGTGCACTGGAGTGGCGCCAGGAAGCAAAGGAATGTGGTGGTCACATCCTCTGCGAGGGGGAAGTCTAGTTGGTGCTTCGAAAAGGTCAGGAAACTTGTCGAGCAGTTTCTGAATCTCAGGTGGAACCACTGTCACACTATCAGGCTGTAAGAGGAAGAGAGCATACCATTGGCAAGGCAGATTGTCAGGTAATTGGCCTTGCAGAAACACATGTTCTCCTGAGCGGTCAAAGGATAACCATTTCAGCTTCCAGTCGATATGCATGAGTCCAAGAGTACATAACCAATCCATACCCAAGATACCGTCATAACACTTGAGTGGCAGCACTTTGAAGGCAGTCTGGAAAGAAAACCCTGAACAAGACCAGTCACACTTGGACACAATTTCAGTGCATTACAGGATGCCACCACCAGCAACCTTGACTGAGCTAGGTGTAGCAGCAGCTTGGCAATTGGGTAACGAATGCGCCATTGTATCAGACAAGAATGAGTGAGTACTCCCTGAGTCCAACAGAAATAACACAGATTTGTTAGCCACCACACACTACAGCTGAATTGCATTCACTGGTTCAGATTGGTCAGTTGCAGCAGATAAGTGCATCAAATTGGCTGTGTCATCTGCCTCGTCGTCAGAGTATGGAATGCTTTCAGCATAGAGGAAATCGATCATCTCTTGCACTACATGCAGTTGCACGGTGGCCTTACACTGATGGTCACGAGCCCACTTCTCACCACAGGTGAAACACAAGCCCTTGGCACGACGATAAGACCAGAGTGCAGATAGCTTGTCATCAACTGCATTTTGTGCAACCCGAGAACTCTCTGGCCGATCAGGAGCAGGAGGAGGCATGAGAGCCGGAAACCTCTGCTGCTGGTGTTGAAGACGGCGAGCTGGAGCTTGGTGTACGGCTGGAGCATTGAGAGCTGTCAAGCCATCACCCACTTCTTCCTGTAACGAAGCAAGCAAATACGCAGTATCCAGATCGATAGGACGCTGAATAGCAACAAACATACAAACTGCAGGTTTTAAACCATCTAGGAAACGAGTGGTGTAGTAGAGGGGATCTGGGCTAGTTTCATAAGCTGAAAGCTGATCTACAAGGTCTGCAAACTGCTCAATATACTCTTCTACTGATCCTGTTTGAACTAGACGATATAACCGGCAAATCAACGACTGGTGCTGATTACGCCCAAATCATTGAAGCACCATAGAACAAAATTCGGACCAATTAACTGCAGAAATTTTTGGTTGAACCGCTTGCAACCAACGAGCAGCCGATCCCTCGAACTGCATCGCCGCGATAGAGATCCACAGAGCTGGATCGGTGTCAAACATCACAAAGTAATCCTCACACCTAGTTTGCCAGAGCTTAGGATTTTCACCCGTGAAACGAGGAAAATCAACGAAGGGTAGTTTGTTTCTAGTTGGAGATGAAGGCCTGCGGTTTCTATTGTAGAGATTGAAGGCAGGATTGGGTGAATTTTTGTGTATACCTCTTGCCGGAGGAGGCTGTGCGTTCCATCCCCCATGGCGGTGGTGCAGGACGGTGCCCATCCGGGCCGAATTCGGCTCCGCGCGGCGGCCGATTCGACGGAGGCGCATCGCCAGTCGAAGAAGCCAGATCCAGGGTCGCGCGAAGATCCGCGATCTCATTGCGCAGTTCATGGTCGGCGCTGTCGGTGTAGACGCGCATGTCCTTCACGGCGGCGGTGATGGAGGTGTGGACCGCCGCTTCGATGGCGGAGGTGAGGCGGCTCTCCAGATCGGTCGCCGACGCCGCGGCCTCCTGCCGTAGCGCCATGAGCAGGGCCTTCCCCTCTTCCAAGAGGTTCTCCATGACCTCGCGGTGGTGCTACTGCCGAGCAGCTTGGAGGCGAGTGTGGGGGTGGGGAAAGGACTCCAGGGCCGGATCTAGGGATCTGATACCAGATTTGTTAGTGAACTACTAGCAAGTACAGATCGAGTGGGGAATTGTCTAGTTCATAGCCGCGGAATTGCTACGGAAAGTAAGAGAGGATTCAGATTACAAGCATCGGCCGCAGCCGTGTCCAATTCGCCAATCAATTCAGAAGCTAACCGAGACTATATGTAGTTGCCGTCCTTGTAACGTGGGTTCGGTCGACGAAGACGTTTGTCGGGCTAGGCCTTGTCTTCATGGGCTTCTGGTGGGCCGTTACTAGGCCGATGCCTAACACCCCAGCCCAGACCCCGGCCAGTGGATGGAGAAAAAGCTCCCTCTCCCTCCTCCCAGTCAACCGTTCGTAGGTACAGTTCTAGCCGTTGCCGAGGCCATCATGCCGCGCCAGAGCGCGTGCGTAAGCACCGCGGTACCCGCCCGTATGCCCCATGCGTCCATAGCCCCCGCCGGAGCTGCCGTGCCCGGGATCTTCCCGCCACTGTCGATTTCGGAATGGCACTCTCCCGCTCTCCCCTGAGCCTATAAAAGGCCCCCTTCAATGCCCAGTGAAGCACACCACCGCAGCACTTCTCCCCAGTCACTTTCTCTTCTTCTCCCGCTCGAAATCGTCCGAGTTCTGGGAAGTCGTTCCGCCGTAGGTCAGAGGACTCCGGCCACCGTTGGAGGAGCCACCGGTGCGAGGAGGAGGAGTCGACCCGCCGCCGCCGTTCTGCTTCCTCTCCATCGACCCCTGCTTCCTCTCCGCCCAGCCCCGTGATGCGTTTGATGGCGCCCAGTTGACGAGGGAGATTATTCTTCTTTGTTCCCCGGCAACGGCGCCAGAAAAGAGGCTACTGGCGTGCAGTTGATGGTCCTTGTGCGTGGTGAATGACCAGCCCGTTGGGAACCCCAAGAGGAAGGTGTGATGAGTACAGCAGCTAATTTTCCCTCAGTTAAGAAACCAAGGTATGTCGATCTTGGAGAGGAGAGACAAACGACTGAAGGTGATGTGGACTGGCTTAGTGACACTCCAACAAGGGCGCACTTGTTGACTCATCTTCGGCCAGAAGCAACGTGGAACCTGCACACACACAACCAAGTACTTTGTTCCCAACTTACGATGAGGTTGTCAATCTCACCGGTTTGCTTGAAACAAAGGTTATGAGCGTATCGAGTGGAAAACAATATAGTATGCGAGTAAAGTAAACAGTGCGAGTAAAGTAAACAGGTGATAGCAATATGATGGAAAAAGGACCGGGGTCCACAGTTCACTAGTGGTGTCTCTCCATAGATAAAATAACACATGCTAGGTAAACAAATTACAGTTGGGCAATTGATAGAATAAAGATAAACGTGATATGTCAAGAAGATCACTATGAGATTTACTCTGGGCATTACAACAAAATACATAGACCGCCATCCAACTGCATCTATGACTAATAATCCACTCCTGGGGATATCAATCCGAACACCCCATGACTATTATGTTGTGAACAACAGATAATTGCATTAAGCAAAATGTGTAATGTAAACAAAGCATATGCCCTTGAGCATATGAATGTTGTTTTCTCCCTAGTAGCAACAGCACATCTACAACCTTAGAGGTTTCTGTCACTCCCCCAGGTTAAATAGAGACATGAACCCACTATCGAGCATAAATACCCCCTCTTGGAGTCACTAGCAACTACTCGGCCAAGATAGCTACTAACAACGGAGAGCATGCAAGATCATAAACAACATAGAGATAACAAAAGATAATATTTAGTACAGCAACTCAATCATAAACACCAATATTCATCGGATCCCAACAAACCAAACATGTAGAATTACATAACGGTGATCTCAATCATGTAGGGCAGCTCATGAGATCTAAACATGAAGCACATGGTGGAGAAGACAACCATCTAGCTACTGCTATGGACCCATAGTCCAAGGTAGACTACTCACTCATCGCTCCGGAGGCAAGCATGGCGATGAAGAAGACCTCCGGTGGTGATTCCCCTCTCTGGCAGGGTGCCGGGAAGAGCTTCTGGACCCTCCCGATCTTTGGGTCGACGGCGGCGGCGGATCGTGATGTGTTCTTTAAAAGTGATCGGGTACTTAGGTTTTTTCCGTCGGGGGGTCTTTATAGGAGAAGGGGCGATGTCAGAGGAGGGCCCAGGTGCCCTCACACCATGGTGGCACGGCCAGGGGCTGGGCCGCGCCACCCCTGCGTGTGGGGCCCTGGTGGCTCCCCTCCTACTCTCCTTCGGATCTCTGGAAGCTTCCGGGTAAAATAAGACTTCAGGAACTTGTTTCGTCCAATTCCGAGAATATTTCCTGTGTATCACTTCTGAAACACAAAAACAGCAGAAAACAGGGAACTGGCACTGTGGCAACTCGTTAATAGGTTAGTTCCAGAAAATGCATAAAAGTGCCACGAAGTGAAATGAAACAGTAGGCAAATGGTGTAAAAACAAGCATGGATCATCAAAAATTATAGATACGTTGGAGACGTATCAAGCATCCCCAAGCTTAACTCCTGCTCGTCCTCGAGTAGGTAAGTGATAACAAAAGAATAATTTTTGAGGTGACATGCACCTACACAATCTTGATCATATATGTAAGCATTTGTGAGCTGGGATCATAAGAACTTAAAACATGGGCATGAAGATATAATCTTGACAATAAGAACTTGGCAACCATGTTGTAAACATGCAAATGAACACAAACAAAAGATCATGAAAATAAAACAATGAAAGTCAAACGTGTGTTCAAATCATAAGGAAAACATACAAATGGTTTTCAGCTTGTCCTTCAAAAAGAGCAAAACATAAATGCATAGGACACCTTCAAGTTTAAGAGGGCGACTAGATACAAATAATTTAAGAACAAGTGAAACCAACAATATGAATCAATCAATGAAAACTTTGGGACAATGCACATTATACTAAGAATGACAACTATGCTCTCTTATGGTGCATAAAGAAAGAAGGTGGTGACTCAACATAAAAGTAGAAGAAAGGCCCTTCGCAGAGGGAAGCAGTGATTGCAAATTTTATAACCTTCAAAAAATTATGGTACTTACCGGCTTTGAGCTCTCATTGCCCCCATCATAAGCATCTTGAATGGTTAAAGTTAATGCGAGAACAATTATGATGCATATGCTTGACAAATCATAAGTTGAAAACCTCGTGCCCCGTGAATACGAGTACCCAAACCTCATGCTACTTTACTTAGAGTCCCAAGCAAGGCTCTTGTCATTGTAAGTATATGCATATCATTGAGAACCGCCAATGGGGTACCTCCGTGCCCGATGACATGGAACAAGCCCACACCAAAATGACAGGACAAGCAGACAATGAACACCTCGACATCTCTTTTATTTGCCATTTGTTTAGCTTTTTATTGTGAGATGCGTCGTCGAATGTTCACCATGGGTATGCTGCAAATTTCCACCATGAATTATGCATGGCTTAGATTGGCGGCCCGGCGTTTCCCTAACACATATAAAAACTCCATGATCCCCACAAGATTCCCAATTCATTTCACACCGCGGGCATCCATAAACAAAAGATCACGATATCAACTCAAATAGAAGTGCAATGTTGAAAGCTTGCCCATGACAGCATGGCTGGGCTAGAATCCAACTTACAACTTGCAAGCATAACAACTCAACATAAGAGACCACAATGTCAAATTTTTAAGAACAGGAAAAAGTAAAGTGTGCCTTCCGGTTCGTGAGAGCTTTACTGACCGAATTTCGCATAACACTGGTAAGAGTTTAATTTGAAGAGAAAATAAAAGCAAGTCAAATTTACTTGGAATAGCAAATTGCTAGTAGGTATGTATGGTGGACACTTTGGAAAAACTTTGGCTTTTAGGAGTTGGATGCACGAGTAGAGCTCATACTCAGTATAAGGCGAGGGCTAGCAAAAGACTGGGAGCGACCAACTAAGAGAGCAATAATGGCCATAATCATGCATAGTGACAAAGCGACACTAAAAGAAGCATAAGATGGCATCAAAAGTCAAAAACTAAATGATCATAGAGGCTATTGGCGACTTTGTAAGAGTCTAACATGTGTGAGCATGCGCCAAGTCAACCCAAATAAAGCATCAAGGAGAAAACCAAAATAATGCTTCCATAAAATAAAAACAACGCATGATTTTTTTCAAAGGCTCATTAAGCAATCTCAGTTATTTGAGACAAGTCATGCTACAGTAAAACCACTAAGCATACTATCAAGAAGACATCAAGCATGACATGAAAAAGCCTAAGCCGCAGTCTACACAAGCTCCTTCTTGTACCACTATTTTGCATAAAGCTTTTTCTCTTTTCCAACACCATTTGAAATTTTTAAAGACACCTCTTTTGATGAAAACCAATAAAGATCAGAGGAAAAAATACACCTTGATGAAAAGATATGACAAGGTCTGAATGCAAATCAAGGTGAAAACGAAAACCAAAAGCAGTAGCAGAAAAAGAAGAACACTCGATTTTTAATAAGAGTGAAAACTAGAGCGTTCTTGGCAAATGAAAACGAGTACATCTCCTCCAAAGGGAAATTTGTTGGGGTCCAACCATTTATTGCAGCAAACAAACAAACTAAACCAACTAAGAAAACTAAAACAACTGACGCTCCAAGAAAAACACATAGTGCATGAAGCAATAAAAATATAGTGTCTTGAAAGGTGACCTGATTTTTGCCGATGAAGAAGGGGTGCCTCGGGGGCATCCCCAAGCTTTGACGCTTGTACTTCTTGGATATTTCTTGGGGTGATGCATGGGCATCCCCAAGCTTGAGCTTTTGTCCATTCTTCAACTCATCTCATCATTCTCTAATCCCTACACTTGAAAACTTCCTTCATACAAAACTAAACACAATTCTATTAGCAACATTAGTGTAAGCATAACATATAATCAACCTCTTTTTTGCTTCAGGTTTCAACTCAAAACCACCATATATATATAGCAAATACTACTGTAGCAACCTCCCCAAAATTTCCATGATCAAAAGAACTCAAAAGAAAGCGATAAAGTGGCAAAAACAAATATTGGCAGAAATCTGTCAAAACTGAACAGCTGACAACGGTCGAATTTTTGAGGGGTTTTATGTTGCTCAAATCAAAAAGTGTTCAACTAACGAAAGTTTGGATATAACCTGGGGCATATGCACAAGAAATCGCAGGTCCAAAAGATAAACAGAGAATTTATACGAATATTTACGGCGAAGCACCGAAAACAGTTTCAGGACAGCAACATCCCCAAATCTTTACCTCACTCAAATTAGAGGCTTCTCTTGGCACAAAAACGAAATAAACAAGATAAGGAGCGGTCATTACAGTAGTAATTACTTCCAAGACTCAAATAAAAGAAAAAGTACTGAAAATAAAACATTGGGTTATCTCCCAAGAGTGCTTTTCTTTAACGCCTTTGAGCTAGGCGCAGAAAATTGCGAATCAAGTAATATCAAGAGATGAAGCATCAAGCTCATAATTTGCTCTAAGAATAGAGTCAAAAAGTAATTTCTTTCTTTTCCTAGGGAAGTGTTCCATACCTTTCTTTAGTGGAAATTGATATTTGATAGTGCCTTCCCTCATATCAATGATGGCACCTACAGTTCGAAGAAAGGGTCTTCCCAAAATAATAGGACATGAAGCATGGCATTCAACGTCCATAACAAGAAAATCAACGGGAACAAGGTTATTGTTAACCACAATAAGAACATCATTAATCCTTCCCAAAGGTTTCTTCTTAGCAACATCAGCAATAGGAACATCAAAATAACACTTTTCAAGCGGTGGTAAATCAAGCATGTCATAAATCTTTCTAGGCATGATAGAAATACTAGCACCTAGATCACATAAAGCATGGCAATCATAACCATTAACATGCATATCAATGATGGGTTCCCAACCATCTTCTAACTTCTTGGGAACGGAAGCTTTTTTCTTCAACTTTTCATCCCTAATTTTTATGAGAGCATTGGTAATATGCTTAGTAAAAGCAACATTTAAAGAACTAGCATTGGGAGTCAAAGCAAGCTTTTGCAAGAACAAAATAACTTCAGATATATTGCAGCCATCAACATCAAAATCATTAAAAGAAGTAGAGCTATCATCTCCCACACTCCGAAAAATTTCAGCACTCTTTTGAGAAAAAGTTTTGGCAGTTTTAGGCTTTTTAACACAAGGAGTGGGAGTTTTCTCTACCCCAATCAAAGTAAGAGGATTGCTAGCATTAGGAGCAACATCATTAGAGGTAGTAATGGTACATACCTTCATCTCTCTAGCCATCTCATCTTCTCTTTCCCACCTGGCATGCAATTCCGCTAACAATCTAATATTTTCATCAATTCCAACTTGAAAAGCATTAGCGGTAGCAAAAACATTGTTCTCTTTCACATCATTGGGAAACACTTTTAATTTCAGAAGTTCAACATCATGAGCAAGGCTATCAACTTTAGAAGCAAGAATATCAATTTTGCCTAACTTTTCCTCAACAGACTTATTAAAAGCAGTTTGCTTACCGATGAAGTCCTTAAGCATTACCTCAAGCTCGGAGGGCGCGGCCCTAGTGTTGTTGTAGGAGTTACCATAAGAATTACCATAACCATTAACATTGGTAGAAGGATATGGCCTATAATTGTTACTAGCAAAATTGTTCCTATAAGCATTGTTGTTAAAATTATTGTTTCTAACGAAATTCACATCAACATGCTCTTCTTGAGCAACCAGAGAGGCCAAAGGAACATTATTAGGATCAACTTGAGTCCTATCATTAGCAAGCATAGCCATAATGGTATCAATCTTATCATTCAAGGAAGAGGTTTCCTCAACAGAATTTACCTTCTTACCTTGTGGAGCTCTCTCGGTGTGCCATTCGGAATAATTTACCATCATGTTGTCGAGTAGCTTTGTTGCGGCGCCCAAGGTAAGGGACATAAAAGTGCCTCCAGCAGCTGAATCAAGTAGGTTCCTCGAAGAAAAATTCAGTCCTGCATAAAAAGTTTGGATAATCATCCAAGTAGTCAGTCCATGAGTGGGGCAATTCTTTATCATAGATTTCATTCTTTCCCAAGCTTGAGCAACATGTTCATTATCAAACTGAGTAAACTTCATAATATTGCTACGCAGAGATATAATCTTAGCAGGAGGATAGTATCTACCAATAAAAGCATCCTTACACTTAGCCCATGAATCAATACTATTCTTAGTCAAAGACAACAACCAATCTTTAGCTTTTCCTCTCAAAGAAAAAGGAAACAACTTGAGCTTAATAATATCACTTTCTACATCCTTATATTTCTGCACCTCACATAGCTCAACAAAATTATTGAGATGAGCTGCAGCATCTTCAGTACTAGCACCAGAAAATTGCTCTTTCATAACAAGGTTCAACAAAGCAGGCTTAATCTCATAAAAGTTTGCAGTAGGAACAGGTGGCTTAATAGGAGTGCAGATAAAATCACTATTGTTCGTGCTAGTGAAGTCACACAACTTGGTGTTTTCAGGATTGGCCATTTCAGCAAAACGAAAGTAAACAAGTAAAAACAACTACCAAGGATTCTAATTTTTTTGGGTTTTTGATATAAAGCAATGCAGGTAAAATAAATAAAGTAAAGCAAAACAATAACAAAGTAAAGGATATGCGTGCGAAAACTCCCCTCGCAGAAGTCTTCTACTTCCTCCCCAGCAACGGCGCCAGAAAAGAAGCTGATGCGTTTGATGGCGCCCAGTTGACGAGGGAGATTATTCTTCATTGTTCCTCGGCAATGATGCCAGAAAAGAGGCTGCTGGCGTGCAGTTGATGGTCCTTGTGCGTGGTGAATGACGAGCCCGTTGGGAACCCCAAGAGGAAGGTGTGATGAGTACAGCAGCTAATTTTCCCTCAGTTAAGAAACCAAGGTATGTTGATCTTGGAGAGGAGAGACAAACGACTGAAGGTGATGCGGACTGGCTTAGTAACACTCCAACAAGGGCGCACTTGTTGACTCGTCTTCGGCCAGAAGCAACGTGGAACCTGCACACACACAACCAAGTACTTTGTTCCCAACATACGATGAGGTTGTCAATCTCACCGGTTTGTTTGAAACAAAGGTTATGAGCGTATCGAGTGGAAAACAATATAGTATGCGAGTAAAGTAAACAGTGCGAGTAAAGTAAACAGGTGATAGCAATATGATGGAAAAAGGACCAGGGTCCACAGTTCACTAGTGGTGTCTCTCCATAGATAAAATAACACATGCTGGGTAAACAAATTACAGTTGGGCAATTGATAGAATAAAGATAAACGTGATATGTCAAGAAGATCATTATGAGATTTACTCTGGGCATTACAACAAAATACATAGACCGCTATCCAACTGCATCTATGACTAATAATCCACTCCCGGGGATATCAATCCGAACACCCCATGAGTATTAAGTTGCGAACAACAGATAATTGCATTAAGCAAAGTGTGTAATGTAAACAAAGCATATGCCCTTGAGCATATGAATGTTGTTTTCTCCCTAGTAGCAATAGCACATCTACAACCTTAGAGATTTCTGTCACTCCCCCAGGTTAAATAGAGACATGAACCCACTATCGAGCATAAATACCCCCTCTTGGAGTCACTAGCAACTACTCGACCAAGATAGCTACTAACAACGGAGAGCATGCAAGATCATAAACAACATAGAGATAACAAAAGATAATATTCAGTACAGCAACTCAATCATAAACACCAATATTCATCGGATCCCAACAAACCAAACATGTAGAATTACATAACGGTGATCTCAATCATGTAGGGCAGCTCATGAGATCTAAACATGAAGCACATGGTGGAGAAGACAACCATCTAGCTACTGCTATGGACCCATAGTCCAAGGTAGACTACTCACTCATCGCTCTGGAGGCAAGCATGGCAATGAAGAAGACCTCCGGTGGCGATTCCCCTCTCCGGCAGGGTGCCGGGAAGAGCTTCTGGACCCTCCTGATCTTCGGGTCAACGGCGGTGGCGGATCGCGACGTGTTCTGGAAAAGTGATCGGGTACTTAGGTTTTTTCCGTCGGGGGGTCTTTATAGGCGAAGGGGCGATGTCAGAGGAGGGCCCAGGTGCCCTCACACCATGGTGGCACGGCCAGGGGCTGGGCCGCGCCACCCCTGCGTGTGGGGCCCTGGTGGCTCCCCTCCTACTCTCCTTCGGATCTCTGGAAGGTTCCGGGTAAAATAAGACTTCAGGAACTTGTTTCGTCCAATTACGAGAATATTTCCTGTGTATCAATTCTGAAACACAAAAACAGCAGAAAACAGGGAACTGGCACTGTGGCAACTCGTTAATAGGTTAGTTCCGGAAAATGCATAAAAGTGCCACGAAGTGTAACGAAACAGTAGGCAAATGGTGTAAAAACAAGCATGGAGCATCAAAAATTATAGATATGTTGGAGACGTATCACCCCGCCATCGAGCCGTTCTTCTCTGCAACATCGGTGAGCCTCTGCCCTGTCCGAGCTAGACGATGACCGTATGCCGTTGGATCTGGATCCAATGGTAGCGTACCGGTTCAGTGTTATAAAACAGGACTGACCAGTGGGCCACCCCTGTCAGGTCTAAAATCGAACCCTTTCCCACTGGGGAATTCACAGTTGGGCCGGCCCGTTCGGATTTCGCTCGTGTGGCCCAGCTTCAGTTAGATTCATTCAGTTAACTTTTTTTTCAGCCAGCGAGTTATTTAAAATTATTTACAGACCCTGTTTTCAAATTGAAATTCCTAGAGTTTTAGAAATGCGTTTTCAACAAATAAATATTTGTTGGAAAGCTCAGAACCTTATCTAGCCCCTGGAATTAGTTTGAACCTATTTAGACCTAGCGATTTAATCTAATAAATATAACTAACCTGCAGCTATTTAACCATAGGAAAATCCTAGAAATTTAAATAGAACTCAAAGTATTTTGAAATCAGTTTTCTAAAGTCACCAACTTAGTTACCTACTTGTTCCTGCAGCCATTGTAACTTGTGACCTTTTGGAGATATTAATTACCTCCTTTAGTCCAATTATAATCGGTAGCATAAGAATTTATGAACTCAACCTATCCCTAAAATTTTTACTAAACACCAATTGCTAGGCTACCTATCCAAATATCCCTCTTTATGTACTAACCTTAGTACTTGTGATCCTATGCAAGTGTTTGAAAATTTTAATACTACATGGCAGATTTTAGAAACTCAACTTGCACACTTAATTTGAACTATGAAGAAAACTTTGGAAACCAACCCAATGGAATCAAACATTGGTATCTCTGCTTAAAAACATGTGTGTATGCTTGTAGTGCTGTTTGTATTGGTTTAGTGATTGTGTGCATTTTGTTTATCGTTAATAGATGCTAGTGTTGCGGAAGAAGATCTTGAGGGAGGATTTTATCAAGAAGAAGACTACTACCCCGGACACTTTGCCAACCAAGGCAAGCCATCTTTAGAATCATACCCAAATGCCTAGTTTTCCTATTGCATATTCCTTTGTTTTTAAGTAAATTGCATGATTGAATTGCTAGCATAGAATAGTAGTTGTGTAGTGATATCTTACTTAGCAAGAGTATCAAACTGAGTTTATCCGACACTTCCTTAGTTGTAGCATCACTCATAGTAGTTGCTTAGTCCCTAATAAAATTGAAGTCATCTATAGGGGAACTCTATTTGAAAGTGGTGACTGATACGTCTCCAACGTATCCATAATTTTTGATGCTCCAATGCTTGTTTTTACACCATTTGGTTAGTGTTTCGTTACACTTCGTGGCATTTTTATGCATTTTCCAGAACTAACCTATTAACGAGATGCCACAGTGCCAGTTCCCTGTTTTCTGCTGTTTTTGTGTTTCAGAAAAGTTACACAGGAAATATTCTCGGATTTGGACGAAACAAAAGCCAGACGTCCAGATATTCACAGGAGTTTCCAGAGAACCGAAGAGGAGACGGAGCCGAGCCAGAGGGTAGCCCCACCACCAGGGGGCGTGGCCTGGCCCTGGCCCATGCCGGCCTGTGGTGTGGCCCCCCTGGTCCACCTCTGACGCCGCCCCTTCACCTATAAAGACCCCCCGACAGGAAAAACCTAAAGAGCCGATCACTTTTCCAGAAACATATCGTGATCCGCCGCCGTTGTCGACCCGAGATTGGGAGGGTCCAGAAGCTCTTCCTGGCACCCTGCCGGAGAGGGGAATCGCCACCGGAGGTCTTCTTCATCGCCATGCTTGCCTCCGGCGCGATGAGTGAGTAGTCTACCTTGGACTATGGGTCCATAGCAGTAGCTAGATGGTTGTCTTCTCCACCATATGCTTCATGTTTAGATCTCGTGAGCTGCCTTACATGATCGAGATCACCGTTATGTAATTCTACATGTTGTGTTTGTTGGGATCTGATGAATATTGGTGTTATGATTGAGTTGATGTACTAAATTTTATCTTATGTTATCTCTATGTTGTTTATGATCTTGCATGCTCTCCGTTGTTAGTAGCTATCTTGGCCGAGTAGTTGCTAGTGACTCCAAGAGGGGGTATTTATGCTCGATAGTGGGTTCATGCCTCTATTTAATCTGGGGGAGTGACAAAAACCTCTAAGGTTGTAGATGTGCTGTTGCTACTAGGGGAAAACAACATTCATATGCTCGAGGGCATATGCTTTGTTTACATTACACACTTTGCTTAATGCAGTTATCTGTTGTTCGCAACTTAATACTTGTGGAGTTCTCGGATTGATTCGCCACAAGTGGATTATTAGTCATAGATGCAGTTGGATGGCGGTCTATGTATCTTGTTGCAATGCCGAGAGTAAATCTCATAGTGATCCTCTTGACATATCATGTTGTCTTTATTCTATCAATTGCCCAACTATAATTTGTTTACCCAGCATGTTTTATTTTATCTTATGGAGAGACACCACTAGTGAACTGTGGACCCCGGTCCTATTTCCTTTATATTGCTATCACCTGTTTACTTTACTCGCATACTACTATTGCTTTCCACTCGATACGCTCATTCCTTTGTTTCAAGTAAACCGGTGAGATTGACAACCTCATCGTAAGTTGGGAACAAAGTATTTGGTTGTGTTGTGTGCAGGTTCCACGTTGCCGCTCGCAAAGCAAAGCTTGGACGAGGCGCCCTATAAATTGTCCAAAGCTATCGTGAAGCTAGCAGGCATCACCTTCTGGAGTTTGACTTTTTCCTGGACTGACAAACCTTGGTTTCTTTCTGAGGGAAAAACTTGCTGCTATGCTCATCATACCTTCCTCTTGGGGTTCCTAACTGGACAGTGAAAAACTATCAACACCGCGCCGCATCAGTGACTTGAACTTGAAAGCTTGAATTGGAGACTATTTATACATGTTGGATTTCCGGAAGAAAATAATCTTGAATAAGGACTATGGAATGCATTTTGAAATGATAATGAGTGATGTACTATGTGAGCCAACCATACCGTACAACCACACTACCCCTATATGGGAAAGGGCTTAGTCCGTAGTTTGTCTGCGTTAGTATGGGAGACCTCATTGAACTTATAGGGGATGGATCCCGCGGGACGCCCCCGAAGCCGGGACTTGCCATAGCTGTGGTGAAGGATTTCATAGACTATGGGAGTCCAAAATACAACACTCTGTAGCCGGTAAAACTATGAGTTCCATTCCGTCTCTGGACTCTTAGGGAGGATCCTATACTAAAGTAGGCAAGTGAAAGATTTTGTTTGATTATCTGAACCCCGCATACTTTGTGTATGATGATCCGTGGATTGTTCCCGGTAGATGGATTAAATCTTGTGGGTAAAGTGTACCCCTGTACAGAGGTTTCAAAACTATTCGAATAGCCACGTCCGCGGTCATGGACAGTTGGCAAGCTGTACTTGTCATGGTTTCATCAATAGATCTACCTTAGAGGTAGGTGTATGGCGGTTTGTGGAAGGGGGTGAACATGGCGGAGCGATCCGGGACGGTGGTAGCACAAGTTTACCCAGCTTCAGATCCCGCAACGGTGGCGAGACCCTACGTGCTGCTATAATTCACTATATGGCAACAAGTGCTCAGTTACAATGATGGGTTGGCTGTTTCGCTATGCGATTGGCCGTAAGATTGTCTGGTGCCTCAAGGGCTGCTCCACGCCGGGCTTATAAAGGCGCCTGGCATGGGCTACACGATGGTACCGGAGCAGATACAACTTGGAGTCCTAGACTAAGTCCTATGTGTGTACTACAAGGCAACCCGCCATGGGCCTGTCTTTGAATCCGCCATAAGCGCCTACGTCCAGTACCGCCATGGTATCTCCAGCAACTGGGCCGCCCGATAGGCAATCCGCCATACCACCCTTGATGGGCCACCCTGGCTTGCTGGTTTAGGACTACATCGCTGGTATACCCATTTGGTATATCCCCAACAGTAGCCCCCAGGGAACTTCAAGATCGCCATCTCTATCCGTCATGCTGCGTTCTAGGCGAAGTATATCCGCCATAGCTCCTCTTCGGTTCTGTGTTTGGATGGCGGTTTCTTGATGTTCCTTCTTCCATCCATCAATCCGCCGCAAACAGCGGATCAGGCGACGTAGTTTTGACTCAGCGAGATTTCTGGGACCCGTTGGATCATACCATAGAAATCCGCCGTAAATTCTAGCACGTAGTTCCTTCTAGGGCAAGGCTTACAGTGCGTGCACTATTTTTACCGAAGTTACCTTTTTACCCCTGGACACGTGTCATCTGATTAGGGTTTCTGCGATTAGGACGAGCGGTAGTGATGGCGGGCACGAATCTCGAGGTCTGGGGTCTATATATACCCCAGCCTCTCACCCCCGGCCGGTCACCCCTCATTTGCCTCCGACGCATTCTCTCTCCTCAGCGCCTCCACGAGAGCTCCGTCATCTCCGACGATCCACCGCGGAAGACCTCACCGCCGGTGGCCTTTTCTGCCACAAGCTAGCATCATCTTCCTTGTCTTCGCTCGAAATCTTGGAAGTCATTTCCGCCACTCCTCTAGCCGCCATGGAACCAGAATCACCTCACCAAGCTTCAAAGTCTGAAGCCGCTGAAGGTTCAGCATGGTCATCTGACATGGAATCCGCCATGCCCGAGACCTCGGGAGGTAACTGGGAACCTTGCAATCTAGATGAGGAAACTCTTTCTTCGCTGGAGTGAGAAGGACGTGTAGCTGCCAAGGAGATCTCTAGATGGTGGGTTCATCCTGGTGCAATAATGCCAGCTCCTTCAGATGGAGAGGTCGTTATGCTGAAGTCCCACATCGACCGAGGCCTCAGCCTTCCGCCATCCTACTTCCTGAAGGGTGTACTTCGGCACTTCAGGTTACAGCTTCATCACATTGCACCGAATAGCTTCACCACAATAGCGGGATTTGTCGCATTGTGCGAGGGGTATATGGGTATCAACCCACGCGGAGACTTATTCCGCTTATATTTTAACATCTGCCACAACTGGGACGCGAACGGAGATCCTCGCAATTGCGGGTCGGTTTCCTTTGTTCCTTGGAGCGGGAAATCATACCCCTATATTACCCCGCATGATTCTGCAAAGGGATGGTGGGGATCTTTCTTCTATCTGGCTGACCAGGCCCCTCCTGAAAGGAAGTACGGCCTGCGGTCTTTTGTTGATGGTCCCGCCATGGAGCAGGATAGTTGGGGTGTCATGGACGATTTTACCATGGACGACGAATGCCAACTATGCTCACGACACATTTCAAAACTTGTCTTTTCTGGGCTGATAGGTGCTGACACCATCCATTGCTGGATCTCACAGCAGATTCAGCCTCTTCAGTACCGCCCAGTCCTGATGTGTGAGTATAGCGGGATTGACGATCCTCAGCGCTACTCCAAGGAGGAGCTTTCTGCTGAAGAAATTGAGCACCGAATCCGCAACATCATTAAGGTGGGATGGGATGAGCCTTTGAAGCTGAGGATCCCCATGTACGAGAATGGCAGTTGCCCAGAGGTGAGTGTTTCCCTGTTCCGCCACAACCGTTTTCTTTCCTTGAATAACTTGGAATCTTTCTACAGCTTTCTTCCCTTCCGCCATCCAAGCTGAACCGTCCCGTCCGTTATCTCCGGACGAAAGAGCTTACTGACGATGAGGACGAAATATCCTCATCTCCAAAAAGACGAAGGATGGCGGAAGAAGAGATTGTGGCGGACGAGCCCATAGCGATGGTACCCCGCCACGTTCGCAGTGTAGGTGGGCGCATACATGGACTGGGCAAGAGAGTTATCTCTCGCCATCCGTCCCCCGCTCTACGTGGTCACCTGGACACTGTGCCTGAGCATTCCGCCACTATCAACTTGCCAGAGCGGAAGTAAGGAAAATCCATGACTCGTTATGATCTGTGCTTCCATACCACATATAACTTAACTTGCTCTGGTCCATTACTTATTTTGCACATAGGAGAAGGAAAGTTGCTGGCCAGAAGCCTCCAAGGACTAAGCCATCTCCTGCTGCCGTGCCTCCGACACCTAATGCTCCTGCCCGCCCAACTAGACCTTCCTCTTCTACCCAAAGGGCTAGTAAGATGGCGGATGCCCCAGAGAAAGATGCTGGGCCTTCCAACCATCCTGCTAAAAGTACAAAGAAGGTGAGCTTCAGCGGGAAGGCAGTTGAGGTGGGCACAGGAGCTGGGGAGGCCCCAAAGTGGAAGAAGAAATCGGAAGCTCTTTTCTGTCTTGGCCACTTGCAAGAGGAGGCCAACAACCATGTATCAACCACTATGGCAGCATTTGTTCAGAGAACCAGCATTGTTAAAGAGGTATGTACTCCCAGTAGCCCCCGAGCGCCATGGCGGATTCACATAGAAGATTCACCATGGAGCTCTAAGAGAAACTATTGTAAACTTTTTCATAGCATAGCCCCCGAGCGCTGTCATATTTATACAGTGCTCTGTAGAGAACTTGAAATTTTTACACTGAGTAGCCCCCGAGCGTTATGGCGGATTATCCGGCATAAAGCTCTAAAGAAGACAAAAAATCAGTATAAGTAGCCCCCGAGCGTTATGGCGGATATCTATCCAGCATAATGCTCTAAGAGTGACTAAAAAATCATCATGGGTAGCCCCCGAGCATTTTGGCGGATAATTATCTGGCATAAAGCTCTAAGAGTGACTAACACTTCATATCATTTTGCCAAAATTACAAGAAAGTCGTAGAGGACCTGGTCCAGGTTGTCAGCTCGCAAGAGAAGGAGTTGGCAACTAAAAGCGCTCTTGTGGCAGACTTACAGCAGTAGCTTGAGAATAGCGGTAATTTACTTTGACAAATTGAAGTTCTTTTATGCTTATTCGATCAACACTGCGCTGATACTTCCGCCATGCAGATGCTGCCAAGCTCAAGTCCACACTTGAGGGGGTGGAGAAGGGCCACGCCATTGCGATGGAGGGGCTGCAGCAGCAGCTCTAGAAATCACTGGCCGCAAACACCGACCTCGAGGAGCAGCTAAAGGACCAGGAGCGCCAGAGCCTGAAGAAGGACAAGGAGATAGAGGATCCCCGCAAAGCCGCCGCCGAATTTGAAAAACGGCGTGATGGCTTTAACGAGGTCCTCAATCACTTCCAGGAGACCCTTCTAGGTATCAATGACTTTTCCATACTGTAAAATATGCAATCTTTTGTTATGCCGAATATGACGCATCTTCGTCTTCCGCTATGCAGCAACCCTGGAGCAAGGCGAGGTGGACTCCACCGCGGGCTTGCGCATGGCCACCGACGTAGCGAAGAAGGAGCTAGATGGCCTCCTCAACGCTGGTCGCCAGGCGTGCAGGAGCCTACAGATAGCGGGCTCAGCTGGCCTCTCCGCCATCGCGCTGACTCAGAAGCTGCTGCTTGTGCCGGGTCTAGTGGTGGACTGGAAACAGTCCTCTGCTTGGGGTGGTGCCAGGACTGCATTAACCTTGGCGAAGGCCCACTACCCTGAGCTGGACCTGGACCTGATCACCTCGGGCATCCCAGAGAGTGGCGAGGACGGAGTGCCGGTGGACGAGGCCGACATCCGGCAAAGCGTGCTTGGATACGATCAGCTGTGTGCCCTGGGCACTCAGCTGAACGTATACTATGAAGCATACGATTTGCCGGGGTCCCCAAGTCAAGCTTTGGCGTCAGTCTCTGCAGCCACCGCTGGTGCTGATGGCGGTGAAGAGGTGTCTTCTGGTGTTCCGCCGTCCTCTTAGACTGTACCCTGCTGTCATGGGAATTTAGAGACAGTAGCCATGGGGAGGCTTATCGGAGGGGCTCGACGTTGGTGACGATGGGTCCGGCTCGGGATTGTGCCAACAGAGACACCTCGGTTTACCCAGGTTCAGGGCCCTCCCGGTTGGAGGTAAACCCCTACTTCCTGCCTGCTTCGTATTGATTGGATAGTAACGAGTACAATGCTCCTTGAGCTGTTCGGCTAGAGGAGGAAGAAGAAGATCGGATATCCCCTATGCTAAGGGTCCAGGCCCCCTTATATAGACAGGGGCCTGGTTACAGGTTTAGGTAGCGACTCGGCCGGCTGCCGGCTCCTCGGCGTCGGCGTCCTTGGCGTGATCCTCTGGCCCTGCTCTGGCAAAGGCACTTTATAAAGTGCCTTTCCCCTGGGCCGGCATCTGGAGGGCATATCCCTTCTCTTTTGCCTCGGATCCCATCGTGGGGAAGGGTCTTTGATCTCCCATTGGCTGGACGTGGTCGTGGCGCTCGTCACTCCCGTCCTACGCCCCTGCCGCTCTTGTCGGGACCATCCTACTTTAGGCCAGATAACCGTTGAGAGGCCTTGTCTTCATCGCCCGGCTCCAGTTCTCCTCGGTGGAGTCGCCAGCCGGCTGCTGGCGCAGCCGGCCTTTCGGGCGGAGCCGGTCTTCTCGTGCTGAAGCCGTGGAGACTCCTGGGATGCCAGCCGGCATATTGCCCGGCCCGTGGTGCGCCCCCTAAGTCATCCCCACGACACTAGCCCCCGAAACTGGCGAAGTCTTATGGGCTAGCATGGGGCTTCGGCGGGTTCCTCTTCTCGCCGAAGTCTTCCTCGTTCTCGTCGAAGTCCCAGGATTCCAGTCCGGCTTGGTCTCTCTAATCATTGAGGCTGGGCTTTGCAGAGTTCTCCCGGCCGTCTCGAGACGAGCTGGTTTCGAGATACGGCTCGGCTAGCGACCGCGAGCCAGTGAACCGCGAGCCGGCATGCTGCCTCCTGGGAACTTGCGCCGCTTCGAATCTCGTTCCCACGCGGCGGCCGGCGCAGCGCGCCAGTGGCCAGTCTTGTCACTTTGACTTCGGAATCCCCTCCGTCATAACTTCCCGAGTCGTCATGCGAGGTGGATCGGCATACGTCAGCGACGCGTCCCATCAACCCCTCCCACGATCCACTGCGGCAACTGCCATGGTGGCGCACGATGTGGAAGTTGGTTACTGAAACGTCGGGGGTTACCCTTTCGCTGCTCTCCTTTAAATACCGAGCGTGCTCGTTGCCCAGGGCGTCTCCCACATCTCCTTCGCGCTCGAGCCTTCTCTTCTTGAACCCGGCCCGACCATGTCGTCCCCTAGCCACCCCTCTGCCACCGGCGACAAGGTCCCGGAGGGGGACAGGAAGGAGGTTGAGGTGCCGGAGACGGCGCCCCCCGCATCCCGAAGATGCGGTCGCCCAAAAGGAAGCCGCAACAAGAGCACTCTTGAGGCCCTCACGGCGGAAGCCGCCACTGCCGCCTCTTCCTCCGTCACGCCCCAGACGACCGGAGCTCCCAGCGACGCGGGCATCCTGGAGAAGCGGAAGCCCGGCCGCCCGAAGGGGAGCGGGAAGAAGACTGCCCCCGCGGCGGTCGCTGCTCCTTCTTCGTCCCGCCGCCGCGGGCGGCCGCCGGGCAGCAAAAACAAGAAGGCCCCCGCTGTCTTTAGGGTCGACGCCACTCCCGCGGGGCCCCGTGCAACGGCTCCTCCTCTGCTAGGCCCCTCGCGGCCCTGGCTGGAGAAGCCGGCGCTCCAGCCGCCGGAGTACATCTCGGCGCAGGGATGGTCCACCTGCATCATCCCTGTGCTTGCTGGTGCCCGGGATCGTCTCCGCCTCCTGACCCAGTTCACCAGCTCGATGGAGGACCAGGAGATGGCTTGCGCCAAACTGCGGGAGTGCAGCGGTGGCCAGCCCACGTACCGCGTCGAGGTCTACTACGACGGCCAGGGGGTGTGCTACTTTCGCGACGGGTGGTCGAAGTTCTTCATCGACTATGGCGTGCACGAGGGTTGGTTCATCCTTCTCACCCGCCAAGATGAGACGGATGACTTCACCATCTGCCTCTTCGACGGCACCCTCTCCGCCTGTGCCTTTGCCGCCCAGCCGTGAGGGGTAGGCCTTGTCGACTTCCGACGCGGACTTCTCCGGGGCAAAGTCCATGCGGCGCTCACGCCGGGCCGAGGAAGGCGAGCCTCCCCGGGCTGGGAATGCTTGGGGCTCTTAGTGTAGCGATTTAGGAAGCTTTTGTAGTCCCCAAACTTTTGCTTAATGAAAACTTGTCTTTCTTTGTTTGCTGTGTAAATGTCTTTCTTCGCCTTGTGTTCTTGCCATCGCGCAAGTGCCTTCTGTTTGGCACCGTTGTGATGCGAATCCGTAGATAGGGACCGCGATGATCACTGGTTTGCGCGAACGCCTCGGGCAAGACCTTCCAGCCTTAGCGTAGAAAGAGCGGCGCTTCTGCTGGCCGGCTCCAAGAAGAGCGGGCTAGCTCCGGCTCCAACGCGGACGGAACAGTGCTTCTGCTGGCCGGCTCCAGGAAGGACGGACTAGCTCCGGCTCCAGCGCAGATGGAGCAGAGGCTGAGTCTTGTTTCGGCTTAGGCGAGGGTCGGAGCCGGCACGTTGCGTTTCCTTTCCTGGGCCTTCGCACGTTCCTTGCTGTAGTTGGAGCGGATTCCCCGGTTTCCGGCTCTAGCCGTTGCTTTGCGCGTGTTAGGTTTCGATTTCGTTGCTCGTTTGCTGATCGTGTCGCAGCGCCAAATGATCGGACAGCCGGCGAGGTACTGGAGCCAGCCCACTTCTGAGGGCCAATTCCCTTTCCCCCTAGCCCCCGAGTTTCGGGGTAGCTGGAATAACAACTAGCTCGAAACTGAGCTTTCGCGAATGATGCCAACGCCAAGCGAGGTAGCCCTAGATTCAAACCTCTTGGACGTGGCTTCTCGGCCCAAGCGTCGGAAGACTGTGACTATCAACTATTCGCTGGTTTTGCCCTCGCCCGGTTCCCTCAACTTTTTCCTTAATCTTCCCACCCTTCGGCCCTTCTACCCCCAACCGGCAGCCTGGTGCCGGTTGGTCTCCCTTGGGCCGGCAGCCGAATGCCAGCCTAGGGTGGGAGCGTGCCACAGAGTGAGAAGTAGTACTTCGGTCTATTGGGCCCCCGACTCGTGCTAACCAGCGCTTAGTTAGCAGACATTGCCCTTAACACCTGGTCGAGTGATTTTTCTACCGTTTGCGATTCTGCTCTGCGGCTTTCCTTCGTATGTGGCCTGCCGGCTCCTATCCGTCCGGCTATGCGGAGCCGGAAGGTGGAGGTTGGGCTCGAGACCTTCGTCATACGTAGTACTCATCCGACTGGTGAGAGATCGATCTTTTTCGGGGCTGCCGGCTGTGGCTCGGTGCCTGGAGCCGGCTGCCGGTCAAGTGAATAACGCAGGAAGCAAAACATACACGAAGTGTTTTCCTCGGAGCCAGCCGTAACTAGACGCTCCATTTTCCTTTATTCATTGACATGTTTTTCGGGGTACAAGCTTTTGCCTTAGCAGAAGAAAGGTCTTAGGAGACTGACATTCCAGGGACGCTCGGTCTCCTTGTCAGAGTTATCTGCCTTGTTCTTTCTGGGCTCTTGTGCGTCGATGAGGTAATATGCTCCATTGCCCAGCACCCGGCTGACAATGAACGGTCCCTCCCAGGGAGGAGACAGCTTGTGCATGCCTTTAGTGCTTTGGACCAGCCGGAGTACGAGATCACCTTCGCAAAACGCGAGCGGGCGAATTTTCCGACTGTGGTATCGTCCCAGCTGCTGCTGGTAGAGCGCTAATCTAGCCAAAGCCTGCTCTCGAGCCTCCTCGAGGAGGTCGATGCCATCTTCGCGAGCTTCTTTTGCTTGTTTCTCCGTGTACTGGACAATTCTGGGCGCGTCGAACTCAATGTCCGTGGGTAACACCGCCTCTGCTCCATAGACTAGGAAGAAAGGTGTGAAGCCGACAGAGCGATTTGGAGTGGTGCGCAGGCTCCAGAGCACTGCGGGTAGCTCTTCGACCCAACAACCGGCTGAGCGTTCGAGAGGCTCGACCAGTCTTGGTTTGATGCCGGCTAGGATCAGCCCATTTGCCTTCTCCACTTGTCCATTTGACTGAGGGTGCGCTACTGACGCTAAGTCCAGCCGGATGCCTTTCTGCCCACAGTAATCGGCAAAGACTCCCTTCGCAAAGTTCGTCCCATTGTCGGTGATGATGCTGTGGGGAACTCCGTATCTTGTGATGATCTCGTTGAAGAACTTGATCGTGGATGAACCGTCGAGTTTTTTGATTGGCTTGGCCTCGATCCACTTGGTGAACTTGTCCACGGCAACCAGCAGATGTGTCAAGCCCCCGGGTGCGGTCTTGAATGGCCCCACCATGTCCAGGCCCCAGACCGCGAACGGCCAGGTGAGCGGGATGGTCTTGAGGGCTGCCGCTGGAGTGTTTCTGTGCTTGGAGAAGCGCTGGCAGCCGTTGCACTGCTTCACCAGCTGCTCTCCATTCTGCTTGGCCGTTGGCCAGTAGAAGCCATGTCGGAAGGCTTTGGCCACCAAGGCTCTGGAAGATGCATGATGTCCACACTCCCCTTGGTGTACCACTTTTAGCAGCTCCATCCCTTCTTCCAGCTCGATGCACTTCTGGTAGATGCCCGACACGCTGCGCTTGTACAGCTCGCTGTTGATGATGGTGTACGCCCCAGCTCGACGCTGAATTCGCCTAGCTTCCGCTTCGTCTTGCGGCAAGTCCCCAGTGATGAGGTAGTTGGAGAATGGTTCCGCCCAGGAAGGTATCTCCCGTATGTGGAAGACACTGGCGACCAGAGGGTCAGCAGCCCCCGGGTCCGTCGTTGAGCCGGCTTCGTCTGATTGTCCGGCTGGGGGAGCAGGCGCGGAGCCGGCAGCCCCCTTGTCCTTCGTCGAGCCGGCCGCGCTAGGCTGGCCGGCTGCCTCCTTCAGCCCCGAGACGGCAGCCCCTGGGTCCGGTGGCGGTACCTGAGCCGGGGCCGGGTTTCCAGGCACATAGATGGATATGGACTCCGGCGAAGATTTGATAGACGGCTTGTGGATGATCTCCAGGGACACCCCGGCTGGGATATCCTGCTTGGTGGAGCCAATCTTGGACAGCCGGTCTGCTTCCTCGTTGTTTGCTCTGGGGACATGGTGGAACTCGCAGCCCTCGAAGAATCCGCTGAGCTGCTGCACGTAGAAGCGATAGGAGGCCATGTTGGCGTCCTTGGCGTCCCAGTCCCCTAAGACCTGGTGCATCACCAGGTCAGAGTCTCTGAAACAGAGGATCCTCTTGATGCCGATCTGCTTGGCCATCTTGAGCCCATGTACCAGGGCTTCATACTCGGCGACGTTGTTCGACGCACGGAAGTGCATCTGCAGCACGTACTGCAGCTTGTCTCCCTTGGGAGAGGTGAGGACGACGCCGACTCCCAAGCCCCCGAGCAGCTTGGAGCCATCGAAGTGCATGCGCCAGTGGGTGGAGTCCGGAGCCGGCGGCAGGTACTGGTGCTCTCCCCAGTCAGCGAAGAAATCTGCTATGATCTATGACTTGATCGTCGTCCTGGGCTTGTACCGAATGGTATGAGCCGCGAGCTCGATCGCCCATTTAGCCACTCTTCCTGACGCGTCCTTGCACCCGATGATCTCCGAGAGCGGAGTGGTGCTCACCACCGTGATTGGGTGCTCCTCGAAGTAGTGCTTCAGCTTCTTGGCCGCCATGTACACACCGTACGCGACCTTCTGGTAGTGCGGGTAGTTCTGCTTGGAGAGAGTGAGCACCTCACTCAAGTAGTACACCGGGCGCTGAACTGGCAGCTCTTTGCCTTCCTCGATGCGCTCCACCACGATCACCACGCTGATGACGCATGGGGTTGCTGCGATGTAGAGCAGCATTGGCTCTCGCGGAGCCGGCGCTGCCAAGATTGGCGCGGTAGACAAGGCTCGCTTGAGGTCGTTGAAGGCGTCATCAGCGCGCTGGGACCAAACGAAGTGGTCCGTCTTCTTCATCAGCTGGTACAGCGGCATGGCCTTCTCCCCGAGCCGGCTGACGAACCGGCTAAGCGAGGCCAGACAGCCAGCAAACTTCTGCACATCTCTGAGCTGGGTAGGCTTCTCTAGGGCGTCGATGGCTTTTATCTTCGAGGGGTTAGCCTCGATCCCTCGCTGGGAAATGATGTAACCTAGGAGCTGCCCAGCCGGCACGCCAAAGGTGCACTTCTCGGGGTTGAGCTTCATGCGATAGCGCCGCAGGTTGGTGAAGGTCTCCTTGAGATCGTCCAGGAGCGTGCCGCTCTGCTTGGTCTTCACCACCATGTTGTCCACATAAGCGTGCACGTTCCTCCCAATCTGCTCCTGCAGACATCGCTGCATGGTTCACTGGTAAGTGGCTCCAGCGTTCTTCAGGCCGAACGGCATGGTAACGTAGCAGTAGGCTCCATACGGGGTGATGAAGGAGGTCTTGATCTGATCCGGCTGGAAGAGCGGGATCTGGTGGTAGCCTGAATAGGCGTCCAGGAAAGACAACTGGTCACAGCCGGCTGTGGAGTCGATCACCTGGTCAATTTGTGGCAGCGCAAAAGGATCCTTGGGGCAAGCCTTGTTGAGGCTGGTGTAGTCGATACACATTCGCCAAGTGTTATTCTTCTTCAGAACCAATACTGGGTTCGCGAGCCAATCAGGGTAAAACACCTCCATGATAAAGCCGGCTGCAAGGAGCCGGGCAATCTCCTCGCCAATAGCTTTCCTCTTTTCTTCTGCAAACCGCCGCAGCAGTTGCTTGACCGGCTTGGCGTCCAGCCGGACATTAAGTGCGTGCTCAGCCAGCTCCCTCGGCACACCAGGCATGTCCTTTGGAGACCATGCAAAGATGTCCCGATTCTCACGGAGGAAGCTGGTGAGCTCGCTTTCCTATTTGGCAGACAAGCCGGTGCCGATGATGACGTACTTGGAGGGGTCGCTCTCGTCTAGCAGGATCTTCTTGGTGTCGTTGGCCGGCTTGAATTGCTCCATAGGCGACTGGCGAACCGGTACGTCTTGCTGGGTCAGCTCCACACGATGCAGAAGCTGCCTTTTCTCCTCGGCAACGACCAACGCCTCTGCCAGCTGCGAGCTCTCCTTTGCACAGGCCAGGGACTTCTGGAAGTTTCCCGAGACTGTGATCACACCTCTGGGCCCTGGGAGCTTCATCTTCAGATAGGCGTAGTGCGGAACCGCCATGAACTTGGCCAAGGCTGGTCGGCCAAGCAGCGCGTGGTAGGGACTGCTGATGTCCACCACCTCGAACCAGATGGGCTCGCGGCGGCTATTCCCCTTCTTTCCGAAGAGAACCTCCAGCTGCACCTTGCCCAAAGGGGTGCAAGAATGCCCAGGCATGATGCCATGGAAGGTGAGCCGGCTAGGTTTCAGCTGAGCAAGCGGGATGCCCAACTTCTCCAGAGAGCTTCGGTAAAGAAGGTTGATACTACTACCGCCATCGATGAGCACGCGGGAGAAATGGCACATGTGCGTATCGGAACACACGACAGGATCCACGACCAGAGCATACTCTCCAGGGCTGGGCATCAACCTCAGGTGGTCCTCGCGCCCCCAGGTAATGGCCGCCTCGGACCAATGCATGAACTGGGGTTCTGCAGGCATCACGGCGTTCACCTCTGCCTCATGCCAAAGGTCGCTCCTTTTGTCCTTGCCGGGGGTAGTGAAGATGTGATACTGCTCCACGTCCGTCGGGAAGTCATCATCTTGATCCGGCTCGCCTCCAGCCGGGTCGCGCTGTTGGTCCTCCTGACCTTCAGCCAGTTGCACTTGCGACGTACCAGGGATCTGCCGAGCGCGCTGCTCTAGCTCTCTCATGAAACAACACTGACGTGTGGAGTGGGTCGCTTCCCTGCCCGGGGAGGTGTGAAATTTACACGGCTGATCAAGCGCAGCATCGAGGGTGTACTTGCCCTCTTTGCGCCCATGACCACTGCCTGCAGCCCCCGGGCCTCCTTGGTCAGAAGCCGCTCGCTTTGAGCTTGCAGATCCCCTAGAGGACGTCTTGACGTGGTCAAGCCACAGGTGGATGTGCAGCGCCGACGGGCGAGCCTGGGACTCCGACCCTGGCGCTGACTCCACGATCAAGCGTGGCCCGCTTGCTCCGCTGCCTTGCTGGGCGCGGCGGCCTTGGGCGTTGCCGCTCAGAGCACGGCCGCCCTGTCCACGCCCTCCGCGGCCTCGGCTTGCCGATGGCGACCGCTGGATCTGGCTGGGGACGACGGTGGCGAAGCCGCGGTGCAGGTCACGGGCGAGCTCGGTCGGTGCGTCTCCATGCACGTCGTAAAACTCGCTGAGCGTGGTACTTGCACGACGCCGGTTGGCCTCGTCCTTAGCCACCTTGCCAAGGAGAACGAGGCGCGTCCGCTCCAGGGCCTCGGCGACCCGGGCGGGATCGATGACGCGGTCGAGGGGAACGCGCAGGTCCACCATGGAGACGTTCGGGGCGTCCCGCTCTGGGAGTGGAGCATCTTGCTCCTGAGGAGGTGGGCGCTCGAGCGACGGGCACTCGGGGCGCGGTAAGTCGCCGCCCTCATCCTCTCCTAGGGTCATCACCTCGACCATGGCGCCAACATTGCTGCTTTCACCGCAGCTCGAGCCTCCATCGCAGAGGGAGTCGAAGACGTCGGTGACCTCCTCTGGGAAGGGCTTGGCGACATAGAAGCGGTGGCTGCCAACGTCGAGGAAGGAGCTGCTGTTGCCGAAGCCGTTCTTGAAGTGGGCCAAGTTGTCGCTGACGCAGTCGAAGGTGCCGAACCTCCAGACGAGGCCGGAGGCGACCTTCTCGCCGGAGGGTCCCGACCGGAACTTGACTCCGCTCGCCACCGCGCTTTGCCCCACAGTGGGCGCCAACTGTCATGGGAATTTAGAGACAGTAGCCATGGGGAGGCTTATCGGAGGGGCTCGACGTTGGTGACGATGGGTCCGGCTCGGGATTGTGCCAACAGAGACACCTCGGTTTACCCAGGTTCAGGGCCCTCCCGGTTGGAGGTAAACCCCTACTTCCTGCCTGCTTTGTATTGATTGGATAGTAACGAGTACAATGCTCCTTGAGCTGTTCGGCTAGAGGAGGAAGAAGAAGATCGGATCTCCCCTATGCTAAGGGTCCAGGCCCCCTTATATAGACGGGGGCCTGGTTACAGGTTTAGGTAGCGACTCGGCCGGCTGCCGGCTCCTCGGCGTCGACGTCCTTGGCGTGATCCTCTGGCCCTGCTCTGGCAAAGGCACTTTATAAAGTGCCTTTCCCCTGGGCCGGCATCTGGAGGGCATATCCCTTCTCTTTTGCCTCAGATCCCATCGTGGGGAAGGGTCTTCGATCTCCCATTGGCTGGACGTGGTCGTGGCGCTCGTCACTCCCGTCCTGCGCCCCTGCCGCTCTTGTCGGGACCATCCTACTTTAGGCCAGATAACCGTTGAGAGGCCTTGTCTTCATCGCCCGGCTCCAGTTCTCCTCGGTGGAGTCGCCAGCCGGCTGCTGGCGTAGCCGGCCTTTCGGGCGGAGCCGGTCTTCTCGTGCTAAAGCCGTGGAGACTCCTGGGACGCCAGTCGGCATATTGCCCGGCCCGTGGTGCGCCCCCTAAGTCATCCCCATGACACCTGCGATGTGGCAGGAAAAAACACTTGCATCAATTCGGCCCCTGAGTGGGTCTGTAATTTAAACTTAAACTGCGTGTATGCTCTGCACTATGACTGATCTGCTTGTGACGGATCAGTGAAATGCCTTTCAAACTTTGCAGCTCAGCTTTTATTAAGTGGTTTAATTTGTGCAAAGAAACTGCCAGGCCTAGTTTTATGCAACTTGCAGTTTTTGACATGGTCAAAAAACAACACTTTGAAAAAAATTCACGCGTAGGATTATGCGATCCGCCATCCGGCTCTCTGTGCTTGACTTTTTGTGAGATGGCGAAATCTTCGTACGAACAATCCGCTAGGGCGACGATACTTAATAGCAACCGTCCAAAACCCTTAGCAGATGGCGGCTTAGATCGTTAAAACTTCACTACTCGGGAATCCACACAGAGAACATCAGATGGAGATCAAAACATAAAAAAGCTACGCGGACCGTTATGGCGGATTTAAAAGGACGCAAGTGCAAAGCACAATTGCGCAAAGGTTCCATACGATCTAAATGAACAATAAAGGAGGTAAAAGACTCAGAAAAAATCAAGAGTGAACCAGATGCTTTATTTCATTGATCATATAGAGGTGCCTATTACATAGCTAGGTAAGTGCTAAGTGTAGAAAGGACGTAGCTATGCGATGTTCCATGGATGATCTATTTTGTTGTAGATATTGTCAGGGTCTCTTCGTTTGTGCTTCTTACTGGGTCGCTTATCTAGCTCGCGAATATCGATGAGGTAGTAGGAACTATTCAGTAGAGCTTTGCTGATGATGAAGGGTCCTTTCCAAGGCGGGGATAGCTTGTGGGACTTCTGCTGTTTGAGGCGTAGCACCAGGTCCCATTCTTTGAACGAGCGTTTGCGAACTTGCCGGCTGTGATAGCGGTGGAGATTCTGCTGGTAGATGGCGGATCTCTGGGCTGCTAAGTCTCATTCTTCTTCCAGCAGGTCCACAGATTGTTGTCTGGACGCTTCTGCATCTTCTTCCTCGTAAGCCTTGACTCTTGGGGAATCGTACTGAACATCACTTGGCAAGATTGCCTCTGCTCCGTAGACTAAGAAGAAAGGGGTGAGGCCAGTTGATCTGTTTGGCGTGGTCCGTAGACTCCATAACACAGATGGCAACTCTTCTGCCCAGGCTCCAGCTACTCTACGTAGCGGTGCTTCTAGGCGTGGCTTGATCCCTGACATGATTAGTCTATTGGTTCGCTCAACTTGGCCATTGGACTGTGGATGTGCCACAGATGCCAGGTCGAGGCAGATTCCGTTGTGATGGCAGTATTCTTCAACTTCTCCCTGAGACAAGTTAGTGCCATTGTTGGTGATGATGCTATGTGGGATGCCGAATCTGACCACAATGTCCTTGACAAACTTTAGGGCGGTTTTGCCACCAAGCTTCCTGATGGGCTTAGCTTTCACCCACTTCGTGAATTTGTCTACAACTACCAGGAGGTGCGTAAATCCCGAAGGTGCTGTTTTTAGCAGACCCACCATGTCCAGCCCCCAGACTGCAAAAGGCCAGGTTATAGGGATCGTATGCAGTGCTGTGGCGGGCATATGGGTTTGCTTGGAGTACATCTGGCAACCTTGGCAGAGCTCCACGATGCGGTCTGCATCTGCCTTGGCTGTTGGCCAGTAGAATCCATGGCGGAATGCCTTAGCTACCAGGGATCTGGCTGCAGCGTGATGCCCACATTCGCCTTCGTGGATCTCCCATAGTATTTTGATTCCATCCACTTGGGATATGCACTTCATAAAGACTCCTGAGGTGCTTCGCTTGTAGAGCTGGCCATCTATGATGGTGTACGCTTTGGCTCTACGCTCGATTTGTCTCCTCTGGACTTCGTCTTCGGGTAGCTTCTTGCTCATCAGATACTCCAGGTAGGGCTCTGCCCATGGAGGATTGCTGGGCAAAACCGCCATAACGGGGGAGCTCTCTAGTTCTGGATTTTCTGGATCCACCATCTTGACTGATGGGACGTGCAGATGCTCGAGGAATACGCCTGGCGGAACTGCCTTGCGGCTAGATCCTAATTTAGACAAGGTGTTGGCCACCATGTTATCTTCTCGTCGTACGTGTTTTATATCGTAGCCGAGGAAACTTTCGGCCATCTCGTCCACTTCGTCTCTATATGCCGCCATAACTTCATTCCGAGCTTTGTATGTGCTAGCCACCTGCTGAGCGACAAGGTCAGAATCTCCACAACACATAATGTGTTGTACGCCGATCTCCTTTGCGACGCGTAGCCCGTACAGTAGCACTTCATAATCCGCGATGTTGTTGGTGGTGGGAAAGTGGATCTGGAGAACGTACCTAAGCTCATCTCCCTTGGGAGATTTGAGTGTCACTCCATCCCCCGAGCCGTGTAGCAGCTTTGAACCATCAAAGTGCATCACCCAATGCTCTAGTTCTGGGACGGGCGTAGTCTCCTGCGCTTTCTTACAATCCGCCATGAATTCCGCCAAAGCCTGAGACTTGATGGCAGTGCGAGGCTTGTAGTCGATGTCGAAAGAGGCCAATTCAATGCCCCATTTTGCAAATCGTCCTATTGCATCGCTGTTGTTGATGATGTCCTTCAGTGGAGCCTTGCTTACCACTATGATCTTATGGTCATAGAAGTAATGCCTTAACTTACGAGAAGCTAGGAAAACTCCGTATGCCAACTTTTGGTAGTGAGGGTAGCGCTGCTTGGATTCTGTCAGGACCTCGCTGACATAGTAGACTGGTCGCTGTACGCCGTACTCCTGCGCTTCTTCCTTACATTCTACCACGATGACGATGCTGACCACCCTGTTGGTTGCCGCCATGTATAGTAACATGGGTTCCTGGTCTTTGGGAGCTGCTAGGACTGGTGCAGTGGATAGCACTCTCTTTAGATCCTTAAGCGCAGCGTCTGCCTCGTCGGTCCAGACGAATTCGTCTGATTTCTTCATCAGCTTGTAGAGTGGCAAAGCCTTCTCGCCAAGACAACTGATGAATCTGCTCACTGCTGCCACGCAGCCTGTGAGTCGTTGTACATCTTTTAAGTCTTTGGGCCGGGAGATGTCGAGGATTGCCTTAATCTTCTCTGGGTTGACCTCAATTCCGCGGTGGGAGACGATGAATCCCAGAAGTTGTCCAGCTGGTACCCCGAAGACGCACTTCGTGGGGTTGAGCATCATGTTGTACTTCCTCAGATTATTGAAGGTCTCTTGCAAATCTGCTATAAGGCCATCTTGCTTCTTGGACATAACAGCGATGTCGTCCACATATGCGTGGATGTTTCATCCGATTTGATCCGCCAGGCACTTCTGCATGGTGCGCTGATACGTTGCTCCTGCGTTTTTCAGACCGAATGGCATTGTGACATAGAAATATGTGCCATAAGGTATTACGAACGACGTAGCGAGCTGATCGGACTCTTTCATCTTGATCTGGTGGTATCCTGAGTAGGCATCTAAGAAACATAGTAGCTCCGATCCCGCCATCAAGTCAATGACTTGGTCAATGCGAGGCAAGGGAAAAGGGTCTTTTGGACACGCTTTGTTCAGGCCAGTGTAATCTACACACATGCGCAGAACCTTTGTGTTTTTCTTAGGAACTAGCACAAGATTTGCCACCCACTTCGTATGGATCACTTCTTTGATGAAGCCTGCTTTCAGTAGCTTGGAAATTTCCTTTGCTATGGCGCGGCGCTTTTCATCTCCGAGGCGTCTCATGGCTTGTCGTACTGGCTTAGAGCCAGGGATTATCTGTAGGGCGTGCTCGGCAAGTTCCCTGGGTACACCTGTCATGTCAGATGGCTGCCATGCGAAGATGTCCCGGTTCTCACGGAGGAACTCGACGAGCGCGCTTTCCTATTTGGGGGACAGATTTATCCCTATGGAGGTGGTCTTGGCGGCATCGCCAGCGACAAGTTCCACCTGTTTTGTATCAACTGTAGGCTTGAAGGTGGGCGGGGAGGCGGAAACCTCCTGATTGGATGCCGACATCTCCGCGGGGTCCATGGCGGCATGGATTTCTTTGAACTCCTCGCCGAAGAACACTGCTTCCACGAAAGCGGCTTCTCCTTCCTCGCACTCCTTTGCCTTTCTGAAGCTGCCATAAATGGTGATTATGCCATCCGGTCCTGGCATCTTTAGTTGGTTGTAGATGTAGCATGGCCTCGCATGGAAGCTGTGGAAAGCGGGGCGGCCGAAGATCATGTGGTATGTACTTTTAAACGGGACCACTTCAAAGGTTATAGGCTCTTCTCGGTAGTTTTCTTCACTATCAAAGGCAACCTTGAGGGTGATGGACCCGAGGGACTTAGCTCGGCGGCCAGGAACCACTCCATAAAAAGTGACAGCACTATGGCGGAGTTGGGTCTTGGTAAGGCCAAGTTTTGTCAGAGTTTCCACGTACATGATGTTCAGGCTGCTGCCGCCATCCATTAAGCATTTGGAGAATTCGTAGCCATGGATTATAGGGCATACCACCATGGCGTAATATCCCTCTGGGATGTGCTCTGGATGATCATCGCTGCTCCAATGCACCAGTACTTTGGACCATCGGACGTACTGGCAGATTTTTAGCACGGTGGCGTTGAGGGAGCGCATAGCGGCTCTCTGTGCCTTAGCCGTGGGGGGTCCAAGGAATGTGTGAAAGGCTCTTTTTTTGTTCTTGATTGGGTTTCCCTTGCCCGCATCACCCTCTGCCTTTTCGGCGGGTTTGGGCGCAGGATCTTCATCCATATCACTGCCATCCTTGGACTCCTTGTCTTTGTCCGCTTTTCCTTTGCCACGAGGCCATTGTCGCCGCTTACGCTTGAAGCCAGCTTCTTGATCCGCCTTGAGGTTGTTGACAAATTTGCAGTTCCGGTTGGTGTGATTGCACTTCCTTGAAGCGTCACGATGGGCGAAACATGGCATATCGCGGTATTCATCGTAGGACATGGGGGCGGATGGCGCCGAAGCGGGAGCTGTAGAGCTCCGCGGCTGGCCACTGCTAGTACCGCGTCCTCTGCCGCGCTAGCTGCTTTGACCCTTGTCAGTGAAGGTTGTGGCCACCATATCCGGAGTTTGCTGCTCTTCTGGCGGATTCTTCCGTTTATTGCTGCTGTTCCGCTTTCTAGTATTCTAGATGGCGGAAGCCTTTAGAGACTCGCGGGCGTCATCGTCGGCGGCCGCATAGTTGCTTGCGATGGTGATCATGGAATTTAGGGTTAGTTTCCCTTCGTTCCTTTCCCGCAATAGGCGATGGCAGAGCAGCTGGCCTCTTTCCAAACTGTCGATGAACGCGAGGATGGCGGATTCATCGGTAACCCCCTCACAGGAGTTCTTCATATCTAGCCATCGTGCGAGGAAAGTTCGGGAGGTTTCGTCGTCTGCTCGTCGGCACCTTTGGAGGTCACCAATGTTATGGGGTCTCTTGTAAGTCCCCTCAAAGTTTTTGGTGAACGCAGTTTGCATGTCGAACCAGGTTTGGATGGAATTTTGTGCCAAGTCGTTGATCCACTGCCGCGTGGTGCCAGATAGCATCAGGGGCAAATAGTGGACAGCAACGTTGTGTGATCCCCCGGCGAACTGCACTGCATTGAAGTAGTCTTGTAGCCAAGTTAGAGGCCTGTTGACTCCATTGTACTGGCGGATATTTTTCTCGATTTTGAACCCATGTGGTATGGGCTCATCACGGATCCGTTGTCCAAAGCACTTTGGGCCGAGAAAGAAGGTTGTTTGAGACTTGGCAATCTCGTTTAGGTGGGTACACGCGTCGTAGGGCTACTGGTCCCGCGGATCCTTGCGAGAGTTGCATGATTTTGCTGGTCCGCCGCCACCACCGCCGCCGCCATGGGGGCTGCCTGGTGGGGATGGCGAAGGATCACGTCGTATTTTACTTTCGCCGTCCTGCGATTGATCTCTGTAGCTACGACGGCTTCCCGCTGCTCTTTCTGGAGATGGATCATCGTCATGGCGGCGGGAGCCTTGCTCTTTGTCATCATGGTGGCGAGAGGAGCGATGCTTATCCTTGTCGCCACCGCGGTGCGCGCCGTCGTCCTGGCGAGATCGCTCTCTTCTCTTGGATCCGCCGTCTCTGCTGGCTTCCCGTCGTGGCGGATCGTCTCTGCGTCCAGCGTCACGGCTTCGTCCTCGCTTACCATCATTGTCACGTATGACGATTCCTCCCTTTGGGACTTCGAACGTCTTATACTTTGGTGGCGACATGTTGGTCTTATGGCGGGGAGCAGCGTTGTCCTGCTGGTATCCATAGGCAGGGTAGTTCTTGCGAGGTGGTGATGGGTTTCTCTGCGGGCCCTTGCCATGCGGCTTTTCATCGGAGAATATTGGGATGGCATCTGCCCGGTTGCGAGCTTCTCTTCTTTGGACTTCTGAGGATCTGGTATGAGATTCGTTATCAGGGCGGGTACCATAGTTGCCAGTACCCCGAGCTTTGGAGGCAGTGCTAGACCTGCACAGCGCGGCATCAGATTCAAGCCGTCGTGACGACGTGGCCTTCTCCTACTGCACCAATGCTTTGGTCATCAGTTTCACCGCCGTCTCTAGGGCTACTGGGCTCTTATTATGCTCCAATAGATCCTTTGCCACCATGATGTTCTCAATGGGCATAGCCCTGACTTCATCGCGGTTCTTGTCCACATATGGCGGGTTCTTGATATACATCTTGGCCAGAGTTTCCGCGGTTGGTACGGTGAACTCAAGGTTTTGCACCAGCTGCGGGTCGCCTCCCTCATTTATCTGGTTCTGGATGAGAGTGACGTACTTCTCTTCCATGTTCCTTGCGCGCTTCAGCGTGTCTTGAGCTTTAGCAATGTCACCGTCAAGCTGCTGTCCCATCTTCTCGACTCGCTTTGCTTCCTTGAGGAGTGCTCGTCTTTTCTTCTCGAGATCGTTCACATCCCTGACATAGTCAGGGGTGATTGGATCTGCTAGAGTTCCGTAGACGACCTTGTCCAGCGGAGTCGTGAAGTCTTCTGGGTGCTGGACCTCATTGATGGCAGGTTGCAGAGGCCTGGGGCCACCCTGGATCTCAGGGAGTTGTTCCGTGGCGGGATCGGCGGCTTGTGGCGGGTTACCCTGCTCTTTGCCGGCATCTCCATCAAGGGCTGCCTGAGATGGCGGATCACCGGTTATCTACCCAGCGTCATCTCCTTTGTTGGTCACGAACACCTGCTTGGCGGCTGCGTTCTATTCTTCAAGTGCCTGCTGAGCTAATTCCGCCTCGATCCTTCTCATGGCGGCGTCATAATGATCAGAATCATAGCCTTTGCTGTCCCAGTCATCCGATTCACCACATTTGTTAAGTGCCTCTAGGATGGATTCACCTGGGCTATCTTCTCCATTGGAGGTAGATCCCGAAGTGATACCTGCGAACGCCACAAGGCAGTACCGCGGTGTCTCTAACGCCAGATTGCTCATGGCGGATTCACGGCGGTCTTCCACCACTTCCTCTACCTCTAGGGCGGGCTGGGTGGGGTTGTTTTTTAGATCCGATCTAGGTAACTTAGGAAGTCCCAGATCAGATGAGTCCTCCTCCATATCCAGCTCGAAAGTGGTCCGTTTGGGGGTTTCAGCCATACCAATCCGCCGGAAATTGGTTTCCGTAGCGGGGGTAGGGTTTGTCTCTCCAATGAAGATATGGATATCTCCGATCGGAACGACGGTGAATCGAGCGGGGTCTTCTCTAGCCGGCACCCAGAGGTTATCCGCTGGGATGATGGGGAAGCCGAAATCGTAGAGGACGTGCCCGATGGCAACAGTGTCGCCGATGCCTGCGAAGACAGATCCCGCCTGGATTCGCGCTCCTGACACGCTTTGCCCCACGGTGGGTGCCAACTATCGTGGTTTTGTCAACAGATCTGCCATAGGGGTAGGTGTATGGCGGTTTGTGGAAGGGGGTGAACACGGCGGAGCGATCCGGGACGGTGGTAGCACGAGTTTACCCAGCTTCAGATCCCGCAACGGTGGCGAGACCCTACGTGCTGCTATAATTCACTATAAGGCAACAAGTGCTTGGTTACAATGATGGGTTGGCTGTTTCGCTATGCGATTGGCCGTAAGATTGTCTGGTGCCTCAAGGGCTGCTCCACGCCGGGCTTATAAAGGCGCCTGGTGTGGGCTACACGATGGTACCGGAGCGGATACAACTTGGAGTCCTAGACTAAGTCCTATGCGTGTACTACAAGGCAACCCGCCATGGGCCTATCTTTGGATCCGCCAAAAGCTCCTGCGTCCAGTACCGCCATGGTATCTCTAGCAACTGGGCCGCCCGGTAGGCAATCTGCCATACCACCCTTGATGGGCCACCCTGGCTTGCTGGTTTAGGACTATGTCGCTGGTATACCCATTTGGTATATCCCCAACAGTACTTGACTTTTGTCAAGAATGATAACAACTTAAGGTGAACTTGGTGAATGATTTGACTTGAACATTGAAGGTGACCAACACTTGAAGTTCCTCTTTAGTTCTAATTTAGAGAATTAATTTTTCTTCTCTTTTTAATGAACTCTCTTGGGAAATAAAGCTAGCATTTTGCAAATAAACTTAGTGCTTAGTCCACCATATAAACCTTGCATATGTCTTTCATTACTCCGTTTTTAAGATGGTTTGCGAGTGCATTCAATGTACTCATGGCTCTGTCCCTTACTATTAACTTGGCCAGACTATGGGGAAGATTATCCGGAGGAAGGTTATGAAGACGAGTACCAGAACTAAGATCATCTCCTAGTCGCCATTGCCTGTAGGGTGAAGGCATGGGCCGAAGACGTTATTCCGCTGCTATATTGTGTTGTAATATGAACTTGGTCACTAGGACCCTTTGTATTTGAACTACTCATATTGTAATGTCTATGAATCTGGTTACCAACTACGTTATGTGTATCACAACAATGATTCTGGGATTGTGGTGGAATACATAATGTGCACTTTGAATTCCTGTAAATTTGGGAATTACAAGTTGGTATCAGAGCCTAGGCTGACCATAGGAGACCTTAGTTAGAATGGGTGTTAGAGAGAACTAAGATTTACCCTTTATAAAAAAACAAGACAAAAGTCATTGTTTAAAATTGCTTAGTCTTTTCCTCTCTATTTACAAAGTTATGTACATGATTCAGTTTTTGCATACTTAAAATTTTGCACACTTGAGTTGTTCACTAACTTAATCTACCATAAAATTTTGTAGATGGCCCCGGAGTTCACCGAGCACTACTAGTTAGGGCATGGTGGTAGTCTTGTTTTCGAGTACGACCTCACTGCCCTGACTCTGTTCCTGGATCGCTTGTATCCGGAGTTCAAGGGAGCCCTGCTCAATGAACACCTGGATGGGGAACTTCGGTGGCTTATCAGGGCAAGTTGCCGTGGCAAGAAGGGAGATTCAAGCTCTCCAAGGATCAAGTTTGAGCTTGTGGAGAACACCTAGGCTGATGGTTTGGTCCGGGGTATGCAGGAGATGCTTGCTCGCCTATGCGGACTGCATGTTGAGGAGATCCAGACGGAGCGTTTTCGGCATCTCGCCCGACGTGATGCTGACGGACGCCCCATGAACATGCCTGGACACAATGAGCTGAGTCACCACATGGACCACATGGACTTCTTGCTGTACTCCACACAGCAGGAGGCCGATCGTGCCCGCACCAAGGCCAACCTTGAGCACTTCGCACTCGTGGAGGCTAGGAGCACCATCAAGCTCCTTGCCAAGGAGCGTAAGAACCTTCGCCGCCAGCGCCAGGAGAAAGATGAAACCATTGATGAGTTGAACACCAAGGTGGCTAAGCTGATGGAGTACATTGGCGATCTCGAGACCCACCTTGGGGAGGAGGAAGGCATTGACCTTCGCAAGGAGGAAAATGCCCTCCTTAGCGACGATGATGATTTCATGGAGGACATGGAGGATCAGGAGGATGATGATGATGCTGGATTCATCGAGGATGAGGAGGACGAGCCCGAGGTTCCCGATGTTTAGATTAGAGATCTAAGTGTTACCTAGTAATGAGTTCACCTTAGATCACTTCATGTAGGTGTGAGTTGTATCCCCCTCTCTAGTAGACGAGTCACAATGGTTTGATGTAAACCATTTGTAATGTGTGGACTTGTATGTGTGGATGTTTGATGTTTGTTGAATGAAATATGGATTTGGCCCTTAAGGCCTTAGTAAGACCCATTTGCATCACTTGTGTTACATTCAAATTTTAGCAATTAGTTTTCCCTCTTGTCTTATACCCCTTATCTCCAGATGACCTGAGCTCCACCACCCCCAAACCCTGAAGTGGCCCAATTGCTAAGGTTGATCATGGAAGATTGGGAAGCAGCCCGAGCTGAGCGCCAAGCTAACTTGGCCACTCTTCAGCAACTAACCCAGATGGCAATAAACCACAACAATGGCAATGGGAATGGCCATGGTGAAGGAGAAAACAATGGCAATGGTGACCACCGATCCAAGCTGCGGAGTTTTCAAAACACCAATCCACCCATGTTCACTAAGTTTGAAGAACCACTGGATGCTGATGACTAGCTTCGCATAATGGAGAACAATCTGGAAGTCGCCAGAGTTGGCGAGAATGAGAAGGTCTTGTACACCACCCACTATCTTGCTGGAGCCGCAAGAGCTTGGTGGGATAGCACCCGCGCCATGCAAGCCCAGGGGTATGTGATGCCCTGGGAGGAGTTCAAGAGCAAGTTCAGCAAGGCCCATGTCCCTATGGGTCTAGTCAAGAGAATGAGAGATGAGTTCAGAAATCTGAAGCAAGGTTCCCTGTCTGTGGTTGATTACCGTGACAAGTTCCTTGCCTTGTCTAGGTATGCCCCAGACGACACCAACACCAATGAAAAGAAGCAAGAGAGGTTTCTGAATGGACTTCATGATGAGATGCAATGTGTCTTAGTCAGCATTCCCTTTGCCGACCTTGAGTCATTGGTTGACTCTGCCATTCAGATGGAAGGTAAACTCAAGCAAGCTGCAGAGAACCGCAAGCGTCATATGATGTATCAAGGCAACTCCGGCAACTCGCAGAAGCCAAGGGGAAATCCACCTCTAGGTTTTGCCCCTCGACCTAACAGGCCACCTGCGCCTGCCCCGCATCCCAACTATCCCAACCGTTTGGGAGGCAACAACTTCAACCGTACACCTCCGAGACCTAGTGGCAACAACTTCAACTCCACCACTCCAAGGCCGAATGGCGCACCTGCGCCCAAGTCTGGTGACAAGTCTGGTGTTACTTGTTATGAGTGCGGAATCAAGGGGCACTACTCCAATGAGTGCCCGAAGAAGCTGAACAATGCACCCAAGCCTACCGCCCTTGCTCAGCAACAGCGCAGTGTTGGTAATGGCAAGAACTATACACCAAGGAACCCGCGTCACCCTAGAGGCCGTCTGAACCACATGAATGTTGAAGAAGCTCGGGAAGCAACTAACGTTGTGTTTGGTATGTTCCCTGTTAATTTAGTTCCTGCAAGAGTTCTGTTTGATTCTAGAGCTTCACACTCGTTCGTTACTAAATCATTTGTTGATAAAAGTGGAATTCAACCAACACCCATGAAACATGCCATGTTAGTACAGATACCTGGGTCAACAACAAGGGCTGAATGGAACTGTTTGGCAGTTCCCATAGAAATTCATGGGATAGCTTTCCTAGCCAATTTGATTGTGTTGGGAACTAAAGGTTTGGAAGTAGTTCTGGGTATGAATTGGATGTCTCACCATCAAGGAGTTATAGATTGTGCTAAAAAGACCATCACCATGACTAGTAGCACAGGAATTGTAGTGAAGCATGTGTCCGTAAAATCCCCTTGAACCACCCAATGCCACAAGAGTATCTCAGGACCCACTCTGGAGCAAGTCCCAATTGCTTGTGAATATCCTGATGTTTTTCCCGATGAGCTACCCGGTATGCCACCGGATCGGGATATTGAGTTTATCATTGAGCTTATTCCCGGAACTGGACCTATAGCCCAGCGACCCTATCGAATGAACCCAGCTGAATTAGTGGAGTTAAAGAAGCAATTGGATGACCTCTTGAGTAAAGGATTGATTAGGCCAAGTTCATCCGCTTGGAGATCACCCATCTTGTTTGTGGATAAAAGTGACAGTTCTAGCCGACTGTGGACTGATTACTGTAAGCTAAATGATGTGACCATCAAAAACAAATACCCTCTCCCAAAGATTGATGATCTGTTTGACCAATTGAATGGAGCCTAAGTCTTCTAAAAAATAGATCTCAGAACTGGATACCATCAACTGAAGATCCGTGCAACCAACATACCTAAAACCGCCTTCACCACCCGATATGGATTGTATGAGTACACCATAATGTCCTTTGGATTAACCAATGCCCCTGCCTATTTCATGAATCTCATGAATAAGGTGTTCATGAAGTTTTTGGATAAGTTTGTTGTTGTCTTCATTGACGACATCCTTATTTATTCCAAGTCTGAAGAAGAGCATGCAACTCATTTGAGATTAATCTTGGAGACCCCGAGAGAGCACCAACTATATGCCAAGTTTAGTAAATGTGAATTTTGGTTAAAGGAAGTTGGATTCCTAGGTCATGTTTTATCCGCTGGAGGAGTTTCGGTGGACCCAAAGAAAATCAAATCAGTCATGGAATGGGAAGCCCCTACCACCCAAAATGAAGTTAGAGGTTTTCTCAGATTAGTAGGATATTACCGCAAATTTGTTGAAGGTTTCTCGAGCATTGCCCGACCCATGACCCAATTGTTGAAGAAGGACAAGAAGTTTGAATGGACCCCGAAGTGTGAAGAAAGTTTTTAGGAGCTCAAGAAGCGATTGGTTACCGCACCCGTTCTAACCATGCCCGACATAACCAAGAACTTTGATGTCTATTGTGACGCCTCCAAACTTGGGCTTGGTTGTGTGTTGATGCAAGAAGGCAAGGTCATAGCATATCTCTCATGGCAGCTTTGACCTCATGAAGAAAACTATCCGACCCATGATCTGGAGTTGGCAGCCGTAGTTCTAGCTTTGAAGACTTGGCGGCATTATCTTATGGGTAACCGGTGCGAGATCTACACCGACCACAAGAGTTTGAAGTATATTTTTACCCAAAAGGAGTTGAACATGAGATAAAGGAGATGGATAGAACTAATCAAGGATTATGATCTTGGTATTCATTATCACCCCGGGAAGGCCAATGTAGTGGCCGATGCTTTGAGTAGAAAGCCATGCACCTTGAATATGATGATCAAGGAGGAGCAACCCATGTTGCACCAAGAGTTTGAAAAATTTGGATTGGAACTAGTTAGCCAAGGGTTCTTAGCCAACCTCGAGTTTCAACCCACCTTGCTGAGCCAAATCAAAGAAGCCCAGAAGGGAAATGAAAGTATTGAAGGAATTAAGCGCCGAATTAGTACCGACAAGGTGCCAGGATTTGAGGAAGATGAGCAAGGATTTCTCTAGTATAAAGGACATATTTGTGTGCCTGCTGATTCAGAACTAAAAGAAGTAATTATGAAGGAAGCTCATGAGACCCCTTACTCCATTCATCCCGGTGGAACCAAGATGTATCAAGATTTAAAGGAACAATTTTGGTGGCATGGAATGAAGCATGAAATTGCATCGTTCATATCCAAGTGTGATGTTTGCCAAAGAGTCAAGGCTGAGCATCAACGTCCTACTGGACTGTTGCAACCCTTACAAGTTCCGGAATGGAAGTGGGAATCAGTTGGAATGGATTTTATCACGGGATTTCCAAGGTCTAGCCACGGGAATGACTCTATCTGGGTCATTGTGGACAGACTGACCAAAGTTGCCCACTTTATCCCAGTCAAGACTGCTTATACATCAGGACAGCTGGCAGATCTATATCTATCCAGAATTGTTAGTTTGCATGGAGTTCCTAAAACCATTGTGTTTGACCAAGGTACCCAATTTACCTCAAGATTTTGGAGGAGTTTGCACCAAGCCTTGGGAACCAAGTTAGCCTTCAGCACAGCTTATCACCCACAAACGGATGGCCAGACTGAGAGAGTGAATCAAATACTTGAAGATATGTTGCGAGCCTGTGTTTTAGCCTATGGAGTTAAGTGGGAAGATTGCCTACCTTTCACAGAATTTTCCTACAACAATAGTTATCAAGCCAGTTTGCAAATGGCCCCATTTGAAGCTTTATATGGAAGAAAGTGTCGTACCCCTTTAAATTCGTCTGAGACTGGGGACAGTAAGATTTTTGGAACGGACATTCTGCAAGAAGCTGAGGAGAAGGTTCGCATGATTCGTGAGCACCTCAAGGCAGCCCAGTCCTGACAGAAGAGTTACGCTAACAAAAAACGTCGAGAATTGACTTTCAAGATTAGAGATTTTGTTTATCTCAGAGTGTCACCCTCAAGGGAATGCAAAGATTCCAAGTAAAGGGAAAGCTTGCACCGAGGTATATCGGACCTTTCAAGATATTGGGCCGCTGAGGAGAAGTGTCTTATCAGTTAGAAATGCCCCCGGAACTGTCTGAAGTGCACGATGTTTTCCACGTGTCTCTACTTCGGAAATGCCTTGAAGTTCCCGAGAAGCCAGAATTTTTCAAGAATATTGATCACCATTCTGTGGACATCAATAAGGATTTGACCTATCATGAAGTACCCATCTGTATCCTTGAGGAAGCCTATAGAACCACTCGAACCCGAAGCATCAAGTTTCTGAAAGTTCAGTGGAGCAATCACACGGAAGATGAAGCCACTTGGGAACGTGAAGATTACCTCCAGAACAAGTTTCCCAATCTTTTTAGTTCCTAGTTAGTGAATCTCGAGGACAAGATTCTTTTTAAGGAGGGAAGATTGTAACTACCCAACAAATTGTATCCCATTATATTCAGCTCAATTAGCCCAAATTTTGGTTCAAGTTAAAACTTTCTACATTTGTGCATGTTTGTTTGATTCATAAATTGTTACTTCTTCTTAGGTGTACTAGGTGCTAGCATGTATTGGGTGAATCTATGTTAAGGTAAGTTAAGAAAGCACCAAAACAAGAAAAGAAAACGAGTGGTTGTGTAGACCTTAAACTTTAGAATTTAAGAAAAAGAAAAGAGTTGGATCTAGGAAATAATAACTACTACCCTACTTTGGACTCATAGAATAAGTAATCCTCAACTCAACTGAGGGTTGGTTCAGTTTGGTTAGCAGGACCAAACCACTCTCTAGCTTGACTGCAAAAGTTTGGGCCAAAATTCAAACTCTAGCACCTTTCAAATTCCTGCCAAAGTTTGAATTCAAAACAGTGACCATTCCAATATCCATTTAAACTTTTAGCAAATCACCACCTCCTAGCTTAACAAAAATGGTTCTGAAATCCTTGCTTAATATCCTGATAGCCCCAACTAGAATTTTTCAAAAATTCAAAATTCAAACTCTTGCGGTGTCGAACATGTTGTGGGCAGAAATCGGGAAATTTGGAACCACTATAGCCGACGCCCTCCTCGTACGCCCTAGCTCTCATAGCAGTACCCGTGGACATCCCTCTCTCCCCCGCTGTCGATCCCCCAGTGCCCCAGCCCGGACCCCGGCTAGTGGATGGAGAAAAAGCTCCCTCTCCCTCCTCCCAGTCAACCGTTCGCAGGTACGGTTCTAGCCGTTGCCGAGGCCATCATGCCACGCCAGAGCACCGCGGTACCCGCTTGTACGCCCCATGCGTCCATAGCCCCCGCTGGAGCCGCCGTGCCCGGGATCTTCCTGCCACTACCGATTTCGGAACGACACTCTCCCGCTCTCCCCCGAGCCTATAAAAGGCCCCCTTCGACGCCCAGTGAAGCACACCACCGAGTACTTTTCCCCAGTCACTTTCTCTTCTTCTCCCGCTCAGAATCGTCCGAGTTCTGGGAAGTCGTTCCACCGCAGGTCGGAGGACTCCGGCCACCGTTGGAGGAGCTGCCGGTGCGAGCAGGAGGACTCGACCCGCCGCCGCCGCCGCCGTTCTGCTTCCTCTCCATCGACCCCTGCTTCCTCTCCACCCAGCCCCGCCGTCGAGCCATTCTTCTCTACAACGCTGGTGAGCCTCTGCCCTCTCCGAGCTAGACGATGACCGTACGCCGTTGGATCTAGATCCAACGGTAGCGTACCGGTTCGGCGTTATAAAATAGGACTGACCAGTGGGCCACCCCTGTCAGGTCTAAAATCGAACCCTCTCCCACCCGGGGAATTCATAGTTGGGCCGGCCCATTTGGATTTCGCTCGTGCGGCCCAGCTTCAGTTAGATTCGTTCAGTTAACTTTTTTTTTCAGCCAGCGAGTTATTTAAAATTATTTATAGACCCTATTTTCAAATTGAAATTCCTAGAGTTTTAGAAATGCGTTTTCAACAAATAAATATTTGTTGGAAAGCTCAGAACCTTATCTAGCCCCTGGAATTAGTTTGAACCTATTTAGACCTAGCCATTTAATCTAATAAATATTACTAACCTGTAGCTATTTAACCATAGGAAAATCCTAGAAATTTAATTAGAACTCAAAGTATTTTGAAATCAGCTTTCTAAAGTCACCAACTTAGTTACCTACTTGTTTTTGCAGCCATTGTAACTTGTGACCTTTTGGAGATATTAATTACCTCCTCTAGTCCAATTATAATTGGAAGCTGATACGTCTCAAACGTATCTATAATTTTTGATGCTCCATGCTTGTTTTTACACCATTTGCTTAGTGTTTCGTTACACTTCGAGGCATTTATATGCATTTTCCGGAACTAACCTATTAACGAGATGTCACAGTGCCAGTTCCCTGTTTCTTGTTGTTTTTGTGTTTCAGAAAAGTTACATAGGAAATATTCTCATAATTGGACAAAACAAAAGCCAAACATCCAGATATTAAACGAAGCTTCTAGAAGACCGAAGAGGAGACGGAGCCGAGCCAAGGGTGGTCTCACCACCAGGGGGCGCGGCCTAGGGCCTAGCCGTGCTGCCCTATGGTGAGCCCCACCTGGTCCACTTCTTACGCTGCCCCTTCGCCTATAAAGACCCCCGACGGGAAAAACCTAAACACCCGATCACTTTTCCAGAAACACATAGCGATCCGCCGCCGTCGTCGACCTGAGATTGGGAGGGTCCAGAAGCTCTTCTCGGCACCCTGCCGGAGAGGGGAATTACCACCAGAGGTCTTCTTCATCGCCATGCTTGCCTCCGGCGCGATGAGTGAGTAGTCTACCTTGGACTATGGGTCCATAGCAGTAGCTAGTTGGTCGTCTTCTCCACCATGTGCTTCATGTTTAGATCTCGTGAGCTGCCTTACATGATCGAGACTACCTTTATGTAATTCTACATATTGTGTTTGTTGGGATCCGATAAATATTGGTGTTATGATTGAGTTGATGCACTGAATATTATCTTATGTTATCTCTATGTTGTTTATGATCTTGCATGCTCTCCGTTGTTAGTAGCTATCTTGGCCGAGTAGATACTAGTGACTCCAAGAGGGGGTATTTATGCTCGATAGTTGGGTTTATGCCTCTATTTAATCCGGGGGAGTGACAGAAACATTCTTATGTCCAAGGGCATATGCTTTGTTTACATTACACACTTTGCTTAATGCAGTTATCTGTTGTTCGCAACTTAATACTCAAGGGATCCACGGATTATTCCCCGCGAGTGGATTATTAGTCATAGATGTAGTTGGATGGCGGTCTATGTATCTTGTTGTAATGCCCAGAGTAAATCTCATAGTGATCCTCTTGACATATCACGTTATCTTTATTCTATCAATTGCCCAACTGTAATTTGTTTACCCAACATGTTATTATTTATCTTATGGAGAGACACCACTAGTGAACTGTGGACCCCGGTCCAATTTCCTTTTACATTGCTATCACCTATTTACTTTACTCGCACTGTTTACTTTCTTGCATACTACTATTGCTTTCCACTCGATGCGCTCATTCCTTTGTTTACAGCAAACCGGTGAGATTGACAACCTCATCGTAAGTTGGGATCAAAGTAATTGGTTGTGTTGTGTGCAGGTTCTACATTGCTGCTAATTGAAGACGCGCTAACAAGTATCATTAACGGCGCCCTTGTTGGAGTGTCACGAAGCAAGCAAGCATCACCTTCTTGAGTTTGGTTTTTTCCTAGATTCGATAAACCTTGGTTTCTTACTGAGGGAAAACTCGCTGCTTTACTCATCAAACCTTCCTCTTGGGGTTCCCAACTGGACGGTGATTTACATCATCACCACCACACAAAGCAAAGATTTTTCTGGTGCCGTTGCCGGGGAAAAAGAAGACTTCTGCAAGGGGAGTTTCACATGCACATCCTTTACTTTGTTTTAAGTTTTGCTTCACTTTAGTTTTACTTGCATTGTTTTATCAAAAACACACAAAAATTAGTTTCCTTATAGTTGTTTTTACTTGTCTGCTTTTAGTTTTGCTAGAATGGCTACTCCTGAAAACACCAAGTTGTGTGATTTTACTAGCACTAATAATAGCGATTTTATCTGCACTCCTATTGCGCCACCCGCTCCCGCTGCAAATTTTTATGAGATTAAGCCTGCTTTGTTGAACCTTGTTATGAAAGAGCAATTTTCTGGTGCTAGTACTGATGATGCTGCAGCTCATCTCAACAATATTGTTGAGCTATGTGAGATGCATAAATATAAGGATGTAGAGAGTGATATTATTAAGCTTATGTTGTTTCCTTTTTCTTTGAGAGGAAAAACTAAGGATTGGTTGCTGTCTTTGCCTAAAAATAGTATTGATTCATGGGCTAAGTGTAAGGATGCTTTTATTGGAAGATACTATCCTCCTGCTAAGATTATAGCTTTACGTAGCAATATTATGAAGTTTAGCCAGTCTGATAATGAACATGTTGCTCAGGCTTGGGAAATAATGAAATCTATGATAAAGAATTGTCCCACTCATGGACTGACTACTTGGATGATTGTCCAAAAATTTTATGCAGGACTGAATTTTTCTTCAAGGAACCTATTGGATTCAGCTGCTGGAGGAACTTTTATGTCCCTTACCTTGGGCACCACAACAAAGCTTCTCGACAATATGACAGTAAATTATTCTGAATGGACACCAAGAGAGCTCCACACGGTAAAAAGGTAAATTCTGTTGAGGAAACTTCTTCCTTGAGTGATAAGATTGATGCTATACTGCTTATGCTTTCTAATGATAGAACTCATGTTGATCCTAATAATGTTCCTTTGGCCTCTTTGGTTGCTCTAGAAGAGCATGTTGATGTAAACTTCATTAGAAATAATAATTTTAACAACAATGCTTATAGGAACAATTTTGCTAGTAACAATTATAGGCCGTATCCTTCTACCAATGGTAATGGTTATGGTAACTCTTATGGTGATTCCTCCAACAACACTAGGGCTGCGCCCTCCGATCTTGAGGTAATGCTCAAGGACTTCATCGGTAAGCAAACTGCTTTTAATAAGTCTGTTGAGGAAAAGTTAGGCAAAATTGATATTCTTGCTTCTAAATTTGATAGCCTTGCTCATGATGTTGAACTTCTGAAATTAAAAGTGTTGCCTAATGATGTGAAAGAGAACAATACTTTTGCCACTGCTAATGCTATCCAAGTTAGAATTGATGAAAATGTTAGGATGTTAGCAGAATTGCATGCCAGGTGGGAAATAGAAGATGAGATGGCTAGAAGGATGAAGGTATGTACCATTACTACCTCTAATGATGTTATTCCAAATGCTAGTAATCCTCTTACTTTGATTGGTGTAGAGAAAACTCCCACTCCTTGTGTTAAAAAGCCTAAAACTGCCAAAACTTTTTCTCAAAAGAGTGCTGAAATTTTCAGAGTGTGGGAGATGATAGCTCTATTTCCTTTAATGATTTTGATGTTGATGGCTGCAATATTTCTGAAGTTATTTGTTCTTGCAAAAGCTTGCTTTGACTCCTAATGCTAGTTCTTTAAATGTTGCTTTTACCAAGCATATTACGAATGCTCTCATGAAAATTAGGGATGAAAAGTTGAAGCAAAAAGCTTCTATTCCCAAGAAGTTAGAAGATGGTTGGGAACCCATCATTGATATACATGTTAATGGTTTTGATTGCCATGCTTTATGTGATCTAGGTGCTAGTATTTCTATTATGCCTAGAAAAATTTATGATATGCTTGATTTACCACCGCTTGAAAAGTGTTATTATGATGTTCCTATTGCTGATGTTGCTAAGAAGAAACCTTTGGGAAGAATTAATGATGTTATTATTATGGTTAATAATAACCTTGTTCCCGTTGATTTTCTTGTCATGGATGTCGAATGCAATGCTTCATGTCCTATTATTTTGGGAAGACCCTTTCTTCGAACTGTAGGTGCCATCATTGATATGAGGGAAGGCATCATCAAATATCAATTCCCACTCAAAAAAGGTATGGAACACTTCCCTATAAAGAGGAAGAAATTACTTTTTGACTCTATTCTTAGAGCAAATTATGAGCTTGATGCTTCATCACTTGATATTACTTGATTCGCACTTTCTGCGCCTAGCTCAAAGGCGTTAAAGAAAAGCACTCTTGGGAGATAACTCAATGTTTTTACTTTCAGTTCTTTTTATGTTATTTGAGTCTTGGAAGTTATTACTACTGTAATAACCTGTCCTTATCCTTTTTATTTCGTTTTTGTGCCAAGAGAAGCCTCTAATTTGAGTGAGGTAAGATTTGGGGATGTTGCTGTACTGAAACAGTTTTCGGTGCTTCACCGTAAAAATTCGTGAAAATTCTCTGTATATCTTATGGACCTGCGATTTCTTGTGCATATGCCCCAGGTTATATCCAAACTTTCATTAGTTTAACACTTTTTGATTTGAGCAACATAAAACCCTCTAAAAATTCGACCTTTGTCAGCTGTTCTGTTTTGACAGATTTCTGCCACTATTTGTGTTTGCCTCTCGATCGCTTTCTTTTTGAGTTCTTTTGATCACGTAACTTTTGGGAAAGTTGCTACAGTAGTATATTCTTTATATGTGGTGGTTTTGAGTGGAAATCTAAAGCAAAAAGGGTTGATTCAATATTATGCTTACAATAATGTTGCTAATAGAATTGTGTTGAGTTTTGTATGAAGGAAGTTTTCAAGTGTAGGGATTGGAGAATGATGAGATGAGTTGAAGAATGGACAAAAGCTCAAGCTTGAGGATGCCCATGCACCCCAATAAATATCCAAGAGGTAAAAGCATCAAAGCTTGGGGATGCCCCCGAGTCACCCTTCTTCATCGGCAAAAATCTGGTCACCTTTCAACACACTATATTTTTATTGCTTCATGCACTATGCGTTTTTCTTGGAGCGTCAGTTGTTTTAGTTTTTAGTTTTGTTTAGTTTTTTTTCTGCAATAAATGGTTGGACCCCAACAAATTTCTTTTGGAGAAGTTTCCTTGCTTTTCATTTGCCAAGAACACTCCGTTTTTCACTCTTATCATTCAACGAGTGTTCTCTTTTTCTAGAACTGCGTTTAGCTTTCATTTTCCGCCTTGATTTTTGTTCAGATCTTGTTATATCTTTGCATCAAGGTGTATTTTGACCTCCGGTCCATGTTGGTTTTCATCAAAAGAGTTGTTTCAAAAAAGGTTCGAATGGTGTTGGAAAAGAGAAAAAGTTTCATGCAAAAAGTGGTACAAAAAGGAGCTTGTGTAGACTGGGGCTTAGGCTTTTGCATGTCATGCTTGATGTCTTTTTGATAGTATGCTTAGTGATTTTTGCTGTAGCATGACTTGTCTCAAATGACTGAGATTGCTTAATGAGCCTTTGAAAAAATCATGCCTTGTTTTAATTATTTGGAAGCATTAATTTGGTTATCTCCTTGATGCTTTATTTGGGTTGACTTGGTGCATGCTCACACATGTTAGACTCATACAAAGTCGCCATAAGCCTCTATGATCATTTAGTTTTTGACTTTTGATGCCATCTTATGCTTCTTTAATGTTGCTTTGTCGCTTTGCCTGATTATGGCCGTTATTGCTCTCTTAGTTGGTTGCTCCCAGTCTTTTGCTAGCCCTCATTTTGTACTGAGTATGAGCTCTACTCGTGCATCCAACTCCTAAAAACCAAGTTGTTCCAATGTGTCCAGCATACATACCTATTAGCAATTTGCTATTCCAAAGTACATTTGACTTGCTTTTATCTATCCTTCAAATTAAACCCTTTTTGGCGTTATGTGAAAATTGGTCAGTAAAGCTCTCACGAACCTGATGGCACACTTTACTTTTATCGCTTTAAAATTTTGACATTGTGGCTCTCTTATGTTGAGTTGTTATGCTTGCAAGTTGTAAGTTGGAAATTAGCCCAGCCATGCCGTCATGGGGCAAGCTTTCAACATTGCACTATCTTTCATTTGAGTTGATATCATGATCTTTTGTTTATGGATACTCACGATGTGAAATAAGTGGGGAATCTTGCGGGATCATGGAGTTTTTATATGTGTTAGGGAAACGCCTGGGCTGCTATGCATCTCAAAATAAAAAGCTATACCAATGGTAAATAAAAGAGATGTTGAGGTGTTCATTGTCTGTTTGTCTTGTAATTTTGATGTGGGCTTGTTCCATGTCATCAGGCAGGAGGTACCCTGTTGGCGGTTCTCGATGATACACATATATTTACAATGACAAGAGCTTGCTTGGGACTCTAAGTCGAGTAGCATGAGGTTTGGGTATTCGTACTTCATAGGACACGAGGTTTTCAACTTATGATTTGTCAAGCATATGCTTCATAATTGTACTCGCATTAACTTTAACCATTCAAGATGCTTATGATGGGGGCAATGAGAGCTCAAAGCTAGTAAGTACCATAATTTTTGAAGGTTTATAAAACTTGCAATCACTGCTTCCCTCCGTGAAGGGCCTTTCTTTTACTTTTATGTTGAGTCACCACCTTCTATTTTTATTCACCGTCTAAGAGAGCATAGTTGTCATTCTTAGTATAATGTGCATTGTCCCAAAGTTATCATTGATTGATTCATGATTATGGTTTCACTTGTTCTTAAATTATTTGTATCTAGTCGCCCTCTTAAACTTGAAGGTGTCCTATGCATTTATGTTTTGCTATTCCATGAAGGATAAACTAAAAACCATTTGCTATGTTTTTCCATATGATTTGAACACACGCTTGACTTTCATTGTTTCGTTTTCATGATCTTTCGTTTGTGTTCTTCTTCATGTTATAACATGGTTGCTAAGTTTCTTTTATCAAGATTATATCTTTCATGCCCATGTTTTAAGTTCTTTTGATCCCAGCACACAATGCTTACATAGATGATCAAGATTGTGTAGGTGCATGTCACCTCAAAAATTATTCTTTGTTATCACTTACCTACTCGAGGCCGAGCAGGAGTTAAGCTTGGGGATGCTTGATACGTCTCAAATGTATCTATAATTTTGATGCTCCATGCTTGTTTTTACACCATTTGCTTAGTGTTTCGTTACACCTTGTGGCATTTTTATGCATTTTCCGGAACTAACCTATTAACGAGATGCCACAGTGCCAGTTCCCTGTTTTCTGCTATTTTTGTGTTTCAGAAAAGTTACACAGGAAATATTCTCAGAATTGGATGAAACAAAAGCCAAACATCCAGATATTAAACGAAGCTTCCAGAAGACCGAAGAGGAGATGGAGCCGAGCCAGGGGGTGGTCTCACCACCAGGGGCGCAGCCCAGGGCCTGGCCGTGCCGCCCTATGGTGAGCCCCACCTGGTTCACTTCTGACACTGCCCCTTCGCCTATAAAGACCCCCCGATGGGAAAAACCTAAACACCCAATCACTTTCCAGAAACACATCGCGATCCGCCACCATCGTCGACCCGAGATCGGGAGGGTCAAGAAGCTCTTCCCAGCACCCTGCCGAAGAGGGGAATCGCCACCGGAGGTCTTCTTCATCGCCATGCTTGCCTCCGGCGCGATGAGTGAGTAGTCTACCTTGGACTATGGGTCCATAGCAGTAGCTAGTTGGTCGTCTTCTCCACCGTGTGCTTCATGTTTAGATCTCGTGAGCTGCCTTACATGATCGAGACTACCTTTATGTAATTCTACATGTTGTGTTTGTTGGGATCCGATGAATATTGGTGTTATGATTGAGTTGATGTGCTGAATATTATCTTATGTTATCTCTATGTTGTTTATGATCTTGCATGCTCTCCGTTGTTAGTAGCTATCTTGGCCGAGTAGATACTAGTGACTCCAAGAGGGGGTATTTATGCTCGATAGTTGGGTTCATGCCTCTATTTAATCTGGGGGAGTGATATAAACCTCTAAGGTTGTAGATGTGCTGTTGGCATTAGGGAGAAAACAACATTCTTATGTCCAAGGGCATATGCTTTGTTTACATTACACGCTTTTCTTAATGCAGTTATCTGTTGTTCGCAACTTAATACTCAAGGGGTCCTCGGATGATTCCCCGCGAGTGGATTATTAGTCATAGATGCAGTTGGATGGCTGATGCGGCATGGTGTTGATGTAAATCACCGTCCAATTGGGAACCCCAAGAGGAAGGTATGATGAGCACAGCAGCAAGTTTTTCCCTCAGTAAGAAACCAAGGTTTGTGAGTCCAGGAAAAAGCCAAACTCCAGAAGGTGATGCTTGCTAGCCTAGTGACACTCCAACAAGGGCGCCGTTAACGATACTTGTTAGCGCGTCTTCAACTAGTAGCAACGCGGAACCTGCACACAACACAACCAAGAACTTTTCTCCCAACTTACGATGAGGTTGTCAATCTCACCGGTTTGCTGTAAACAAAGGAATGAGCGTATCAAGTGGAAAGCAATAGTAGTATGCAAGAAAGTAAACAGTGTGAGTAAAGTAAACAGGTGATAGCAATGTAAAGGAAATTGGACCGGGGTCCACAGTTCACTAGTGGTGTCTCTCCATAAGATAAATAACGACATGCTGGGTAAACAAATTACAGTTGGGCAATTGATAGAATAAAGATAACGTGATATGTCAAGAGGATCACTATGAGATTTACTCTGGGCATTACAACAAGATACATAGACCACCATCCAACTGCATCTATGACTAATAATCCACTCGCGGGGAATCATCCGAGGACCCCTTGAGTATTAAGTTGCGAACAACAGATAACTGCATTAAGCAAAGTGTGTAATGTAAACAAAGCATATGCCCTTGGACATAAGAATGTTGTTTTCTCCCTAGTGGCAACAGCATATCTACAACCTTAGAGGTTTCTGTCACTCCCCTAGATTAAATAGAGGCATGAACCCAACTATCGAGCATAAATACCCCCTCTTGGAGTCACTAGTATCTACTCGGCCAAGATAGCTACTAACAACGGAGAGCATGCAAGATCATAAACAACATAGAGATAACTATAGTGACCTCACCTTTTAAAGATGACGATCCCTGTGCTTTTCAGTGCTAGTCCCTGGATCAAATGCTAGCACACACAGTTTAAGATGTAATATCAAGAAACAAAGGTTATTTTATTACATCGCATGATCCAGCAATTACAAAAAGAAACTTTACAATGCTCATAGCATAGAGCTTTCAGAGTTTATAATGAAATCAAAACTAGCATGGAGTCCTTCTTCTTCATGTGCCACAGGCGAACATGCTGCGGATAGACTCGTAACCCTGTCGTACCTTTCTTATCGTCAAAACCTACAACATGAAACGTTGCAACCACAAAGGGTCAATACACTTGAATTGTATTGGCAAGATGTCATTGTTTGGTGGACACCAATGGAACCTAACACTTAAATGAATATTTGGCTAGGTGGAGCTTCAGACCCATTTGCACTAAGCAATTTTATCCTATCTCATTCTTTAAGCAAAGCATTTAGCTGGACAACTTGACTTGGGTGATCTACCCCTGTAGCCACAGGCCGTAGTTATCGTACGGGACACACTGGTCGACAAATACCTACATCAATTTTCAAAACCTCAATTACTACATATGGACAACTTGGTTTGGGTGAACCATTCCTACAGACTCTGGCACATAGATATGGCACGGGAACTGCTAGCCAATAGACACTTGCACCAATTGCCATATCCCCAGTTCAACCCATAAGTTTTAATTTTAAGAAGTTGGCATGATGAGATCCTTGAACAGCTTCAAAATCATGTCGCTCAAAATTGTCCGTAACCAGGGACACGGCTAAGTACTTAGTTTTAACCCTCTGCAGAGGTGGTGCACTTTTCCCACAAGACTTAGTCAACCTCTTTTGCCATGATGCTCATTTTGCTCAAATGTCCAAGTGAAGACCAAGACGAGACCTTTCAGAGGCAATCCCTCAGACCAACCCGGACGCGCTCCCAAATACCACCCTCTGTCCGTCTGGCTGGGTTCTCGCAACTTAGTTAGTCAAGACAGAGCCCATATGACTCGTGGTTGCACTGGAAGCTTCACAACTTGAACGTCTCCAATCTCGTTGTTCCTAGGTGGCCGTCCACAAGTGAGATACACACGACCGCCATAGAGATGGCTCCGGTGAACCACTCAACATAAAACCAAACAACCATTTCCACCCAGGTGGTTCATTAACTTAGTTGTTTTTCTTGGTTTTGCAAAACAAGGTTTTTCAACACTTAGTCAAAACAATATGATAACCCTTCCCACAATAAGTGTAAGGCAACCTATAGCAGCAGTAGTTCTATTAGGAGATGCAAAAACTAGACATAAGCTAGGCAAAAAGACTTAGCATAAAATCATAGCTGCTAAGACGTAAACTTATAAAAACACCTACACATGCATCTTCTACAAGAAAGCTACAAGTGTTAATATTTTTGTACGACAGGGAGATGATGACACTTGCCTTAGAAAATCCTGAAGATTGTACATCTCACACGTGGCTCTCCGTACAACTATAAGATAGAAAGTAACATAACATAAACACACCATCCAATGCAACATAACCAAACAAGTCAAAAAGTGCTTATTAGTTTTAGTTTAGTCTTGATTGGTCTTAGTGATATTTGGACAAAAGATTGGACATGGAGTTGACTTGATACGGATGGAGAGAATGGCTAAGTCAAAAGATTTCATGGGATTGATGGGGGGTTTTCTAGATTGTTTTTAGGAAGTGTTAAACACTTAGCAAAAATAACTTAAGGGTATTCTTAGGCTTGGGTTGAGAAGTTGGATGAATAATTTCTAAGTCATGAGGTCTAACACCTCTATCTTCTTTAACTCAAAGTTCTCTTCTCTTGGTCTTCCTTTTTGACTTCAACTCCTTGTCTACTCTTCAACTTCTGGTTTGGCCTTCAACTTCTTGTCTTCTCTTCAACTTCTTCTTCATGGTCTTGATATGGGAAAACTTCTACGCCGTAGTGTTGGAGGGGTAAAATACTTAGAAGAATTTTTGGGTAAGAGGGAAATGATAGTTTTGCACTTGGGCAAGGATAGAGAGTAGATTTTTACTAAGTCAGGGTAGATTTTAGGTGGTCATTGGGACTTAGGATTTTTCATACCATTTGTTAGAGTGAGACAAGAGTCAATTAGCACAAAGTGCACAATAAGAATTTTGGACATGATATGGCGCTCATATAATCACCACTGTGTTTTGCAAAAGGATGAGCTAATGGAGCTGAAAAGTGTGAGAAATGTGTGTGAAGTATTCCGGTGGTTTTCTATTATCAAGATAATTAATTTTGCAAAAGGAATTATGCCTAAAAATATTTCTAGAATTATATCTAGGGAAGAAATACTCAAATTCTCATTTGAATTTGAATACGTGAGAAAATTTGCCCAAGTAATTTATGCAGTAGTTCTACTGGATAGGGGACAACAATATGATCCTAATGCAAAAAGAATCAACTGAAAAGGATTTATAGAATTTGAACTATATCAAAAACACTCAAACTCTCATATATAAATTTGAATGTTTTCAACTAGTTCAAAAGGCAAATTTTATTACAGAATAGTGTTCTACATGTTCTAAGGATTCCAACGACATATTATTTGTTAAATTTCAAGTTACAGATCAAAAGTTATGATTTTTGCAAGTTTGCAGATATTTAAAAGGAGATTAAATCTAATTTCGAAACAGAACAGATGCGGGCTTGACTCATGGCAGCTTGTGATTAGACAGTACCGCTTCAGGTGGATTATGAATACGAGCCGTTAGATCTTATGTTTATTGGACGAACCAGATGGCTCCCTACCGGTTCACTTAAGTGGATTAATCTGGCCATTGGATCACGATCGGACGGCGAGATCTGAAGAAAGGAAAGGCTCACCTGGGGACCTAGGGTTTCGACCGCCGGTGAGGTGGCTGTGGCTCGGGTGAGATCACCAGCATAGCTCCAGTGGTTCTCCGAGGTGAAGAAGCAGACGACGAGACGCGGCACGAAGTGGCAAGCCCGGTGGCGTGATCGATGATGTCGAATTCATCCTGTAGAAAAGGGGAGGAGCGGCTGGGGTCAGACACCGCGGCGGTGCGGTCATGGGCATGAACCGGCGTGTCTGCTACAGAGGAGATGATGATCTGCGCTCTTACCAGGAGATCGGGCTCGTCGAGGCGGGCGTGGTGGCGAGATCGGAGGGCTTGAGGTGCCCGGACGGCTAGGCAATGGCTCGCCGGAGTTGCAGGTGCGGACGGAAGCTTCGGGTTAGGGACGATCTCATCACTCTCGGGCATACTGGAGCAAACCAAGATGTCAGGGAGGTGTGCAGGGAAATATAGAAAGGAATAGGGGGAGAGGGAGGGTCTGGCGCTCACCGGCGGTGACGAAATCGAGCAAATTTGCTCGCAGGCGCGCGGAGATCCGACGAGAAATCTCGTCGTCCTGGATGCGTCTCGAGCGGAGAAGGGAAAAGGGGTGGAAGGAGGACACCTGGGGGCTTTTATATCCAGTCTTGGCGTGGAAGAGGGGCTAGGGTTTAGGGGCGGGGCAGCGATGGACGGCTCGGGTTGATCCCGTGCTGGAGAGGGACTCCGGGCTGGAGGAGGAAGACGCTGACGGGTGGCCCCCGGCTGTCAGCGGGAGAGAGGAGAGAAAGGCTTACCCCTTCGGCTCGGGTTGATGCTGGGCCTGGCCGGCTTTCGGGACTGGGCCGAATAGCTCCCCCTCAGCCCTTTTCCTATTTCTTTTCCTTTTTCCTTTTTGTTTTCTGATTTAGTTCAAGTGTTTTGCAAATTTCATTCAAACCAAAACAAACAAGTTTCTAAATTATTCAAACATTTGCTATAACATTTTAAACCAGTAAAATATGTTTTTCAAAACAAAATATGGTTTTTTGGTGAAATTTTATGTTTAAGCAAGGTAGCTTTTGCTTTCATAACATAAAATATAGATGAGGTTTTGAAATCAACCCTTTTGATAATAGAAGGGTGATATTTGATAAAATAATAATTTGAGAATTACTCTCAATCTTGATTATGAAATGAAATGTTTATAAACACATTTGAAATTTATTTCTTGCAAGCAACTTGCATATGTTTGAATAAAGATACAGGAAAATAATATTTTGGTACTTGATTTTCTCAAAGAAGTTCTTCAAGTAATAATAATAGAAAGTTTGAAATGGCTTTTTCTAGTAAGGTTTTAAACTAATAAAAAAATTAATTCCTTGTGAAATTTTAAATCCAGACAAGCAAAACATGGTTCCTATTTTTATTTATTTCCACATTCCAAATTTTGGGATGTGACAAACTACCACCCTTGAAAGAAATCTCGTCCCGAGATTTGGAGAGGCTAGAAAGAAAGATGGGTTTTGGGATACTAGGTGGGCTACCACCCTTAAAAGAAACTTTTGTGGGTCGTCTAGGTCTTTGGGTTCATAGTAAGCACATCTTGGATATGTTTTTTTTTTCGGGGGATCTTGGATATGACTTGACACTGGGTCATCTTTTGTACCACATGTAGCTTCTACCTTCATTTCCAACAGGTGGGTGTCTTATTCTCACACTATAGCATCAATTCTTCCTCAAGGTGGCGTTGAGTATAGCTTCCTTCGTTGTAGAGCTTCTGTTCATCTAGGTAGTTGTTGAACTACTTTGGACACTGAAGAGTCACTCTTTGGGTCAATCAGAAAGCAAGTTGAGATGTTCTCGTAGTCTCATTTCGTATCATTTATTTGATCTTCAAAGTCTTGAAAGTCATCTTCAACGGTAAGCTGGTGGTTCATCCTCACCGTATTCCTACGTTTGGCAACACCTGCCTATTATAAGGGTACCATATTTTATCCTCCTAGGGTTTAGGTCTAACGTCGTATCTCTTGTAGGTATATCTCTCTAGATTTACCACTCCTCATATCAAGAGCGAACAATTGAGTAGTATCATGGGGGCCAATCCATAACGCACCCAATCGTTACCTTGTATTTCAGCTTGGTACATCTCATACATAAACTCTTGGTCAGCCTCACTAGTTTTGACAAATGATTCTATGGATATTGAATCCACTTTTCAATTCCTATTAAGAATTTTTAGAAAAACAAATCTATCGATCCTTAGCTAGTGGTTTGCGTAAACTCTCATATGGCAAAATCCCTTAGCTTGCAGATCCTTCGGTTTTTCCATCTCTTGTTCTATGCTTCTTCTTCTTGATGCCGAGCACCTTTAGCTGGAGCTGATAATGTTGTTGTCTTCATGGAGGCTTGTCAAGAAAACACTTGTTTGGGTTTGAATAAGGACGAGAATAGATAGAAAGAGTCTAAAGAAGAACCCTACCCATACACAAAAGTTCTAAGGCAAATCACTTTACAATCAATAAGCATGCAACTCATCAAACATTCAAGTCTTAATACAAACTAAAGGTACGATCATTCCACAAGTCGGTATGATCATAAACTTTTATTACAACGACATTGCTTTATCGAAAAATCTTAAGTGGAGGTCCAACTAAAACTTCTTAGTCCCTTTTCAGGCAGATCCATTGTTTTGGTCTATCTTCTCCTTCAGAGAAGCAATCTGATTATCCTTGGTGATGTTGAGGTCATTTTGAACACTAAGCTCAAAAGCAAGTTCCACCATGTCACTTTGAAGTTGACTTATAGTTTCCTTTAGTTCACTAGTATCCTCTGTTTCTTCTTTGAGGTCCTTCTGAGTATTATGAAGTCTCCACTTGAGTCTTTCTCCAAGTTCCTTTATAGCTCTCCAAGCAGCACATCTTGCAGAGTCAAAGAATGATGGGTACATCTCGGAGTTGGTGAACATCCAGAGTCCCATCTTCTTGTGGTCGTCTTCTTTGTTCTTGTATAGGTGGAGTTGTACCCACCAATACTCTTCACCTTCATCATTCATGGGAAATCCCTTGTAGCAGCTTCTCCTTGCATTCCCATGCTTAACATGAGGTTCTTCAGTGCCTTGGGAAATTCAGTGTCACACTTCAGGGTCATGGTCATCACGGGTCCTTTCTTGACGGATTCGTTGATGATGGACATCTAAAAGAATTTTAAAACAAAGGAATGAGTAGTGAAAGAATATCTTAACTAGAAAGTAAAACTTGGACACAATTTTAAGTACTAGGGTATTATATTTTCCTTTATTGTTTGCAAAACATCTCGTTGGTCCTATTGTTATCAAGATCCTTCATAAGAATTTCTAAGTCCTAGAACTTTTGATGCATAGATTCTTTCTCCTGGACTTCCTCAATTTACTTCACTTGATGATCTTGGAGTTCCTTGAGGTGCTGAAGTTGAAGCTCTTCGTCTTTTAATTGAAATGAAGAGGAGTAGAGACAAAATGACTAAGGGAAGAGTTTACGAGGAAATGAGTGTAAATTTTTAACTTAGAAATAAAAGCAACTCCTATGTTTCTAAGGGGTCTTTGTCCAATCCTAGGGTCAGGAACCTAAGGGCAACACAATGCTTTGATACCATCTATAGTGACCTCACCTTTTAAAGATGACGATCCCTGTGCTTTTCAGTGCTAGTCCCTGGATCAAACGCTAGCACACATAGTTTAAGATGTAATATCAAGAAACAAAGGTCATTTTATTACATCGCATGATCCAGCAATTACAAAAAGAAACTTTACAATGCTCATAGCATAGAGCTTTCAGAGTTTACAACGAAATCAAAACTAGCATGGAGTCCTTCTTCTTCATGTGCCACAGGCGAACATGCTGTGGATAGACTCATAACCCTATCGTACCTTTCTTATCATCAAAACCTGCAACATGAAATGTTGCAGCCACAAAGGGTCAATACACTTGAATTGTATTGGCAAGATGTCATTGTTTGGTGGACACCAATGGAACCTAACACTTAAATGAATATTTGGCTAGGTGGAGCTTCAGACCCATTTGCACTAAGCAATTTTATCCTATCTCATTCTTTAAGCAAAGCGTTTAGCTGGACAACTTGACTTGGGTGATCTACCCCTGTAGCCACATGCCGTAGTTATCGTATGGGACACACTGGTCGACAGATACCTACATTAATTGTCAAAACCTCAATTACTACATATGGACAACTTGGTTTGGGTGAACCATTCCTGCAGACTCTGGCACATAGATATGGCACGGGAACTGCTAGCCAATAGACACTTGCACCAATTGCCATATCCCCAGTTTAACCCATAAGTTTTAATTTTAAGAAGTTGGCATGATGAGATCCTTGAACAGCTTCAAAATCATGTCGCTCAAAATTGTCCGGAACCGGGGACACGGCTAAGTACTTAGTTTTAACCCTCTACAGAGGTGGTGCACTTTTCCCAAAAGACTTAGTCAACCTCTTTTGCCATGATGCTCATTTTGCTCAAATAGTCAAGTGAAGACCAAGACGAGACCTTTCAAATTTGCCCAAGTAATTTATGCAGTAGTTCTACTCGATAGGGGACAACAATATGATCCTAATGCAAAAAGAATCAACTGAAAAGGATTTATAGAATTTGAACTATATCAAAAACACTCAAACTCTCATATATAAATTTGAATGTTTTCAGCTAGTTTAAAAGGCAAATTTTATTACAGAATAGTGTTCTACATGTTCTAAGGATTCCAACGACATATTATTTGTTAAATTTCGAGTTACAGATCAAAAGTTATGATTTTTGCAAGTTTGCAGATATTTAAATGGAGTTTAACTCTAATTTCGAAACAGAACAGATGCGGGTTTGACACATGGCAGCTTGTGATTAGACAGTACCGCTTCGGGTGGATTACGAATATGAGCCGTTAGATCTTATGTTTATTGGACGAACCAGATGGCTCCCTACCAGTTCACTTAAATGGATTAATCCGGCCATTGGATCACGATCGGACGGCGAGATCTGAAGAAAGGAAAGGCTCACCTGGGGACCTAGGGTTTCAACCGCCGGTGAGGTGGCTACGGCTTGGGTGAGATTGCCGGCATAGCTCCAGTGGTTCTCCGAGGTGAAGAAGCAGATGACGGGACGCGGCACGAAGTGGCGAGCCCGGTGGCATGATGGATGATGTCGAATTCGTCATGTAGAAAAGGGGAGGAGCGGCTGGGGTGGGGCTCATCGAGGCGGGCGTGGTGGCGAGATCGGAGGGCTTGAGGTGCCCGAACGGCTAGGCAATGGCTCGCCAGAGTTGCAGGTGCGGACGGAAGCTTCGGGTTAGGGACGATCTCGTCACTCTGGGGCATACTGGAGCAAACCAAGATGTCAGGGAGGTGCACGGGGAAATATAGAATGGGATAGGGGGAGAGGTAGGGTCTGGCGCTCACCGACGGTGACAAAATCGAGCAAATTTGCTCGCAGGCGCGCGGAGATCCGACGAGAAATCTCGTCGTCCTGGATGCGTCTCGAGCGGAGAAGGGAAAATGGGCGGAAGGAGGATGCCTGGGGGCTTTATATCCGGTCTTGGCGTGGAAGAGGGGCTAGGGTTTAGGGGCGGGGCGGTGATGGACGGCTCGGGTTGATCCCGTGCTGGAGAGGGACTCCGGGCTGGAGGAGGAAGAAGCTGACGGGTGGCCCCCGGCTATCAGCGGGAGAGAGGAGAGAAAGGCTTACCCCTTCGGCTCGGGTTGATGCTGGGCCTGGCCGGCTTTTGGGACTGGGACGAATAGCTCCCCCTCAGCCCTTTTCCTATTTCTTTTCCTTTTTCCTTTTTGTTTTCTAATTTAGTTCAAGTCTTTTGCAAATTTCATTCAAACCAAAACAAACAAGTTTCTAAATTATTCAAACATTTGCTGCAACGTTTTAAACCAGTAAAATATGCTTTTCGAAACAAAATATGGTTTTTGGGTGAAATTTTATGTTTAAGCAAGGTAGCTTTTGCTTTCATAACATAAAATATAGATGAGGTTTTGAAATCAACCATTTTGATAATAGAAGGGTGATATTTGATAAAATAATAATTTGAGAATTACTCTCAATCTTGATTATGAAATGAAATGTTTGTAAACACATTTGAAATTTATTTCTTGCAAGCAACTTGCATATGTTTGAATAAAGATACAGGAAAATAATATTTTGGTACTTGATTTTCTCAAAGAAGTTCTTCAAGTAATAATAATATAAAGTTTGAAATGCCTTTTTCTAGTAAGGTTTTAAACTAATCAAAAAAAATTAATTCCTTGTGAAATTTTAAATCCAGACAAGCAAAACATGGTTCCTATTTTTATTTATTTCCACATTCCAAATTTTGGGATGTGACAATAACATAAGATAATATTCAGCACATCAACTCAATCATAACACCAATATTCATCGGATCCCAACAAACACAACATGTAGAATTACATAAAGGTAGTCTCGATCATGTAAAGTAGCTCACAAGATCTAAACATGAAGCACATGGTGGAGAAGACAACCATGTAGCTACTGCTATGGACCCATAGTCCAAGGTAGACTACTCACTCATCACGCCGGAGGCAAGCATGGCGATGAAGAAGACCTCCGGTGGCGATTCCCCTCTCTGGCAGGGTGCCGGGAGGAGCTTCTGGACCCTCCCGATCTCGGGTCGACGACGGCGGTGGATCGCGATGTGTTTCTGGAAAATTGATCGGGTACTTAGGTTTTTCCTGTCGGGAGGTCTTTATAGCTGAAGGGGCATCGTCAGAAGTGGACCGAGGCGGTCACACACATAGGGGGCAAGGCCAGGGCCTGGGCCGCGCCGCCCTACTATGTGGCCGGCTCGTGGCCCCTCTCCGTTTCCTCTTCGGTTCTCTGGAAGCTTCGGTAAATTTCTGGATGTTTGGCTTTTGTTTTTCGTCCAATTCCGAGAATATTTTCTGTGTAACTTTTCTGAAACACAAAAATAGCAGAAAACAGGGAACTGGCACTGTGGCATCTTGTTAATAGGTTAGTTCTGGAAAATGCATAAAAACGCCACGAAGTGTAACGAAACACTAAGCAAATGGTGTAAAAATAAGCATGGAGCATAAAAAAATTATAGATACGTTTGAGACTTATCAAGCATCCCCAAGATTAACTCCTGCTCGTCCTCGAGTAGGTAAGTGATAACAAAGAAATAATTTTTGAGGTGACATGCGCCTACAAAATCTTGATCATCTATGTAAGCATTGTGTGCTGGGATCAAAAGAACTTAAAACATGGGCATGAAAGATATAATTTTGATAGAAGCAATTTAGAAACCATGTTATAACATGAAGAAGAACACAAACGAAAGATCATGAAAATGAAACAATGAAAGTCAAACGTGTGTTCAAATCATAAGGAAAAACATAGCAAATGGTTTTCAGCTTGTCCGTCATGGAATAGCAAAACATAAATGCATAGGACACCTTCAAGTTTAAGAGAGCGACTAGATACAAATAATTTAAGAACAAGTGAAACCAACATCATGAATCAATCAATGAAAACTTTGGGACAATGCGCATTATACTAAGAATGACAACTATGCTCTCTTAGACGGTGCATAAAGGTAGAAGGTGGTGATCAACATAAAAGTTAAAGAAAGGCCCTTCACGGAGGGAAGCAGTGATTGCAAGTTTCATAAACCTTCAAAAATTATGGTACTTACTAGCTTTGAGCTCTCATTGCCCCCATCATAAGCATCTTGAATGGTTAGAGTTAATGTGAGTACAATTATGAAGCATATGCTTGACAAATCATAAGTTGAAAATCTCGTGTCCCGTGAAGTACAAATACCCAAACCTCATGCTACTCGACTTAGAGTCCCAAGCAAGCTCTTGTCATTGTAAATATATCTGTATCATCGAGAACCGCCAACGGGGTACCTCCTGCCCGATGACATGGAACAAGCCCACATCAAAATGACAAGGCAAACAGACAATGAACACCTCGACATCTCTTTTATATACCATTGGTATAGCTTTTTATTGTGAGATGCGTCGTCGAATGTCCACTATGGTCATGCTATAAATTTCCACCATGAATGATGCATGGCTTAGATTAGCGGCCCAGGTGTTTCCCTAACACATATAAAAACTCCATGATCCCACAAGATTCCCAACTTATTTCACATCGCGAGTATCCATAAACAAAAGATCACGATATCAACTCAAATGAAAGATAGTGCAATGTTGAAAGCTTGCCCCATGACGGCATGGCTGAGCTAATTTCCAACTTACAACTTGCAAGCATAACAACTCAACATAAGAGAGCCACAATGTCAAATTTTTAAGAATGAGAAAAGTAAAGTGTGCCATCAGGTTTGTGAGAGCTTTACTGACCAATTTTTGCATAACACCAAAAAAGAGTTTAATTTGAAGGATAGATAAAAGCAAGTCAAATGTACTTTGGAATAGCAAATTGCTAATAGGTATGTATGGTGGACACTTTGGAACAACTGGGTTTTTAGGAGTTGGATGCACGAGTAGAGCTCATACTCAGTACAAAATGAGGGCTAGCAAAAGACTGGGAGCGACCAACTAAGAGAGCAATAACGGCCATAAACATGCAAAGCGACAAAGCGACATTAAAAGAAGCATAAGATGGCATCAAAAGTCAAAAACTAAATGATCATAGAGGCTATGGCAACTTTGTATGAGTCTAACATGTGTGAGCATGCGCCAAGTCAACCCAAATAAAGCATCAAGGAGAAAACTAAATTAATGCTTCCAAATAATGAAAACAACGTATGATTTTTTCAAAGGCTCATTAAGCAATCTCAGTCATTTGAGACAAGTCATGCTAAAGCCAAACCACTAAGCATACTATCAAAAAGACATCAAGCACGGCATTGATTGCTTTTGATGGCACGGTGTTGAATAGTGCCAGAGAACTTGTTGGCGTGTAGTTGATGAAGTAAATGACCGGCCAGTTGGGAACCCCAAGAGAAGGTTTGATGAGTACAGCAGCAAGTTTTCCCTCAGTTATGAAACCAAGGTATGTCAATCCAGTAGGAAAAAGCCAATACTCCAGAAGGTGATGCTTGCTAGCTTCGCGACAGCTCCGGACAATTTATAGGGCACCTCATCCAGTGCTTTGCTTTTCTAGCTGCAACGCGGAACCTGCACACAACACAACCAAATACTTTGTTCCCAACTTACGATGAGGTTGTCAATCTCACCGGTTTGCTGTAAACAAAGGAATGAGCGTATCGAGTGGAAAGCAATAGTAGTATGCGAGTAAAGTAAACAGTGCGAGTAAAGTAAACAGGTGATAGCAATTTAAAGGAAATAGGACCGGGATCCACAGTTCACTAGTGGTGTCTCTCCATAAGATAAAAAAACACATGCTGGGTAAACAAATTACAGTTGGGCAATTGATAAAATAAAGATAACGTGATATGTCCAGAGGATCACTATGAGATTTACTCTGGGCATTACAACAAGATATATAGACCGCCATCCAACTGCATCTATGACTAATCAATCCGAGAACGCCACAAGTATTAAGTTGCGAACAACAGATAACTGCATTAAGCAAAGTGTGTAATGTAAACAAAACATATGCCCTTGGACATATGAATGTTGTTTTCTCCCTAGTGGCAACAACACATCTACAATCTTAGAGGTTTCTGTCACTCCCCCAGATTAAATAGAGGCATGAACCCAACTATCGAGCATAAATACCCCCTCTTGGAGTCACTAGTATCTACTCGGCCAAGATAGCTGCTAACAACGAAGAGCATGCAAGATCATAAACAACATAGAGATAACATAAGATAATATTCAGCACATCAACTCAATCATAACACCAATATTCATCGGATCCCAACAAACACAACATGTAGAATTACATAACGGTGATCTCGATCATGTAAAGCAGCTCACAAGATCTAAACATGAAGCACATGGTGGAGAAGACAACCATCTAGCTACTGCTATGACCCATAGTCCAAGGTAGACTACTCACTCATCGCGCCGGAGGCAAGCATGGCGATGAAGAAGACCTCCGGTGGTGATTCCCCTCTCCGGCAGGGTGCCGGGTTGAGCTTCTGGACCCTCCCGATCTCGGGTCGATGACGGCGGCGGATCGCGATATGTTTCTGGAAAAGTGATCGGGTACTTAGGTTTTTCCCGTCGGGGGGTCTTTATAGGCGAAGAGGCATCGTCAGAAGTGGACCGAGGCGGCCTCACACATAGGGGGCGTGGCCAGGGTCTAGGCCGTGCCGCCCTACTGTGTGGCTGGCTTGTGGCCCCTCTCCGTCTCCTCTTCGGTTCTCTGGAAGCTTCGGTAAATTTCTGGATGTCTGGCTTTTGTTTCATCCAATTCCGAGAATATTTCCTGTGTAACTTTTCTGAAACACAAAAATAGCAGAAAACAGGGAACTGGCACTGTGGCATCTTGTTAATAGGTTCCAGAAAATGCATAAAAATGCCACGAAGTGTAATGAAACACTAAGCAAATGGTGTAAAAACAAGCATGGAGCATCAAAAATTATAGATACGTTTGAGACGTATCAGCATCCCCAAGCTTAACTCCTGCTCGTCCTCGAGTAGGTAAGTGATAACAAAAGAAATAATTTTTGTGGTGACATGCACCTATATAATCTTAACCATATATGTAAGCGTTGTGCGCTGGGATCAAAAGAACTTAAAACATGGGCATGAAAGATATCTATACTTCTTATAAAACAAAACCCCACTAGAGATCATTTAAGTTGTCTATCTTCACATGCAGGATAGCCACATCATCTCATATTCACAGCCGTCCGATTCAGAGATTGCAGCCGTTCGATGCCTCCCATTTCCCTTCCTTGACCACGTATACATTAACATTGTGATGCACGCTTGGAAGTCCATCATTTCTTCTCCCAATATAGAAGAATGCTTTTCATTTAATTTTTCCACTATCGATCTCGAGAGCTTCCTGAATAATAATTGCGCTCCATATATACATTGCTTTGTTTTCATGTGCATCCGTTCAGTCTTAAACTCCATAAATTTCTGTCTATCTCACGATTCCAGCCTGACTTGTGTGGAATCAGTATATGAAGAGACACAAGAAGTAGAGGAGGACAACATAGATGTGTACCTGAGAAATCAAGGAGCTAATGCAAATCTGTCGACCGTCATCTCAGCTTTAGGTTGCCGATGCGGTATGGTGATGCCAGTACTGTGTGATGGTCATACTCCTAACTTCCTACTGTTCGTCACCTGCAGAGCATTATTGAGGTCGCTTGACGTTCGACCGATGTATGGTGCATTGGTGCTGGCTTTGGATGTTTCACGTCCAACAACAGTTGCTCTAAGATAAGTCAGAAATCAGGTTTCACCCCTTCTTATTATGTATCTTGCTGCCTCATGAAATTTTTGCTCCGTTTTAAAAAGTTAAATTTCAGGATTGCATCAACTTTGATCAGGTATTACCTAGATCTTCACGTTAATTCCTTCCTTGGTTAGATTGATCCATTGCCAAGCCTTTTATACTTTTTATTTAAGTATTTGATTCACTGCTATATATATGATTCACTTCTTTCTTTTAGTTTTTTCATTCAAGTCAACATAGTGCATACAAAGATCGATCTCCAGGTGATACCAAAACTTTTCCAACTACTATTTTTTGTTGTCTTAAATTTCTCTCTTATGTCCCACATTATATTGTTTACGAATTGCTCATTGTTGTGGATTTTCACCTTTTACATTTTGATAGTTTTGCTTACTCAGTAATATCGGTGCTCTTACTTCTGGGCCTTGCTATTGTGTGTAATTACTTGGAGCAATGCAAAGAGATTATGATAATGCTATGGGCCTCCTACATCTCCAACGGAATAATTCATGGGTCTTGCTGCTGCATGCACGAGCTATGTAATTTATTCAATCAACGAACAATGACCTTATATCTCATTCCAAACAATAATTTATAGAAAAACATTTGGTCAAACATTTTGTAGCCCGCTGCAACGCGTGGGGTATTCTTCTAGTAATCTTGATAGAAGAAACTTAGCAACCATGTTATAACATGAAAAAGAACACAAACAAAAGATCATGAAAATGAAACAATGAAAGTCAAACGTGTGTTCAAATCATATGAAAAAACATAGCAAATGGTTTTCAGCTTGTCCTTCATGAGAGAGCAAAACATAAATGCATAGGACACCTTCAAGTTTAAGAGGGCGACTAGATATAAATAATTTAAGAACAAGTGATACCAACATCATGAATCAATCAATGAAAACTTTCGGACAATGCACATTATACTCATAATGACAACTATGCTCTCTTAGACGGTGCATAAAGGTAGAAGGTGGTGACTCAACATAAAAGTAAAAGAAAGGCCCTTCGCGGAGGGAAGCAGTGATTGCATGTTTTATAAACCTTCAAAAAGTATGGTACTTACTAGCTTTGAGCTCTCATTGCCCCCATCATAGGCATCTTGAATGGTTAGAGTTAATGCGAGTACAATTATGAAGCATATGCTTCACAAATCATAAGTTGAAAACCTTGTGTCCCGTGAAGTACGAATACCCAAACCTCATGCTACTCGACTTAGAGTCCCAAGCAAGCTCTTGTCATTGTAAATATATGTGTATCATCGAGAACCGCCAACGGGGTACCTCCTGCCCGATGACATGGAACAAGCCCACATCAAAATGACAAGACAAACAGACAATGAACACCTCGACATCTCTTTTATTTACCATTGGTATAACTTTTTATTGTGAGATGCGTCGTCGAATGTCCACTATGGGCATGCTGTAAATTTCCACCATGAATGATATATGGCTTAGATTAGCGGCCCAGGCGTTTCCCTAACACATATAAAAACTCCATGATCCCACAAGATTCCCAACTTATTTCACATCGCGAGTATCCATAAACAAAAGATCACGATATCAACTCAAATGAAAGATAGTGCAATGTTGAAAGCTTGCCCCATGACGGCATGGCTGGGCTAATTTCCAACTTACAACTTGCAAGCATAACAACTCAACATAAGAGAGCCACAATGTCAAATTTTTTAGAACGAGAAAAGTAAAGTGTGCCATCAGGTTCGTGAGAGCTTTACTGACCAATTTTCGCATAACACCAAAAAGAGTTTAATTTGAAGGATAGATAAAAGCAAGTCAAATGTACTTTGGAATAGCAAATTGCTAATAGGTATGTATGGTGGACACTTTGGAACAACTTGGTTTTTAGGAGTTGGATGCATGAGTAGATCTCATACTCAGTACAAAATGAGGGCTAGCAAAAGACTGGGAGCGACCAACTAAGAGAGCAATAACGGCCATAATCATGCAAAGCGACAAAGTGACATTAAAAGAAGCATAAGATGGAATCAAAAGTCAAAAATTAAATGATCATAGAGGCTTATGGCGACTTTGTATGAGTCTAACATGTATGATCATGCGCCAAGTCAACCCAAATAAAGCATCAAGGAGAAAACCAAAATAATGCTTCCAAATAATTAAAACAACACATGATTTTTTCAAAGGCTCATTAAGCAATCTCAGTCATTTGAGACAAGTCATGCTATAACAAAACCACTAAGCATACTATCAAAAAGACATCAAGCATGATGTTGGGGATATACCAAATAGGTATACCAGCGACGTAGTCCTAAACCAGCAAGCCAGGGTGGCCCATCAGGGTGGTATGGCGGATTGCCTGCCGGGTGGCCCATCAGGGTGGTATGGCGGATTGCCTGCCGGGCGGCCCAGTTGCTGGAGAGACCATGGCGGTACTGGACGCAGGAGCTCATGGCAGATCCGAAGACAGGCCCATGGCAGGTTGCCTTGTAGTACACGCATAGGACTTAGTCTAGGACTCCAAGTTGTATCCGCTCCAGTACCATCATGTTGCCCACGCCAGGCGCCTTTATAAGCCGGCGTGGAGGAGCCCTTGAGGCACAGCTTAGACATACGACCGATCGCATAGCGAAACAGCCAACCTCATCATTGTAACCGAGCACTTGTTGCCATATAGTGATTTATAGCAGCACGTAGGGTCTCGCCACCGTTGTGGGATCTGAAGCTGGGTAAACTCGTGCTACCACCATCCCGGATCGCTCCGCCGTGTTCACCCCCTTCCACAAACCGCCATACACCTACCCCTATGGTAGATCTGTTCATGAAACCACGACAGTTGGCGCCCACCATGGGGCAAAACGCGTCAGGAGCGTGGATCCAGGCGGGATCCGCCTTTGCAGGCATCAGTGACACCGTCGCCATCGGGCGCGTCCTCTACGATTCCAGCTTCCCCATCATCCCAGCGGATAACCTCTGGGTGCCGACTTGAGAAGACCCTGCTTGATTCACCATCGTTCAGATCGGAGATATCCATATCTTCATCAGAGAGACAAACCCTACCCCCGCTACGGAAACCAATTTCCAGCGGATTGGTATGGCTGAAACCCCCAAACGGACCGCTTTCGAGCTAGATACGGAGGAGGAATCATCTGATCTGGAACTTTCCAAGTTATCTAGATTGGATCTAAAAAAAATCCCACCCAGCCCGCCCTAGAGGTAGAGGAAGTGGTGGTAGACCGCTATGAATCTGCCATGAGCAATCTGGCGTTAGAGGCACCACGGTATTGCCTTGTTGCTTTCACAAGTATCACTTCGGGATCTACCTCCAATGGAGAAGATAGCCCAGGTGAATCCATCCTAGAGGCACTTAACAAAAGTGGTGAATCGGATGACTAGGATAGCAAAGGCTATGATTCTGATCACTATGATGCCGCCATGAGAAGGATCGATGCGAAGTTAGCTCAGCAAGCACTTAAAGAGCAGAACGCAGCCACCAAGCAGGTATTCATGACCAACAAAGGAGATAACGCTGGGCAGACAACCGGTGATCCGCCATCTCAGGCAGCCCATGACAGAGATGCCGGCAAAGAGCAGGGTAACCCTCCACCAGCCACCAATCCCGCCAGGGAACAACTTCCCGAGATCCAGGGCGGCCCCAGGCCTCTGCAACCCGCCATCCCCGAGGTGCATCACCCAGAAGACTTCACGACCCTGCTGGACAAGGTCGTCTAAGGAACTCTAGCAGATCCAATCACCCTTGACTATGTCAGAGACGTGAACGATCTCGAGAAGAAAAGGCGAGCAATCCTCAAAGAAGCAAAGCGAGTCAAGAAGATGGGCGAAAAGTTAGATAGCGACATTGCTAAAGCTCAAGACACGCTGAAGCGCGCAAGGAACATGGAGGAGAAGTACGTTACTCTCATCCAGAACCAAATGAACGAGGGAGGCGACCCGCAGCTGGTGCGAAACCTTGAGTTCACCGTACCAACCGCAGAAACTCTGGCCAGGATGTATATCAAGAATCCGCCATATGTGGACAAGAACCGTGATGAAGTTAGGGCTATGCCCGTAGAGAACATCGTGGCGGCAAAGGAGCTATTGGAGCATAATAAAAGCCCAGCAGCCCTAGAGACGCCGGTAAAACTGATGACCAAAGCATTGGTGCAGCAGGAGAAAGCTACGTCATCACGACGGCTTGAATCTGATCCCGCGCTATGCAGGTCTAGCACTGCCTCCAAGGCTCGGGGTACTAGCAATTATGGTACACGCCCTGATAACAAATCTCATACCGGATCCTCAGAAGTCCGAAGAAGAGAAGCTCACAACCGGGCAAATGCCATCCCAATATCCTCCGACGACAAGCCACACCGCAAGGGCCCGCAGAGAAATTCATCACCACCTCGCAAGAATTACCCTGCCTATGGATACTAGCAAGACAATGATGCTCCCCGCCATAAGACCAACATGCCGCCACCAAAGTATAAGACGTTCAAAATCCCAAAGGGAGGAATCGTCATACGCGACAATGATGGCAAGCGAGGACGAAGCCATGACGCTGGACGCAGAGACGATCCGCCACGACGGGAAGCCAGTTGAGACGGTGGATCCAAGCAAAGGGAATGATCTCGCCATGATGATGGTGCGCACCGCAGCGGCGACAAGGATAAGCATTGCTCTTCCTGCCGCCGCGATGACAAAGGGCAAAGCTCCCGCCGCCATGACGATGATCCATCTCCACGGAGAGCAGAGGGAAGCCGTTGTAGCTGCAGAGATCAATTGCAAGACGGTGAGAGTAAAAGACGTGACCCTTTGCCATCTCCACCAGGCAGCCCCTATGGCGGCGGCGGTGGTGGCAGCGGCCCATCAAAATCACGCAACTCTCGCAAGGATCTGCAGGACCAGAAGCCCTACGACGCGCGTACCCACCTAAACGAGATTGCCAAGTCTCAAACAGCCTTCTTCCTCGGCACAAAGTGCTTTGGACAACAGATCCGTGATGAGCCCATTCCACATGGGTTCAAAATCGAGAAAATATCCGCCAGTACAATGGAGTCGATAGGCCCCTAACTTGGCTACAAGACTACTTCAACGCAGTGCAGTTCGCAGGGGGATCACCCAATGTTGTTGTCCGCTATCTGCCCCTGATGCTATCCAGCACAGCGTGGCAGTGGATCAACGACTTGGTAGAAAACTCCATCCAAACCTGGTTCGACATGCAGACTGTGTTCACCGAAAACTTCGAGGGTACCTATAAGAGACCTCATAATATTGGTTACCTCCAAAGGTGCCGACGGGCCGATGATGAGACCTCCCAAACTTTCCTTGCACGATGGCTATATATGAAGAAGTCCTGTGAAGGGGTTACCGATGAATCCACCATCCTCGCGTTCATCGACAGTTTGGAGAGAGGACAGCTAGTCCGCCATCACCTGTTGCGAGAAAGGAACAAAGGGAAATTAACCCTAAATTCTATGATCACCATTGCAAGCAACTACGCGGCTGCCGATGACGACACCCGCGAATCTCTGAAGGCTTCCACCATACAGAATACTGGAAAGCGGAACAATAGCAATTAACAGAAGAATCCGCCAGAAGAGCAGCAAACTCCGGATATGGTGGCCACAACCTTCACCGATAAGGGTCAAAGCAGCCAGCGCGGTAAGGGACGCGGTACTAGCGGTGGCCAGCCGTGGAGCTCTACAGCTCCCACTTCGGCGCCGTTCGCTCCCATGTCCTACGATGAGTACCGCGATATGCCATGCTTCGCCCATCGAGACGCTTCAGGGAAGTGCAATCACACCAACCGGAACTGTAAATTTGTCAACGACAACAAGGCGGACCAAGAAGCTGGCTACAAGCACAACCGGCGACAACGGCCTCGTGGCAAAGGAAAAGCGGACAAGGATAAGGAGCCCAAGGATGGCAGTGATATGGACAAATACCCTGCGCCCAAACCCGCTGAAAAGGCAGAGGGTGGGGCTGGCACGGGTAATCCATTCAAAAATACCAATAAAAAGGGAGCCTTTCACACGTTCCTTGGACCCCCACGTCTAAGGCACAACGAGCTGCTATGCGCTCCCTAAATGCCACCGTGCCAAAAGTCCGCCAGTACGTCCGATGGTCTGAAGTACCGGTGCACTGGAGCCGCGATGATCACCCAGAGCACATCCTGGATGGATATTACGGCACGGTAGTATGCCCTGTGATCCAGGGCTATGAGTTCTCCAAGTGTCTAATGGATGGCGGCAGCAGCCTGAACATCATGTACATGGAGACTCTGACAAAGCTCGGCCTTACCAAGACCCAACTCCGCCATAGTGCTGTCACTTTTTATGGAGTGGTTCCTGGCCGCCAAGCTAAGTCCCTCGGGTCCATTACCCTCAAGGTTGCCTTCGGCAGTGAAGAAAATTACCAAGAAGAGCCCATAACCTTTGAGGTGGTCCCATTCAAAAGTACATACCACGTGATCTTCGGCCGCCCTGCTTTCCATAGTTTTCCATGCTAGGCCATGCTACATCTACAACCAGATGAAGATGCCAGGACTGGATGGCATAATCATCGTTTATGGCAGCTTCAGAAAGGCAAAGGAGTGCGAGGAAGGAGAAGTCGCCTTCGCGGAAGCAGTGTTTCCGCCTTCCCGCCCACCTTCAAGCCTACAGTTGATACAAAGCAGGTGGAACTTGTCACAGGCGATGCCGCCAAGACCACCTTGATTGGGACAAATTTGTCCCCCAAATAGGAAAGTGCGCTCGTCGAGTTCCTCTGTGAGAACCGGGACATCTTTGCATGGCAGCCATCTGACATGACAGGTGTACCCAGGGAACTCGCCGAGCATAGATAATCCCTGGCTCCAAGCCAGTAAGACAAGCCATGAGATGCTTTGGAGATGAAAAATGCCGCGCCATAGCAAAGGAAATTTCCAAGCTACTGAAAGGAGGCTTCATCAAAGAAGTGATCCATACGAAGTGGGTGGCAAATCCTATGTTAGTTCCTAAGAAAAACATAAAGGTTCTGCGTATGTGTGTAGATTACACTGGCCTGAACAAAGCGTGTCCAAAAGATCCTTTTCCCTTGCCTCACATTGACCAAGTCATTGACTCGACGGCGGGATCGGAGTTGCTATGTTTCTTAGATGCCTACTCGGGATACCACCAGATCAAGATGAAGGAATCCGATCAGCTTCCTACGTCGTTCGTAACACCTTATGGCACATATTGCCATGTGACAATGCCGTTCGGTCTGAAAAACGAAGGAGCAACGTACCAGCGGACCATGCAAAAGTGCCTGGTGGATCAAATCGGACGCAACATCCACGCATATGTGGACGACATCGCCGTTATGTCCAAGAAGCAAGATGGCCTTATAGCGGATTTGCAAGAGACCTTCAACAATCTAAGGAAGTACAACATGATGCTCAACCTCACGAAGTGCGTCTTTGGGGTACCAGCTGGACAACTCCTGGGATTCATCGTCTCCCACCACGGAATTGATGTCAACCCAGAGAAGATCAAGGCAATCCTCAACATCTCCCGGCCTAATGACTTGAAGGACGTACAGCGACTCATAGGCTGCATGGCAGCAGTGAGCAGATTCATCAGTTGTGTTGGCGAGAAGGCTTTGCCACTCTACAAGCTGATGAAAAAATCAGATGAATTCGTCTGGACCGACAAGGCAGACGCTGCGCTTAAGGATCTGAAGAGAGTGCTATCCACTGTACCAGTCGTAGCGGCTCCCGCAGACCAGGAACCCATGTTACTATACATGGCGGCAACCAACAGGGTCGTCAGCATCGTCATCGTGGTAGAACGCAAGGAAGAAGCGCAGGAGTACGGCGTGCAGCGACCAGTCTACTATGTCAGCGAGGTCCTGACGAAATCCAAGCAGCGCTACCCACCAAAAGTTGGCATATGGAGTTTTCCTAGCTTCTCGTAAGTTACGGCATTACTTCTATGACCATAAGATCACAGTGGTGAGCAAGGCTCCACTGAAGGACATCATCAACAACAGTGACGCAACAGGACGAGTTGCAAAGTGGGGCATTGAATTGGCCTCCTTCGACATCGACTACAAGCCTTGCACCGCCATTAAGTCTTAGGCTTTGGCGGAATTCATGGCGGATTGGAAGGAAGCACAGGAGACTACGCCCGTCCCAGAACCAGAGCATTGGGTGATGCACTATGATGGCTCAAAGCTGCTGCACGGCTTGGGGGCTGGAGTGACACTCAAATCTCCCAAGGGAGATGAGCTCAGCCACATTCTCCAGATCCACTTCCCCACCACCAACAACATCACGGAGTATGAAGCGCTACTGTACGGGCTACGCGTCACAAAGGAGATCGGCGTATAGCACATCATGTGTTGCGGAGACTCTGACCTTGTCGCTCAGCAGGTGGCTGGCACATACAAGGCTCAGAATGAAGTTATGGCGGCCTACAGGGACGAAGTGGATGAGATGGCCAAAAGTTTCCTCGGCTACGACATAAAGCACGTACAGCGAGAAGATAACATGGCAGCCGACACCCTGTCCAAGCTAGGGTCTAGCCGTAAGGCAGTCCCGCTAGGCGTATTCCTCGAGCACCTGCACGTACCATCGGTCAAGATGGTGGATCTAGAAAATCCGGAATGAGCGAGCTCCCCCGTGATGGCGGTTTTGCCAAGCAATCCGCCATGGGCTGAGCCCTACCTGAAATATCTGATGAACAAGAAACTACCCGAGGACGAAGTCCAAAAGAGACAAATTGAGCGTAGAGCAAAAGCGTACACCATCATATATGGCCAGCTCTACAAACGAAGCACCTCGGGAGTCTTCATGAAGTGCATATCCCAAGTGGACGGAATCAAAATACTAAGGGAGATCCACGAAGGTGAATGTGGGCATCACGCCGCCGCCAGATCCCTATTAGCTAAGGCATTCCGCCATGGATTTTACTAGCCAACAGCCAAGGCAGATGCAGACCGTATTGTGGAGCTCTGCCAAGGTTGCCAGATGTACTCCAAGCAAACCCACATGCCCGCCACAACACTGCACACCATACCTATAACTTGGCCTTTCGCGGTCTGGGGGCTGGACATGGTGGGTCCGCTAAAAACAGCACCTTCAGATTTACGCACCTCCTGGTAGCGGTAGACAAATTCACGAAGTGGGTGGAAGCTAAGCCCATCAGAAAACTTGATGGCAAAACCGCCCTAAAATACGTCAAGGACATTGTGGTCAGATTTGGCATCCCACATAGCATCATCACCGACAACGGCACTAACTTGTCTCAGGGAGAAGTTGAAGAATACTGCCATCACAACGGAATCCGCCTTGACCTGGCATCTGTGGCACATCCACAGTCCAATGGCCAAGTTGAACGGACCAATGGACTAATCATGTCAGGGATCAAGCCACGCCTAGAAGCACCGCTACATAGAGCAGCTGGAGCCTGGGCAGAAGAGTTGCCATCTGTGCTATGGAGTCTACGGACCACGCCAAACAGATCAACTGGTCTCACCCATTTCTTCTTAGTCTATGGAGCAGAGGCAATCTTGCCAAGTGATGTCTAGTACGATTCTCCAAGAGTCGAGGCCTATGAGGAGGAAGATGCAGAAGCGTCCAGACAACTATCTGTGGACCTGCTGGAAGAAGAACGAGACCTAGCAGCCCAGAGATCTGCCATCTACCAGAAAAATCTCCGCCGCTATCACAGCCACTGAGCTCGCAAACGCTCGTTCAAAGAGGGGGACCTGGTGCTACGCCTCAAACAGCAGAAGTCCCACAAGCTATCCCCGCCTTGGGAAGGACCCTTCGTCATCAGCAAAGCTGTACTGAATGGTTCCTACTACCTCGTTGATATTCACGAGCTAGATAAGCGACCCAGTAAGAAGCGCGAACGAAGAGACCGTGACGATATCTACGACGAAACAGATCATCCATGGAACATCGCACAACTAAGTCCTTTCTACACTTAGCACTTACCTAGGCTATGTAATAGGCACCTCTATATGATCAATGAAATAAAGCATCTGGTTCACTCTTGATTTTTTCTGAAGCTTTTACCTCCTTTATTGTTCATTTAGATCGTGTGGAACCCTTGCGCAATTGTGCTTGATGGCTGGCGTGTAGTTGATGATATTGATTATGGCCAGGCAGTTGGGAACCCCAAGCGGAAGGTGTGATGAGCACAGTAGCAAGTTTTTCCCTCAGTTAGAAACCAAGGTTTATCGATCGAAGAAGAAAAAGCCAATACGACTAAAGGTGATGCTTGCAAGCTTCGCAACAGCTCCGGACAATTTATATGGTGCCTCATCCAAGCTTTGCTTTGCGAGCAGCAACGTGGAACCTGCACACAACACAACCAAGTACCTTGTTCCCAACTTATGATGAGGTTGTCAATCTCACCGGTTTGCTTGAAACAAAGGGTATGAGCATATTGAGTGGAAAATAGTAGAAGTATGCGAGTAAAGTAAACAGTGCGAGTAAAGTAAACAGGTGATAGCAATATGATGGAAATAGGACCGGGGTCCACAGTTCACTAGTGGTGTCTCTCCATAAGGTAAATAACAAATGCTGGGTAAACAAATTACAGTTGGGCAATTGATAGAATAAAGATAACGTGATATGTCAAGAAGATCACTATGCGATTTACTCTGGGCATTACAACAAAATACATAGACCGCCATCCAACTGCATCTATGACTAATAATCCACTCTCGGGGATATCATCCGAACACCCCATGAGTATTAAGTTGCGAACAACAGATAATTACATTAAGCAAAGTGTGTAATGTAAACAAAGCATATGCCCTCGAGCATATGAATGTTGTTTTCTCCTTAGTGGCAACAACACATCTACAACCTTAGAGGTTTCTGTCACTCCCCCAGATTAAATAGAGGCATGAACCCAACTATCGAGCATAAATACCCCCTCTTGGAGTCACTAGCAACTACTCGGCCAAGATAGCTACTAACAACGGAGAGCAAGCAAGATCATAAACAACATAGAGATAACATAAGATATATTTCAGTATAGCAACTCAATCATAACACCAATATTCATCGGATCCCAACAAACCAAACATGTAGAATTACATAACGGTGATCTCAATCATGTAGAGCAGCTCATGAGATCTAAACATGAAGCACATGGTGGAGAGAACAACTATCTAGCTACTTCTATGGACCCATAGTCTAAGGTAGACTACTCACTCATCGCTCTGGAGGCAAGCATGGCGATGAAGAAGACCTCCGGTGGCGATTCCCCTCTCCGGCAGGGTGCCGGGAAGAGCTTCTGGACCCTCCCGATCTCGGGTTGACGACGGTGGTGGATCACGATGTGTTTCTGGAAAATTGATCGGGTACTTAGGTTTTTCCCGTCGGGGGGTCTTTATAGGCGAAGGGGCAGTGTCAGAAGTGGACCGAGGCGGCCTCACACATAGGGGGCGCGGCCAGGGGCTGGGCCGCGCCGCCCTGGTGTGAGGGCCCCTCGTGGCCCCACTCTGTCTCCTCTTCGGTTCTCTGGAAGCTTCGTGAAATATCTGGACGGCTGGCTTTGGTTTCGTCCAATTCCGAGAATATTTCCTGTGTAACTTTTCTGAAACACAAAAATAGCAGAAAACAGGGAACTGGCACTGTGTCAACTTGTTAATAGGTTAGTTCTGGAAAATGCATAAAAGTGCCACAAAGTGTAACGAAACATTAGGCAAATGGTGTAAAAACAAGCATGGAGCATCAAAAATTATGGATACGTTGGAGACGTATCAGTGCTCTGCACTTGCATCTTTTTAAATCCGCCATAAGCGGTCCGCGTAGCATATTTATATTTTAATCTCCATCTGATGCTCTTTGTGTGGATTCCCGAGTAGTGACTTTTTGACTATCTAAGCCGCTATCTGCTAAGGGTTTTGGACGGTTGCTATTAAGTATCGTCGCCCTGGCGGATTGTTAGTGCGAAGATTCCACCATCTCATGAAAAGTCAAGCACAAAGAGCCAGATGGCGGATTGCATAATCCTACGCGTGATTTTTTTTTTCAAAGTGTTGTTTTTGAGCATGTCAAACTGCTTCAAGTTGCATAAAAATAGGCCTGGCAGTTTTTTTGCACATAAACCACTTAAAGACTTGATAAAAACTGTGCCACAAGTTCAAAAGCATTCTCTAATCCGCCACAGGCTAATCAGGCACAGTGCAAGCATAGTTTAAAGTTTAAACTTACAGACCCACTCAGGGGCCAAATTGATGCATTGTTTTCTTCCTGCCACATTGCAGGGTATAACTTAAGAGGATGGCAGAATTGCAGAGGACACTTCATCACCGCCATCAGCACCAGAAGTGGCTGCAGAGACCGACGCTGAAGCTTGGCTTGGAGACCTCGGCAGATCGTATGCTTCATAGTATACGTTCAGCTGAGTGCCTAAGGCACACAGCTGATCGTATCCTAGCACGCTCTGCCAGATAGCGGCCTCGTCAACCGGCGCTCCATCCTCGCCGCTCTTCGGGATGCCAGAGGTGATCAAGTCCAGGTCTAGCTCGGGGTAGTGGGCCTTTGCCAAAGTCAAAGCAGTTCTGGCACCACCCCGAGTGGAAGACTGCTTCCAGTTCGCCACCAGCCCAGGCACGAGCATCAGCTTCTTGGTGAGCCCTATGGAGGTAAGGCCAGAGGAACCCGCTATCTGCAGACTCTCGTATGCCTAACGACCAGCATTAAGAAGGCCATCTAGCTCCTTCTGTGCTGCGTCGGTGGCCATGCGTAAGCCTGTGGCAGAATCCACCTCGCCTTGCTCTAGGGTCGCTACATAGCGGAAACAAACAAGGCGTCATACTCGGCATAGAACATTATTACAAACTACACAACATGGAGAGCCATTGATACCTAGCAGGGTCTTCTGGAAATGATCGAGGACCTCGTTAAAGCCATCTCACCGCTTCTCAAATTCGGCGGCGGCTTTGCGAAGATCCTCTACCTCCTTGTGCTTCTGCAGGTTCTGACGTTCCTGGTCCTTAAGCTTCTCTTCAAGGAGGGTATTCAAGGCCAAAGATTTTTGGAGTTGCTGCTGCAACCCCTCCATCGCGATAGCGTGGCCCTTTTCCACCCCCTCGAGTGTGGACTTTAGCTTGGCAGCATCTGCATGGCGGAAATAATAGCAAAGTATTGATCGGATAGCACAAAGGTACTTAAACTTGTCAAAGACAAAAGAAAATTACCGCTATTCTCGATCTGCTGCTGCAAGTCGGCCACAAGAGCGCTTTTTTCCGCCAGCTCCTTCTCCTGCGAGCTGACGACCTGGACCAGGTCCTCCACAACTTTTTTGTAATTCTGGCAAAACAATATTATGTGTTAGTCACACTTAGAGCTTTATGCCAGATAGCTATCTGCCATAACGCTCGGGGGCTACTCATGATGATTTTTTAGTCTTCTTAGAGCTTCATGCCGGATAGTTATCCGTCATAACGCTCGAGGGCTACTCAGTGCAAAATTTAAGTTCTCTAAGAGCACCGCAGAATATGACGGCGCTCGGGGGCTATACTATGCAATGTCCAAAGTAGTTTCTCTTAGAGCACCATACCGGATCATCTACGAAAATCCGCCATATTGCTCGGGGGCTACTGGGAGTACATACCTTCTTCATGATTGTTGTCTTCTCTACAAAAGCGGAAATTCCGCTGGATAACTGATTGCTGGCATCTTCCTGGCTGGTGATAAGGTCGACGATCTCAAGTTGTTTCTGCCTCCAAAACGAGCTGCCCCCCGCAGAATCATCCGCCATTTGACCTTGGAACAAGCCAGAGACCTTTTTACTTTGAATGACATCATTAGCCATGGCTTCAATCGATGGGTTGGTTTCTGGCATCGAGCCAAACTGACCACCAACATCCTCCATATCAATATCGTTACGAGCAGGGGAGGGAATTGGTGCATCAGGGGTCTGCGGAATGGCGGTGGGAGAGGGTTTGGCACGCTTGGATGGAGGTTCCTTGACGACAGGCTTCGTCCTTCTAAGCAAAAGGAGATTAGCAATGAAATCAACAACAATGAAGAAAGAAATAATAGAAGGTTACCTTGACTTTGGCAGGTTGATGGTAGAGGTATTCTCGGATGGCGTCTCTAGCTCCGCCCTGCGTTGAGCTTTGAAACGGCGGGAATCAGTAGATTTCCCGCCACCACCACAAGGGTTCACGCTACTGCCGCGCTTCTTGGTGACCACCTTCGTCTTAACCATGCGGGCTGTGTCATCTATGTCCCCCGTCGTCTCCTCTGTTTCCGCTGGAGTGAACCACTTCCTCGTCAGTGGAAGGCTTGGAGTTGGAGTGGCAAAGGGGATGAGCAAAGTCCACAGGGCCAAGCGATTTGAGCTGATAAATGAAGACATTAGCTCTCATAAAGTGCAAAGGTATCATGAAGTACTATGGCGGAAAAGTAACTTACCGGAGGGCAACTGCCATTCTCAAACATTGCCATGCCAAATTTCAAGGGCTTCTTCCTGGGAGATTTCATAAGCGAGCGAATGCGCTTCTCGACCACCTTAGGGTCTAGCTCCTTGTCTGAATATCGCATGCCATCATTTGCACCAGTGTACTCGTGCATCAGGCTATCGCGATGTTGTAGAGGCTAGATCCGCCGAGATATCCAACAGTTGATGGTATCAATTCCTTTGAGACCATCTTTGGATAGTTTGGCAATCCGCCGTGCTAAGAGCTTGACATAAGGGGTGGCGGTTTCATCGTTGACGGGATTCCAGGAGTCGAGAGGCTGAGCTGCTATATTTTCAAAGGAAGGAAGGCCGTGGGCTTGAGATGGCGCGGGCTTATCCGCCATGTAGAACCAGGACCCTCTCCATCCTATGGCAGAATCCAGAGGAGTAATGAAGGGATATTCTTTTGATCTCTGTGGAAGAAAGCATATTGTCCCACAGGTTCGAAGAAATCCATCATCCTCGTAATTGGCCCGCACTGAGAAGTAAAGCTGGAAGAGGTCTACCCTGGGACGAATTCCAAGGAATCCTTCGCACAAGGCTGCGTAGCCCGCTACAGACACCAAGCTATTGGGATCTATGTGGTGGAGCTGCAGCCTGTAGAACTTTAGAAGATTTGTGAAGAAAGAGGATGGCGGCATACTGAGAACCCTCTCCACGTGAGATTTGAGCATCACGATTTCGGTGGAGTTAGGGGCCGGCACCAGGGCTTTGAAGTTAGTCCGCCAGTGGGACTCTGCCTGGGGGGCCACAGTGCCCTCGTTCTCCAAACCTTCGACGTGAGCGTCCTTGACATGGCATTTTACCTAGTACCCGTGGAGGTTCTAGGGAATCTGCTCTTCTTCGGCTTCAGCTCCGACATCCTGTTCTTCTTCCTCAGCTCTGCCATCCGTTTCTTTTTCTATGGCCTCCTCTGCGGTCAGTCCTGCCATTTCATCCTCGGCTTCGGACGTGATGTCCTCCGGATAAGAATCCACCGTTGGAGGATGTGAGCCCTGAGCAGATTGCTGCAGAGGAGAATCCTCCTCCTCTGCTTTGGAAGGATGGCGGGCGGGAGATCTATAATTCATAGCGGTGAAGAAAGGTTGGATCCCGCTACAGAATATGCTCGGTTCTCAGGTGAGCTGTTCCGGCGGAAAAGTCACTGGCAGCGAAGAACTCCGGGCGGCGGCTCGTCGGAGATCGCGGAGCTCTCGTGGAGGCGCTGAGGAGAGAGAGTGTGCGGGGGGTGAATGAAGTGTGAACTGGCCGGGGGTGAGCGGTCGGGGTATATATAGGCCCCGGGCCTCGAGATTCGTGCCCGCCATCAAAACCGTTCATCTTGATCGCGGAAACCCTAGATCGGCTACATGTGTCCAAGGGTAAAACAGTAACTTTTGTTAACAGTGCAAGCGCTGTGAATCTTGCCCTAGAAGGAACTACGTGCCGAAGATTATGGCGGATTTCTATGGTATGATCCAACGGATCCCGGAAATCTCGCTGAATTGAAACTACGTCGCATAATCCGCTATCCACAGCGGATCGAAAGATGAAGAAAAGAGGAACGTCAAGAACCGCCATCCAGACGCAGAAAAGAAGATGAGCTATGGCGGATGAACTTCACCAAAAACAAGGCATAGCAGATAAAGATGGCAATCTTGAAGTTCCCTGGGGGCTACTGTTGGGGATATACCAAATAGGTATACCAGCGACGTAGTCCTAAACCGGCAAGCCAGGGTGGCCCATCAGGGTGGTATGGCGGATTGCCTGCCGGGTGGCCCAGTTGCTGGAGAGACCATGGCGGTACTGGACGCAGGAGCTCATGGCGGATCCGAAGACAGGCCCATGGAAGGTTGCCTTGTAGTACACGCATAGGACTTAGTCTAGGACTCCAAGTTGTATCCGCTCCGGTACCATCGTGTTGCCCACGCCAGGCGCCATTATAAGCCGGCGTGGAGGAGCCCTTGAGGCACAGCTTAGACATACGGCCGATCGCATAGCGAAATAGTCAACCTCATCATTGTAACTGAGCACTTGTTGCCATATAGTGATTTATAGCAGCACGTAGGGTCTCGCCACCGTTGCGGGATCTGAAGCTGGGTAAACTCGTGCTACCACCGTCCCGGATCACTCCGCCATGTTCACCCCCTTCCACAAACTGCCATACACCTACCCCTATGGCAGATCTGATGACGAAACCACGACACACGACATGCAAAAGCCTAGGCCGCAGTCTACACAAGCTCCTTTTTGTACCACTTTTTTTGCATAAAGCTTTTTCTCTTTTCCAACACCATTCGAATCTTTTTTAAAACAATTCTTTTGATGAAAACCAACATGGACCAGAGGTCATAATACACCTTGATACAAAGATAAAACAAGATCTGAACACAAATCAAGGCGAAAATCAAAAGCTAAACGCAGTTCTAGAAAAAGAGAACACTCGTTGAAACGATAAGAGTGAAAAATGGAGTGTTCTTGGCAAATGAAAAGCAAGGCAACTTCTCCAAAAGAAATTTGTTGGGGTCCAACCATTTATTGCAGCAACAAAACTAAACTAAACTGAAAACTAAAACAACTGACACTCCAAGAAAAACACATAGTGCATGAAACAATAAAAATATAGTGTGTTGAAAGGTGACCTGATTTTTGCCGATGAAGAAGGGGTGCCTCGGGGGCATCCCCAAGCTTTGACGCTTGTACCTCTTGGATATTTCTTGGGGTGTGTGGGCATCCCCAAGCTTGAGCTTATGTCCATTCTTCAACTCATCTCATCATTCTCCAATTCCTACACTTGAAAACTTCCTTCATACAAAACTCAACACAACTCTATTAGCTTCAGGTTTCAACTCAAAACCACCACATATAAAGCATATACTACTGTAGCAACTTCCCCAAAAGTTCCGTGATCAAAAGAACTCAAAAAGAAAGCGATCAAGCGGCAAACACAAATATTGGCAGAAATCTGTCAAAACAGAACAACTGACAAAGGTTGAATTTTTAGAGGGTCTTCTGTTGCTCAAATCAAAAAGTTTTAAACTAATGAAAGTTTGGATATAACCTGGGGCATATGCACAAGAAATCTCAGGTCCAAAAGATATACAGAGAAGTTTCATGAAGTTTTACGGTGCAGCACCGAATTCTGTTTCAGGACAGCAACATCCCCAAATCTTACCTCACTCAAATTAGAGGCTTCTCTTGGCACAAAAACGAAATAAAAATGATAAGGAGAGGTCATTACATTATTAATAACTTCCAAGACTCAAATTAAAGAAAAAGTACTGAAAGTAAAACATTGGGTTATCTCCCAAGAGTGCTTTTCTTTAACGCCTTTGAGCTAGGCGCAGAAAGTGCGAATCAAGTAATATCAAAAGAGGCATTAAGATCAACTGTTTCCTCAAGATCACCACTTACCAGACTAGGCACTTTAGAGGTTCCCGAAGATGATTCAACCTGCAAGTCACCCTTAGTTGAATTAAAAGTCTTACCAATCTTAAAAACATGCTGTGGTTTAGGCATAGACACCTTGGAAACATACATAAATTTTTGCTCTTTTCCAACAAAAGTTTTCTCCTTCTTAAACTTAAGAGAAGAGAATATTGAACTTAGAGTTTCCATAGATTCCTCCAGTTTCCCAATCCTAAGATTTTGACTATCAAGAGTACTACTAGCCTCTAAAATGGTGATTCTCTTACCGATACTTTCTATCAATTCATTAACACGGCTAGCATTATCAAGGATATTTGGCAAACTTTTTTCTAAAGAGCTAAGCTTTTCTAAAACTTCCTACGAAGTGACCTCAGTTTTAACAACATGAATAGGTGGTACTCCCACTAAACTTTCAATTAAAGTGCATGCTTCAAGAGCGGAAGTACCCAGAAAATTACCTCCTGCAAGAGTATCAAGAACATACCTATTCCAACTAGTTATACCAACATAAAAATTTCTAAGGAGGATCATGGTAGAATGCTTCTTCGTACACCTATGATGAGAATTGCTAATACGGTACCAAGCATCTTTCAAGCTCTCTCCCCCTTGTTGCTTAAAAGTACGAAATTCAACTTCAGGATTACTCATACTAACAAAACTAAAAGCAAGTAAATAAAAGCAACTATAAAGGAAACTAATTTTTTGTGTTTTTGATAAAATGAAGCAAGTAAAAAAATAAAATAAAGCAAAACTTAAAACAAAGTAAAGGATGTGCGTGCGAAACTCTCCTTGCAGAAATCTTCTTTTTCCTCCCCAACAACGGCGCCAGAAAACATGATTGCTTTTGATGGCGCGGTGTTGAATAGTGCAAGAGAACTTGTTGGCGTGTAGTTGATGAAGTAAATGACCGGCCAGTTGGGAACCCCAAGAGAAGGTTTGATGAGTACAGCAGCAAGTTTTCCCTCAGTTATGAAACCAAGGTGAAAGGACACAGATGTCGCCTAGAGGGGGGGGGTGAATAGGCGATTAAAACTTTTACGAAAGGCTTGTACAAATGCGGAAATAAACTAACGTTTAATTTGACAAGCTTACAAAACCTAATAAACTAGGCTCACCTATGTATACCAACAGCTTATGCTAAGCAAGACACGTAGCAAGGTGATAGCAAGATATATAACTTCAAGCACGATGGCTATCACAAATGTAAAGTGCATAAGTAGTGGAGCTCGGATAAGAGTTACCGAGGCACGAAGGAGACGAAGATGTATCCCGAAGTTCACTTCCAAAGGAAGCTAGTCTCCGTTGGAGAGGTGTGGCGGCTTAATGCACTCCGAACACCACAAAGGCCTCACCTTGAGATGTGGTAGCACAATGCTCACCAAATGCCACAAAGGCTCACCTCAAGATGCGGAGGCACGCTACGCACCGAACGCCACAAAGGCTCACCTTATTCTCCTCGTGCCCTCGCACAAAGCAAGATGCCACGATCCACTATGGGACACTTGAGGGCGGTCACCGAACCCGTACAAGCTTGGGGCAATCTCCACAACTTAATTGGAGGCTCCCAAGAATCGCCACAAAGGCACCACAAAGGTTGGGGAATCTCCACAACTTAATTGGAGGCCCAAGTATATGCCACAAAGGCCACTAAGCCGTCTAGGGTTCCAAGAACCCAAGAGTAATAAGCTCACAACTTCCACTTACCGAATCTCCGAGGAGAACTCAAACCGATGCACCAAATGCAATGGCAAGAGCACACAAAGTGCTCAAATCCTTCTCACTCAAATCCTACCAAAGCAACTAATGCTATGGAGAGATATGATAGGAAGAACAAAGGAAATCCACAAAGAACTCCAAGATCTAGATCCAATAGGTTCCCCTCACTTAGAGGAGATTTTGATTGGTGGAAAGATAGATCTAGATCTCCTCTCTCTTTTCCCTCAAGAAGATGCAAGAATCATTGGAGGGATTGAGAGATAGAGCAAAGCTTTAAGGTCAACAATGGAGGAGAGAGAGAATAGGAAGCCCCAGCCCAAGGAGGAAGAAGGGGGCCTTTTATAGGTCTCCCCACGAAAATAGCCGTTGCAGGCCACTTTCCCCGGAGTCTCCGGCCTTTGGAGGGACACCTCGAGTTTTCGAGGTCCGGAGACTTGGGCCGGAGTCTCCGGTCCCTGGGGATCGGAGTCTTTGGCCTGGAAAAGTACCCGGAGGTTCCGGGCCAAATCTCCGGACGAAAAACAGCGAAAAGACATTTTGGGCAGGAGTCTCCGGCCCTCCGAGTCCGGAGTCTCCGGCCCTAGAAAAGGCAGAAATAGCTGAAACCAAAACGATCATAACTTGAGTATCCGGACTCCGTTTTTGATGATCTTTGGCTCGTTGGAATCACAACAACGAGCAATACAAGTCTATGCATAGAAACATCATAGTCCAACCAAGGAAGGTAAAACCAAATGAAGAAAGGTTTGACCTCTCTTCAAAGACAAATCGGTAAAACCTCCAAACACCAAAAACTCAATAAGTGTTTCATGCAAAATCTGTTTTTGATGAGCTAGAGCTTGTCATGCAAATAACCACAAGCTCTAGAACCTCACATGGATAAAAGCCAAATAAGAACCAAGAAAGATGATGCCAAGAATGCAAAGGTTTGAGCTCTCTCCGAACGATACGACTAAGTTACTCACTCGAGAGCCCCTCTTGATAGTACGGCTACCGATCCTATAACCCAGTCTCACAACTAACACTATGAGACCGGTAAGAAAGAAACCCTATCAAGAACATACCTTTTCCTTGCGCATTCCACTTGAGCTAGATTAAAAGCCACTTGAGCTAAATAACCACAAGCTCTTTTCCTTGCGCATTCCACTTGAGCTAGATTATGACCGTCTTGTCTTCCTCAAGTTGGAACACCTTTCTTGATCTTGATTGCTTGGTGAAGTCTTGCGAATTGCTCCCCCATACACCACTATGGAAAAGACTCTCTTTAAGCATATCTTCACTTATCCATGATCACAATATATATGGCAAGTTTCAAGCATATGATCTCTTCTAGATTCCATCTTGAACTTGCGCTTTGGCTTGTTCAATTCTTGAATCAACTCTTCTTTCTCCACAATGATGGTGTCTTGAAGATTCACATGAGAGCTCACTCAATCTTATTCTTCAAGACACACTTGATATAGGCTCAACTCTCTTATGACCGACTTTAGATCACTCCTTGAATAACACCTTGGTCATCACAAAACCTTCTTTATTTCGATCTCCATACAACCTTGAAACCAACAAATGGTTCAAGCATTGTCTATGGACAAGTCCTACAAATATAACTCAATGCAACCATTAGTCCATAGGGATTGTCATTAATTACTAAAACCACACATGGGGGTACCATGCTCTTTCAATCTCCCCCATTTTGGTAATTGATGACAATCTCTTTGAGAAGGTTTATATAATGAATTTAAAGAACCAAAATGGTTGCACTAACATCAAATACTACAAAAGTATGTGATGTTTGTAGAACCATCATATATAGAGCAAACTCCCCCACATTCTATGCATGTGTGAATGATCTTGATTTCATTGCATATATTGCCAACCAAGGTTGTTGGTGGAGTTTCCTTTATATACTCAACCATGCAAAGCATGAAAGGCAAATGCTTAAGAACAAAACCAAAGCATAAAACCCAATTCCCTTTAAACCCTCGAAACTTCTCCCCCATTGGCACCAATTGCCGAAATGGGCGGGAAACTTAGAAGGCCAATATAGAGAGAGTTCCTCCATAATGTGTGCATAAACCAAAAGTAAAATTGAAAACATATGCACATATCCAAATATGAAAACTAGGAGGAAATCAAACTATATTGAGGATCAAATATTGCAAATAAAATAAGATCACATGGTGAAGAAACTTCCAACGAATGAAGAAAGCAATCAAATGATCCGAAGAGCAAATTGAATAAAGATATTATGATAAGACCAAAAGGGTGCTCTAAATAATATGAGGAAGGTCCCCAAGGTTTGTGCACAAAATATTCTATTTGAATTAAAGTATAAGGTGCACAAACATGGAATCATCACTCCCTCAATATTATTCAAAACAAAATGATACCAAGTGAAGTCAAATACTATGATGACCGCAAAATGGTGCTTTAAATGAAATAAGGAAGCTCCCCAAGGTACGTGCAAAAAAAATGGAATGTTTGCATTTGAATACAATTTGCACAACATGGAATCCTCACTCCCTCAATAACATTTAAAAAGCAACCATTTGCAAGAGATCATTGAGAAGAAATTAAGCTTAAAACTTGCATCAAACAAATGGTTGAGCAACAAGCAAGGGACAACATATTAAAAGGCTCAACCAAAGGAATGTGTGATATGAATGACAAAGCATATTATAAGACTAATACAAGGATAAGCATAGAGCATCCACATAGTCTTCAATGAATGAAATTGCTTAGCATTCCATCCCAACACATAAGGTTCAAATAAGATATCAAATAAGGAGATATCATCTCTCATGTGTATAAGTTTCTAAGTAGACAACATCACAATGATAATTATCACAAAGAAACATGTACACACAAAATAGATACTAAGAATAGAACATGATATCCAAAATGAAGTCATGCAATATACCAATGAGATTTTTTGCTTTTAAAGCACGCCCAAAGGCTCAAATTTTCTTATTGAATATTGATGAACTTCAACCACAAACAAGTCAAAGACATCACAAATATCAACAAGGGAAAGAAGATAGTTGGGATGCTTTGAGAAAAGCAACAAGTATCACAAAGAGGGATACCAAAAGAAAGTACTAAATTTACACTTTCAACCATATTACACATATGAGAAACTTGAGGAATTGATATGCGATAAAATTGCTAAATTGACATATATGGGATAGGAGAATCATGAGCATGATTTTATATGTTCCCAATAATATGCACTCACCTCAAATTACTCACAATTGCAATAAAGAGGTTTCATTAAGACCTTTGCAAGAAGCACAACATTTGCAAATAATGATTTTCCATGCCATGAAACAACCTACACAAGGTTGGATACTAGAAAAGTATGCATGATAAGATACTTGTTACCGATATATTAAAGGAAGGATGTAGTAGATAGGAGTTCTTCAATAATCCTAGCTTGCCTCAAATTATCATTTAGTCACCACTTCATCCTTATTATTGAGACAAGCACCAATATATCTTCATGTACCTAAAACAAAGTTCAAGTACAAGATGGTCCCCAAACTCATTGGGTCCAAAGTAGTTAGGAACTACAACATATAGGACAAACTCCACATAAATATGTGCATATATAAATGAAATTGAATTTCATGCACATCTTAGCCGATTTAGGATTTGATGAAGCTTCTCCTATATATTAGATCAAAGAAAGCAAAAGCATGCCATACAATATACATTTAGTAAATATGCATTCACAAGACTTTCAAGAGCCAAAGGAGATACAATTTGGACAAAACACCAAGAAGGACAAGCGAGCACACGAAATTATGAAGCTACAAAAGGTTGTCCAAATTATATCAAAGAATCAAATCAACACAAGATTGACTCCAAAGTTCAACTAGTGAACTAAGCAAAAGCCAATGAGCATAAAGGATAACTAAAACACACATGCTCAAAGACATATCTCATTTTAAGAGTGAAAAACAAATTACAAGGAATGAGATAAGCAACTCCCAAAGAGAGCAAGGTTCCAACAACAAACCAAACTCTCCACACTTTTTATGATGGCACACTAAGTACCAAAAAGAAAATATTTGACTTCCAACAATAATCAAAACCAATTGAAATAAGCACAAGAGTGTGTTATAACAAATATAGGAGAGCTCCCCCAAGATTAGTGCATTATTTATGATTTTGCATTTGAATACAAAATGCACACAAATGGGATCATCACATCTACCTACATAGAAATAACACAAAATAAGTTCAACCAAATCAAATGGAATCACAAGAGTCAAGAAAAACAATGGGAGTTAAAGCAAATACATTTCTTGGCGAGAGATAAGGCAATTAAAAGCAATAGCCAAAGTGAAGATGATCAATATAAAAAATACCACATGATAGATTACCAATTTTCCAAGGAGAAGAGGTATATGGAGTTATTTCCGGTGGTAGTTTACACATAAATCCAAGATCATTTTCACAACAAATGAGCATATGAAAAGGATAAGAATTAAGCACCATGCCAAACACAGATATTCTTGATAGACTCAAATAGTTAAACAATCACGCGAAGCAATGATTAGGATAGCTTGAAGCAAATGGTTTTCCAACTTTGATGTAGTATTCCACATTTTAGGAAAACCCTATCAAGAAAGTATCTCACAAACAAGATCCAAAACAAGAGCAATAAACAATTTGGCAAATTGGAACTTGTTCGAGAAAACATGCCACATAGAAGCAAGATAATTTACAATATCAACACTATGTGACACAACCTCAAATATACACATTTCATGGATTTGTAATATGCACAAAGCACAATACTCCCCCATAATGTGATAAAACCAATTTTCAAATAAGTTGTTAAAGTCAATTTCCATAGGGCTCGGAAATTCCGAGGGGGACCGGAGTCTCCGGGGTTGAACCACCAGAGTCTCCGGAGTAGAACCACCGGAGTCTCCAGGGTAGAACCAATGGAGTCTCCAAACCTAGAAAATTAAACTTTACCAACAAGAGGCAAATAGAATCCAACAAGATGATTAATGGACATTATAGAATTTGAATTTCTCATGAAAATGACATACCACATAGAGACTAGATAATCTTTAAATATCAACGCTAAGTGGTATTCCTCATGTACACACATTTTTAGGATTGTGAAGTGCCAAAGCATATCACTCCCCCAAAATGGGATGGTCCATTAATCACTCCCAAGAGCCAAGAAGATAGATCAAGATGCAATAGGCTCAACAGTAACAACCGTACATGGTGTGCAACCAACATGCACATAATTGATTACTCAAAATAAAGCAAGTAGGGAGCACAACATATACAAACACATGCAAGATACAAAACCAAACACATGCAAAGGGGCGAGTAACTTTCAATGTAGATAAGTTGAATACATGTTACCGCAAGGAGGAACAATGGATATATGATAGAAATAAGATAATCCAATTGACTTGACTTGAGACAATATAATTAATGAAGATCCCTTAATTCTTCATGATATAGCCAAGTCTCCAATGCCCTCCATTAGACACCTATTGATCAAGTTTTGGCTTGTTGGTCCCCAACCAAGTTGGGCCCTAAGAGGTTAGTCACAATAGGTTTGGCAACCCAAATGGTTCTTTTCTTGACACCACTTTGAGTACCAACAAATTTGGCAAACACATTTCCAACCTTATCCTTGCAAAGTGAATAAGCATCATTGATTATGATAGGGTTGGATGAGTTACCAATAGAGCAAGTAGAAGAAAGGTGACCCTTCTCACGGCATATGTAGCAAGATCTTATCTTTCCTTTCTTCTCATTTGATTTCTCCACAATAGCAGCATTGGGTTGATTCTTCTTAGGAGGAAGCTTTTCTTCATCTTGAGGAAGGACTTGAGTTTGAGCTTGAGGCCGCTTCCCCTGTTGCTTCTCACTTAGATGCTTCTTCTTCAATGGGCAAGACCTAACATGATGCCCTTCAATTTTGCACTTGAAGCAAACAATCTTGGCCGGATCCTTGACTTGCTCTTGGCCCTTCTTCTTCTTGAAGAGTTTGGACTTCTTCTTATTGTTGGAGATAAATCCAAGTCCACTCTTGTCATTGGGGGATTTTTGTGCACTCAACATCTTGTCAAGTTTGGACTTCCCTTCATGACTTTTTACCAAGTCTTTCTTCAACAAACTGACTTGGGCCTCGAGCTCTTTAATTTCCTCTACATGGTTAGTTACAACACAAGTACTAGCGGAACTAGAAGCTATATTGTTAGAGCAACAAGGCAAGGAGAGTAATTCATCACAAGATGTAGCAATAGTATGAGTGGATGAATTACAAGGACTAGCACATGGCAATATAGCATTTTGGGAAGTAGTGCTAGTGACCACATGAGGTTCACAAGATGTTACCTTTGTAGACATATCCTCATAAGCTAACTTTAGGCGAGCATGGGACACTAGAAGATCCTTATTAGAGCTAGATAGCTTTTCATGACTTTCTTCCAATATCCCATACTTGCTAGTTAGCAACTCAAGTTGAGCCCCTAGCTCAACATTCTCCTTCAAGATAGATGCCTCACAAGAAGTAGAGTTAGTAGCACAAGCATCATGATTAACCGAAAGAGGAGAAGGCAACTTGGAACACTCTTTTAAATAAGAAGCTTTTAGTTGCTCATGTGACTCGGTGAGTTTGGTGAGCACACTCTCTATGTCCCTAGAGCCATTTTTGAGGTGCTCAACATCCTCAAGAAGTTTAGCATTAACAAAAACAAGCTTATCATTTTTTAATTTTAAATCATTTGCCACCTCAAGAGCTCTATCATGGGTTTCCTTTACTCTAGACAATTCTAGAGCAAAATTCTCCTCAAGAGCTTCGTTGGTGCTTTGTTCTTTTAAAAGAGTCTTTTTAAAATCATTGGCAAGACTATGAAGATTCTCAATAGTTTCTTCTTGCTCTTCGTCATGAGATTGAAGCTCAACAATAATTTTCTGGCTCTCAATAGCAGCAACCAAAATATGAACGAAGTTAGAGCAAGCAATTTTGTTCTTACCAATAGCATGAAAGACTATTTCTCCCTTCTTTTTTAAAGAGGCAACATAATCATCCTCTTCTTCATGATCACTAGATATAGTGGGTTCCAAAGAAGGAGTTACCTTTGAATCCCTAGCCATAAGACATATGTGGGAACCGAGAGATGATGATGAGGATGAATTACTTGAAGCTCCAATCAAAACTTTGTCTTGGCCAATAGAATCTCCGCTTTCCTCTACATTGTTAGCCACACAAAGACTAGAGGAAATAGAGGCATTTTTATCATGGCCACTAGACAGAGCAAGCATATCATCATGAGATTTATTTAAGCAACTTACACATGATATGCAAGGACTAACACAAGCATGTAAAGCATTTATGGTGCTAGAAGTGTTAAAGTCCAAAGATGAAGCATTGCAATGAGATCGAGATGAATGATTATCAAAAGTAAGCTCACTATCAACATTGCAATTCCCATCACCACTCACCATGTCATTACCTTGTGTCTTGCCACACATCGGTGAAGTGGAAGAAAGTTCATCACGGCCAGAAGTGGAAGGAATACACTCATCCTCAATAAACTTGGACACATCATATTTTTCTTGAAGCTTTGTCCATAACTCATGAGCATTCTGAAAAGGCATAATGGACATCACAACTACAATGCTCACAACATTGGATAAGACATTAATAGCTTGAGCATTGAGATAAGAGTTCTTCTCATCCTCTAAAGATAGATTTGTGGGATCCTTAGGAGGAGAAAAACCCATATCTACAATTCGCTCTATATTTGGGTCCATGACCCGAAAATGATTAAGCATGCGAATTCTCCAAGTATCATAATTTGTGCCATCGAATATAAAAGTGTCATTGTGCACTAATCCCCTAGCCGACATCTTTGCTCTCAAGGCGGTGAAGCCTAAAATAAGAGACCTAGCTCTGATACCAATTGAAAGGACACAGATGTCGCCTAGAGGGGGGGGGTGAATAGGCGATTAAAACTTTTATGAAAGGCTTGTACAAATGCGGAAATAAACTAACGTTTAATTTGACAAGCTTATAAAACCTAATAAACTAGGCTCACCTATGTGTACCAACAGCTTATGCTAAGCAAGACAAGTAGCAAGGTGATAGCAAGATATATAACTTCAAGCACGATGGCTATCACAAATGTAAAGTGCATAAGTAGTGGAGCTCGGATAAGAGTTACCGAGGCACGAAGGAGACGAAGATGTATCCCGAAGTTTACTTCCAAAGGAAGCTAGTCTCCGTTGGAGAGGTGTGGCGGCTTAATGCACTCCGAACGCCACAAAGGCCTCACCTTGAGATGTGGTAGCACAATGCTCACCAAATGCAACAAAGGCTCACCTCAAGATGCGGAGGCACGCTACGCACCGAACGCCACAAAGGCTCACCTTATTCTCCTCGTGCCCTCGCACAAAGCAAGATGCCACGATCCACTATGGGGCACTTGAGGGCGGTCACCGAACCCATACAAGCTTGGGGCAATCTCCACAACTTAATTGGAGGCTCCCAAGAATCGCCACAAAGGCACCACAAAGGTTGGGGAATCTCCACAACTTAATTGGACGCCCCAAGTATATGCCACAAAGGCCACTAAGCCGTCTAGGGTTCCAAGAACCCAAGAGTAATAAGCTCACAACTTCCACTTACCGAATCTCCGAGGAGAACTCAAACCGATGCACCAAATGCAATGGCAAGAGCACACAAAGTGCTCAAATCCTTCTCACTCAAATCCTACCAAAGCAACTAATGCTATGGAGAGATATGATAGGAAGAACAAAGGAAATCCACAAAGAACTCCAAGATCTAGATCCAATGGGTTCCCCTCACTTAGAGGAGATTTTGATTGGTGGAAAGATAGATCTAGATCTCCTCTCTCTTTTCCCTCAAGAAGATGCAAGAATCATTGGAGGGATTGAGAGATAGAGCAAAGCTTCAAGGTCAACAATGGAGGAGAGAGAGAATAGGAAGCCCCAGCCCAAGGAGGAAGAAGGGGGCCTTTTATAGGTCTCCCCACGAAAATAGCCGTTGCAGGCCACTTTCCCCGGAGTCTACGGCCTTTGGAGGGCGGAGACTCCGGGCAGGGGCTAAAAAGCCTCCGCCCCCATCACTACGCTGAGCGACACCTCGAGTTTTCGAGGTTCGGAGACTTGGTCTGGAGTCTCCGGTCCCTGGGGACCGGAGTCTTTGGCCTGGAAAAGTACCCGGAGGTTCCGGGCCAAATCTCCGGACGAAAAATAGCGAAAAGACATTTTGGGCAAGAGTCTCCGGCCCTCCGAGTCCGGAGTCTCCGGCCCTGGAAAAGGCAGAAATAGCTGAAACCAAAACGATCATAACTTGAGTATCCGTACTCCATTTTTGATGATCTTTGGCTCGTTGGAATCACAACAACGAGCTATACAAGTCTATGCATAGAAACATCATAGTCCAACCAAGGAAGGTAAAACCAAATGAAGAAAGGTTTGACCTCTCTTCAAAGACAAATCGGTAAAACCTCCAAACACCAAAAACTCAATAAGTGTTTATGCAAAATCCGTTTTTGATGAGCTAGAGCTTGTCATGCAAATAACCACAAGCTCTAGAACCTCACATGGATAAAAGCCAAATAAGAACCAAGAAAGATGATGCCAAGAATGCAAAGGTTTGAGCTCTCTCCGAACGATACGACTAAGTTACTCACTCGAGAGCCCCTCTTGATAGTACGGCTACCGATCCTATAACCCGGTCTCACAACTAACACTATGAGACCGGTAAGAAAGAAACCCTATCAAGAACATACCTTTTCCTTGCGCATTCCACTTGAGCTAGATTAAAAGCCACTTGAGCTAAATAACCACAAGCTCTTTTCCTTGCGCATTCCACTTGAGCTAGATTATGACCGTCTTGTCTTCCTCAAGTTGGAACACCTTTCTTGATCTTGATTGCTTGGTGAAGTCTTGCGAATTGCTCCCCCATACACCACTATGGGAAAGACTCTCTTTAAGCATATCTTCACTTATCCATGATCACAATATATATGGCAAGTTTCAAGCATATGATCTCTTCTAGATTCCATCTTGAACTTGCGCTTTGGCTTGATCAATTCTTGAATCAACTCTTCTTTCTCCACAATGGTGGTGTCTTGAAGATTCACATGAGAGCTCACTCAATCTTATTCTTCAAGACACACTTGATATAGGCTCAACTCTCTTATGACCGACTTTAGATCACTCCTTGAATAACACCTTGGTCATCACAAAACCTTCTTTATTTCCATCTTCATACAACCTTGAAACCAACAAATGGTTCAAGCATTGTCTATGGACAAGTCCTACAAATATAACTCAATGCAACCATTAGTCCATAGGGATTGTCATTAATTACTAAAACCACACATGGGGCAAGTTTCAAGCATATGATCTCTTCTAGATTCCATCTTGAACTTGCGCTTTGGCTTGATCAATTCTTGAATCAACTCTTCTTTCTCCACAATGATGGTGTCTTGAAGATTCACATGAGAGCTCACTCAATCTTATTCTTCAAGACACACTTGATATAGGCTCAACTCTCTTATGACCGACTTTAGATCACTCCTTGAATAACACCTTGGTCATCACAAAACCTTCTTTATTTCCATCTTCATACAACCTTGAAACCAACAAATGGTTCAAGCATTGTCTATGGACAAGTCCTACAAATATAACTCAATGCAACCATTAGTCCACAGGGATTGTCATTAATTACTAAAACCACACATGGGGGTACCATGCTCTTTCACAAGGTATGTCAATCCAGTAGGAAAAAGCCAATACTCCAGAAGGTGATGCTTGCTAGCTTCGCGACAGCTCCGGACAATTTATAGGGCGCCTCATCCAGTGCTTTGCTTTGCCAGCTGCAACGTGGAACTTGCACACAACACAATCAAATACTTTGTTCCCAACTTACGATGAGGTTGTCAATCTCACCGGTTTGCTGTAAACAAAGGAATGAGCGTATCGAGTGGAAAGCAATAGTAGTATGCGAGTAAAGTAAACAGGTGATAGCAATATAAATGAAATAGGACCGGGGTCCACAGTTCACTAGTGGTGTCTCCCCATAAGATAAAATAACACATGTTGGGTAAACAAATTACAGTTGGGCAATTGATAGAATAAAGATAACGTGATATGTCAAGAGGATCACTATGAGATTTACTCTGGGCATTACAACAAGATACATAGACCGCCATCCAACTGCATCTATGACTAATAATCCACTTGTGGCAAATCAATCCGAGAACTCCACAAGTATTAAGTTGCGAACAACAGATAACTGCATTAAGCAAAGTGTGTAATGTAAACAAATCATATGCCATTGGACATATGAATGTTGTTTTATCCCTAGTGGCAATAGCACATCTACAACCTTAGAGTTTCTGTCACTCCCCCAGATTAAATAGAGGCATGAACCCAACTATCGAGCATAAATACCCCCTCTTGGAGTCACTAGTATCTACTCGGCCAAGATAGCTACTAACAATGGAGAGCATGCAAGATCATAAACAACATAGAGATAACATAAGATAATATTCAGCACATCAACTCAATCATAACACCAATATTCAACGGATCCCAACAAACACAACATATAGAATTACATAACGGTGATCTCGATCATGTAAAGCAGCTCACGAGATCTAAACATGAAGCACATGGTGGAGAAGACAACCATCTAGCTACTGCTATGGACCCATAGTCCAAGGTAGACTACTCACTCATCGCGCCGGAGGCAAGCATGGCGATGAAGAAGACCTCCGGTGGTGATTCCCCTCTCCGGCAGGGTACCGGGAAGAGCTTCTGGACCCTCCCGATCTCGGGTCAACGACGGTGGCGGATTGCGATATGTTTCTGGAAAAGTGATCGGGTACTTAGGTTTTTCCCATCGGGGGGTCTTTATAGGTGAAGGGGCATCGTTAGAAGTGGACCGAGGCGGCCTCACACATAGGGGGCGCAGCCAGGGCCTGGGCCGCGCCGCCCTACTGTGTGGCCGGCCTATGGCCCCTCTCCGTCTCCTCTTCGGTTCTCTGGGAGCTTTGGTAAATTTCTGGATGTTTGGCTTTTGTTTCACCCAATTCCGAGAATATTTCCTGGGTAACTTTTCTGAAACACAAAAACAGCAGAAAATAGGAAACTGGCACTGTGACATCTTGTTAATAGGTTAGTTCTGGAAAATGCATAAAAATGCCACGAAGTATAATGAAACACTAAGCAAATGGTGTAAAAACAAGCATGGAGCATCAAAAATTACAGATACGTTTGAGACGTATCAGACATGAAAAAGTCTAAGCCGCAGTCTACACAAGCTCCTTTTGTACCACTTTTTTGAATGAAACTTTTTCTCTTTTCCAACACCATTCAAACCTTTATTAAAACAACTCTTTTGACGAAAACCAACATGGACCAGAGGTTATAATACACCTTGATGAAAATATATAACAAGATCTGAACATAAATCAAGGCAAAAAATAAAAGCAAAACGTAGTAGCAGAAAAAGAGAACACTCGTTGAACGATAAGAGTGAAAAACGGAGTGTTCTTGGCAAATGAAAAGCAAGGCAACTTCTCCAAAAGGAATTTGTTGGGGTCCAACCATTTATTGCAGCAACAAAACTAAAAAAAACTAAAAACTAAAACAACTAATGCTCCAAGAAAAACACATAGTGCATGAAGCAATAAAAATATAGTTTATTGAAAGTGACCTGGTTTTTGCCGATGAAGAAGGGGTGCCTCGGGGGCATCCCCAAGCTTTGATGCTTGTACCTCTTGGATATTTCTTGGAGTGGGTGAGAATCCCCAAGCTTGAGCTTTTGTCCATTCTTCAACTCATCTCATCATTCTCCAATCCCTACACTTGAAAACTTCCTTCATACAAAACTCAACACAACTCTATTAGCAACATTAGTGTAAGCCTAACATTGAATCAACCCTTTTTGCTTCAGGTTTCAACTCAAAACCACCACATATAAAGCATATACTACTGTCGCAACTTCCCCAAAAGTTCCGTGATCAAAAGAACTCAAAAAGAAAGCGATCAAGCGACAAACAGAAATATTGGCAGAAATCTGTCAAAACAGAACAGCTGACAAAGGTCAAATTTTTAGAGGGTTTTCTGTTGCTCAAATCAAAATGTGTTAAACTAATAAAAGTTTGGATATAACCTGGGGCATATGCACAAGAAATCGCAGGTCCAAAAGATATACAGAGAATTTTCACGAATTTGTACGGTGCAGCACCGAAATCTGTTTCAGGACAGCAACATCCCCAAATCTTACCTCACTCAAATTAGAGGCTTCTCTTGGCACAAAAACGAAATAAAAATGAGAAGGAGAGGTCATTACATTAGTAATAACTTCCAAGACTCAAATTAAAGAAAAAGAACTTAAAGTAAAATATTGGGTTATCTCTCAAGAGTGCTTTTCTTTAACGCCTTTGAGCTAGGCGCAGAAAGTGTGAATCAAGTAATATCAAAAGAGGCATTAAGATCAACTGTTTCCTCAAGATCACCACTTACCACACTAGGCACTTTAGAGGTTCCCGAAGATGATTCAACCTGCAAGTCACTCTTAGTTGAACTAAAAGTCTTACCAATCTTAAAAACATGCTGTGGTTTAGGCACAGACACCTTGGGAACATACATAAATTTTTACTCTTTTCCAACAAAAGTTTTCTCCTTCTTAAACTTAAGAGAAGAGAATATTGAACTTAGAGTTTCCATAGACTCCTCTAGTTTCCCAATCCTAAGATTTTGACTATCAAGAGTACTACTAGCCTCTAAAACGGTGATTCTCTTACCGACACTTTCTATCAATTCATTAACACGGCTAGCATTATCAAGGATATTTGGCAAACTTTTTTCTAAAGAGCTAAGCTTTTCTAAAACTTCCTCCAAAGTGACCTCAGTTTTAACAACATGAATAGGTGGTACTCCCACTAAACTTTGAATTAAAGTGCATGCTTCAAGAGCGGGAGTACCGAGAAAATTACTTCCTGCAAGAGTATCAAGAGCATACCTATTCCAACAAGTTATACCAACATAAAAATTTCTAAGGAGGATCATGGTAGAATGCTTCTTCGTACACCTATGATGAGAATTGCTAATACGGTACCAAGCTTCTTTCAAGCTCTCTCCCCCTTGTTTCTTAAAAGTACGAACTTCAACTTCAGGATTACTCATACTAATAAAACTAAAAGCAAGTAAATAAAAGCAACTATAAAGTAAACTATTTTTTTGTGTTTTTGATAAAACGAAGCAAGTAAAAAATAGAATAAAGCAAAACTTAAAACAAAGTAAAGGATGTGTGTGCGCAACTCCCCTTGTAGAAGTCTTCTTTTTCCTCCTCGACAACGGTGCCAGAAAACTTGATTGCTTTTGATGGCGCGGTGTTTAATAGTGCAAGAGAACTTGTTGGCGTGTAGTTGATGAAGTAAATGACCGGCCAGTTGGGAACCCTAAGAGAAGGTTTGATGAGTATAGCAGCAAGTTTTCCCTCAGTTATGAAACCAAGGTATGTCAATCCAGTAGGAAAAAGCCAATACTCCAGAAGGTGATGCTTCCTAGCTTCACGATAGCTCCGGACAATTTATAGGGCGCCTCGTCCAGTGCTTTGCTTTGCCAGCTGCAACGCGGAACTTGCACACAACACAACCAAATACTTTGTTTCAAACTTACGATGTGGTTGTCAATCTCATCGGTTTGTTGTAAATAAAGGAATGAGCGTATCGAGTGGAAAGCAATAAAAATATAGTGTGTTGAAAGGTGACCTGATTTTTGCCGATGAAGAAAGGGGTGCCTCGGGGGCACCCCCAAGCTTTGATGCTTGTACCTCTTGGATATTTCTTGGGGTGCGTGGGCATCCCCAAGCTTGAGCTTTTGTCCATTCTTCAACTCATCTCATCATTCTCCAATCCCTACACTTGAAAACTTCCTTCATACAAAACTCAACACAAATTTATTAGCAACATTAGTGTAAGCATAACAATGAATCAACCCCTTTTTTGTTTCAGGTTTCAACTCAAAACCACCACATACTAAGTATATACTACTGTGGCAACTTCCCCAAAAGTTCCGTGATCAAAAGAACTCAAAAAGAAAGCGATCGAGCGGCAAACACAAATAATAGCAGAAATCTGTCAAAACAGAACAGCTGACAAAGGTCGAATTTTTAGAGGGTTTTCTGTTGCTCAAATCAAAAAGTGTTAAACTAATGAAAGTTTGGATATAACCTGGGTCATATGCACATGAAATCGCATGTCCAAAAGATATACTGAGAATTTTTACGAATTTTTATGGTGGAGCACCAAAATCTGTTTCAGGACAGCAACATCCTCAAATCTTACCTCACTCAAATTAGAGGCTTCTGTTGGCACAAAAACAAAATAAAAATGATAAGGAGAGGTCATTACAGTAGTAATAACTTCCAAGACTCAAATAAAAGAAAAATAACTGAAAGTAAACATTGGGTTATCTCCCAAGAGTGCTTTTCTTTAACGCCTTTGAGCTAGGCGCGGAAAGTGCGAATCAAGTAATATCAAGTGAAGCGTTAGCATCAACGGGCGCCTTACATCTTCCTTTCTTACCCTTCTTGACTCTAGGAAAGACGTGATTGTTGCAAGGTGGAGTGGTAAATTTTATAGTACCTTTTCCCACATCTATAGTGGCGCCGAGGAGTTTTAGTAGAGACCTTCCAAGCGTGATTTGTCCCTTTCCTACACATTCAATAACAAGATAATCAATAGATATCAATTTTCCAAGGACTTTTGTAAACACTCCTTCAGCTATTCCAACGGGAAATATAGTGGCATTGTTAGTAAGAGAAATTTCTTCTCCCCCATCGGAAAGCTTCCAAAGACTCAAAGATTCATAAACATCCTTTGGCATAAGACAAAATTCAAACATAATATCACAACGAGCATGAAAGGTTTCACCACCAATGGTGATTTTTACCGTAGGATACCAACTTGAGGGTTCAGAGTTTATTGGAACATAATCAAAATGCTCGCGCAAAGTACCATAACAATTTTTCAAGCAATCAGTTCGAGTCTAAAGAGTGTTCAATATATTAAAAATGCTCACAAGATCAGCATCAAAATTAGTTGGAAAGCTATAAACGGTAATCAACTTTTTAATAATATTGAAAGCCTGATCTCCATCACAATGAAGGAAATCTCCTTCTGCAGTAGCATCCAAAGCATATCTATAACGAAGAGCAAGTCCAAAGTAAAAGCAACTAAGAAGCAAACTCAAAGTCATTTTTGGTTCAGTTTTCCATGCCAATCATAAATTCTAGACCAAGCTTCCTTGAAACTTTCCTCACTCTTTTGTTTGAAAGTGAAAATCATATCCTCGGACGACATAGTAGTAGCAACTAGACTAGACATAATAAACAACTATAAAGGAAACTATTTTTTTTGTATTTTTGATAAAACGATGCAAGTAAAAATAAAGTAAAGCAAAACTTAAAATAAAGTAAAGGATGTGCGTGCGAAACTCCCCTTGCAGAAGTCTTCTTTTTCCTCAGCAACGGCGCTAGAAAAATGTCTTGATGCGGCACGGTGTTGATGTAAATCACCGTCCAGTTGGGAACCCCAAAAGGAAGGTATGATGAGCACAATAGCAAGTTTTTCCCTCAGTAAGAAACCAAGGTTTATCAGTCCAGGAAAAAGCCAAACTCCAGAAGGTGATGCTTGCTAGCCTAGTGACACTCCAACAAGGGCGCCGTTAACGATACTTGTTAGCTGATGGGGCCGAGTTGATGAAGTAAAATGACCGGCCAGTTGGTAAACCCCAAGAGAAGGTTTTGATGAATATAGCAGCAAGTTTTCCCTCAGTTAAGAAACCAAGGTTTATCGTCCAGGAGAAAAGCAGACAATGACGACTGAAGGTGATGCTTGCTAGTTTGCGACAGCTTCGGATAATTTATATATGGCGCCTCGTCCAAGCTTTGCTTGCTAGCTGCAACGCGGAACCTGCACACACACAACCAAGTACTTTGCTCCCAACTTGCGATGAGGTTGTCAATCTCACCGGTTTGCTTGAAACAAAGATTATGAGCGTATCGAGTGGAAAACAGTAGAGAATGCGAGTAAAGTAAACAGGTGATAGCAATATGATGGAAATAGGACCGGGGTCCACAGTTCACTAGTGGTGTCTCTCCATAAGATAAATAACACATGCTGGGTAAACAAATTACAGTTGGGCAATTGATAGAATAAAGATAAACGTGATATGTCAAGAAGATCACTATGAGATTTACTCTGGGCATTACAACAAAATACATAGACCGCCATCCAACTGCATCTATGACTAATAATCCACTCACGGGGATATCAATCCGAACACCCCATGAGTATTAAGTTGCGAACAACAGATAATTGCATTAAGCAAAGTGTGTAATGTAAACAAAGCATATGCCCTTGAGCATATGAATGTTGTTTTCTCCCTAGTAGCAATAGCACATCTACAACCTTAGAGGTTTCTGTCACTCCCCCAGGTTAAATAGAGGCATGAACCCACTATCGAGCATAAATACCCCCTCTTGGAGTCACTAGCAACTACTCGGCCAAGATAGCTACTAACAATGGAGAGCATGCAAGATCATAAACAACATAGAGATAACAAAAGATAATATTCAGTACAGCAACTCAATCATAAACACCAATATTCATCGGATCCCAACAAACCAAACATGTAGAATTACATAACGGTGATCTCAATCATGTAGGGCAGCTCATGAGATCTAAACATGAAGCACATGGTGGAGAAGACAACCATCTAGCTACTGCTATGGACCCATAGTCCAAGGTAGACTACTCACTCATCGCTCCGGAGGCAAGCATGGCGATGAAGAAGACCTCCGGTGGCGATTCCCCTCTCCGGCAGGGTGCTGGGAAGAGCTTCTGGACCCTCCCGATCTTCGGGTCAATGGCGGTGGCGGATTGCAATGTGTTCTGGAAATCTGATCGGGTACTTAGGTTTTTTCCATCGAGGGGTCTTTATAGGCGAAGGGGCGATGTCAGAGGAGGACCCAGGCGCCCTCACACCATGGTGGCGTGGCCAGGGGCTCGGCCGCACCACCCCTATGTGTGGGCCCCTGGTGGCCCCTCTCCTTCTCTCCTTCGGATCTCTGGAAGCTTCCGGGTAAAATAAGACTTCAGGAACTTGTTTCGTCCAATTCTGAGAATATTTCCTGTGTATCACTTCTGAAACACAAAAATAGCAGAAAACAGGGAACTGGCACTGTGGCAACTTGTTAATAGGTTAGTTCTGGAAAATGCATTGTAACGCCCTGCCTTTTGCTAAAGGCAGAACTCCTGTGTATCTATGCCATTCCCTGGATCAGTAGATAGCACCACAGTACAAAATATAGTAATCATTGCAATAGCATCAATATTACAACGTAAATCCAGTTACATAGGTTTTCAACCTTACGAGTACACAGCATAAAGCATAGTTGCAGTGAGCCTCCATTCTTCATCACGTGCCACAGGCAGATATGTTGGAATGTAGTCTCGAGATCCTACTCCTGGTTCCTTACTTGAAGTAAAACCTGCACGTTTGAATATGCAGCCCCAGAGGGGTCAGTACAATGATGTACTGGCAAATGACACATATTTGGTGGCATTTTTGTGAAAAGACTATACTACATGACATTTGGCTGGTGGATCTCATAGGCTGATTTGCATAAAGCCAATTTTATCATATAAATCCTTTTCAAAACTTTCTTTCAACATTTTATTTTTCAAGGGTCAAGACAACCCCCATACATTACATACTGGCCGGTATGTAGTTTCTGGGCGCAACTCAACAAAGTTCGAACCTTAGGCACCACCACCCCTTGGAGTGCATGGTCCTTAGTTCCTACCTATGGGTTTCTAGACAAAATTTTATTCATTCAGAATCGGTGATGAGATTCTTCCGTACATTCCATGTCTAGAGACTCAATTGTCCATTCCGAGGACTCGGCTAATCGATTAGTTTTGACACCTTGCAAGGGTTGTGCACTTTCACCTTACGATTCATTTTATGCCCATACATAAAATGAAACGAGACCTTTTAGAGGAGAGAGCAACTAACCGGCAAGATCCGTTCCCAACCTATAATTCAACTACCACCATCTTCTTGCACACAAGTTGCACTCCCACATCTAATCAGTCAAGACAGAGCCCATAATGTCATAAGCTGCACTGGAAGCACTCTAAGCATGGAAGACATGTTAACCTCTTTGTTCCTGGGTGGCCACCCCGAGCGGCATTCTGAACCCACATCCTCTCGACGAGGCATGCGTCCCAGAACCCACCTACTTCGCCACCTCTTATCAAACCAATCCACCCTGGTGTTTCATTTTAGTTGAAGTTCTTAATTTTGTTCACAAAACATCTTTATCAAGTGATCAAAGCAAGGCATCAATATTTTCAAAGTATTTAGCATCCTAACAGTAGGGGTTTGAGGGATAGCTACACACTACTAGGATCTAAGCATTTGATAAAACAGTTGAATAAATCACCTATCATGCATACTACAAGAGGTGAATACACTAATGCATAAGTAAAATGGGTAAGGGACATGTGTGTCACTTGCCTTTTTGAAGATCACGATGTTGCGCTTCTCTCAACTAAGCTCGTAGCTCTTCGCACAAACTATAGCACAGAAATAACATAACATAAACATACCATACAAACACAATCAAACAAATCAAACAATTGAAAGGTGTTTGTTTAACAATTTAGATTTATTGAGATGTTATGACAAGAAAGATATGGCAAGGGATCATGATTTGTGAGATATGGATTTGAGAGCTTAGCTGGGGAAGATCAATATGATTTGAGAGAGAATTGGTCTAGGCATAATATAATTTGATGAAGTTTTTATGCTTTATTAAAGCATATAAGAGTTTTAGGGATAGCTCATGTGAAATAAATTATACAAGAGTTAATTTGTGCAACTACAACACTATTGAGTAAATGTGACAACAATTACTCTTGAATAGCATCTACTGCACTTAGGAGCTAGGCTAGGTTTTAAGAATGCTTGAACTACTCAATTAGCACATTTGCAAGTTGAATAGCTCAATACATGTGAACTAAACTAAGTAGGCATTGGATTGGGTATGAATGATTGATATTTGAGGGCATGGCTCAAATGGTTCATTGATCAATGGCTCAACTGGTTCATTGATCAACATGGTGTATAACACATACTATGGTACGGGTTATAATAACTCCACATTAATAGAACCTAGGTTTGAGATGAATTCATATTCTACTCAAGTAGCACAATTGCAATTTGAGTACATATATGAATTAGACAAAAATATGTTTAGTTGGACAAGGTATGGATCAAGATTTAATGATTGGAAAGAATTGGTCCTCCAAGATTACAGTGTAATGATAATAATCCTGGGCTTGGCACAGGCATGAATAGAGTTTAGAATGACTCATGTGAATAGATTCACATAGGTATGGAATAGTGCAACAAAACACTATTGAATAAAGTGTGACAACACTTATTCTTAAATAGTATATATTACACTTAGGCAATGGGCTAGGATTCATGAAGCATTGAGTTACTCAATTAACTCATTTGTTAATTGAATAGTTCTGCACATGAAATCAGGATCAAGTGGATAGAGGATTGAGTATGGGTAGATAACATTTGAGATTATGGTTTAAGGTTTCTATTGGGTACATGGAGTATTGGATAGGTGCTATAATGTTGATTAGATCAACACCACAAAGATAGCAAGAATAGAATCTATGATTGAGATGTATCACACTTTACTCAAACAACACAATTGTAATTTGAATATGCGTGAACTAGACATGATGTACATAGATGGATATGACATTGGATAAAAGTGATCTCAAGATGATATTTGATAGCTAGGTATGATCATAGGGTTTTCTAAAGTAGGAGGAATCATTGATTGAAATAGAAATATAATTAATCTATATAGGAATACTCAAATTCTCATATTAGAATTTGAATAATTGTGAAGTGGTTCAAGAAATTATGGGAGTGATGCTACTGGATAGCTTGCAGTAATATAAAGTCACTGCAATTGGATTCATTCTAAAGTAAATTTTAGAACTCAAGATATGGTCAAATTAGAGATTTGGATAGATTTGAATGCACAAAGTTTGTGCACGTATCAAATTTGGATTTTTTTTGATCCTGCGATGTTCTACAGATCAAGGGCTTTCCAAAGACTACAAATTTGTAATTTTTGGATTGACAGAACAAAAGATATGAATTTAACAAGCTAACAGAAGGTTTGATTCCAATTTGAAAATAGTTTCAAATTGAACCCATAAAATATGAAGTTTTATTGCACTACTGGATTCTAGATGTTCTAAGGATTCCAACAGCATATCATTTGTTATTTTTGGATACAGGGATCAGAAGTTATGAATTTTCAAAGATTCAATTGAAATCTGATCTGCATTTCTAATTTGAATTTCGTCTAAACCAGAAGCTGATACGTGGCGTATTCTCATTCGCCGGTACCACTTCGTTTGGATCAGGTACTGAGGCCGTTGGATTGAAAGAGGATTGAATGGACCAGATCTGTCTGCACCGGTTCGAATAAGTGATTTGATCTGGGGTGTTAGATCTGGATCGGACGGATCAGAGGAGATCTGAGAGAGGTGAGGCTCACCTAGGGTTTCAGCTCACCGGAGGAGTCGCCGGCGGCGAGGCTTCGGCACGGGAGCGGACCTACATGACGATTGGGTGGTCGCTCGAGATGATGAAGGCGACAACGGCGACAAGCTCGTCGAGACGAAGACGATGGAGACCACGGCTGGTAGTGGGGCTTCCTGGAACTGCAGAGAATGCTGACCGGAGTTAGGGGTGGCTCAGTGAGGTCTCAGTTGAGGAAGATAGCGAAAGTAAGAAGAGGTTTTGGGTCTCGGTGCTTTTACCAGAAGGAGCAGCTCGATGAGGCGGACTAGGTGGGCAAAGCAGGAGGTCACGAGGTGGCCGGAATCACCGGCAATAGCTCGCCGGAGCTCTCTGTTTGCCGCGGTGGTTAGAGGTCTCGCACGGGCTGACTGGGGGCGATTACGTGGAATTAAATGGGGGCTTTTATAGAGGAGAGAGGGGCGCACTAATTAGGAGAGATCGGGGAGCAATTCACGCGGCCATTTCAAGGAATTTAATCGGAGTTAACGGTGGCGCCTCGGTGCCGTTCCTGGCAGAGGAGGAAGAAGCAGTCCACCCTGACAGGTGGGTCCCGCTGTCAGAGGGAGAGAGAAAGGTAGCGGTACTGGTTCGGGGAGGAAAGAAGATGGGCCGCGGGCCGACTTCTGTTCTGGGCCGAAAGGTTCCCCGGGGTCCGTTTTATATTTTTTTTCTTCTTTTCTCTTTTCCTTTTCTATTTTCTTGTTTCTTTTATAACTTTTGCAAATTTGGTTCAAATTGCTTCAAACCAACTTTGTAAAGTTTCTAAAATTCAAAACAACAATCCAGAACAGTAACAAACATGTTTTTCAGAACCAAAACAAGATTTTAAATAAAAGATCTTAATTAAGCTTAATGGCTTTGCTTGCATGAAATAATAGAAATAGAGTTTGAACTCGATTCTTTTTTTAAAGTAGTAAAATAATAGTTTATAAAATAATGATTGAGAAACACACTCAGTTATGGTTTGAAAAGCAACCCATATTGAATAAAGCAAATTTTGAAAAACTATCTTTTGCAAGCAAGCTTGCATAAAACTGATTAAAAGCGAGAAATAATATTTTGATTTTAGGTTTTTCTCAAGGAGGTTCCTTAAGAAAATAATAGAAAGTTTAAAATACTTTTCTAATAAATCTTTCAAATAGACTCAAAAAGTTTTAAATCTTCGTGAATTTTCAATCAACACAAGCAAAATAGAAACAAAAAATTTCCCCCAAAATTTGATAAAATCTTGGGATGTTACAGACTACCACCCTTAAAAGAAATCTCGTCCTCGAGATTGGAGAGGCTAGAAGGGTAGAAGGGTTTTGGGGTACTTTGGTGGCTACCACCCTTAAAAGAAAATTCCTCTTGGTGGTATCTTGATACTTCCTTAGGCACTTGCATTTTGTTCCCAGCTTGCATTCACCGTTGTGCCATTTTCCTTGAATAACCCTTCTGAGAAGTTTTGATATTCATAACTATGTTCAAAAGTGGGCATACCAAGGGTTCCATCCAATTCTGGTGATAAGCAGATATCATCCATTGCGTTGTCATCAACAAGGTATTCCACATCTTCATTTACAATAGGTGGGTGTCTATTCACAAATCCGGGCATCAACCTTCCTTATGGGGCTGCTTGAGGTAACCTTACTCTATTGTAGAGCTTTCTATCCAACGGGGTAGTTGTTGAACTACTTTGGACACTGAGGAGTCACTCTTTGGTTCAATCAGAGGACCAAGCTGAGTTGTCTCCTCTTTGGGTCATTCGGAAGACCAAGCTGAGAGGGTATCCTCTCATCATCTCAACTTCCTTATCATCATCCTTAGAGGTTCTTCATCTTATGGTTGCTTCCTTACACCATTCTGCTCTCCAATTTTCCACGATACCATTCTGTTCTGGTAACCTTCCTGGTTGTTGTACATCTTCCAAGAATGTGTATCTAGTCTTTTCTTGGTCGGTCCTCACCAAGGCCAAGAAATCATATAGATCATCGTCAAACTCCTTATTGCTTTTTAGCTGATTTTTGTTGCAGAATCTCAAAAGATGACTCAGTGCCAAGTACTGCATGCTTGCCCCACGAATATGATGAGACCACACATCCCAATGAATTAGGATGGCATCTCTTTGTAGTGTTCTCATGCATTTCATAGGGGTAAACAAGGTGGCCTCTGTAAGAGGTACTTGCACCTTTAAGGGACGGAGGGTCGCCTTATAACCATCATTGTTGAATCTTTTCTTGATACCGGTGCTCATCATGCTATCTGCCACTAGTACCAGATGGTCCTTAAGAATTCCTTTCGTAGCCATCTTCATAGTCATTGGAAGACACTGGACAACTTGATCATATTCTCGAAGATGAACTCCTTTGCAAGAAAAAGGGATCTAACGAAGCTCTCATGGGCAGGAAAATAGTTCCATGGATTTGGAGAGTTGCCTCATAACATTGCAGGTCGGGATGGGGTAGACTTTGGCAGCGTAAAGCTTTGGAATCGGCAGGCAATCTCATAGGTAGTGGTGGCTGTCTTTGTTGTGTCTCTCTGGAGGGGAGTGCCCTCTCTTTTATAGGCTCAGGGAGGTAGCTGAATAGGCCACGTAGGGAGTCGAAACGAAGAGTCGGGAAGGTGAATTGAACAGGCAGCTGTCGAAGCTGAACATGAAGGGTTTCGTAGCATAGAAAACAAAAATTTCCTACGAAGACGAACAAGAACAACCAAGATCTGATCTACGAGATGCAAAACAACGAGCGAGAGAGATTAGATCTACATACCCTTGTAGATCGCACAGCGGAAACGTTCAGATGAACGTGGTCGGCGTAGTCGTACTAGCGTCTCCTCCTCGCGATCCGATCCGATCCAAGCGTCACAACGGGCGGCGCCTCCGAGCATTGCACACATACAGCACAGCGATGACTCCACCTCCTCGGTCCAGCAAGGCGTGGTGGAGTGGTAGATGGGATCAGCAGCACGACGGCGTGGTGCTTATGGTGAAGAGTATCTGCGGGCAGGGCTTCGCCTACGTGCACGAGGTGGAAGAAGATAGGCAAAAGATCTAGTCAAACTAGGGCAAGAAAATACTACAAATAGCAAAGACAACGCCGGCTGAAACAATTTTCGGTATTAGGTCAAACCTAAAAACACGTCCGGCCTTGTTCTTTTATAGGCGTCGTTACGCGTATACGTGCGAAACAAGTTTGGCCGATCAGCCACGCTGGCCGGCTCTTGCGTGGAGTGCACACTTCCCAAAACTTAGTAACCAAGTTTTAGAAAGAAGAAAAAACAAACTTGCATCGCATGCTGGCCACCGCCCCTTCGATCGATCAGCTGATCGATCAGCTCGTGGCGTTCGGGAGCGTGCTCCCTGGCGCGTGCGGCCGGCTGGGCCGGCCGGCCCATATGTTTTTTCTTTTTCTTTTCTTTTGCCTTTTCTTTTTAGTATTTTGTCTAGATAGGCTACAAAATTAGCCCGCTAGCAAAACTACTTATGGACTAACTTTTAGTCCTTATTTATTTCTACTAAATAAATATATATATTAACATTTATTAATTCAATTAATTAATAAATCATTAATCTTCTTCCCGGAACAATTCCGTAACTCTCTGAAACAATTTCCATAAATCCCGAAACTACCCTAGCGTCGATGAGCGTTAAGTGTGTGACCCTACGGGTTCGAGAATATGCGGACATGATCACTATAAATAATCAATAGCGGGATCTGGAAATCCATATTGACTCCCACATATTCAACGAGATCATTATCGGTGAACCACGATGTCAGGATTCAATTAATCCCGTATACAAATTCCTTTGTCTCGCGATATTTTACTCGCCCGAGATTCGATCGTCGGTATCGCCATACCTAGTTCAATCTCGTTCACAGCAAGTACTCTTTACTCGTTCCGCAATCCAATATCACCCTGTGATTAAACTCATTAATCACGTGTTTGCAAACGGTGTATGATATTGATTACCGAGTGGGCCCGGAGTATATCTCTCCAACATGGGAGGGACAAATTCCATCTCGATACATGCAACCCAACAAGTACTTTCCGATTACCTGAGAGACACCTTTATGATCACCCTCTCATAGGATGACGTTTGATGACCTCAAAGCTCTCTTCCGGTACAAGGGAGTGGCATTATCTCATGGTCTAAGGAATAGGATACTGACATAAGAAAAGCTATGCAATTGTGAACACAATGACACGATCTAATTGCTATGCTTAATTTGGGTCTGTCCATCACATCATTCTCCTAATGACACGACCTCATTATTAATCGACAACTCATGTCTATGGTTAGGAAACCTTAACCATCATTAATCAATGAGCTAGACTAGTAGAGGCGTACTAGGGACACGGTGTTGTTCATAAACCACACAAGTATTAGTGTTTCCGCTTAATACAATTCTAGCATGGAATATAAACATTATCATGAATAAGAAATATGATAATAACAATATTATTATTGCCTCTAGGGCATATTTCCTTCAGTCTCCCACTTGCACTAGAGTCAATAATCTAGTCAATACTTGCACCTTTAACACCTATGGCATTCTGGTGTTATTCATGCGCTTTGCACGTGTTAAACCTTATCAACGGGTCTGACACTTTCATGCCCGTATGTATTTGCATATCCTTTTGCGTCAGCACGCATTACTCATCTTGTATGAGATGGCATCGTATAAACTTGGTCTTCTGGTGAGACCTCAGTTTCTTTGCCGAGACTATGTTGTCACTATTGTCATACAATAGAACTACATGGTACTAGCACAGTTGGAACTACACCTAGCTCTCTTGCTGCTTCTCGAGCAATTATACTAAGCCTTCGTTGCAGTGTCCGTCACAATATCTAACTTTGAAACTCATCCAAGTTATTATGGAACTTTCTTCCATCTTATTGTGCCACCTTATAACTCAAAACAAATAGCCTAAAATTGAGGTTAAATTTTACCTGTATATGTGACAAAGCTAATGTAACACATTGCAATGAGCCATTTGTCACTTCTGCATACAGAACATATTCTTACTTCTTCAAAAGTACATAAGAATATTTTTACTATTGTCCAACGATCATCATATGAATGCTCGTAACCTTTTAGAGCATCGGACATATCTGGATATACATATCATGATATACAAGATTGATCAAATCATGCTTGTGGTTTCACTCATCAAGTGTCAAATCACTTGATTCTTGCTCCAACCTCTTCCATGCAACAAGAACCGTTCTTATTGTTTCCCTATTGAACAAATTCAATATATCATCTATGTACTCTGGCAAAACTATATTAGTGCCTCAATCTATCTGCATAGACATTGATGCTTAATATTCTGGTTTTACCTAAGTCTTTCATCAAAATCTAATTTTAATGAAAACTTAACAAATATCAAGAAAAACACATAATTTCCAATGAACGATATGTCATCTACATAAAGTATTGGAAATATGTCTCAGCGCTCCCACTTACTTTCTTGTAAATACAAGCATCTTCAAATATCTTGATGAAATTAACACTTTAACATTTTCATCATTGAAGATTCCAACTTCGCTATGCTTACTTCTACCATTGAAGTTTGCATACATATCTAGCAGCCTTTGAATCAACAAAACCCATTGGATCGTGTCAGGTACACGTCCTTGGTGTCCATTCCGGTAGAGGAACGTTGTTTCGTTTATTCAACTATCATATCTCAATATGTAGTTGTTGCGATAATAATCCATATGACGAAGTCAGGGCCCATCACCGCTTCTTTGTATATTGTTGGTTACTATTATCTAATAATATCTCGTCCTCAAATCTTGCTATTTGATTACGACCAACTTGGTTAAATAGGAACTTCGATGCCGTGACTACAACACATTGTAAACGCGTGAGCCATGAATACAGTTGCCGCTTCCAGAACATTTTCTGGTGCTGCGCTACTCTGATCATCTTGCTCAGGTTCAATAACCTCATCAAGTTCTATTTTCCTCCCACTTAAACCTTTTGCGAGAAAACTCCTTCATAAGAATTTCACCTTTTAGCGACAATCACTATGTGCTTGGGTTCATAGTAGAAGGAATACCCATCGACATTCTTTGGGATAACCTACAAAGACTTACTAATCCGATTTTGGTTGTAAACATTTTACACATATGCCTTGCATACCAAAATTTAAGAAAAAACAACTATAACTTGTACGGTGTCATTTCAGCGGATTATGATGGCACTCTATTCAGTGAAAAGCGGTAGTCTCTAAAGCACAATCCACAAATTATATTGGCAGGTTTTATTTCACCATTGATCTAACCATGTCAAACAAGGTTTGATTACATCCATCTAAAATTCCATACTCCTATGGTATTTCACGAGATGCAAGTTTGTGAAACAATTCACTTAACTCTTAGATGTTTGCTAAACTTGTAACTCAAATATTCTCCTTTATGATCCAATCATAAATACTTGAATTTTCTTGTTACAATAATTTCCACTTCATAAATTGAACAATTTCAATTGTTTCATACTTCTATCTCATCAAGCAGATATACCATACATCTATTTGAGTCATTGATGAAATAGAAAATACACCATGATCGACTTCACACCATGGACTACATACATCAACATGTACGATCTCCATTTAGTTAGTCACTTGTTCTGTCCATGGCCCGTGAACGGAGTTTAATCATCTTTAGGAAAAGTCTCACAAGCGTCAATCAATTCAAAATTAAATGACTCGAAATTCATCAATATGAAATTTCTTTCATGTTTTGTTTCCAATATGACTTAAACATCGGTGTCATATATAAGTGAAATTCGTTTTGTCTTGCGACCTTTAGCATTAGTGTTTATAAATGTCTATTTCACCAATAAGATTTATAATAATCTATCCATCGACTATGGAAGACGGTAATAACATGAACAACAATTGTTCTCATAATACTAGAACAAGATAACAATTATTTAGTTCATAATAAATCTTCAAGGCTAGGTTTGATGCCGACGGAAACACAATAACACTTTTATTTGTTTCTCGATGCGCATTGTCACCACATTCTTTTGCAAGTTATTTAGGCCATTGTAGTTCTTGTATTGTGTTGCTTTGTATGACATTTCATACCAACAATCAGTATCGAATACCCAAGAATTACATTGTTAACGAGCAAAGAATCCATCTATAACATGTATATCATTTATATACCTGGACAATTCCAGTCTTTTTCCTTTTCTACCAAATACTTTTGCAGATCCTATTTAGCGTTTCCTCTCCTTTTAGAAGAATCTATCGACATCAATAGTGGCATCAATCATTTGACACATAGTCCAAAGGATGTTAGTCAAATACTAATGGCCTTGGATTTTGCACGTTTGAGGTGGATCGCCATTATCATATAATTGGCATTCTCCTAGATTCTATTCTTTAGTATTCTTTTAGTATAGCAAAACAATTTAGCCGATACCTTTTCATCCAACTTGTCATGACAACCTTCATGATGACACTACTATAGCTCATAAGGATGAATGCAAGTATAATATTAGTTCCCAAACTTTTGGGTGATCTGGACGCCCAGCGCCTTCAATCTTCGCATATATTCATACAATATGAGCATATGTTCTTTTACTAAATTATACTTCATCACTTTGCAAACAATCAAAGTTTTAGATATCAAATATCTTTCACTCCTTGTTTGTTTCTGAAACAATTCTTTCAGCTCGATGATCACTTTGATTCTCAAACAATTTTGAAGATCAATTTCTCATGGAGGCAAACATGATCTTAGATGCTAAACTTGAATCGTTGCTCTTGGATTAATACAACTTATTAAATCGTATGGAGCAAACGAGGATTGCTAAAGTTGCAATAAGACTTAATCTTTGATCTTGACATTTTAACTAAACGGCACTAGTCCGAAAAGTAATTATCCAAAATTCTATAGTTCTTTTAACTCAATTAAAACTAAGTGTCAGAGGAGAACAGTTGCCAAAGACTACAATGATTTATGCAAATACACTAAGATTTAGTTCATGATAATTAGTTCAAGTGAATCAAATTACTAATGAACTCCCACTAAATTCAACATCCCTCGAAGTTGTTTAGTGAAGCATGATCCAAATTCACTACACCAAGACCGATCATCACGTGAGATGATGTAGCTTTAATGGTGAACATCAACATGTTGATCATATCATCCATATGACTCATGCTTGACCTTTCGGTCCGTGTGTTCCGAGGCCATGTCTGTACATGCTAGGCTCGTCAAGTTTAACCCAAGTATTTTGGCGTGTGCAAATCTGGCTTACACCCGTTGTATGTGAACGTAGAGTTTATAGCACCCGATCATCACGTGATGCTTCAAAACGATGATCTTTCGCAACGGCGCATACGAGGGGAGAACACATTTATCTTGAAATTAAGTGTGAGGGATCATCTTATAATGCTACCGTCGCGATCAAAGCAAAATAAGATACATAAAAGGATAAACATCACATGCATATAATTTTATGTGACATGGTATAGCCAATCTCCGCGCAATGATCTCCATCTTGTGCGTGCCGGCATGATCTCCATCACTCCACCATGATTGCCTCCACCACGAATAGCAACTACAACTATTGCTAACTACTTAGCGATAAAGTAAAGCTATTACATGGCGTATAAGAAGTTGACACGCAGGTCATACATAATTATAAAGACAACCATATGGCTCCTGCCGGTTGTGAACTCATCGACATGCAAGTCGTGAAACATTACAAAATATGATCATTGCATACATCACATATATCATACACATCATATCTTGTGGCAATACCATATCACAAACACTCCCTGCAAAAACAAGTTAGACGCCTCTAATTTGTTGCTTGCAAGTTTTACGTGGCTTATGGGAGCTACGCATAATAACGGTTCTTACCTACGCAAAGCCACAACGGTGATATTATGGTTGCCAACATCCGTTGTAGATCCCATGACTACTATAGTGAGAGAAACTGGCATCCACTAGCCGCATGTGTGGAACAAGCCACACGTCAAGTGCGGAGCCGGTCTCGCGAACGAGGTCGCGTAAAGTTGGCCTGGACCGCTTCGATCTCACTATGCCGCGCCATAAGAAATACACAACATAGAGGTTTGCAACAGAAAATATCAACGCCCGCAACAAGCATGTTGCGTTTTACTCGTGTAAAACATCTACGCATAGATCTCGCTCTGATACCACTGAAGGGTTTCGTAGCATAGAAAACAAAAATTTCCTACGAAGACGAACAAGAACAGCCAAGATCTGATCTACGAGATGCAAAACAACGAGCGAGAGAGATTAGATCTACATACCCTTGTAGATCGCACAGCGGAAACGTTCAGATGAACGTGGTCGGCGTAGTCGTACTAGCGTCTCCTCCTCGCGATCCGATCCGATCCAAGCGTTACAACGGGCGGCGCCTCCGAGCGTTGCACACATACAGCACAGCGATGACTCCACCTCCTCGGTCCAGCAAGGCGTGGTGGAGTGGTAGATGGGATCAGCAGCACGACGGCGTGGTGCTTATGGTGGAGAGTATCTGCGGGCAGGGCTTCGCCTACGTGCACGAGGTGGAAGAAGATAGGCAAAAGATCTAGTCAAACTAGGGCAAGAAAATACTACAAATAGCAAAGACAACGCCGGCTGAAACAATTTTCGGTATTAGGTCAAACCTAAAAACACGTCCGGCCTTGTTCTTTTATAGGCGTCGTTACGCGTATACGTGCGAAACAAGTTTGGCCGATCAGCCACGCTGGCCGGCTCTTGCGTGGAGTGCACACTTCCCAAAACTTAGTAACCAAGTTTTAGAAAGAAGAAAAAACAAACTTGCATCGCATGCTGGCCACCGCCCCTTCGATCGATCAGCTGATCGATCAGCTCGTGGCGTTCGGGAGCGTGCTCCCTGGCGCGTGCGGCCGGCTGGGCCGGCCGGCCCATATGTTTTTTCTTTTTCTTTTCTTTTGCCTTTTCTTTTTAGTATTTTGTCTAGATAGGCTACAAAATTAGCCCGCTAGCAAAACTACTTATGGACTAACTTTTAGTCCTTATTTATTTCTACTAAATAAATATATATATTAACATTTATTAATTCAATTAATTAATAAATCATTAATCTTCTTCCCGGAACAATTCCGTAACTCTCTGAAACAATTTCCATAAATCCCGAAACTACCCTAGCGTCGATGAGCGTTAAGTGTGTGAACCTACGGGTTCGAGAATATGCGGACATGATCACTATCAATAATCAATAGCGGGATCTGGAAATCCATATTGATTCCCACATATTCAACGAGATCATTATCGGTGAACCACGATGTCAGGATTCAATTAATCCCGTATACAAATTCCTTTGTCTCGCGATATTTTACTCGCCCGAGATTCGATCGTCGGTATCGCCATACCTAGTTCAATCTCGTTCACAGCAAGTACTCTTTACTCGTTCCGCAATCCAATATCACCCTGTGATTAAACTCATTAATCACGTGTTTGCAAACGGTGTATGATATTGATTACCGAGTGGGCCCGGAGTATATCTCTCCAACATGGGAGGGACAAATTCCATCTCGATACATGCAACCCAACAAGTACTTTCCGATTACCTGAGAGACACCTTTATGATCACCCTCTCATAGGATGACGTTTGATGACCTCAAAGCTCTCTTCCGGTACAAGGGAGTGGCATTATCTCATGGTCTAAGGAATAGGATACTGACATAAGAAAAGCTATGCAATTGTGAACACAATGACACGATCTAATTGCTGTGCTTAATTTGGGTCTGTCCATCACATCATTCTCCTAATGACACGACCTCATTATTAATCGACAACTCATGTCTATGGTTAGGAAACCTTAACCATCATTAATCAATGAGCTAGACTAGTAGAGGCGTACTAGGGACACGGTGTTGTTCATAAACCACACAAGTATTAGTGTTTCCGCTTAATACAATTCTAGCATGGAATATAAACATTATCATGAATAAGAAATATGATAATAACAATATTATTATTGCCTCTAGGGCATATTTCCTTCAGAACAGTCATCGCATTCAAGGTCCACTAAGTAGAACGTTTCTGATTCGTGAAGTCGTTCGATACCAAAACATCCTCACCGTAGTCCTACGTTTTGGCCACACTGGCTCACTATAAGGGATGTAACATATTATCCTCCTAAGGTTATGGTTTAACGACGTCGTCTCTCATATAGGTATATCTCTCTAGATTCACCATTCCTCATACAAGAGCGAACAATATGAGTAGTCATCATCGGGGCCAATCCATGTCGCACCCAATCATTTCCTTGTATTTGGTTTGGTGCATCTCGCATTCTAACTCGTGGTCAACCTCACTAGTCTTTTGAACAAAAGTTTTGTTGAAATTGGAACCAAGTTCCCAAATCCTATTTTAAATTTTGAAAACAAAATCTATCGTTCCTAGCTAGAGGTTTTTGATAAAGCTCATGGCAATAATCCTTAAGTTGTGGATCCTTTGGTTTGCCATTTAAGAGGAAATAAAATCCTTTCCATTGCTCTGTTTGCTCTTTCCATTGCTCTGTTTGCTCTTTCCATTGCTCTGTTTGTCCTTTCCATTGCTCTGTTTGCTCTTTCCATTGCTCGGTTTGTCCTTTCCATTGCTCTGTTTGCTCTTTCCATTGCTCTGTTTGTCTTTTCCACCTTTCTTGCATGAGGTGTGATGCTTCAGGTGAATGTGGCAACAGACAGTCCTTGTGCGTGGTGAATGACCAGCCCGTTGGGAACCCCAAGAGGAAGGTATGATGAGTGCAGCTGCAAGTTTTCCCTCAGTTAAGAAACCAAGGTTTATCGAACAGGAGAAGGGAGACGATGACGACTGAAGGTGTTTGTGGAACCTGCACACACACAGACAAATACTTTGTCCCCAACTTGCGATGAGGTTGTCAATCTCACCGGTTTGCTTGAAACAAAGGTTATGAGTGTATCGAGTGGAAAACAGTAGTAATATGCGAGTAAAGTAAATAGTGCGGGAAAAGTAAACAGGTGATTGCAATATGATTAAAATAGGACCGGGGTCCACAGTTCACTAGTGGTGTCTCTCCATAGATAAAATAACATGCTGGGTAAACAAATTATAGTTGGGCAATTGATAGAATAAAGATAACGTGATATGTCAAGAAGATCACTATGAGATTTACTCTGGGCATTACAACAAAATATATAGACCGCCATCCAACTGCATCTATGACTAATAATCCACCCTCGGGGATATCATCCGAACACCCCAAAAGTATTAAGTTGCGAACAACAGATAATTGCATTAAGCAAAGTGTGTAATGTAAACAAAGCATATGCCCTTGAGCATATGAATGTTGTTTTCTCCCTAGTAGCAACAGCACATCTACCACCTTAGAGGTTTCTGTCACTCCCCCAGGTGAAATAGAGACATGAACCCACTATCGAGCATAAATACCCCCTCTTGGAGTCACTAGCAACTACTCGGCCAAGATAGCTACTAACAACGGAGAGCATGCAAGATCATAAACAACATAGAGATAACAAAAGATATAATTCAGTACAGCAACTTAATCATAAACACCAATATTCATCGGATCCCAACAAACCAACATCATAGAATTACATAACGGTGATCTCAATCATGTAGGGCAGCTCATGAGATCTAAACATGAAGCACATGGTGGAGAAGACAACCATCTAGCTACTGCTATGGACCCATAGTCCAAGGTAGACTACTCACTCATCGCTCCGGAGGCAGGCATGGCGATGAAAAAGACCTCCGGTGGCGATTCCCCTCTCCGGCAGGGTGCCGGGAAGAGCTTCTAGACCCTCCCAATCTTCGGGTCGACGGCGGCGGCGGATCGCGATGTATTCTGGAAAACTGATCGGGCCCTTAGGTTTTTCTCGTCAGGGGGTATATGTAGGCGAAAGGGAGCTGTCAGAGGAGAGACCACGGCCCCTCACGTGGCCCCCCTCCGTCAGGTCTTCGGATGTTTGGGAGCTTCCCCGTGATATATGACTTCAGGAACTTGTTTTGTCCAATTCCGAGAATATTTCCTGTGTATCACTTCTGAAACACAAAAATAGCAGAAAACAGGAAACTAGCACTGTGGCACTTCGTTAATAGGTTAGTTCCGGAAAATGTATAAAAGTACCACTAAGTGTAACGAAACAATAGGCAAATGGTGTAAAAACAAGCATGGAGCATCAAAAATTATAGATACGTTTGAGACGTATCAAGCATCCCCAAGCTTAACTCCCGCTCGTCCTCGAGTAGGTAAGTGATAACAAAAGAATAATTTTTGAGGTGACATGCACCTACACAATCTTGATCATATATGTAAGCATTGGTGAGCTGGGATCAATAGAACTTAAAACATGGGCATGAAGATATAATCATGACAATAAGAACTTAGCAACCATGTTGTAAATATGCAAATGAACACAAACAAAAGATCATGAAAATGAAACAATGAAAGTCAAACGTGTGTTCAAATCATAAGGAAAAACAAACAAAAGGTTTTCAGCTTGTCCTTCATGGAGAGCAAAACATAAATGCATAGGACACCTCAAAGTTTAAGAGGGCGACTAGATACAAATAATTTAAGAACAAGTGAAACCAACAATATGAGTCAATCAATGAACCTTGGGACAATGCATATCACACTAAGAATGACAACTATGCTCTCTTAATGGTGCATAAAGAAAGAAGGTGGTGACTCAACATAAAAGTAAAAGAAAGGCCCTTCGCAGAGGGAAGCAGTGATTTAGCATGTGCTAGAGCTTTTCATTTTGTAAAACAGAGATAAAAAACTTGATTTTGAGAGGTGGTTGTCTTTGTCAACGACTGGCAATGGGGTTCTTACTATCTTCCATACAAAAATGAAGCAAGTTTTTGAGAGAGAGATTGGCACTTTGGTGCTCTTTTTGTAAAACTTGGCACTCCTCCCCACCTTTTCCTTTCACATACCACTAGCAGGGTGACCCGCGCATTTGCGCGGCTAGATTTGTCTTTTTTGCGTTTATTTGCCTTATGAGATATAACACTCAATTAAATTGTGCCATTTTTTTTTGCTTCGGTAAGAAAATCTATGAAATATGGTATTAGTAAGGTTTTTGATGTGTCACAACGGAGGATTGAAATATTTTGACCCTCAATGAAAAAGCATAGGCCTCTAGAATAGTCTATGCCTTCATCTTCCATGCTTCCTCAGTCCTTGATGTCTACTTTTCATTCAAATAAATAAAAAAATTCAATAAGAACTAAAAATTGAAATACCAGTGTCATGTAGTTAAACCTCATGTTAGACTCATAATTAGCCATAGGAAAGTTTATGTTTTTGTAATCTCGTGCCTCTAGATTATTTCATGCATGCATATTTTAATTTAGCTTGCCGCGTTCTCCATCTACCTAATCATCAACATCTCTCTCTCTCCCTCTCTCCATTACTTTGTATCAAATGGATGGTAAGTTTCATCATAGGGGTATTTTCCAGTAATATGTACTAAACTTTTCTGAATAGGAGTATGAATGGAAGAGGCCATAAGATATATGACTTGTTGCTTTAAAAATTAGAACTTATATTTGCTTTGCTTCAGAAATTAGAACTTATATTTGCTGATTAAACATTGTTTTGCTTTGTTCAGACTATACACTCGATTCGACGATTTTATATGTATTACAAAATGTTTGCAAAAAACATGAGCAACTGCCGATTCATGCATGCCTGACTCGATGTTATATTTTCTTAACCTGTTTTCTACTCTATGACTTCTAGACTACCTGTAAAAAATCTAATTGCAAATTTCTCTCTAATTTAGGTTATGTTCCACATTGTTACAACTGCTGATTTTAATGTAAAATGCACTTTATATATTGATTATGTAAAAAATAGAGGAATTAAAGATATTTTGCATAAACACCCTCGGTAGGCCCCTTCTTCTTCCTTTGGCATCCCTCTATTCCCCACACGCGAGGTCGACCTGCGTCTTGGTGGTGCGTCCGTCAGTCGAGGACGTCAAATGAGTCTGGTTGCCATTGACCATCATTTAAGATCAAAGAAAATTAATCGGAAGACATGGCAAGAATGAGTTTCATGCAGCAGTATTGGTTGCTTGCACCAACTATACACAGAAAGTTAGCAGGCTTGTCCTGTTGAGATGGACAACATCTTACACTGGCCGCTGGAGGGACGTTCGCCTCTACACACAATTCACCTAGATGTATGTTGACTCCATATTGATCAATCCTGTTGGCGGGTGGACTTGGAGCATGTGGCTTTGGTACCTTGATGATTTCCTTCATCCATTAGCGCCTATGCTCCATCAGAATCTCCCACAGTGCCCAACAGCCATTAGAACGGAGTGCCTCGATCAATTTCGAAAACTGTCGACCACAACACCGATTTGATTTATTCCCGTTATATGAGAATCTGAGATGGTGCCACAGCAAAACGATTCTCCTCCGATCTTAGCATACGATTTTGAGACAAACACAGCGCCGCAGTGTGCTCGTAAGTTTCCCGGTGGCACGACACGCCGGAAGCCCTCGCTATTAAGTTGTCGAATTGTTTCGCCTAGCTGCGCCTGCGCACGATCACATCCATTGATTCGTCAATAGAGTATATTCTAGATGGCAGCCTATACCAGTCCGATCGGAACTCTTTTTTCTAGATGTATTTTTTTTGAGTTGCTGGGACTCTTGAACGTGATTAGATTTATACCTTCGGTATACAAACATGGAGTCTGTTCGGGACTCCTTTTTTACGTGTATTTTTTTGCGTTGCTGATCAGGACTCTTGAACGTCATTAGATTTGTGCCTTTAGTCTACAACGTGGAGATCCCAGATCAGTCTAAATCTTAGCCGTTCCTATTCTTTGTTAAATCTCAACCATCGGTTGTTAGTTTTTTTAATAATATAATTGATGGCTAACCGATTCCATCGGGTGCCCACCAACATTCACATTCTTGGAGGAGTGCCTTTTTTCTATTTTCCCCCCTTTTTTTCTTTTTTTGGAATAAGCAATATGGAAGATAGCAAATCCGACCACTACGTCCCCATGAGCTGAAAACAGTGTCACAAAACGAGAAGTATTTTGAAGGTTTTTGAAAGGTAGCACAAGAAAATTTTACTTTGGAATGGCTTACAAATACCATGCATAGGAATTTATAGTGGACACAATGGAAAACTTTGGCTTTTAGGAGTTGGATGCACGAGTAGAGCTCATACTCAGTACAAGGCGAGGGCTAGCAAAAGACAGGGAGCGACCAACTAAGAGAGCAATAATGGCCATAATCATGCAAAGCGACAAAGCGACATTAAAAGAAGCATACGATGACATCAAAAGTCAAAAACTAAATGATCATGAAGGCTAATGGCGACTTTGGAAGAGTCTAACATGTGTGAGCATGCGCCAAGTCAACCCAAATAAAGCATCAAGGAGAAAACCAAAATAACGCTTCCATACAATAAAAACAACGCATGATTTTTTTCAAAGGCTCATTAAGCAATCTCAGTTATTTGAGACAAGTCATGCTACAGCAAAACCACTAAGCATACTATCAAAAAGACATCAAGCATGACATGAAAAAGCCTAAGCCGCAGTCTACACAAGCTCCTTCTTGTACCACTATTTTGCACAAAGCTTTTTCTCTTTTCCAACACCATTCAAAATTTGTATAAACACCTCTTTTGATGAAAACCAATGAAGATCAGAGGCAAAAATACACCTTGATGAAAAGATATGACAAGATCTGAACGCAAATCAAGGCGAAAATGAAAACCAAAAGCAGTAGCAGAAAAAGTAGAACACTAGAACAACTCCGTTTTCACTCTTATTAAATTCATCGAGCGTTCTACGCAAATGAAAAGCAAGGCAACTTCTCCAAAGGAAATTTGTTGGGGTCCAACCATTTATTGCAGCAAACAAACTAAACAACCAACTAAGAAAACTAAAACAACTGACGCTCCAAGAAAAACACATAGTGCATGAAGCAATAAAAATATAGTGTTTTGAAAGGTGACCTGATTTTTGCCGATGAAGAAGTGGTGCCTCGGGGGCATCCCCAAGCTTTGACGCTCGTACTTCTTGGATATTTCTTGGGGTGCTGGGCATCCCCAAGCTTGAGCTTTTGTCCATTCTTCAACTCATCTCATCATTCTCCAATCCCTACACTTGAAAACTTCCTTCATACAAAACTAAACACAATTCTATTAGCAACATTAGTGTAAGCATAAAATATATTCAACCTCTTTTAGCTTCAGGTTTCAACCCAAAACCACCACATATAAAGTATATAATACTGTAGCAACTTCCACAAGAGTTCCATGATCAAAAAGAACTCAAAAGAAAGCGATAAAGTGGCAAAAACAAATATTGGCAGAAATCTGTCAAAACTGGACAGCTGACAAAGGACGAATTTTTGAGGGATTTTCCGTTGCTCAAATCAAAACGTGTTCAACTAAGAAAAGTTTGGATATAACCTGGGGCATATGCACAAGAAATCGCAGGTCCAAAAGATATACAGAGAATTTTCACGAATTTTTACGGTGCAGCACCGAAAACAGTTTCAGGACAGCAATAACCCCAAATCTTTACCTCACTCAAATTAGAGGCTTCTCTTGGCACAAAAACGAAATAAACAAGATAAGGAGCGGTCATTACAGTAGCAATGACTTCCAAGACTCAAATAAAAGAAAAAGTACTGAAAAGTAAACAATGGGTTATCTCCCAAGAGTGCTTTTCTTTAACGCCTTTGAGCTAGGCGCAGAAAAGTGCGAATCAAGTAATATCAAAAGATGAAGCATTAAGATCAACAGAAGAGGTCTTATCAATAAGGCATTGTATTTCATCCACATAAGTTTTTGAGGACCCTTTGTGATCATGCTTTGGTACACTATTCTCATCAAAAAGATTTTCAGGACAAATCCAGGCAAAATTATTTTCGAAAGCTTCATTCAATCCCAAAAGCTTGCAAGGTATAGGTATCTCGGCCTCCCCATCATGTGTATCAATAACCGTTATAGGTGAACCGAGTTTATTAAAACGTTTAAGAACCTTCCTAGCTTCAATAACGACATCCTTAAATTCTAAACGCAAAGTTTCCACGATAAAAGCTTTCTTTTCGGGGTCCTCAATTTCATGAAGCTTAAGGAACATATATTGCATAAAAGGATTAAGACTAGCAAGCCTAGTTTCCAACATGTCAATTAAATAAATAGAAGCAACTTCAATACTAGGAGCAAGTTCAACCCAAGACTTTTCCTCATCTTCATCATGCATACTAATGTGATTAAAGAACTCCTCAATGTTACTTTTGCCAATAATCGAACCACTACCTACTGAGAGGTCTTCCAGAACGTACTTAGGGATAGACATGATAAACTAAAGTAAATAAATAACAACTACCAAGGATTCTAATTTTTTTGGGTTTTTGATATAAAAAGCAATGCAGGTAAAATAAAATAAAGTAAAGCAAAACAAATAACAAAGTAAAGAATGTGTGCGCGAAGAACTCCCCTCGCAGAAGTCTTCTCTCTTCCCCGGCAACGGCGCCAGAAAAGTCTGGTGCCAAGTTGACGAGGGAGATTATTCTTCTTCGTTCCCCGGCAACGGCGCCAGAAAAGTAGCTGATGCTTCAGGTGAATGTGGCAACAGACAGTCCTTGTGCGTGGTGAATGACCAGCCCGTTGGGAACCCCAAGAGGAAGGTATGATGAGTGCAGCAGCAAGTTTTCCCTCAGTTAAGAAACCAAGGTTTATCGAACAGGAGAAGGGAGACGATGACGACTGAAGGTGTTTGTGGAACCTGCACACACACAGACAAATACTTTGTCCCCAACTTGCGATGAGGTTGTCAATCTCACCGGTTTGCTTGAAACAAAGGTTATGAGTGTATCGAGTGGAAAACAGTAGTAATATGCGAGTAAAGTAAACAGTGCGGGAAAAGTAAACAGGTGATTGCAATATGATTAAAATAGGACCGGGGTCCACAGTTCACTAGTGGTGTCTCTCCATAGATAAAATAACATGCTGGGTAAACAAATTACAGTTGGGCAATTGATAGAATAAAGATAACGTGATATGTCAAGAAGATCACTATGAGATTTACTCTGGGCATTACAACAAAATATATAGACCGCCATCCAACTGCATCTATGACTAATAATCCACCCTCGGGGATATCATCCGAACACCCCAAAAGTATTAAGTTGCGAACAACAGATAATTGCATTAAGCAAAGTGTGTAATGTAAACAAAGCATATGCCCTTGAGCATATGAATGTTGTTTTCTCCCTAGTAGCAACAACACATCTACCACCTTAGAGGTTTCTGTCACTCCCCCAGGTGAAATAGAGACATGAACCCACTATCGAGCATAAATACCCCCTCTTGGAGTCACTAGCAACTACTCGGCCAAGATAGCTACTAACAACGGAGAGCATGCAAGATCATAAACAACATAGAGATAACAAAAGATATAATTCAGTACAGCAACTTAATCATAAACACCAATATTCATCGGATCCCAACAAACCAACATCATAGAATTACATAACGGTGATCTCAATCATGTAGGGCAGCTCATGAGATCTAAACATGAAGCACATGGTGGAGAAGACAACCATCTAGCTACTGCTATGGACCCATAGTCCAAGGTAGACTACTCACTCATCGCTCCGGAGGCAGGCATGGCGATGAAGAAGATCTCCGGTGGCGATTCCCCTCTCCGGCAGGGTGCCGGGAAGAGCTTCTGGACCCTCCCGATCTTCGGGTCGACGGCGGCGGCGGATCGCGATGTATTCTGGAAAACTGATCGGGCCCTTAGGTTTTTCTCGTCAGGGGTATATGTAGGCGAAAGGGAGCTGTCAGAGGAGAGATCACGGCCCCTCACGTGGGCCCGGTGCGGCCAGGGGGGTGGCCGCGCCGCCCCTGTGTGTGGGGGCCACGTGGCCCCCCTCCATCAGGTCTTCGGATGTTTGGGAGCTTCCCCGTGATATATGACTTTAGGAACTTGTTTCGTCCAATTCCGAGAATATTTCCTGTGTATCACTTCTGAAACACAAAAACAGCAGAAAACAGGAAACTGGCACTGTGGCACTTCGTTAATAGGTTAGTTCCCGAAAATGTATAAAAGTACCACTAAGTGTAACGAAACAATAGGCAAATGGTGTAAAAACAAGCATGGAGCATCAAAAATTATAGATACGTTTGAGACGTATCAAGGTGGTTGAATAGTATTACTTCCACATTAGCTACACCTTGGGGTGTCTTCTTATTATTTGCGAGGTATCCTTCAGCCATCCTAGTTTACTGGAGTCTTGGGGTATCATCCTTTGTGCAGCCTCTTGCATAATGTTCCGGTCTCTTGTACTTGAAACACTACCTCTTGCTGTTGTACTCTATATCCTTATCTCCAACTGAGGGTCATTGTAGTTGTTCTGTCGTTGAGAAAACTTTGGTTTGGGTTTTAGGACAAGTTTAGGTCTTAGCATAGATGAGAATTTGATAGAAGAGGTCTAAAGAAGGTTCCTACCCAAACATAACAGATCAAAACAATTTTATCTTACAAGCAATATCTAACAAACATCCATCATAACAAGCAAACTAGTTTTCATACAAACGAGAAGGTACGATCATCCACAAGTCGGTATGACCATAACGTTTATTACACATCGTTGCTTATTAAAATTTCCTAAATGGAAGTCTAACCAAGGCTTCTTGGTTCTCTTCTAGGCAGATCCATTGTTCTGGTCCAGCTGCTTCAGTAGATTGGTAATTTGCTCGTCCTTGGTTTTGATGAGGTCTCCTTGAACACTAAGTTCAGATACCAACTTTTCCATGTCACCTTGAAGTTGATTTATGGTTTCCTTCAATGTAGTGAGGTCTTCCTGTTCTTTTTTGAGGTCTTGCTGAGTATTATGAAGTCTCCACTTGAATCTTTCTCCAAGTTCCTTTATAGCTGACCAAGCAGCACATCTCGCTGAGTCTAGAAATGATGGATACATCTCGGAGTTGGTGAACATCCAAAGTCCCATCTTCTTGTGGTCATCTTCCTTGTTCTTGTATAAATGAAGCTGCACCCACCAATATTCTTCACTTTCATCTATCACGGGAAATCCTTTGTAAACAGCTTCTCCTTGCATTCCCATACTTAACATGAGGTTCTTCAAGGCTTTGGGAAACTCAGTCTCACACTTCAGGGTCATGATCATCACTGGGCCTTTCTTCAGTGATTCAATGAGGCTGGTCATCTAAATTAGAAAGAAGAGTAGTGTGAAACAAATGAATGGGGTAAGTTCTTACAAGAAAATTTCAAACTAAAAGTAGATAGATTTCATTTTAGGAAACGGAATTGATTTTCTTTTTAAAGAGAGGGGAAAGAATCCTAAGGCTTCCTAGTCTATTCCAAACCTAGGGTCTCGATTCTACAGGCAACACTATGCTCTGATACCATTCTGTAATGCCCTGCCTTTTGTTAAAGGCAGAACTCCTGTGTATCTATGCCATTCCCTGGATCAGTAGATAGCACCACAGTACAAAATATAGTAATCATTGCAATAGCATCAATATTACAACGTAAATCCAGTTACATAGGTTTTCAACCTTACGAGTACACAGCATAAAGCATAGTTGCAGTGAGCCTCCATTCTTCATCACGTGCCACAGGCAGACATGTTGGAATGTAGTCTCGAGATCCTACTCCTGGTTCCTTACTCGAAGTAAAACCTGCACGTTTGAATATGCAGCCCCAGAGGGGTCAGTACAATGATGTACTGGCAAATGACACATATTTGGTGGCATTTTTGTGGAAAGACTATACTACATGATATTTGGCTGGTGGATCTCATAGGCTAATTTGCATAAAGCCAATTTTATCCTATAAATCCTTTTCAAAACTTTCTTTCAACATTTTATTTTTTAAGGGTCAAGACAACCCCCATACATTACATACTGGCCGGTATGTAGTTTCTGGGCGCAACTCAACAAAGTTGGAACCTCAGGCACCACCACCCCTCGGAGTGCATGGTCCTTAGTTCCTACCTAGGGGTTTCTAGACAAAATTTTATTCATTCAGAATCGGTGATGAGATTCTTCCGTATATTCCATGTCTAGAGACTCAATTGTCCATTCCGATGACTCGGCTAATCGATTAGTTTTGACACCTTGCAAGGGTTGTGCACTTTCACCTTACGATTCATTTTATGCCTATACATAAAATGAAACAAGACCTTTTAGAGGAGAGAGCAACTAACCGGCAAGATCCGTTCCCAACCTATAATTCAACTACCACCATCTTCTTGCACACAAGTTGCACTCCCACATCTAATCAGTCAAGATAGAGTCCATAATGTCATAAGGCTGCACTGGAAGCACTCTAAGCATGGAAGACATGTTAACCTCTTTGTTTTTGGGTGGCCATCCCGAGCGGCATTCTGAACCCACATCCTCTCGACGAGGCATGCGTCCCAGAACCCACCTACTTCGCCGCCTCTTATCAAACCAATCCACCCAGGTGTTTCATTTTAGTTGAAGTTCTTAATTTTGTTCACAAAACATCTTTATCAAGTGATCAAAGCAAGACATCAATATTTTCAAAGTATTTAGCATCCTAACAGGTGGGGTTTGAGGGATAGCTACACACTACTAGGATCTAAGCATTTGATAAAACAGTTGAATAAATCACCTATCATGCATACTACAAGAGGTGAATACACTAATGCATAAGTAAAATGGGTAAGGGACATGTGTGTCACTTGCCTTTTTGAAGATCACGATGTTGCGCTTCTCTCAACTAAGCTCGTAGCTCTTCGCACAAACTATAGCACATAAATAACATAACATAAACATACCATACAAACACAATCAAACAAATCAAACAATTGAAAGGTGTTTGTTTAACAATTTAGATTTATTGAGATGTTATGACAAGAAAGATATGGCAAGGGATCATGATTTATGAGATATGAATTTGAGAGCTTAGCTAGGGAAGATTAATATGATTTGAGAGAGAATTGGTCTAGGCATAATATAATTTGATGAAGTTTTTATGCTTTATTAAAGCATATAAGAGTTTTAGGGATAGCTCATGTGAAATAAATTACACAAGAGTTAATTTGTACAAGTACAACACTATCTTATATCTTATATCTTATATTTACTAATTGGAGGCGCCATAGGAGAGCTCACGTTAATCCTTAAAAACACTTAATAGTAACCATTAGATTATAATTGTGCGGCTATGATTGGGTAATAAAAAGAGTTCTGTTTCTATACGTGTTGGACGAATTGTACACGATCTATCTCTTTGTTTGAACAGCCGTGATCTCACAACGGGTTGTTGAAAAGCCGGCCCTCCAGATTTCCAAATCCATGATGCCGCATCGCGCTATTGCCGGACACCGGCACGAAGAGGCTGTATTATCCTAGCGAGGTCCCTCTCCTTGACAGTTTGCTTCTCTACGAGTGCCGCTGACTCCAGTCCAGGACACATGGAAATTGGAGAAGAAAATTTACCCAACAACGACTCTGGTCGTCTCTACCAGGCATGGCTATCTACGAAGTAGGATATCTGCGGAGCTGCTGCAGGTCTGACGCGTCTCTGTCCCAGACCGTCTCAGGTCAGGTCATCTTCTCTATCGTAGCAATCACATGGATTCCGGTTTTAACAAACTGAAGGGATTGTCCATGCTAGAATTATTAGATGATTGTGTCATTGGGATTAAATTACTCCATGCAAGAACTATTAGACGATTGAGTCGTTGGGATGGTTGCATTCTCAATTGAGCTTAGAAGGATGATCCCGTATTTCTATAAACAAAATTAAAAGTCGGACAAAATACTCTTGGTTTTCAAAAACTGTATTTCTGGAATACTCATATACATATGAAATTTCAGAGGTACTGTAGAAATTCGGAGGAAAATATTTTATATTTTCAGCTATACAGAAAAAGAAAAATTTCTGACAAAAATCTACCCATATACACATCCAAAGACAATTTTCTGACAAATATTTCTATAGCTCAAAATAAAACGAAATTTCTACCAAAATCTTTCACGCTTATTTAGAACATGTGTATGTATTCACGAAATAAATTTTAAGATTTTTTAAAACACAGCAGTATAGTTTTGAAATATTTTAAATACCAGGAGCACTGCCCGGGAGCACCAAATCTGCTCTCGACAAAACATGCATAACATGCATATATATAGTATTTTGAAGGGTCCTTACAGTAATTGAACGTGAATTCTACTTCAACTATTACCAGCTTTATAGATGCGCTGCACGCTTGGAAAAATATTATTTCCACAACCATAATAATGAACTTTTTCAAACATGCATGTATGATTTATTTTAAGAAATATTTTATGTATTTGTGCTTTACTGATTCCTTTTGTTACAGACAAAACAATATTAATTTGTAAAACTAATATCTCATGATTTTTTTTAGCAAATTACTATTCCGTTTACAATTCATGTGTAGATGCCATTGAAGAAACCTAAACTTATCGTAGTCTAGGCCCACTATTTTTTGTACGTTGCTCCTAAAATCATTCAAATCTTGGTTTGGATTTTTTTTTTTGAGATAAGCTCTCTAACTGCCAGATTTAGAAGACAATTTTCTTTCATTCCACGACAAATATTAAAAAACATGTAGCAATTTAGTAATTCTTAAATTTTATAGCTGTTGGAACCTTCGGGGATGAAACGATCGATATTGGAGGGGAACTCTTTGTCCATTTTCTATAAGTTTGATTATATACTAACTTTGTTCATAGTTATTTTATTCAGATTTCTAGGAGAATATACAAATTTTGTGCAAAATTGATTTCTCTTAAATGTTTAAATTACCACATGGGAAATACTATGAATTTATTTGCAGTAACTAAATACCTATTGATTTCACACATGTTATTCTTTAAAACATTAAGTAAAGAAATGACTACTTTTTCTGCAACATTTATGCAAGTATACTTTTGATAGATAACAAATGGATAAGTCAAAATACACGATAGTTCATTTTTAATTTGTAACTCAGTGAAATTGTTCTTATAAAGTATGTTTAAAATAACTAGCCCGTGCAGGTGCACGGGTTCATGACTAGTTGAGTAAATGTGACAACAATCAATTATATTATTAAAACAACTAACAACCGATGGTTGAGATTTAACAAAGAATAGGAACGGCTAAGATTTAGACTGATCTGGGATCTCCACGTTGTAGACTAAAGGCACAAATCTAATGACGTTCAAGAGTCCTGATCAGCAACGCAAAAAAATACACGTAAAAAAAGAGTCCCGAACAGACTCCATGTTTGTATACCGAAGGTATAAATCTAATCACGTTCAAGAGTCCCAGCAACTCAAAAAAAATACATCTAGAAAAAAGAGTTCCGATCGGACTGGTATAGGCTGCCATCTAGAATATACTCTATTGACGAATCAATGGATGTGATCGTGCGCAGGCGCAGCTAGGCGAAACAATTCGACAACTTAATAGCGAGGGCTTCCGGCGTGTCGTGCCACCGGGAAACTTACGAGCACACTGTGGCGCTGTGTTTGTCTCAAAATCGTATGCTAAGATCGGAGGAGAATCGTTTTGCTGTGGCACCATCTCAGATTCTCATATAACGGGAATAAATCAAATCGGTGTTGTGGTCGACAGTTTTCGAAATTGATCGAGGCACTCCGTTCTAATGGCTGTTGGGCGCTGTGGGAGATTCTGATGGCGCATAGGCGCTAATGGATGAAGGAAATCATCAAGGTACCAAAGCCACATGCTCCAAGTCCACCCGCCAACAGGATTGATCAATATGGAGTCAACATACATCTAGGTGAATTGTGTGTAGAGGCGAACGTCCCTCCAGCGGCCAGTGTAAGATGTTGTCCATCTCAACAGGACAAGCCTGCTAACTTTCTGTGTATAGTTGGTGCAAGCAACCAATACTGCTGCATGAAACTCATTCTTGCCATGTCTTCCGATTAATTTTCTTTGATCTTAAATGATGGTCAATGGCAACCAGACTCATTTGACGTCCTCGACTGACGGACGCACCACCAAGACGCAGGTCGACCTCGCGTGTGGGGAATAGAGGGATGCCAAAGGAAGAAGAAGGGGCCTACCGAGGGTGTTTATGCAAAATATCTTTAATTCCTCTATTTTTTACATAATCAATATATAAAGTGCATTTTACATTAAAATCAGCAGTTGTAACAATGTGGAACATAACCTAAATTAGAGAGAAATTTGCAATTAGATTTTTTACAGGTAGTCTAGAAGTCATAGAGTAGAAAACAGGTTAAGAAAATATAACATCGAGTCAGGCATACATGAATCGGCAGTTGCTCATGTTTTTTGCAAACATTTTGTAATACATATAAAATCGTCGAATCGAGTGTATAGTCTGAACAAAGCAAAACAATGTTTAATCAGCAAATATAAGTTCTAATTTCTGAAGCAAAGCAAATATAAGTTCTAATTTTTAAAGCAACAAGTCATATATCTTATGGCCTCTTCCATTCATACTCCTATTCAGAAAAGTTTAGTACATATTACTGGAAAATACCCCTATGATGAAACTTACCATCCATTTGATACAAAGTAATGGAGAGAGGGAGAGAGAGAGATGTTGATGATTAGGTAGATGGAGAACGCGGCAAGCTAAATTAAAATATGCATGCATGAAATAATCTAGAGGCACGAGATTACATAAACATAAACTTTCCTATGGCTAATTATGAGTCTAACATGAGGTTTAACTACATGACACTGGTATTTCAATTTTTAGTTCTTATTGAATTTTTTTATTTATTTGAATGAAAAGTAGACATCAAGGACTGAGGAAGCATGGAAGATGAAGGCATAGACTATTCTAGAGGCCTATGCTTTTTTCATTGAGGGTCAAAATATTTCAATCCTCCGTTGTGACACATCAAAAACCTTACTAATACCATATTTCATAGATTTTCTTACCGAAGCAAAAAAAAATGGCACAATTTAATTGAGTGTTATATCTCATAAGGCAAATAAACGCAAAAAAGACAAATCTAGCCGCGCAAATGCGCGGGTCACCCTGCTAGTTACTCTTGAATAGCATCTACTGCACTTAGGAGCTAGGCTAGGTTTTAAGAATGCTTGAAGTACTCAATTAGCACATTTGCAAGTTGAATAGCTCAATACATGTGAACTAAACTAAGTAGGCATTGGATTGGGTATGAATGATTGATATTTGAGGGCATGGCTCAAATGGTTCATTGATCAATGGCTCAACTGGTTTATTGATCAACATGGTGTATAACACATACTATGGTACGGGTTATAACAACTCCACATTAATAGAACCTAGGTTTGAGATGAATTCATATTCTACTCAAGTAGCACAATTGCAATTTGAGTACATATATGAATTAGAAAAAAATATGTTTAGTTGGACAAGGAATGGATCAAGATTTAATGATTGGAAAGAATTGGTCCTCCAAGATTACAGTGTAATGATAATAATCCTGGGCTTGGCACAGGCATGAATAGAGTTTAGAATGACTCATGTGAATAGATTCACATATGTATGGAATAGTGCAACAAAACACTATTGAATAAAGTGTGACAACACTTATTCTTAAATAGTATATATTACACTTAGGCAATGGGCTAGGATTCATGAAGCATTGAGTTACTCAATTAACTCATTTGTTAATTGAATAGTTCTGCACATGAAATCAGGATGAAGTGGACAGAGGATTGAGTATGGGTAGATAACATTTGAGATTATGGTTTAAGGTTTCTATTGGGTACATGGAGTATTGGATAGGTGCTATAATGTTGATTAGATCAACACCACAAAGATAGCAAGAATAGAATCTATGATTGAGATGTATCACACTTTACTCAAACAACACAATTGTAATTTGAATATGTGTGAACTAGACATGATGTACCTAGATGGATATGACATTGGATAAAAGTGATCTCAAGATGATATTTGATAGCTAGGTATGATCATAGGGTTTTCTAAAGTAGGAGGAATCATTGATTGAAATAGAAATATAATTAATCTATATAGGAATACTCAAATTCTCATATTAGAATTTGAATAATTGTGAAGTGGTTCAAGAAATTATGGGAGTGATGCTACTGGATAGCTTGCAGTAATATAAAGTCACTGCAATTAGATTCATTCTAAAGTAAATTTTAGAACTCAAGATATGGTCAAATTAGAGATTTGAATAGATTTGAATGCACAAAGTTTGTGCACGTATCAAATTTGGATTTTTTTGATCCTATGATGTTCTACAGATCAAGGGCTTTCCAAAGACTACAAATTTGTAATTTTTGGATTGACAGAACAAAAGATATGAATTTAACAAGCTAACAGAAGGTTTGATTCCAATTTGAAAATACTTTCAAATTGAACCCATAAAATATGAAGTTTTATTGCACTACTGGATTCTAGATGTTCTAAGGATTCCAACGGTATATCATTTGTTATTTTTGGATACAGGGATCAGAAGTTATGAATTTTCAAAGATTCAATTGAAATCTGATCTGAATTTCTAATTTGAATTTCGTCTAAACCAGAAGCTGATACATGGCATATTCTCATTCGCCGGTACCGCTTCATTCGGATCAGGTACTGAGGCCGTTGGATTGAAAGAGGATTGAATGGACCAGATCTGTCCGCACCGGTTCGAATAAGTGATTTGATCTGGGGTGTTAGATCTGGATCGGACGGATCAGAGGAGATCTGAGAGAGGTGAGGCTCACCTAGGGTTTCAGCTCGCCGGAGGAGTCGCCGGCGGCGAGGCTTCAGCACGGGAGCGGACCTGCACGACGATTGGGTGGTCGCTCGAGACGATGAAGGCGACGATGGTGACGAGCTCGTCGAGACGAAGACGATGGAGACCACGGCTGGTAGTGGGGCTTCCTGGAACTACAGAGAATGCTGACCGGAGTTAGGGGTGGCTCGGTGAGGTCTCAGTTGAGGAAGATAGCAAAAGTAAGAAGAGGTTTTGGGTCTCAGTGCTTTTACCAGAAGGAGCAGCTCGATGAGGCGGACTAGGTGGGCAAAGCAGGAGGTCTCGAGGTGGCCGGAATCACCGGCAATAGCTCGCCGGAGCTCTCTGTTTGCCGCGGTGGTTAGAGGTCTCGCACGGGCTGACTGGGGGCGATTACGTGGAATTAAATGGGGGCTTTTATAGAGGAGAGAGGGCGCACTGATTAGGAGAGATCGGGGAGCAATTCACGCGGCCGTTTCAAGGAATTTAATCGGAGTTAACGGTGGCGCCTCGGTGCCGTTCCTGGCAGAGGAGGAAGAAGCAGTCCACCCTGATAGGTGGGTCCCGCTATCAGAGGGAGAGAGAAAGGCAGCGGTACCGGTTCGGGAAGGAAAGAAGATGGGCCGCGGGCCGACTTCTGTTCTGGGCCGAAAGGTTCCCTGGGATCCGTTTTATATTTTTTTTCTTCTTTTCTCTTTTCCTTTTCTATTTCTTGTTTCTTTTATAACTTTTGCAAATTTGGTTCAAATTGCTTCAAACCAACTTTGTAAAGTTTCTAAAATTCAAAACAACAATCCAGAACAGTAACAAACAGATGGATATGACATTGGATAAAAGTGATCTCAAGATGATATTTGATAGCTAGGTATGATCATAGGGTTTTCTAAAGTAGGAGGAATCATTGATTGAAATAGAAATATAATTAATCTATATAGGAATACTCAAATTCTCATATTAGAATTTGAATAATTGTGAAGTGGTTCAAGAAATTATGGGAGTGATGCTACTGGATAGCTTGCAGTAATATAAAGTCACTGCAATTGGATTCATTCTAAAGTAAATTTTAGAACTCAAGATATGGTCAAATTAGAGATTTGAATAGATTTGAATGCACAAAGTTTGTGCACGTATCAAATTTGGATTTTTTGATCCTATGATGTTCTACAGATCAAGGGCTTTCCAAAGACTACAAATTTGTAATTTTTGGATTGACAGAACAAAAGATATGAATTTAACAAGCTAACAGAAGGTTTGATTCCAATTTGAAAATACTTTCAAATTGAACCCATAAAATATGAAGTTTTATTGCACTACTGGATTCTAGATGTTCTAAGGATTCCAACGGTATATCATTTGTTATTTTTGGATACAGGGATCAGAAGTTATGAATTTTCAAAGATTCAATTGAAATCTGATCTGAATTTCTAATTTGAATTTCGTCTAAACCAGAAGCTGATACGTGGCATATTCTCATTCGCTGGTACCGCTTCGTTCGGATCAGGTACTGAGGCCGTTGGATTGAAAGAGGATTGAATGGACCAGATCTGTCCACACCGGTTCGAATAAGTGATTTGATCTGGGGTGTTAGATCTGGATCGGACGGATCAGAGGAGATCTGAGAGAGGTGAGGCTCACCTAGGGTTTCAGCTCGCCGGAGGAGTCGCCGGCGGTGAGGCTTCAGCACGGGAGTGGACCTGCATGACGATTGGGTGGTCGCTCGAGACGATGAAGGCGACGACGGTGACGAGCTCGTCGAGACGAAGACGATGGAGACCACGGCTGGTAGTGGGGCTTCCTGGAACTGCAGAGAATGCTGACCGGAGTTAGGGGTGGCTCGGTGAGGTCTCAGTTGAGGAAGATAGCAAAAGTAAGAAGATGTTTTGGGTCTCGGTGCTTTTACCAGAAGGAGCAGCTCGATGAGGCGGACTAGGTGGGCAAAGCAGGAGGTCTCGAGGTGGCCGGAATCACCGGCAATAGCTCGCCGGAGCTCTCTGTTTGCCGCGGTGGTTAGACGTCTCGCACGGGCTGACTGGGGGCGATTACGTGGAATTAAATGGGGGCTTTTATAGAGGAGAGAGGGCGCACTGATTAGGAGAGATCGGGGAGCAATTCACGCGGCCGTTTCAAGGAATTTAATCGGAGTTAACGGTGGCGCCTCGGTGCCGTTCCTGGCAGAGGAGGAAGAAGCAGTCCACCCTGACAGGTGGGTCCCGCTGTCAGAGGGAGAGAGAAAGGCAGCGGTACCGGTTCGGGAAGGAAAGAAGATGGGCCGCGGGCCGACTTCTGTTCTGGGCCGAAAGGTTCCCTGGGATCCGTTTTATATTTTTTTTCTTCTTTTCTCTTTTCCTTTTCTATTTCTTGTTTCTTTTATAACTTTTGCAAATTTGGTTCAAATTGCTTCAAACCAACTTTGTAAAGTTTCTAAAATTCAAAACAACAATCCAGAACAGTAACAAACATGTTTTTCAGAACCAAAACAAGATTTTTAATAAAAGATCTTAATTAAGCCTAATGGCTTTGCTTGCATGAAATAATAGAAATAGAGTTTGAACTTGATTCTTTTTTTTAAGTAGTAAAATAATAGTTTATAAAATAATGATTGAGAAACACACTCAATTATGGTTTGAAAAGCAACCCATATTGAATAAAGCAAATTTTGAAAAACTATCTTTTGCAAGCAAGCTTGCATAAAACTGATTAAAAGCGAGAAATAATATTTTGATTTTAGGTTTTTCTCAAGGAGGTTCCTTAAGAAAATAATAGAAAGTTTAAAATACTTTTCTAATAAATCTTTCAAATAGACTCAAAAAGTTTTAAATCTTTGTGAATTTTCAATCAACACAAGCAAAATAGAAACAAAAAAATTCCCCCAAAATTTGATAAAATCTTGGGATGTTACATGCATAAAAGTGCCACAAAGTGTAACGAAACAGTGGGCAAATGGTGTAATAACAAGCATGGAGCATCAAAAATTATAGATACGTTTGAGACGTATCAAGCATCCCCAAGCTTAACTCCTGCTCGTCCTCGAGTAGGTAAGTGATAACAAAAGAATAATTTTTTAGGTGACATGCACCTACACAATCTTGATCATATATGTAAGCATTTGTGAGCTGGGATCATAAGAACTTAAAACATGGCATGAAGATATAATCTTGACAATAAGAACTTTAGCAACCATGTTGTAAACATGCAAATGAACACAAACAAAAGATCATGAAAATGAAACAATGAAAGTCAAACGTGTGTTCAAATCATAAGAAAAAAATATACAAATGGTTTTTAGCTTGTCCTTCAAAGAGAGCAAAACATAAATGCATAGGACACCTTCAAGTTTAAGAGGGCGACTAGATACAAGTAATTTAAGAACAAGTGAAACCAACAATATGAATCAATCAATGAAAACTTTGGGACAATGCACATTAAACTAAGAATGACAACTATGCTCTCTTAATGGTGCATAAAGATAGAAGGTGGTGACTCAACATAAAAGTAGAAGAAAGGCCCTTCGCAGAGGGAAGCAGTGATTGCAAGTTTTATAACCTTCAAAAATTATGGTACTTACCGGCTTTGAGCTCTCATTGCCCCCATCATAAGCATCTTGAATGGTTAAAGTTAATGCGAGAACAATTATGATGCATATGCTTGACAAATCATAAGTTGAAAACCTCGTGTCCCGTGAATACGAGTACCCAAACCTCATGCTACTTTACTTAGAGTCCCAAGCAAGGCTCTTGTCATTGTAAATATATGCATATCATTGAGAACCGCCAATGGGGTACCTCCATGCCCGATGACATGGAACAAGCCCACACCAAAATGACAGGACAAGCAGACAATGAACACCTCGACATCTCTTTTATTTGCCATTTGTTTAGCTTTTTATTGTGAGATGCATCGTCGAATGTTCACCATGGGTATGCTGCAAATTTCCACCATGAATTATGCATGGCTTAGATTGGCGGCCCGGCGTTTCCCTAACACATATAAAAACTCCATGATCCCCACAAGATTCCCAATTCATTTCACACCGCGGGCATCCATAAACAAAAGATCACGATATCAACTCAAATAAGAAGTGCAATGTTGAAAGCTTGCCTATGACTGCATGGCTGGGCTAGTCTCCAACTTACAACTTGCAAGCATAACAACTCAACATAAGAGACCACAATGTCAAATTTTTTAGAATAGGAAAAAGTAAAGTGTGCCTTCCGGTTCGTGAGAGCTTTACTGACCGAATTTCGCATAACACTGGTAAGAGTTTAATTTGAAGAAAAAATAAAAGCAAGTCAAATTTACTTGGAATAGCAAATTGCTAGTAGGTATGTATGGTGGACACTTTGGAAGACTTTGGCTTTTAGGAGTTGGATGCACGAGTAGAGCTCATACTCAGTACAAGGCGAGGGCTAGCAAAAGACTGGGAGCGACCAACTAAGAGAGCAATAATGGCCATAATCATGCAAAGCAACAAAGCGACATTAAAAGAAGCATAAGATGGCATCAAAAGTCAAAAACTAAATGATCATGAAGGCTATTGGTGACTTTGTAAGAGTCTAACATGTGTGAGCATGCGCCAAGTCAACCCAAATAAAGCATCAAGGAGAAAACCAAAATAATGCTTCCATACAATAAAAACAACGCATGATTTTTTTCAAAGGCTCATTAAGCAATCTCTGTTATTTGAGACAAGTCATGCTACAGTAAAACCACTAAGGATACTATCAAAAAGACATCAAGCATGACATGAAAAAGCCTAAGCCACAGTCTACACAATCTCCTTCTTGTACCACTATTTTGCACAAAGCTTTTTCTCTTTTCCAACACCATTTGAAATTTTTAAAGACACCTCTTTTGATGAAAACCAATAAAGATCAGAGGCAAAAATACACCTTGATGAAAAGATATGACAAGGTCTGAATGCAAATCAAGGCAAAAACGAAAACCAAAAGCAGTAGCAGAAAAAGAAGAACACTCAATTTTTAATAAGAGTGAAAACTAGAGCGTTCTTTGCAAATGAAAACGAGTACATCTCCTCCAAAAGAAATTTGTTGGGGTCCAACCATTTATTGCAGCAAACAAACAAACTAAACCAACTAAGAAAACTAAAACAACTGACGCTCCAAGAAAAACACATAGTGCATGAAGCAATAAAAATATAGTGTCTTGAAAGGTGACCTGATTTTTGCCGATGAAGAAGGGGTGCCTCGGGGGCATCCCCAAGCTTTGACGCTTGTACTTCTTGGATATTTCTTGGGGTGATGCATGGGCATCCCCAAGCTTGAGCTTTTGTCCATTCTTCAACTCATCACATCATTCTCCAATCCCTACACTTGAAAACTTCCTTCATACAAAACTAAACACAAATCTATTAGCAACATTAGTGTAGGCATAACATATAATCAACCTCTTTTTGCTTCTGGTTTCAACCCAAAACCACCACATATAAAGTAAATACTACTGTAGCAATGTCCACAAGAGTTCCATGATCAAAAGAACTCGCAAAGAAAGCGATAAAGTGGCAAAAACACATATTGGCAGAAATCTATCAAAACAGAACAGCTGGCAAAGGCCGAATTTTTTAGGAGTTTTCTGTTGCTCAAATCAAAAAGTGTTCAACTAACGAAAGTTTGGATATAACCTGGGGCATATGCACAAGAAATCGCAGGTCCAAAAGATATACAGAGAATTTATACGAATTTTTACGGTGAAGCACAGAAAACAGTTTCAGGACAGCAACATCCCCAAATCTTTACCTCACTCGAATTAGAGGCTTCTCTTGGCACAAAAACGAAATAAAAAGGATAAGGAGCGGTCATTACAGTAGTAATGACTTCCAAGACTCAAATAAAAGAAAAAGTACTGAAAAGAAAACATTGGGTTATCTCCCAAGAGTGCTTTTCTTTATCGCCTTTGAGCTAGGTGCAGAAAATTGTGAATCAAGTAACATCAAATGATGAAGCATCAAGCTCATTATTTGCTCTAAGAATAGAGTCAAAAATTAATTTCTTTCTTTTCCTAGGGAAATGTTCCATACCTTTCTTGAGTGGGAATTGATATTTGATAGTGCCTTCCCTCATATCAATGATGGCACCTACAGTTCGAAGAAAGGGTCTTCCCAAAATAATAGGACATGAAGCATGGCATTCAACGTCCATAACAAGAAAATCAACGGGAACAAGGTTATTGTTAACCACAATAAGAACATCATTAATCCTTCCCAAAGGTTTCTTCTTAGCAACATCAGCAATAGGAACATCAAAATAACATTTTTCAAGCGGCGGTAAATCAAGCATGTCATAAATCTTTCTAGGCATGATAGAAATACTAGCACCTAGATCACATAAAGCATGGCAATTAAAACCATTAACATGCATATCAATGATGGGTTCCCAACCATCTTCTAACTTCTTGGAAACATAAGCTTTTTCCTTCAACTTTTCATCCCTAATTTTCATGAGAGCATTGGTAATATGCTTAGTAAAAGCAACATTTAAAGAACTAGCATTGGGAGTCAAAGCAAGCTTTTGCAAGAACAAAATTACTTCAGATATATTGCAGCCATCAACATCAAAATCATTAAAAGAAGTAGAGCTATCATCTCCCACACTCCGAAAATTTTTAGCACTCTTTTGAGAAAAAGTTTTGGCAGTTTTAGGCTTTTTAACACAAGGAGTGGGAGTTTTCTCTATACCAATCAAAGTAAGAGGATTGCTAGCATTAGGAGCAACATCATTAGAGGTAGTAATGGTACATACCTTCATCTCTCTAGCCATCTCATCTTCTCTTTCCCACCTAGCATGCAATTCCGCTAACAATCTAATATTTTTATCAATTCCAACTTGAATAGCATTAGCGGTAGCAAAAACATTGTTCTCTTTTACCTCATTAGGCAACACTTTTAATTTCAGAAGTTCAACATCATGAGCAAGGCTATCAACTTTAGAAGCAAGAATATCAATTTTGCCTAACTTTTCCTCAACAGACTTGTTAAAAGCAGTTTGCTTACCGATGAAGTCCTTGAGCATTACCTCAAGCTCGGGGGGCGCGGCCCTAGTGTTGTTGTAGGAGTTACCATAAGAGTTACCATAACCATTACCATTGGTAGAAGGATACGGCCTATAATTGTTACTAGCAAAATTGTTCCTATAAGCATTGTTGTTAAAATTATTGTTTCTAATGAAATGCACATCAACATGCTCTTCTTGAGCAACCAAAGAGGCTAAAGGAACATTATTAGGATCAACATGAGTCCTATCATTAGCAAGCATAGCCATAATAGTATCAATCTTATCACTCAAGGAAGAGGTTTCCTCAACAGAATTTACCTTCTTACCTTGTGGAGCTCTCTCGGTGTGCCATTCGGAATAATTTACCATCATGTTGTCGAGTAGCTTTGTTGCGGCGCCCAAGGTAAGGGACATAAAAGTGCCTCCAGCAGCTGAATCAAGTAGGTTCCTCGAGGAAAAATTCAGTCCTGCATAAAAAGTTTGGATAATCATCCAAGTAGTCAGTCCATGAGTGGGGCAATTCTTTATCATAGATTTCATTCTTTCCCAAGCCTGAGCAACATGTTCATTATCAAACTGAGTAAACTTCATAATATTGCTGCGCAGAGATATAATCTTAGCAGGAGGATAGTATCTACCAATAAAAGCATCCTTACACTTAGCCCATGAATCAATACTATTCTTAGTCAAAGATAGCAACCAATCTTTAGCTTTTCCTCTCAAAGAAAAAGGAAACAACTTGAGCTTAATAATATCACTATCTACATCCTTATATTTCTGCATCTCACATAGCTCAACAAAATTGTTGAGATGAGCTGCAGCATCTTCAGTACTAGCACCAGAAAATTGCTCTTTCATAACAAGGTTCAACAAAGCAGGCTTAATCTCATAAAAGTTTGCAGCAGGAGCAGGTGGTGCAATAGGAGTGCAGATAAAATCACTATTGTTCGTGCTAGTAAAGTCACACAACTTGGTGTTTTCAGGATTGGCCATTTCAGCAAAACTAAAGTAAATAAGTAAAAACAACTACCAAGGATTCTAATTTTTTTGGGTTTTTGATATAAAATGATGCAGGTAAAATAAATAAAGTAAAGCAAAACAATAAAACAAAGTAAAGGATGTGCGTGCGAAAACTCCCCTCACAGAAGTCTTCCACTCTTCCCCGGCAACGGCGCCAGAAAAACTTGATGGGGCCGAGTTGATGAAGTAAAATGACCGGCCAGTTGGTAAACCCCAAGAGAAGGTTTTGATGAATATAGCAGCAAGTTTTCCCTCAGTTAAGAAACCAAGGTTTATCGTCCAGGAGAAAAGCAGACAGTGACGACTGAAGGTCATGCTTGCTAGTTTGCGACAGCTTCGGACAATTTATATATGGCGTCTCGTCCAAGCTTTGCTTGCTAGCTGCAACGCGGAACCTGCACACACACAACCAAGTACTTTGCTCCCAACTTGCGATGAGGTTGTCAATCTCACCGGTTTGCTTGAAACAAAGATTATGAGCGTATCGAGTGGAAAACAGTAGAGAATGCGAGTAAAGTAAACAGGTGATAGCAATATGATGGAAATAGGACCGGGGTCCACAGTTCACTAGTGGTGTCTCTCCATAAGATAAATAACACATGCTGGGTAAACAAATTACAGTTGGGCAATTGATAGAATAAAGATAAACGTGATATGTCAAGAAGATCACTATGAGATTTACTCTGGGCATTACAACAAAATACATAGACCGCCATCCAACTGCATCTATGACTAATAATCCACTCACGGGGATATCAATCCGAATACCCCATGAGTATTAAGTTGCGAACAACATATAATTGCATTAAGCAAAGTGTGTAATGTAAACAAAGCATATGCCCTTGAGCATATGAATGTTGTTTTCTCCCTAGTAGCAACAGCACATCTACAACCTTAGAGGTTTCTGTCAATCCCCCAGGTTAAATAGAGGCATGAACCCACTATCGAGCATAAATACCCCCTCTTGGAGTCACTAGCAACTACTCGGCCAAGATAGCTACTAACAACGGAGAGCATGCAAGATCATAAACAACATAGAGATAACAAAAGATAATATTCAGTACAGCAACTCAATCATAAACACCAATATTCATCGGATCCTAACAAACCAAACATGTAGAATTACATAACGGTGATCTCAATCATATAGGGCAGCTCATGAGATCTAAACATGAAGCACATGGTGGAGAAGACAACCATCTAGCTACTGCTATGGACCCATAGTCCAAGGTAGACTACTCACTCATCGCTTCGGAGGCAAGCATGGCAATGAAGAAGACCTCCGGTGGCGATTCCCCTCTCCGACAGGGTGCCGGGAAGAGCTTCTGGACCCTCCCGATCTTCGGGTTGATGGCGGCGGCGGATCGCGATGTGTTCTGGAAATCTAATCGGGTACTTAGGTTTTTTCCGTTGGGGGGTCTTTATAGGCGAAGGGGCGATGTCAGAGGAGGACCCAGGCGCCCTCACACCATGGTGGCGCGGCCAGGGGCTCGGCCGCGCCACCCCTGTGTGTGGGCCCCTGGTGGCCCCTCTCCTTCTCTCCTTCGGATCTCTGGAAGCTTCTGGGTAAAATAAGACTTCAGGAACTTATTTCGTCCAATTCCGAGAATATTTCCTGTGTATCACTTCTGAAACACAAAAACAGCAGAAAACAGGGAACTGGCACTGTGGCAACTTGTTAATAGGTTAGTTCCGGAAAATGCATAAAAGTGCCACGAAGTGTAACAAAACAGTGGGCAAATGGTGTAAAAACAAGCATGGAGCATCAAAAATTATAGATACGTTGGAGACGTATCATTAGCGCATCTTCAACTAGTAGCAACCCGGAACCTGCACACAACACAACCAAGAACTTTGCTCCCAACTTACGATGAGGTTGTCAATCTCACCGGTTTGCTGTAAACAAAGGAATGAGCGTATCGAGTGGAAAGCAATAGTAGTATGCAAGAAAGTAAACAGTGCGAGTAAAGTAAACAGGTGATGGCAATGTAAAGGAAATTGAACTGGGGTCCACAGTTCACTAGTGGTGTCTCTCTATAAGATAAATAACGACATGCTGGGTAAACAACAGATAACTGCATTAAGCAAAGTGTGTAATGTAAACAAAGCTTATGCCCTTGGACATAAGAATGATGTTTTCTCCCTAGTGGCAACAACACATCTACAACCTTAGAGGTTTCTGTCACTCCCCCTGACAAGGTTATAGATAATAGAGTCCGTCAGTTCAGTACCCCTGAGGCCCGTTAGACTAGGCCCAATTGTAATACTAGTCGAAATACGAGTTCATGTCATATATCGATATTGTAATCTGTATCGGATCCCTCCCGATCCTCGAGACCTGGCCATCAATATATAGGGGCCAGGAGGGGACGGTGAGGGACAGATTGAAAGCAAGCCAGGTTCTACACCCACGTTTCATTTTGATACACACCTTGTTTGACTGACTTTACCTTCAAGTTCATCCGACGCTCTATCTCCCTGATCCTAAGTCCTTCATCTAGGACATTTGTCGAGTTAACCCTCGTCAATTGGCGCCGACCGTGGGGACTCTGGGCGTTACAATCATGAATTCGATGGCTTTTTCGCTTTCAGCCAATAGCAATCCGCAAGTCGATGAAATTCAGATACCCTTTGGAACCGTCGATTTTCAACCTCACCAGTCAAGTTTCGCACAAGTATTCGAGAGCATGGATCAAGATATGGATTTGACGATCGGAAGTCTAAACTTTTGCGTTGGATCACTAGGTTCGATTCGCCTTCAGATTCGATGAAACCGGGTCCGTTGGCAAGCAAACCTGAGACAGTAGCAATGTCAGAATCATCAGAAGGCTCTTCCAGCGAGGTAAACTCACCGGTCAGCTTGGCAAAAGCAAAAGAAGGAAAAATCGCAGGAGGCGACAAAATCATGGAGAATTTCGACTTAGAAGTTCAACTCGAAGATCTCAGGATCTGCCACGATGACACCTCAGATCAATCAATAGACACCTGGAAGACAGGATTAGAACTTTCTGAAGATGACAATTCGATCTTCTCAAGTTACAACAGCAAACTCGACAATCGATACTAGATACTCTCTATCACAGGAGACAACTCAGAGGAACTCGACAAAAACAACAATCCAATGCTTAATCCAGCAAACATAAACAGAGGAGCGAATCATTTAGCAGAAGGAGAAACTGCAGACTCCCTAACAACTAGGGAGAAAGTTCGACTATCAGTCGATGAGTGGAGGATAATCAAGACAACCGTGGAGCATGGCACGCCAATACCAACAAACTCCAGCAAAAACATGCTTTTGGGATACCACTACGCCTTAAGGCAGCAGGCAAAGCCACTAGTGAAGGAGAGGATTGAAATACAGAAAAGGAAGGACTCAGCCATTGCAGCAAGCGATGCTGCTCGCAGAGCATGTAGTGACGCGTCGTACACAAACAGAAGGCATCATCGACATGGGTCAAGGTATGAAAACCTCGAGTACTCGGAAAGGCAAAGCATCTCCAAAAACCTCGACTCGTCCTTCCTATTGGTCGACGAGTAAGGAAACATTGTACCAAAAACTCCCGAAGCAGCACTGGTGGCAGCTCAAGCATACCTATATACAACACGGCCAAATCCAGGAGACCCAAGAGAACATATCCACCGTGCAACACTAAATGGATTAAAGATGGTAGGCAATAAACTGTCAGCAAAAGAAGAGGAGGCGTATCGCGCCAAAAGAACCCATAAGCCAAGATCACCACGCTGTCACAATAGTCCTCGGCACAGGAGCGGTAGTCGACGATCTAGAACACCATCGCCAGGGCGACACAAAAGCCCGAAGCATGGAGGAACCCAAAGATCCAGATCCCCAAACAAGAAGTACGACTACGAAGGCGACAAAAAAGAGATGGGGGCACCATGCTTTACCCACAGGGTTCGCACCACGCCAGTGCCAAAAGGTTTCAAATTAGCTCATGATCGACAAAAATATGATGGATCCCAGGAGCCGCAGTCATGGCTCTTGGATTATTTACAAGCAGTAAAAATATTAGGAGGAACAAAGGAAACAGCTATGCAAAGTTTGCATTACACCTCACCGGCGCGGCAAGGTCATGGTTGTGCAAATTATAAAAAGAAACAATTGGAAGCTGGGAAGAGCTCACAAAGCAGTTCACGAGTAACTTCAAGTCGACATATAAGCGGCCAGCATCCATAGAAGAAGTGAAAGCCTATGTACAGCAACATGGTGAAACATTAAGGGCATATATCCAAAGATGGAGCATCATCAAAAATTCAGCAGTCAAAGTTTCAGACGAGAGAGCAATAGATGCATTCATAGTTGGGCTAAGGCGAGGAGATCTAGTCGAAGAGATAGGCAGAATCAAGCCAAAAATAGTATCAGATTTAATAGACATAGCAAACAGATTCTGCAGATGGAGAAGATGCGTGCAACAATAAACGCACGCGGTCGCCAGAGGATGATAGAGGAAATAGATATGGAGGTCAAAGGAGAAGATCCCGCAATTACGATAACTATGGCTCTCAATAGCCAAGTAGCCGCAGGGTACAAGGACAATAGCTACCAAGGGAACTATCGCAGGAGTTTAGGATATCGCAGCTATGGGAAAGAAGACTACAAAAAGTTTCAGACAAGAGAATCCAGAGAGTACAACCCATCACCAGAAGATATGTTAAAGGGGCCATGTCACATACACTCCACGTTTGTTGATGGGAAACGAGTATCCAGGCACGCAATGAAAGATTGCACAATGTTCTTGAAGTTACAAGAAGCAGCGCTAAACAAGCAAGCCGAAGCAAAATGGCAGGGATACGAAGGAAACACAAGCAACGCGCCTGCGAATCAGCAAGGAAACAATGGAGTCCCTCAAAATCAAGACCAGTCAAATCAGGGACGCGACGATGACGGAGGATATGTTCCATCCAAAGGGCACATCACAGCGATGATACAGCCTATGCCAAAGTTGAACAAAGAGGAAAAGAGCATAACTCGCCAAGTTAACTTAGCGGTAACCTCGCCTCCAGCAACAATAGAATATTTGCACTCGTTGGAGCAACCCATAGAATTCAGCAGAGATGATCACCCAATAACAGTACCTCGGCCAGAAAATGCGTCTTTGGTACTCAAAGCCCAAATTGGGACCTATGATGTTGACAGAATATTCATAGATGCAGGAAGTGGCATAAATCTTATATATGCAAAGACTTTACGAGCAATGCATATCTCATTGGAATTCTTGAAACCAACTGATTGTTCCTTCCACAGAATAGTCCCAGGAAGTGCTAACTATCCACTTGGTCGAATAGCACTCAACGTCTGCTTTGGAAATTGGCAAAACTACATAAGCGAGAAGCTAGACTTCGAAGTCATGGACTGGCCATCACAATATCACGCGATCCTCGGGCGACCCGCGTTTTCGCGATTTATGGCAGTACCTCACTATACGTACCTAGTACTCAAAATGCCAGGACCCAAAGGAATCATCACAGTCAAAGGAAGCTTCGAACTCTCAGATCAATGCGACAAGGAGTTCCACAAGATGGCTCAAAACTTTGGTATGATGGCAAGCTAAGGAGAACCTAAAAATGAAACAAAAAGCTCAACCGCAGGAGCCGCACAACAACTCGATAAGCACCCAGCAGAGCTGGAGGTGAAAAAGCCATGGCTACAGCCATCAGAACAAGACAAGTCGACAAGGGAAGAAGAGAAGACCGTGGCGGCATAGGCGACATAGTATTCCAAAGAATAGAGTAGAAATAATAAGGCTGTAAAAGCCACGAGTTGTTCCAGGGCAATGCCCTCTAGATCCAGAACACAGGTCATTGGCCGGATCTCTTGGGTCACCCCATGTATCTTACATTACAAGCATAAATAAAGACAAAGTTCCTCTTATTCGAGCTTACGTGTCTTTACATAAAAAACTGCAGCAAACGCACCAAAATAAAAACAAAACGCTCTGAGAATAAAATTTCTGACAAAAAAGTTAGAATATACAAACTCTCGCGTTTCGTACAGAAAATGCATAAGCATCATAACATCGGGTTATCAGAATTGTCCACCCCCAGGGGGTCTAAGTAATGATGCTCGCGAAAAAATGCGGCATCCTCTCGTAGCAACCTAGCTATAATCTTTCTGGCAGGTTGCAGGGTGTTCTCCAGATGAACTCGCAAACTAGCTCCACCTGGAGGATAACTCAGTGACATCACTACCCGAAATCAAGAAAATCCTGACGGGAAGACGGCTCGTGACGGTCCCGAAGCGGCCATCAGGAATGAATATGAGCGTGCCGTCGCGATTGTTTTTTCGGCAGCTGCGCGGGTCATGTGCGCGCAAAGGAGGGAAAATATTGGGCTTTTCGCACGGAATTCGGGCTCTCCTGACGTGGACCAGGCCCAACGTCAGGAACGAACGTGCCCTAGAACAAAGTCGCCTGCGCCCAGACGCCCAGACGCAGTTTGTTCCTCTCGACGACGCAAAACTGGATCCGCCGCCATCAATGGTGAACTCTGCCACCGCCCTCGTCCCTCGTCCCCACCACCGCATCGTCCTCTCATCTACCTGCTAGTCGGTGCCCTGTCTCCTTCCCTCGTCCCCCCGTCGCTTCTCCGGATCAAGACCCGCGCGCGCACGGACACCGCCTCGCCGTCTTAGCTCATGCCGCCACGCGTTCTGTCTGAATCCCCGTCGAACTTCAGGTAACCTCTGCGAATCTCTGCTCTCGTCTACTCCCAATTCCTCCTCCCCTGATTTCCCACTTGAACTGAGCAGCCGCTGACCCCCGGTTCCCCATCTGATAATCCTGTTGAGTATTTTGGGATCATTGAGGATATTCTAAACATCTCATGGGAAGGCAGTATGGAACTTGAGCTAGTACTATTCAAGTGTCGTTGGTTTGATCCAACTTCTAATGGTGTTAGGCGCACACCGAATTTGGGTCTGGTGGAGGTTAAACATAGCACCAGACTTACCAACTTTGATCCTTTTGTGTTGGCTAGTCAAGTTACACAAGTATACTATCTGCCGTATGCAAGTCAAAGCCCCGCATTATCACCTTGGTGGCTTGTGTACCATGTGCCACCTAGAGACCGATTGCTCCCTATTGACAACAACACTGAATTTCCATTTGAAGATTTGCCAACCTTTCAAGAGGATGTCTTAGAAGGGATATTCGGGGTAGACATAGGAATTGAGTTGGATAATTTGGACCCTACTGGTGTAGATGAAATAACTAATCAGAAGGAACTAGAGGTGTTAGCAAAGAAGCTCAAAAATCCATCCTTAAATGAAGAAGAGGAATTGGATGAAGAGGAGGAAGAAGTGCAAGATGAGGAAGAAGTGGAGGAAGTGGAAGACAAAGAATCAGAAGATGAGGAAGAAGAAGTGGAAGAACATGATGAAGGAATAAGAGGACGAAGTGGAAGAACAAAGAGAATGAAGAAAAACTCTAATTATGTTTACTTTTAATTTGCAACATGTTATCTAGATTATATCAACTATGTTATGTAATATTGGACTTTATCTCTACTTAAATAATTGATGTTATGTTGTGTTGCAGTTTTGCTTCTTAAATTTTTTAAGCACTCAAGTTGTGATATTTATATGATACTTATTGCATACTAATTCTTGTGATAATTTTTCAAATTCTATGACATTGCAGAATGTGGCAGTCGGGCGCATTACACACTGGCGTAGGAGACCGGCAACGCAAGACGTGCTGCAAGAGAGCAGCATTGTCACTACTTCCCACAACAGTGGGAATGTCCCTGCAATTAAGAAAAAAAGAGTTCCCTTGTATTTTCAACCGTACCACCACACTCCATGTACAAACAAATCATCATTCCTTACTACCAATGGTTACTCGAAATTGTCATACCTAATAATTATATTTCTAACTTGGGGCAATCAGAGATGTAAACTGACCGTATCCATCCTGCTGGAGATGACAGTGGTGCACCTATAACTGAGAATGTTTTTTCCGATGAAGAGTAGTGAAAAAATGCTGAAACTCCATGCTGGTCGTGGAGTACTTTCAGTGATACTATAGCTGTACCCTGAGCAATGTGATTGCTTTGATTTTAGGATGCTTTTCTTACAACATGCCTGATTGCTTTGATTTTGGTACATACTTATCATTTACTAGTTCCATACTCCATTTATGGTTTAGATAGCAATTCTGCACATACATCAGCTCCTGTAGGCATGTGCTTATTTTTACTCCATGTACAGTTCCTTGCTAGAATTATGATATGATGATTTTTTGTGAGAGATTCTTGTGTAGGCATGTGCTTATATGTATCTTTGTGTGCTTTTTGTAGGCGAATCAATCTTCTCCATCTATGGAAAATGGTGGCACTCCATTGACGGTGCCGTATCGTGCGGGAGAGCAAAGTGATATGCCCCCATCAAGCCAGAATCATACAACTCGAGCACTTGAGGATTCACCTAGCTTAGATGAGTAGTAAGCATGATTGTTGCTTACGCATGTAGCTACCATGTTGCAGTTTGACTTTTGCACTATTGAACTTTAAGTGTTTCTAGATTGACTTGTCTCCTCTCATGTTGCCAAAAACAAGTGGCTGTTATGGATAGAGTAACTGTCAATATGGATTACTGTGTGATTTTGTTGTCGGACCCCGGGTTCTAAGCTATACAGAGATGTTATGTGTATTAGTCACGCTAGCAACGAGTGATACTGGGGTTACCAGTCCCAGGCCAGAACACCATCGGCAGGCAAGCCGGAATTAAACATCGGCTCTACACATCTCGAAGCGCCGTGAAACTAATCATAACCAAGACTGCATAACAGAGAGCTCGAGAGGCTTAAACCCCTCTCGTGCACTTTATATCCATACACGCATCATGCACGAGATGGGTAACCACAACTGGTAACACAACAATGACTCTACGACTCAAAGTAGTAGTTCAAACTCTTTACAGAGTAAAGATCCAACTTATTACATGCAGAGGTCACTGACCAACATTACAACAAGCAACGGAAAGCAAATTATGTTATGCTACATAACCAGATAGCAAATGGCCTAAGAGGCCCTGAACATAAGCGACGTCCCAACCCGTAGATCTCAGGCTGCTGCCTGGGAACCCCAAACTAGTCGTCGAAGTCGATATCGGCATAGAAACCACCTTCGTTGCCTGCGGCGGTCTCTTCTGTGGAAAAACAACATTTAAACAAGGGTGAGTACGAGGGTGTACTCAGCAAGCTGACCTTCTACACTAGATGGATGGCATCAAGGTCTTTTGTGTAGCTCTTTGCAGAAAGCAAGTTTTCTTTGTGAAAATGACACAAGGCGAGGACTACTCAGAATTTTGTAAAAGGGATAAGAGAGCATCTCGCTAACTCTTTTAAACATGGAGCATCCACCAATTCATCACCTTCAGAACACCTCATCTCATATCACCCCCTCGACCCCGAGGAAGTGATCCAGAGTCTCACTCTTAAGTTGGCACTTTTAAGATTAGGTTCAAGTTGTCTATGATCTAGCATCTGTCTCCAAGTCGTCCATAACCGTGGACACGGCTTTTCGAAAAGATTTAACCCTGCAGGGGTGCACAACTTTACCCACACGTGACGATTGTCCCCTGGACCCTCGCGAAGAATCTTAGCGGGGTGATGATCGCCTACAACCTTTACCTTACGTCGACCTATTCCATGAGCCACGCCAAAAGGTCTAAGTCCTCCATCGCAAGATGGCCTTTCTCCGACGTGGAACCTTTTGTTGTGAGTCGAGATTGGTTTACCAGAGGAATCCACCTCAATCAACCTCGGCCACGTCCCTATATGTATGCGCCTTTTCCACCATCTCGTTTCAAAACATTTTCAATGCGTATGTCGAATAGAAAGCCCGGACTAGGTAGCTCATGGATAAGTCTAAGCAAGTTAATCAGTCGACAGGAGTCCCATACCTCCACGTGCGGTTGTACGCTCGTCTTGGATCAAGAGACAAGAACTCGGGTCCTAGGGCGGCAAGAATGAGTCAAATAACCACAACTCGCGTGGCGGTTCATCCATGCATATTGTCAAGTTTTATCAATTCTCCACAGTACCGCGACAATCTATCATGCTAGATTCATATAAGCTTCAAACCCAGATACCGGAATTGCAACAGTAAATACTAAGCATGGCTAAGCATAGAATAGTAAGTTTCTGGTGACGCTAAAGCATAACCTAGTCATGCTAGGAGCAGTGGATCATAGATATATAATTGACAATAGCAGGGCATGCATCAGAATAGGTTACTCTATGTATCGGTAAAAGACAGTTGAACGCATGCAGATATGGTGGAGGCTCAAAACATTTGTAAACCATAGGATTAGAAATGCATCAAAAGGGATTATGCTTGCCTTGTGCTTCGATGTAGTTGATCTGAATAGTTTCGGCGTTGATCTCGGATGTGGTCTCGGATTCTACCGAGAGGAAGAAACACCGGAAAGGGAAAATAACACATTCAATACAAATGCATCGATGCACAATCAAGCATGATGATATGACAAGTTTAGCATGCATAAAATAAACCCTACGACATGAAGATCATATTGAAAGGGTTTCAGATGCACTAGGGTTTGCACTTCGAGGAACCCTAAATCAAACTAAAAGGGGTATGATTAGTTCTTCTATTTAGGCAGGGGTTAAAGTTGTATAAACATGCATGAATTTGACATAAACATGTAGAGCATGTTTTTCTGAGCATTTTGGTAGGTCATACGCAATTTTCTGACAAGCAGATAATTTTCTATGATTTTTACAAGATTCAAACCATTGCAGCAACTTTTCTAGAATTAAAAACATTATGCAAAACTTTTTGTACCTAGGGCCTTTTGACCCATAGAGGTTGACTGGGGGGCCCGGGCCACCTAGGCTGGCCACTCTTGGCCAGGTCGGCCTGGGCCGTTGCCCAGCCGACCGGCTCCCAGGCACGCCGGCGGCCGGCCATGGTGGCGTTTACGGCGCGGGAAGAGGAGGAGGAAGGGGGGCGGCCGGACCGGGAGCTCACCGGGAACACGCCGGTGGGGTCGGCTTGGCCGGAGGATGGACGGCGGTGACGAATTTGGCGGCGGAGACGGTCGGTTTCCGGCGAGGAATCCGCGACGCCGGCGACGATTCCGGGCGAGTGGCTCCAATTCCTTCAACGAGGAGACAGAGAACGGCGACGCGGACCTTCTCAGCACGTCGGGGCAGCTCGGGGTAGTGTCTAACGGCGGTGCTAGGCGGCGACCTCCGGCTACTGTAAGCGTGCAGGGAGAGAAAGAGGAAGAACGAGGACCAAAAGGAGAGAGAGGGAGGAAGGGGAAGACAGCGTCGCTGGGGGGTCTCCAGGGGATTCTTCTCGGCCTCCAGAGCGAGCAGGAGGTGGCACATGGGATCACCTAGGAGCTCCATGCAGCAGCTCCCTGTGACTCAACGAAGAAGACAAATGACCTTTTTCAGATAGCCCCTGGCCTTTGGGGTTTTCTTAGGAATTTTAGAAACAGCACTAGTTTTTGCAACAAGTGGTGATTTAAATTTGTTCAAATAATTTTGAAAACTCCAGGGCTTGTCTGCTAACTAGTAGAAGGTCAACAAGATTTATTTTGACCAATTGAAACAATTGAACACATTTTGCAATTATTTAAAGAGGAATTGAATTTGGTCAAATAATTAGGGTTTCCATTTTAAATCCAACTGCGAAAATTTCTAAGTGCATATTAGATGATGCTCATGATGCAAAACACTTTATTAAAAACATGGGATGTTACATTTGTGAATCTGATCTCATATGTGATGTTTTGCTAAAGTCATAATCCATATATATCTTGCTGCCAACTTTTGTATTTTTGAAATGGATTTTTAGCTATTGAAAATGCTTCAGCAACATTGCTGTAACCTCATTCCTGACGAGGTTTCCTGACGCCTCTAACCATCAGGAATATTTGTTTGTGTGGCTCCCCTGTTCTGTCAGGATTTGCCGTCGCGAGTAACAATTCCGATGTGTACCGTCAGGAACGAGCACCTTTCCTGACGCCTTGTTCCTGACGGCTGATTCCTGACAGGAAGCGTCAGGAATATGTATTCCTGACGGTTTGACTGTTATTCCTGATGTTTCGGGGCCGTCAGGAATGTGAGCATTTGGGGTAGTGCATGGAACTATAGTTAAGCCTTGGATGCCACTTGAGTACCCACCCAAGGGAAAAATTGGCTCCATCCACCAAGTTAAGTTCTATCAGCCGATGAATTCGCTGACTAGACCGAAAAGTGTCGAGTAGCAGTGGAAAGCTTCCAGGCAGAGGATTGCGAGGAAGCATGACAGAGTGCATGGTCGTCAGAGATCTTTGACAACCATCAACTGCCTCTCTAATATGCTGGGCACGATCTTGAAGCAGCACAATAGCACGACGGTGTCGGGGATCAGACCACAAACTGTCAATTCCCTCCGATGCTTTCTCCAGAGCTGTATTTTGCTCAGCAACCCGACGTGCTTCAGCAGCAAAGTCCAGACAAGTGCCTAAGATAACAAAGATATTAGACAACAGCAGTGGAATAAGAGGAAACAATAAAGGCTGCAAGGAACCTCACATCGCAACATTTCGCAGGCAGACTCGACAATACGAATGAGAAAGGAGTCACATTCTTCGAGATGCACGATTTTTGCCATCAGACTCGATACCTTATCCTCAAGAACCAATATCTGTTTCATAAAGCCACAAGATTTGTTCGCCCTGTCCAAAGCAATCTGCGCCTGGCACTTCAGCAAAGACAGACGGCTCTCATGATCCGAAATTCTCAACATATATTCCTCGCATCGACAAGCGGAGCGAGGAGGCGAAGCAATTCCGGAGTCGAACACATCGACAGGAGATGGAACCTGATCACGACCCGATGATCCATCAGCGTGCATAGGCTGAAGGTCAAAAGAAAGGAAAAAGAGCATCTCAGAAACATGACATCTCATAAAGAAAGAATATTTACACAAAAGCACAAGTCCTCTGACTAGTTCTCGGGATCAATACGATAAAAGGTTCACTACATCAGAATAAACTAAGATTACAAGGGGAGGCTAAGTCTACGCCACCTCAGCCTCAGGATTCGCAGCAGCAGTAGGCATGGAAGAGGCAGCCCCAGTGTTGGGAGGAGGCATGGTTCCACTTGTCGCCGGAGTCGAAGAGACCGTCATAGCCGAGGTCATAGAAGCCGCCTAAGGAGAAATTATTGAGACGATGCCCGGCGCGTACCTCTTCGCCTTCTCGAAGAAAACCTTAAGCTCCGAAAGGGGTCGACCATGGGAAGAACTCACCTTCTCCCAGTTGACCTCCTCGCAACGAGCGTACGTAAGCGCAATGGCCCCCTCAACACCTCTCTTAACGGAACGGCCCTTCATAAGAATCGTCGGAGGTGTCAAATGCCTTGGCAAGCTTCTTCAAGTCATTATCTGGCATCTCCGCTCTTTGCTTGGGCCACAACCCGGCGAAAATCCGCGTGAGCATGCGGCTAACCAACTCGAATATCTCCTGGACAGAAATCCAGTTCACCTCCAGCAGATTAACTGTGGTCATAAGAGAATCATCGTCTGGTTGCACAGATGACAAAGACACTCCAGTATGTTCTGCACAACAAAGGAAACAAAAGAATGAAAAAGCGCATATTAGCAAGCATAGAGAGTGGGCAACCCAACAGAAGAAGGGAAAAGCATAGTATGTACCTCCAGCAATAGCAGATATTTTATTAAGCCGATCAGTCACAGCCTGTTCCCGCTGGAGGCGCTCCTTATTCGCGTCAGAAAGGGCCTTTTCTGCTTTCTTCGCCTTAGCCAGTGCTGATTTAGTAGACTTCTCAGCATTAGCTTTGGCAGCAGTGGCGGCATCAAAGGCTTTTCTGGAAGCTTCAAGTTCAGCTTCCAGCGACGAAATGCGAGCATTAGCTGTCGCCAAAGCATCTACAATTCAAACAGGGAAAGGAAAGTCAACTAAATTAGCAAAGAAAGGCTCTGAAGACAAGCAAAGTATAGGAAAGAATATTACCCTGAGAAGCCTTAGCAGCCTTCCAATACTCGACACATTCAGTGCCCAAATTGACAAACTTCTTCATCAAGCCCTGTCAGAAAAACACGTGAGTACGAAGACCACGCAAGGAACCAAAGCAAAATACTAGGACCAACACGCACATCGTCGGAGGAGCTCGTGGACTGATGGATCTCCAGGGAAACACCGGCGTCTGTCGACTTCTTCAAACGCTTTGAACCACGAGTAGCGATGGGCTTCTTAACGGGGGCTTTGGAAGCCTTTGGAGCCTCTGCAGACTTCATGACCGGCTCCACCTCTTGCACAGAAGGTTCGTCGGCAGCCCTAGTATCAGAAGAAGGAGCAGTGGTAGCATCCCTTTTCGGGTCCTCATTGTCACTGCAAAGAAAATAAAAGGCAAAAACTTTTGCACAAGTCGAAAGGAAGAAAGCGGGGAACAAAACAAGGATTTGAGTTAGCAAAAACTCACGAGTCTAAGGCGTCAAAAAGTTCTTAATCGTCCTCTATATCAAGTGTCTCCCCGGACACAGTCTTCTGGGTGGAGGCACTCGAAGAAGCGAGCTCTTTGACACGCTTCCTCTTCCTGTCAACGCCAAGATCTTCAGAAAGACCAGGAGGAGGTGACATCGTCAAGCTGGTCCTTTCCGGTGAATCTTTGCCTTCATCCTCATCTTGGTTGTCTTCAACCTCGGGGGCTTCAGAGGCAGCGGAAACGGAAACATTTTGAATATTCCCTCCCTCTGGGAGAGGAGGGCGAGAAATAAGGAACTGATGATCCTGGAAGGAAAACAAGTCGCAAGTCATAAAGAAAAAGCAGTAATAAGGTAAAAAGAAGAGGAACAAAAAGAAGACATTGCACGTACCACAGGCAAGTGGTGCTCGGCGTCGAAGTAACTAGCGGTCAAATCTGGAATTTCGTCTTCTTTCGCGAAAATAGTCAAAGCCCTCACTCGTTTGTCGAGATCCTTCTTCTCCAAAAGATCATCAGATACTCGAGAAGAATCGCCCAAGCCAGAAAATGACCAAAGCTTCGAAGGACGGTGCTGAAGAGGTTGAACTTGACGTTGTAGGAAAAATGCCATGAGTTGAATCCCGGATAAAGCACCACCATCATCACTCTTCAGAGCTTGGATGCGAGCTAGCAGTGGCTTAAGATCCTCCATCTCAACTTTTGTGGGAGGCGAATCCCACGAGGCCAATTTTTCCAGATTTTTTGCGGCATCGAAAGGGGCAATGTCGAACAAGTCAGAGGGAGAGGCTTTCTGGTCTTTTATATAAAACCATTTATTTTTCCAGCCCTGTATTGAGGCAGCCATGGAAAATTCCAAGTACAGGGATTCAGTACGAACAGAAATTACAGCCCCGCTGACAAGGGTATAGATAATAGAGCCCGTTAGTTGAGTACCCCTGAGGCCCGTTAGACTAAGCCCAATTGTAATAATAGTCAAAATGTGAGTTCATGTCGTATGTCGATATTGTAGTCTGTATCGAATCCCACCCGATCCTCGAGACCTAGCCACCTATATATAAGGGCCAGGAGGGGATGGTGTGGGACAGATTGAAAGCAAGCCAGGTTCTACACCCACGTTTACTTTCGATACACACCTTGTTTGACTGACTTTACCTTCGAGTTCATCTGACGCCCTATTTCCTCGATCCTAAGTCCTTCATCTAGGACATTTGTCGAGTTAACCCTCGTCAATTGGCACCGACCGTGGGGACTCTAGGCATTGGAATCATGAATTCCACCGCTTTTTCGGTTTCAGCCAACAACGATCCGCAAGTCGACAAAATTCAGATACCCTTCGGAACCGTCGATTTTCAACCTCACTAGTCAAGTTTCACGCAAGTATTCGAGAGCATGGATCAAGATATGGATTTGATGATCGGAAGTCTAAACTTTCGAGTCGGAGCACTAGGTTCGATTCGCCTTTCAGATCCAATGAAACCGGGTCCGTCGGCAAGTCAACCCGAGACAGTAGCAATGTCGGAATCATCAGAAGGCTCTTCTAGCAAGGTAAACTCGCCGGTCAGCTTGACAGAAGTAGTAGAAGGAAAAATCGCAGGAGGCGATGAAACCATGGAGAATTTCGACTTAGAAGTGCAACTCGAAGATCTCATGATCTGCCACAGCGACACCTCAGAGCAGTCAACAGACACCTGGAAGACGGTATTAGAGCTTTCTGAAGATGACAATTCAATCTTCTCAAGTTCAAACAGCAAACTCGACAATCGATACCAGATACTCACCATCACAGGAGACAACTCAGAAGAACTCGACGAAAACAACAACCCAGTGCTTGATACGTCTCAAACGTATCTATAATTTTTGATGCTCCATGCTTGTTTTTACACCATTTGCCTAATGTTTCGATACACTTCGTGGCACTTTTATGCATTTTCCGGAACTAACCTATTAACAAGTCGCCACAGTGCCAGTTCCCTGTTTTCTGCTGTTTTTGTGTTTCTGAAGTGATAGACAGGAAATATTCTCGGAATTGGACGAAACAAGTTCCTGAAGTCTTATTTTACCCGGAAGCTTCTAGAGATCCGAAGAGGAATAGGAGGGGGGCCACAGGGGCCCCACACACCAGGCCGGCGCGGCTAGGGCCTAGGCCGCGCCAGCCAAGTGTGAGGCCACCTGGCTCCACCTCTGACATCGCCCCTTCGCCTATAAAGACCCCCCGACGGAAAAAACCTAAGTACCCGATCACTTTTCCAGAACACATCGCGATCCGCCGCCGCCGTCGACCCGAAGCTCTTCCCGGCACCCTGCCGAAGAGGGGAATCGCCACCGGAGGTCTTCTTCATCGCCATGCTTGCCTCCGGAGCGATGAGTGAGTAGTCTACCTTGGACTATGGGTCCATAGCAGTAGCTAGATGGTTGTCTTCTCCACCATGTGCTTCATGTTTAGATCTCATGAGCTGCCCTACATGATTGAGATCACCGTTATGTAATTCTACATGTTTGGTTTGTTGGGATCCGATGAATATTGGTGTTAAGATTGAGTTGCTGTACTGAAATATATCTTTTGTTATCTCTATGTTGTTTATGATCTTGCATGCTCTCCGTTGTTAGTAGCTATCTTGGCCGAGTAGTTGCTAGTGACTCCAAGAGGGGGTATTTATGCTCGATAGTGGGTTCATGTCTCTATTTAACCTGGGGGAGTGACAGAAACCTCTAAGGTTGTAGATGTGCTGTTGCTACTAGGGAGAAAACAACATTCATATGCTCAAGGGCATATGCTTTGTTTACATTACACACTTTGCTTAATGCAATTATCTGTTGTTCGCAACTTAATACTTGTGGAGTTCTCGGATTGATTCGCCACAAGTGGATTATTAGTCATAGATGCAGTTGGATGGTGGTCTATGTATTTTGTTGTAATGCCCAGAGTAAATCTCATAGTGATCTTCTTGACATATCACGTTTATCTTTATTCTATCAATTGCCCAACTGTAATTTGTTTACCCAGCATGTGTTATTTATCTTATGGAGAGACACCACTAGTGAACTGTGGACCCCGGTCCTATTTCCATCATATTGCTATCACCTGTTTACTTTATGTCGTGGGAATTTGGAGACAGTAGCCATGGGGTGGCTTATCGGAGGGGCTCGACGTTGGTGACGATGGGTCCGGCTCGGGATTGTGCCAACAGAGACACCTCGGTTTACCCAGGTTCAGGGCCCTCTCGGTTGGAGGTATACCCCTACTTCCTGCCAGCTTCGTATTGATTAGGTAGTAGCGATTACAGTGCTCCTTGAGCTGTTCGGCTAGAGGAGGAAGAAGAAGATCAGATCTCCCCTACGCTAAGGGTCCAGGCCCCCTTATATAGACGGGGGCCTGGTTACAGGTTTAGGTGGCGATTCGACCGGCTGCCGGCTCCTCGGCGGCGGTGTCCTTGGCGTGATCCTCTGACCCTGCTCTGGCAAAGACACTTTATAAAGTGTCTTTCCCCCGGACCGGCATCTGGAGGGCATATCCCCTCTCCTCTGCCTCGGATCCCGTCATGGGGAAGGGTCTTCGATCTCTCATTGGTTGGACGTGGTCGTGGCACTCATCACTTCTGTCCTGCGCCCTTGATGATCTTGTCGGGGCCGTTCCGCTTTTGGCTAGACAGCCGTTGGGGAGTTTTGTCTCCATCGCCCGGCTCCAGCTCTCCTCGGTGGAGTCGCCAGCCAGCAGCTGGCGTAGCCGGCCCTTCGGGCGGAGCCGGTCTTCTCGTGCTGAAGCCGTGGGGACTCCTGGGACGCCAGCCGGTATATTGCCCGGCTCGTGGAGCGCCCCCTAAGTCATCCCCCCGACACTAGCCCCCGAAACTGGCGAAGTCTCATGGGTTAGCATGGGGCTTCGGCGGGTTCTTCTTCTCGCCGAAGTCTTGCTCGTCCTCGTCGAAGTCCCAGGATTTCTGGTCCGGCTTGGTCGCTCTAGTTGTCGAGGCTGGGCCTTGCGGAGTTTCTCCGGCCGTCTCGGGACGAACCGGCTCCGGTGGTGGCCCGGCTGGCGGCCGCGAGCCGGCATGCCGATTCCTGGGAACTTGTTCCCTCGGGGGCTGGACCGAGGCACCACTTGTCCGCACGTCATTGCGTCACGTCCAATCGGCCCCGGCCCACGATCTTTTGCGGCAACCACGGCGGTTGCCCGATCTTTACGCGATCGTGGTCCATGACGAAAGGGGTCAGTTGCTGACCCATCGTGGCTGAAATAAGCAATTGACCCGCCCCTTCACTTTTAAACCAGGGACCGTTCCAGAAACAGAGCATCGGTTGCCCGCTTCTCTTCTTCCTTCTGCATTTGCTCCACTTAGAATCCCCTGCTCCCGAGCTTCGCCTTCAAGGGATTAGGGTTCCTCGCTTGCTCCGCTGCCATTCCGCTCATCCAGATCCGCACCCAGATGGCTCCCAAAGCGTATCGGCCCAAAGGGAAGGGAACGGCGGCGGGTAAGGACGCCGCTCCGCCCGCTTTGCCGAAGGGATCTTGGGAAGGCTCTTGGGTGAAGGAGAAATAGATCGAGCTGTTGCGCCGAGGTCGAGTGCTTCTGCCCGCGGACCTCGTGAGCTGCCGTCCTGCCGGCAGCGAGCTGGTCCCCGCTCCCGCGCCTGGGGAGACGGTGGTCTTCTATGACCATTTCCCCCGGGGCTTCGCGCTGCCCGCCAGCAGCTTTATGCGCCAATTCCTGGACCATTTTCACTTGCAACCGCATCACATTGGGGTGAACGCGATGATGGTATTGTCCGCGTTCGCAACCCTTTGCGAGGCGTATTTGGGCATCTGGCCCAACGTCGAGCTGTTCCGCCGGCTGATCTTCTTCAAGACCCAGACGGCGGACACCGTGCTGGTGATATGCGGCACCGCCTCCTTCTACGCCTGCAAGTCCGCTGACTTCCCCGGCATAAAAGGGAAGGAGTCTTGCAAGAAGTGGTAGCGCTCCTTCTTCTATGTGAAGAACCTGAAGGAGGGCGAGGATCATATCAACTTGCCGCCCTTTGAGGCGGGCGGGCCCGAGCGGGAGAACTGGAGCGCCGCTCCTCCTCGCCCATCGCCGGACATGGAGAAGATTCTTCTGCGGGTCACCATGCTGCAAGCGGAGGGTGGCCTGGAGCCGACCGACCTTCTCCTCGCCTTCCTGGTCGCCCGCGTGTCTCCGCTCCAGCGCCGCTCGCACAAGATGTGCTTCCTGGGATCTGCCAGGGATCCTACTCGTCACTCCTCCAAGGCGCTGTCAGCATTGGAGGTGGCTCGGAAGGCGAACCGCATCGCCGATGTCAAACTTCAGGCCTCGTGGACATGGGGTCTGGAACCTCACGACAGGGACAACCCAATTGCTGAGGTGAGCTCGTCGGTCCTGGCTTCAAGCCTTTTCCTCCTTTGCAATTCTGGTCTACTGACCTCTGGTCACTTGGTCCGGGTAGAACTTGTTCGCTCTACAGGCGGCGGAGAACTCGACTCAGCGTCAAGCTGGCTTTGCCGCTGATAGAGCCGAATCGGATGATAAAATTGTCTGGGATGAAGCCGAGGAGGTGGAGGACGCTAGTTCTCAGGCCGCCGCCGAGAGCTCGAGCGCCACTCAAGGCGATGAAGGAAACGACGAGCTCGAAGACTCGGGCGAACCCCTCGACCACTCCAGTAAGTTCCCCAGTCCTTCTCTCCTAAGAGATTGGTCCGAAGATGACGATGGCGACGCAGGATCGGCCACCACCCTCGGGGGCGTGGCTCTCCACGTGGCCGCCGCTGCCGCTGCTGGAGCTCAGGCTCCCCCGACCGTGGATCTGCCAAAGTCTCCAGAGCGATGCTCTGCCGCCTCGGAGTCGGCAGACCCAGAAGAGGCTGGAGACGTCCTGGCCGGCGCCAAGAGAAAGGCCCAGCCGGCCTCCTCCGAGCCGGCTGACAAGCGCAAGAGACCGGAGCCGGCAGCGCGGGACCTGCGCCATCCCAAGGTGAAGAAGGTGGCCAAGCGGCGGGCTATCGCCGTAGCCGGGTGAGCTTCCCGCTTCCTTGCTTCTCGTCCTCATTTACCGTTGCGGTCTCGGTTGACTCAGTTGTGGGATGCCCTCTTTGCAGGTCGCCCCTTTCTGTCGATCCGGCTGCCCAACCTCCTCCCGCCGTCGCTTCCGGGGAAATCGTGACCCCGGCTCCCGAGCCCTCCTGCCACAAGAGGGCGCGCGGGGAGGTAGTGGGCGGCGACTCGGGTCGCATTGAGGACGTTCGCCGCTCCCCACGGTTGAAGTTTGTGGCGGGCGATAATGGGGCAGAGGACTCTGCGCGTCCGGAGGTGTCTGCAGACGTTGTTCCCCACCTGGCTGCCGCACCTGAGACCGATTCCGCGCCCGCCGAGGGGATTATTCTGGTTATGGTTGTCCCGCCCTCATCTCCTGCCACCGAAAGCGTCACGCGAGGGACGACGCCGCTATCCACACATCCTCCGATCCGCCCAGTCAAGAGGGCGCGCGTGAGGCCACAGCGGGAGCCACGGAAGCGGCCTTGGTACGCACGAAGTCCCTGGAGCTCCCGGAGCCCGCTGCCCAGACTCCTTCCAGTCTTGAGCTCGTGTCGAGCGTGCAGGATGTGGTGCCTGCGGCCGGAACGAGGGCCGGCGCGGCTGTTGATCCCCCGCTCCTTGGGCCGGTCTCCGGATCTGGCGAAGTTTCGCAGGGGCCCTTCACCACTCGAGTGGCAAGGAACGAACGTGGCGATGACTCGCCAGCTCCTATGGGCGCCTCTAGTGGAAAGGCTCTTGTCGCCGTGGTTGAGTCCAGCATTGGAAGTTTGAGCTCCGCCAGCCGGCTTCAGCAAGAATGGGCAGACACTGCCTCGAGTGCTGACGTTGGGGAAAAACTTAAGGTGCAGGGCAGCAAACCGACTCTGGCGGAGCTGGACAAGCAGTTTACTGTCGCCAAGGGGTCACTTCAAAACGCCGGCTTCCAACTCCTTGACGCTATACAGACGACCAATGTGAGTACTGTGCCTTTAGCCTCTGGTTTCTTCTGCTAACTGGGAGACATGATCTGCGGTTTTGCGGTCCATTTTGCCATGCATCCTAGCCCTCGAGTTTCGAGGTAGCTGTAGAGACAGCTGGCTCGAAAATGGATTTCGCTAAGAATCGTTGCCTTTTCGTTTTCTTTGTAGGAACTGAACGCGCTTCGAGCCAATGTCTTTCAGAAGATGCTGGCGAAGTACCGTGCCGGCAAGACTCAGTACCAGGACTTGAAGAAAAAACTGGAGAAACTGTCAGGTGAGTTCGGGACCCATTGTTTCGAAAACTCTGCTGCTGTCCTTCCTGCTCTTATGCCTCCGCTTTCAGACTCTGCCTCGCTCATAGCTTCGCTTGAGTCCTAGTTGGCCGACTCGGTGTCGGCCGACGCTGTCGAATCGCTCAAACGACAGCACGCAGAGGAGCTTCAGGGCCTGCGAGCCCAGGCCATCCGGACTCAAGGATTGGAGACTGAGCTGACGAAGGCTCGAGAGGCAGAGTCGTCACTGCGGTTGGAGTTTGAGCGCCGGCTGGCTGAAGAGAGGAAGCTCCTCTCTGCGGAGTACGACGGCAAGGTGAACGAGCTTCACGCGACCTTGGGGAGCGAAGTCGAGAGCCGCGGTGCCCAAATTGATGAGCTGCAGACTCTCCGGGGGCTCGACAGCGAGCGTTATGACAAGGAGATCGGCGTTTGGCGCGCCCGTGACCGCAGGGTTCAATCCGGGCTGCTGGGGCTGGAGGAAGCTCTTTGCGGTATACCTCTTTTCCTGTTTCTCGGCTCTTGCCCTTTCATGCTGTCCCCTCACTCTCTGATTGCCCTCGCAGGAGCCTTCCCTGACTCCGACAGGACTGCCGCGGCGGCGCTGAAGGAATACAGGGCGGAACAGAAGATCGTCCCCAGCAGTGACCCCAAGGCCGAGCTTTCCTCAGGGGAGTTGGTAGCGCTGGCCAAAGGCCGACTCCATCCGGTTGCCAAGCTGGGCAAGGATCTCCACGAAGCCCTTGTTTCCGTCTTTGAAACCTTGTGGCCGGGAAGGGCGGTGCCTGGCGAGATCCAGGCGCTCCTCCAGTGGGTCCTTCTCGCGTCTAACCGGCTCGACATCTGGAAGGAGTCCGCGGCTCGGGCCGGTGCTCAACAGGCTCTGGAGTTCATGCTCTCCTGGTATCCAGGCGTCAACCTGGACCAGCTGGAGAGTCTTCGTGAGGGCGGATTAGCAGGCCTCGACAAAGCCAAGCTCCGCCAGCGCGCCTGTGCCATTGCTGAGTGTGCCGAGACCGACGCGCTTTTCGACGCTGGGGATAGTGACGAATCTTTGGATGGCATGGACTTCGAAGAGCCCGACTCTGCGGAAGAACCTCAGAAAGCCCCCGAGGATCTTGCTGGTCACTCCATTCCGCCATCCCCCAGCGGCGATGACTTCGTCTTGGCGTCTCGAGCTGGCGGCACTACTTCACTGGAGCCGGCTGGCTCGCCAAGCGCCCCCTGAATGTGTTAGGGTTTTCTTATTCGTTTTTATGCACACTGAACTCATGTCGTGCCCAACAACACTTCGTTCATTTGTACTAATGACGCTTCACCCCAAATTCCCTACGTATTGATTTCTAGCTGTTTATGGACCAGATTTGACATGACCCCTTTCGGCTTTTTCCTTTATCTCCCCATTCTTCGGCCCTTCTACCCCCAGCCAGCAGCCTGGTGCCGGCTGGTCTCCCTTGGACCGACAGCCGAATGTCGGTCTAGGGCGGGAGCGTGCCGCGGGATGAGGAGTAGTACTTCGGCGTATAAGAGATCTGGCTTGGTCCGGCCCACGCACAACTATTAACCAATGCACGCGGTTTTTTGGGTGAGCGTTCGTTAACGGCTCCGCGTTCTGTCCTCTTAGCGATTTTCCAGTGTGAGTGACCTGCCGGCTCCATCGCCCTCGACTTGGGTTGGAGGTTTGGCTCGGGGTCCGGTTCGCACACGGTACTCATTCGTCTGACAAGGCATTCGATTCGTCGGATCGCGAGCGTTTCCTCTTAGCGACTTTCCTAGGTGGGTGACCTGCCGGCTCCATCCCACGCGGTGTAGGGTAGAGGTTGGGCTCGGGGTCCGGTCCGCACACAGTACTCGCTCGGCTGACGAGAGGATCGTTTCATCGGGTTGGGGCTGCCGGCTCCCGTTCGGAGCCGGTTTCCAGCCCCCGTGAATAATGCTTAGAAAAGTAAAAAGGTACTTCAGAGCACTTTTCCAGGGTTCAGCCGTATGCCGCCCAACTTTCTTTTATTCAACGACACTTGTTCGAGATACAAGGTTTTTGCCTTGGCTTAGCCGAAGGTCTTAAGCAATCTTGGACTTGTCTCAGGCGAAGCTGCGAAACGCTTCCCCCTACCTCGAGGAGGAGCCAGCCCCCGAGACAAGAGCTTTTGACTCCTTGCCCGCTTCGGGCGGGACTTCCTTGGGCAGGCTTGCCGGCTGGAGGTGTGGAGCCGGCAGTCCCGACGCCGGGCGGTCCGGCTGGACTGCAGCCACCCTCCGCAGCAGTTGTCGCTTCTCTTCAGCAATGACCAAGGCTTCCGCCAGTTTGGAACTGGCTCTCGCGCACTCTATTGACTTCTTGTAGCATCCAGTGACAGTAATCACCCCGCGAGGGCCTGGGAGCTTCATTTTCAAGTAGGCGTAATGCGGGACTGCCATGAACTTGGCCAAGGCTGGTCGGCCAAGCAGCGCGTGGTAGGGGCTGTTGAGGTCTACCACCTCGAACCAAATCGGCTCGCGACGATGATTGTCCTTTTCGCCAAACAGCACCTCCAACTCAATCCTTCCCATCGGCGTACATGAGTGCCCAGGCACAATCCCATGGAAGGTGAGCTTGGTTGGCTTCAGTTGGATCTCTGGGATTCCGAGCTTCTCCATCGAAGTGCGGTAGAGAAGGTTGATGCTGCTGCCTCCATCAATGAGTACGCGCGAGAATCGGTAGGTATGCGTCTCAGAGAACACGATTGGGTTCAAGACCAGCGCGTAGCCTCCGGGCCTCGGCATGAGCTGCGGGTGATCTTCGCGTCCCCAGGTAATCGACGCGTCAGACCAATGCATGTACTGAGGCCCAACTTGCACGATTGCATTCACCTCGACACCGAACCACGGTTCATCCTTTGACTCTTCCTCCTGGGAAGTGAACACGTGGTATTGCTCCACATTCGCTTCCTCGGGGTAGTCCCCTGCTGCCTTGGCCGGTTGTCGATTCTTGTTTCCATGCGCTTCAGCCGGCTCACCCGGTGGCGGTCCAGGCAGTTGATGATTTCCCTGCTCTAGATCTCTGGTGAAGCTGCACTGACGAGTGGTATGTGCTGCCAGCTTGCCTAAAACGCTATGGAACTTGCAGGGTTGGTCTAGCATCACCTCGATGGTGTACTTGTCCTTACTGAATTTATCCCCTTTGCGCTTCTGGCTTCCACCCGTAGCCCCCGGGCTTCCTTGAACGGCAGCCACTTGCTGAGAGCCGTACTTGTTGTCACGGCGCTCATCTTTCCTCTTGCCGTGTCGATCACGGTGGTGATGTCCTCCTTGGCCAGCTGCCGGCTGCGATTGGCCTCCGGCTGGCGCTGGCTCGACGCACTGCACCCTTGCCGCAGAGTCGGCAGAAGCGTACTTGTCCGCTATCGCCATGAAGTCCGCCATTGACTTCGGCTCGGCTCTGTGGAGCTTGTGCTTCAGCAGGGTCCCTTCTCTGCATCCGTCCGTGAAGTAGCCAATGGCTTGCTCCTCGCCCACCCCTTCGCATGAGTTGCGCAGCTCGGACCATCTCGTGAGGTAGTCACGGTCTGGCTCATCAGGGCCTTGCTTGCAGAGGGCCAGCTGTCGTGGGCGTGGCGGTCGCTTGTAGGTTCCCGTGAAGTTCTTGATGAACACCTCTTGGAAATCGTGCCAGGAATTGATCTGCAGAGCCGGCAGGCTGTTGAGCCACGCCCGGGCAGATCCCGTCAGCATGAGTGGTGCGTAGCGAACCGCTGTCCTCTTATTGCCGCCCGCGATGTCGACGGCTGTGACGTAGTCCGACAGCCAGTCTTCCGGCTTCACCGCCCCAGTGTATTTGGGCATGTCTCGTGGGAGCGCAAACTTGGCCGGGAAAGGCTCGTTGCGGATGCGAGGGCCGAAACAGACCGGCCCTGCCGAGGATTCCTCCTCGTCGAACTTGGAGTCCGCCAGCAGGTTGAGCCGATGGCGTGCGTCGTCCTTTGGCGGGTCGACGCGTTCCCCGATCCTCTGGCTCACGTGCGAGCGAGCTGGGTGATGGCCTTGAGCGCCTTGGCCAGCTCCTTGAGCCGGCTGGGCTGGCGCCATAGACTTGCCACTCGCCGGTAACACCACGTCCGCCCGAGGAGGGTGACGCGGCTTGCTGGTAACCGCGGAGGGGTCTCGAGGCTGCCGATTGTGGTGGCCAGAATGCTGGGTGCGGTGATTTCCACCGCTCTTGCCTGGAGCTCAGTTGCTCCGGCTGTGCTCCGCCGGGCCGTGGTTTGGCGACGAGGCTTCTCCATGCGACTTGTTCTGACCGGCCACGACGATACGGTTCTCGCCTCGAGTGTCGCTTGCCTCCCCGCGTGGCTCCATCGCCTGCTGCTGTAGATCGGCAGCGTCCAGGAGTTCCTGGATCCGGGCTTGCTTCTCCCGTAGGTCCTCGCCTTGCAGTCCATCCAGCTCGGAGGTGATGTAGCGTGCGGCGCGGAGATTCTTCGTAGGCGTGCTGTAGGTGGGCTTGTTGATGATCAGAGGTAGCTTCGCCGAGAGCGCCGCCTGGTTCAGCTCCGCTCCCACCTCGCGGCCTCGCTGACGAACTTGCCCCGCCCGGCTCGGGCCATCTCCGGCTGGGGTGAAGCCGTGGGCGACGTTGTATTCGTTGATCGTGGAGAGGACGCACCGGCGGGTGTCGTCGACGTCGACCGCTTCCTTGAGGAGGTTGAGGCGCGTCCGCTCCAGATCCTCGGAGGCCTTGACTGGATCCGCAGAAATGTCGAGCGGAGCGCGCAGGTCCGTGATGGCCGCGTCCAGCACGTCCCGCTCTGGAGGTGGAAGATCTTGTTCCGGTAGAGGTGGGCGTTCGAGCGGTGGGCGCGCGGAGCGCGGTAGGCCGCCGCCACCATCCTCCTCCAGGGCCCGCACCTTGACCATGTTGCAAAAGTCGCTGCTTTCGCCGTCATCGGAATCTGCATCACAGAGTGGGTCAAGCACATCGGTTACCTCTTCCGGGAAGGGCTTGGCGACGTAGAAGCGGTGGCTGCCGACGTCGAGGAAGGAGCCGCTGTTGCCGAAGCCGTTCTTGAAGTGGGCCAAGTTGTCGTCGACGCAGTCGAAGGTGCCGAACCTCCAGACAAGGCCGGAGGCGACCTTCTCGCCGGAGGGTCCCGGCCGGAACTTGACTCCGCTCGCCACCGCGCATTGCCCCACGGTGGGCGCCAACTGTCGTGGGAATTTGGAGACAGTAGCCATGGGGTGGCTTATCGGAGGGGCTCGACGTTGGTGACGATGGGTCCGGCTCGGGATTGTGCCAACAGAGACACCTCGGTTTACCCAGGTTCAGGGCCCTCCCGGTTGGAGGTAAACCCCTACTTCCTGCTTGCTTCGTATTGATTAGGTAGTAGCGATTACAGTGCTCCTTGAGCTGTTCGGCTAGTGGAGGAAGAAGAAGATCGGATCTCCCCTATGCTAAGGGTCCAGGCCCCCTTATATAGACGGGGGCCTGGTTACAGGTTTAGGTGGCGATTCGACCGGCTGCCGGCTCCTTGGCGGCGGTGTCCTTGGCGTGATCCTCTGACCCTGCTCTGGCAAAGACACTTTATAAAGTGTCTTTCCCCCGGACCGGCATCTGGAGGGCATATCCCCTCTCCTCTGCCTCGGATCCCGTCGTGGGGAAGGGTCTTCGATCTCTCATTGGTTGGACGTGGTCGTGGCGCTCGTCACTTCTGTCCTGCGCCCCTGACGATCTTGTCGAGGATGTTCCGCTTTTGGCTAGACAGCCATTGGGGAGTTTTGTCTCCATCGCCCGGCTCCAGCTCTCCTCGATGGAGTCGCCAGCCGGCTGCTGGCGCAGCCGGCCCTTCGGGCGGAGCCGGTCTTCTCGTGCTGAAGCCGTGGGGACTCCTGGGACGCCAGCCGGTATATTGCCCGGCTCGTGGTGCGCCCCCTAAGTCATCCCCCTGACACTTTACTCGCACTGTTTACTTTACTCGCATACTCTATTGTTTTTCACTCGATACGCTCATAACCTTTGTTTCAAGCAAACCGGTGAGATTGACAACCTCATCGCAAGTTGGGAACAAAGTACTTGGTTGTGTTGTGTGCAGGTTCCGCGTTGCAGCTAGCAAGCAAAGCTTTGACGAGGCGCCATATATAAATTGTCCGAAGCTGTCGCAGACTAGCAAGCATCACCTTCAGTCGTTTGTCTCTCCTCTCCAAGAACGATTAAACCTTGGTTTCGTAACTGAGGGAAAACCAGCTGCTATACTCATCACACCTTCCTCTTGGGGTTCCAACGGGCTGGTCATTCACCACTGATACGTCCATTTTGCATCACTATTTTGTATCATAATTTACTGTTATTCATTGATATATTTCATATTTAGAGTTGATACTTATGTTATTTCCTTTGTTTTCACATGTTTGATGATCATCGGAGGATTTGCTGCCGGAGTCAGGATTCTGCTAGAAAAATGACCATCAAGGGACCATATTTTGAAGATCAGGAAAATTCTAGACAAATACCAAGAAATTATATTTTCCCAGAAGACTCAGGAAGCCAGAAAGAGGAGTCGAGAGGAGCCAGGAGGGGCCCACACGCCAGGGTGGCGCGGCCTGACCCCTGGTCGTGCCAGCCCTGTGTGAGGCCACCCTGGCCCACTTCTGGTCTCGCCCCTTCGCGTACTTGATCGTCCCCAAAAACCTAAGTCAGGGGGGCTCAGAGTTAGACACAGCCGCCTCTACGGGGCGGAGAACACCAGAGAGAAAAAAGCTCTCCGGCAGGCAGAAATCTGCCGGGGAAATTCCTTCCCGGAGAGGGGAGATCGTCGCCATCGTCATCATCATCGCACCGGACTTCATCAGGATCATCATCATCATCTCCATCACCGACACCTTCATCTCCACCATCACCATGCCATCCCGCTGTAACATCTTGAGTTGGATCTTGTTATATTCATAGGGGAAACTTTCCCGGTGTTGATTACTCTTGTAGTTGATGCTATTGAGTGGAACCGTTGAATTAAGGTTTATGTTCAGATTGTTATTTACCATTATTTCACCTCTGATCATGATCCATATGATGTCTTGTGAGTAGTTCATTTAGTTCTTGAGGACATGGGAGAAGTCAAGATGTTAGTAGTGAATTATTGTTGAGAAATATTTAATGGTTTGATATTGTTGTGGTGCTATTTCACTAGTGGTGTCATGTGAACGTCGACTACATGATACTTCACCATTTATGGGCCTAGTGAGATGCATTGTGTATTTGGCTACCAATTGTGGGGTTGCTGGAGTGACAGAAACCTAAACCTCCGTTGGGAAACCATTGCACCAGGGAGCGTAGGATCTTAGAGTTTAAGGCTGTGGTTAGATTTATCTTAATTACTTTCTTGTATTTGCGGATGCTTGCAGGAGGGTATAATCACAAGTGTGTATTTATCCTAGTAAGGGTAGTGCACTAGCACAGGTTCACCCCCATAACACCTATCAAACCAATAAATACTATTGGCTTTATGAAGCGAAAGCTCTTGACAGAAAATCCCGTGCGTCCTCGAGAACGTTTGGTTATTATAAGTTACACAACCGACTTGTCCTTTGCTGAAGAAAGGATTGGGCCACCTGCTGCAATTGTTACTACTGTCTTTTATTTACTCGCACTTTATTTACTCGTATTGCCAATTACCCCTGAAAACCTGTTTGCTAGTATTTACAGTGAATCCTTGATCAAAACCACTTATCAATACCTTCTGCTCCTCGTTGGGTTCGACACTCTTATTTATCGAAAGTACTACGATACACCCCCTATACTTGTGAGTCATCAAGACTATTTTCTGGCATCGTTGCCGGGGAGTGTAGCGCTATTGAAGAGTGGAATTGGTAAAGGTAACCGTCGCTGTGAGTATTGTTTTATTTTGTCTTTTATTTTACTCTGCTATGGAGAACTCTCCATTTGGTTTCCTATTTGGAAACACTTCTACTACTGCTGCACATGTGGAGGAATGACCACCGCCACCACCTACTGAAATTGATCCTTTTAAAATACCTATGAAGGTCGTATTATGGATAACTGCTATTCAGGAGATGGAACTGTCCATCCGGGTGATCACTTATTATTTATACATGAATTATGCGAGTTGTTCAGATGTGCAGGTATTTCACCAAGCCAGGTCAAGAAGAAATTATTCTCTTTATCATTGAAAGGCAGAGCTGAAGAGTGGTATCGACTACTCCAAGATGGTCCATCTATGGCATGGGAGGATATTGTACCTCTCTTTTATTCCAAGTTTTATCCTCCAAGTGAAATTCATAAAGATCGTAACAGGATATATAATTTTTGGCCTCATGATGGAGAAAGTATTGCCCAAGCGTGGGGGAGATTGAAGTTACTAATGCTCAAATGCCCCATTCATGAGCTCCCCAATAATATTGTTATTGATAATTTTTATGTGCGGCTTACTCTTCTTGATAAGGATTATTTGGATGCTTCTTGCTTTGGATCATTTACTCATATGAAAGAAGATGCTAAGTGGAAACTTCTTGACTGTATACAAGAGAATGCTGAAGGTTGGGAAAACGACAAAGGTAGGAAGTCAGGTATAAACTATGATTATGAATGCATTAAATATTTTATGGGAACCGATGACTTTCATAGTGTTAGTACTGCTTATGGTCTTGATTCACAAATACTTGCTAATTGTCGTAAGGCCTTCGCCTCTTATCTTGATGTTCTAAAGAAAGATTGGAACAAATATCATGCGCCTTATAAAGATTCTATTAGTCATATACCTGCTGCAGCTACGGAAGTTTGTACTATTGATAGCATTGTGCCTGAACCTTATTTTGAGAAGACACCTTTCCCTGCTAAGGTAAAGAAGTATTCTACTTTGGTAAGTGTGTCTAATAAAAGTACTAAGAAAGCTGCAGAGCCTGATGAGCAAATTACTATTAAGTCTCCTGTAGCTATATTGAAGGATCTTGTTACTAAAGATGTAGGGGATGAATATATTCTTTTTTGTGAAGATGCTTCTAACATTCTCTCACATCCTAAAAAGCATAGGAAAACAAGTGTTCCTGTTATTTCTGTCAGGATTGGAGATCATTGCTATTATGGTTTATGTGATATTGGTGCTAGTGCAAGTGCTATTCCTTTAGAGCTTTACAAAGAAATTATGCATGAGATTGGCGCTTGTGAACTTGAAGATATTGATGTGGTTGTTCAGCTTGCTAACAGAGAGACTGTTTGGCCTCTTGGTATTGTTCGAGATGTGGAAATTTTTTGCGGTAAGACTAAATACCCTACTGATTTTCTAGTACTTGGTAAGGAGGCTAGTAAAACTTGTCCTATTATTTTTGGTAGACCATTTTTGAACACTTGTGGCGCCGTGATAGATTGTAAGAAGCAGAAATTTTTTACTAAGTTTAATGGAGAGTCTTATGAGTTTAATTTTTCCAAGTTTGCTAAGACTTCTTATGAAAATGACACGCCTAATGAAAATTTTCGAGTTGAACAGCTTGGTTCTATTGCGCTTGCTCCTAATAATGCCTTGCAGCAATTCATGGAAGATCACGAAAGTGATGTTTTCAGTAAGGAAAGAGAAGAGATTGACGATATTCTTCTTCGTCAACCACCATTGATCAAGCATAATCTACCTGTGGAGGATCTTGGTACCACTTTGCCGCCTAAGGAAGATCCCGTTTTCGAATTAAAGCCTTTGCCTGATAATCTTAAATATGCTTATATTGATGATAAGAAAATATATCCTGTTATTATTAGCTCTAAACTTTTAGGAAAGGGAGAAGAAAGATTATTGGAGATATTGAGGAAACACCGAGGAGCTATGGGATACACTCTTGATGATTTAAAAGGGATTTCTCCCACTCTATGTCAGCATGCCATTAATATGGAGAAAGACGCAAAGCCAGTCGTAGAGCATCAACGCCACCTAATTCCCAAGATGAAGGATGTGGTAAGAAATGAGGTATTAAAACTCCTTGATGCTGGTATTATTTATCCTATTGCTGATAGTAGATGGGTTAGTCCAGTTCATTGTGTTCCTAAGAAAGGAGGTATGACTGTTGTGCCTAATGAGATTAACAAGCTTATTCCTCAAAGGGTAGTAGTTGGTTATAGGATGTGCATTGATTATAGGAAGGTAAACAAAGTTACTAAGAAAGATCATTATCCCTTACCGTTTATAGATCAAATGTTAGAAAGGTTGTCTAAGAAGACTCATTTTTGTTTCCTTGATGGTTATTCTGGTTTTTCTCAAATTGCTATTAAGAAAGAAGATCAGGAGAAAACCACTTTTACTTGTCCTTATGGAACTTATGCTTATAGACGTATGCCGTTTGGTTTATGCAATGCCCCTGCTACTTTTCAAAGATGCATGTCTGCTATTTTTCATGGCTTTTGTGAAGAAATTGTGGAGGTCTTCATGGACGATTTCTCCATCTATGGAACTTCTTTTGATAATTGTTTGCACAACCTTGATAAAGTTTTGCAGAGGTGCGAAGAAACTAACCTTGTTCTTAATTGGGAGAAATGCCACTTTATGGTGAATGAAGGAATTGTCCTTGGACATAAAATTTTTGAAAGAGGTATTGAAGTTGACAGAGCAAAAGTGGAGGCAATTAAGAAAATGCCCTGTCCCAGAGATGTTAAAGGTATTCGTAGTGTTCTTGGTCATGCTAGTTTCTATAGGAGGTTTATTAAAGATTTCTCTAAGATTTCAAAGCCTCTTAGTAATCTTCTTCAAAAGGATGTACCATTTGTCTTTGATGATGATTGTAAGGAAGCTTTTGAAACTCTTAAGAAGGCTTTAACTACTGCTCCTATTGTTCAACCACCTGATTGGAACTTACCTTTTGAAATTATGTGTGATGCTAGTGATTTTGCTGTTGGTGCTGTTCTTGGACAGCGAGTGGATAATAAGTTGAATGTTATTCATTATGCTAGTAAGACTCTTGATGCTGCTCAGAAGAATTATGCTACTACTGAGAAAGAGTTTCTTGCTGTTGTTTTTGCATGTGATAAGTTTAGATCTTACATTGTTGATTCTAAAGTTACTATTCATACTGATCATGCTGCTATTAGATATCTAATGACTAAGAAGGATGCTAAGCCTAGGCTTATTAGATGGGTGTTGCTTTTACAAGAGTTTGATTTGCATATCGTAGATAGGAAAGGTGCTGAAAATCCTGTGGCTGACAATTTGTCTAGATTGGAAAACATTTCTTTAGATCCTATTCCTGTTAATGATAGTTTTCCAAATGAACAGTTGGCTGCAATAAATGTAACCTCACGAGACCTTCCTTGGTATGCTGATTATGCTAACTTTATTGTTTCCAAGTATTTGCCTCCAACTTTTACAGCTCAGCAAAGAAGAAAATTCTTCTATGATTTGAGGCATTACTTTTGGGATGACCCACACTTATATAAAGAAGGAGTTTATGGTATTATGCGAAGATGTGTGCCAGAATATGAGCAACAAGAGATATTAAGAAGATGCCATAGTAGTGCTTATGGAGGGCATCATGCTGGAGATAGAACCGCGCAAAAGGTTCTACAATCAGGTTTTTATTGGCCAACCCTCTTTAAAGATGCCAGAAGGTATGTTTTGTCTTGTGATGAATGTCAAAGAGTTGGTAATATTTCTAGATGCAATGAAATGCCTATGAGTTACACTCTTGTTATTGAACCGTTTGATTGTTGGGGATTTGACTTTATGGGTCCTTTTCCTCCTTCAAAAGGCTATACCCATATACTTGTTGCTGTTGATTATGTTACTAAATGGGTAGAAGCCATACCTACAAAGAGTGCCGATGGTGAGACCTCGTTAAAAATGCTTAAGGATGTTATTTTTCCTAGGTTTGGTGTGCCTAGATATCTTATGACTGATGGAGGTTCTCATTTTATTCATGGTGGTTTTAGGAAAACTCTTGCTAAGTATGATGTCAATCATAGAATTGCTTCTGCTTATCATCCCCAAACTAGTGGGCAGGTAGAGCTTTCAAATCGGGAAATCAAGTCTATCTTGCAGAAGACTGTCAATAGATCTAGGAAAAATTGGGCTAGTAAGTTAAATGACGCTTTATGGGCTTATAGAACTGCTTATAAGAACCCCATGGGTATGTCTCCTTATAAGATGGTTTACGGAAAAGTGTGTCACTTGCCCTTAGAATTAGAACACAAAGCTTTTTGGGCAGTGAGAGAGCTTAATAGAGATTTTAAACTAGCCGGTAAGAAAAGGTTGTTAGATTTGAGTTCTCTAGATGAGTGGAGAAACGAAGCGTATGAGAATGCCAGGCTTTTTAAAGAGAAAGTCAAGCAATGGAATGATAAGAGAATTCTTAAGAGAGAGTTTCATGTTGGTGAAAAACTTCTATTATATAGGTCTCGTCTCAGATTTTTTGCAGGAAAATTACTTTCTAAATGGGAAGGACCTTATGTTATTGTGGAAGTGTACCGCTCAGGTGCTATTAAGATTGCTTCATTGAAAGATGACTCTACACAAGTGGTGAATGGTCAAAGACTCAAACATTATATTTTTGGGGATTCTTATAATGAAGATGTTGATGTTATTGAAACAGTTTCTCTAGAAGAATTCATCCAAGACAAATTGCAGGTACCTGCAGAGTTCGTTTTCGAATAGGTAACAATTCTAGTCAGAGAAGTTTCGCGAAAAGCTCTTCCTTTAATATTTTTGCTGTTTTTACTAAATATGAAAAATCACGAGACGAAAAAGGGCAGGAAAAGGAGTCTGTGTGCTCCTCACACATAGGTGGCGCGGGCCCACCCCTGGCCGCACCACCCAGGTGTGAGAGCGCACCGGAACTCGTTTCCGTCCCGGTTTCCTCCTGTGACTTCGTTTTGATGCATAATTTTCACCTATTTAACCCCCCGGAGTCCCCGAGGTCTGTATATCATTTTCTCGTCATGTTTTGTTTTGAGCTGTTTCTGTCAGGAGTTGATCTTAAGCTCGGGGGAGCCATGGCCTCTTTAAGCGATGACAAAGGCAAAAGACCCTGGGAATTTGTTCACCTAGGCCAAAAGTGGAAGGAGGGGCAAGGTTCTGGAAGAGCAAGGCCAAAAAACCCTGCTTTTGAAGGACCAACGAAAGCTAGACGTATCTTTTCTCATGATCTGCAGGGACCAACATATCATGTTTTGGATCTTAACTCCATGCCCGTGATAGAACACGGAATGCTGGTCACTTTTGAGTTTTGCACTCAATATCAAGCCTTGAAGAGGGGGGTAGAGATGCTTTAAGAAGAGAATATCAGGCTTCGTAGAATGCAGGAATATTTCATTAATCCAAGGCTGCTACCAATACCGCCAAAGGAGTAATTCGTCATTGGTATAGGCATCCCCTTGGCTTGTTCCAAGCTTGGGGGAGTGCCGCGGTATCACATCATTACCTTTTGCTCATTTACTTTTCAAGTAGAGTCATATCATGAATAGAGAAGTTATCTTATAGAATAGTTGCAGTTTGGAAGTATCCTCCTTAGTTGGTTATCTATGTATCCCTTGGTGTGAGTTGCGGTAATAAAATATTAATGAGAAGTTCTATCGTTTACTTTCCGCACACTTTATGTTAGTTTGCAATCTCTCTTGTATGACTAGTCTTGTTGATTGGTATTGGTATCATTTTGGGAGCATGAGTAAATTTAGTTGGTTTTGGCAAACCTAGCTTGGTCAGTAGCAACATTACTTTGAGGTTTGAGTAGAAAAGAATAAAGAAGTGCTTATAGTTACATCACTTCAGTTTTCCCTTATGTTTGGCTTATAAGCATTGTTATTCCTAAAGTCAAAATCGTTGTACCTTCAAGGGAGTTGGCATGATTGTTCTTATTATATGTATGTTTGTCTGTTCCATGCAACTCTTATGCTTGCTACCCAGCCTTGCTAGCCAAAAACCTGTACTGAGAGGAAATACTTCTCGTGCATCCAAATCCCAAAAGCCAAGTTACTTCCAAAGAGTCCACTATAAATTCCTATGCATGGTAATTCAAGCCATTCTAAGTAAATTTCATTTGCTACCTTTCAAAAACCTTCAAACACTTCTCATTTTGTGCCACTGTTTTTAGCTCATGAGGACGTAGTGGATGGGTTTGTTATCTTCCATACTAAATTAAGTACCCCTCGACTAGGCAGCTTCATCTGCTCGTCACTAATTTGGCAAGGGAGCTGGTCAGACCATTATAATCTCAACAAGAAAAGAAAAAGAAAAGAGCACTCCTCCATGGTATGTGAAAGTTGGTTGGCACCCGATGGAATCGGTTAGCCATGGTTTGAGAAAGGAAAAAGGTGGGAAGGAGTGCAAAGCTATAAAAGAGCACCAATGTGCCAATTAATCAAACATCTCGAAACCGCTCTCACTTGTTTAGTATGGAAGATATCAAGAACTCCGTTGCTAGTCGTTGACAAAAGCAACCACCTCTCAAAACAATTTTTACCTCTGTTTTGCAAATGAAAAGCTCTAGCACATGTTTAATCCCTGCTTCCCTCTGCGAAGGGCCTATCTTTTACCTTTTATGTTGAGTCAACCTATTTCCCTCTATCTTAAGGAAGCATTTGAGTTGTTATGTTTCACTCATTCATATGTTGATCCGTTTAATCATGTTTACTATCTTCCTTGTTTTGTACAATGCTTTTGTCTGAAGGAATATATCTTTGAAAGCTTTCTATGGATATTAAAAGTTTGTTTCATTGAGCATATGGTCTTTGCTATATTAGCTCTGTTTTAAAAGGTTCCATTCAAAAGAAAGAACAGCTTGTTCTTCATTCTTTGACCAAGAACTAAGGTTTGCCATTACCAATTATAGTTTACCTTGTGCATCTTTACATGTGATTCCCTTTTACTTATTGCAAGTCTATATCTTATAAAGGGAAGTTGTTGTCTATTATAATTTATGCCTTGGTAAATATGATGCTTATTGTCCATATTTTGATTATCGACACTTCACTCCATAAACCTGTGGTCATGTTTACCGAGTTTAGTTTTTGCTTGGGGACAAGCGAGGTCTAAGCTTGGGGGGGTTGATACGTCCATTTTGCATCACTATTTTGTATCATAATTTACTGTTATTCATTGATATATTTCATATTTAGAGTTGATACTTATGTTATTTCCTTTGTTTTCACATGTTTGATGATCATCGGAGGATTTGTTGCCGGAGTCAGGATTCTGCTGGAAAAAGGACCATCAAGGGACCATATTTTGAAGATCAGGAAAATTCCAGAAAAATACCAAGAAATTATATTTTCCCAGAAGACTCAGGAAGCCAGAAGGAGGAGTCGAGAGGAGCCAGGAGGGGCCCACACGCCAGGGTGGCGCGGACTGACCCCTGGCCGCGCCAGCCCTGTGTGAGGCCACCCTGGCCCACTTCTGGTCTCACCCCTTCGCGTACTTGATCGTCCCCGAAAACCTAAGTCAGGGGGGCTCAGAGTTAGACACAGCCACCTCTGCGGGGCGGAGAACACCAGAGAGAAAAAAGCTCTCCGGCAGGCAGAAATCTGCCGGGGAAATTCCTTCCCAGAGAGGGGAGATCGTCGCCATCGTCATCATCATCGCACCGGACTTCATCGGGATCATCATCATCATCATCTCTATCACCAGCACCTTCATCTCCACCATCACCATGCCATCCCGCTGTAACATCTTGAGTTGGATCTTGTTATATTCATAGGGGAAACTTTCCCGGTGTTGATTACTCTTGTAGTTGATGCTATTGAGTGGAACCGTTGAATTAAGGTTTATGTTCAGATTGTTATTTACCATTATTTCACCTCTGATCATGATCCATATGATGTCTTGTGAGTAGTTCGTTTAGTTCTTGAGGACGTGGGAGAAGTCAAGATGTTAGTAGTGAATTATTGTTGAGAAATATTTAATGGTTTGATATTGTTGTGGTGCTATTTCACTAGTGGTGTCATGTGAACGTCGACTACATGATACTTCACCATTTATGGGCCTAGTGAGATGCATTGTGTATTTGGCTACCAATTATGGGGTTGCTGGAGTGACAGAAACCTAAACCTCCGTTGGGAAACCATTGCACCAGGGAGCATAGGATCTTATAGTTTAAGGCTGTGGTTAGATTTATCTTAATTACTTTCTTGTATTTGTGAATGCTTGCAGGAGGGTATAATCACAAGTGTGTATTTATCCTAGTAAGGGTAGTGCGCTAGCACAGGTTCACCCCCATAACACCTATCAAACCAATAAATACTATTGGCTTTATGAAGCGAAAGCTCTTGACAGAAACTACCGTGTGTCCTCAAGAACGTTTGGTTATTATAAGTTACACAACCGGCTTGTCCTTTGCTGAAGAAAGGATTGGGCCACCTGCTGCAATTGTTACTACTGTCTTTTATTTACTCGCACTTTATTTACTCGTATTGCCAATTACCCCTGAAAACCTGTTTGCTAGTATTTACAGTGAATCCTTGATCAAAACCACTTATCAACACCTTCTGCTCCTCGTTGGGTTCGACACTCTTATTTATCGAAAGTACTACGATACACCCCCTATACTTGTGGGTCATCAACCACGCACAAGGACCATCGATCTCCCACATCCACTAGGAGCATCAGCTGTTTTTCTAGCGCCGTTGCCGGGGAATAAAAAAGAATACTTCCAAAGATTGAAGAAAACCTCCCGCGTCAACTTAGCGCCAGCAACTGTTTTTCTGGCGCCGTTGCTGGGGAGAAGAGTGGAAGACTTCTGCGAGGGGAGTTTTCGCACGCACATCATTTACTTTGTTATTGTTTTGCTTTACTTTATTTATTTTACCTGCATCGTTTTATATCAAAAACCCAAAAAAATTAGAATCCTTGGTAGTTGTTTTACTTGTCTGTTTTTAGTTTTGCTAAAATGAGTAATCCTGAAGTAGAAGTTCGTAGTTTTAAGCAACAAGGGGGAGAAAGTTTAAAAGATGCTTGGTACCGTATTAACAATGCTCATCATAGGTGTACCAAAAAGCACTCTACCATGATCCTCCTTAGAAATTTTTATGTTGGTATATCTAGTTGGAATAGGTATGTTCTTGATACCCTTACAGGAGGTAATTTTCTGGGTACTCCCGCTAGAGAAGCATGCACTATAATTGAAAGTTTAGTGGGAATACCACCTATTCATGTTGCTAAAACCGAGACCACCTTGGATGAGGTGGTAGAAAAGCTCAGCTCTTTAGAGAAAAGTTTGCCAAGTATCCTAGAAAATGCTAGCCGAGTTAGTGAATTAATAGAAAACATTGGTAAGAGAATTACCGTTTTAGAGGCTAGCACTACTCTTGATAATCAAAACCTAAGGATTGGTAAACTAGAGGAGTCTATGGAAACTCTTAGCTTAATCTTCTCTTCTCTTAAATTTAAGAAAGATAAAGTGTTTGTTGGAAAAGAGCAAAAATTTATGTATGTTCCCAAGGTTTCTGCGCTTAAACCTCAACATGTTCTTAAAATTGGTAAGACTCTTAGTTCCACTAAGGGTGACTTGCAGGTTGAATCATCTTTGGGAACCTCCAAAGAGCCTACTGAGGTAATTGATGCTTCATCTCTTGATGTTACTTGATTCGCAATTTTCTGCGCCTAGCTCAAAGGTGTTAAAGAAAAGCACTCTTGGGAGATAACCCAATATTTTCTTTTCAGTACTTTTTATTTTATTTGAGTCTTGGAAGTCATTACTACTGTAATGACCGCTCCTTATCCTTTTTATTTCGTTTTTGTGCCAAGAGAAGCCTCTAATTTGAGTGAGGTAAAGATTTGGGGATGTTGCTGTCCTGAAACTGTTTTCGGTGCTGCACCGTAAAAATTCGTATAAATTATCTGTATATCTTTTGGACCTGAGATTTCTTGTGCATATGCCCCATGTTATATCCAAACTTTCGTTAGTTGAACACTTTTTGATTTGAGCAACAGAAAACCCCTCAAAAATTCAGCCTTTGCCAGCTGTTCTGTTTTGACAGATTTCTGCCAATATTTGTTTTTGCCACTTTATTGCTTTCTTTTGAGTTCTTTTGATCACGGAACTCTTGTGGAAGTTGCTAAAGTAGTATTTACTTTATATGTGGTGGTTTTGAGTTGAAACCTGAAGCAAAAAGAGGTTGATTATATGTTATGCCTATACTAATGTTGCTAATAGATTTGTGTTTAGTTTTGTATGAAGGAAGTTTTCAAGTGTAGGGATTGGAGAATGATGAGATAAGTTGAAGAATGGACAAAAGCTCAAGCTTGGGGATGCCCATGCATCACCCCAAGAAATATCCAAGAAGTACAAGCGTCAAAGCTTGGGGATGCCCCCGAGGCATCCCTTCTTCATCGGCAAAAATCAGGTCACCTTTCAAGACACTATATTTTTATTGCTTCATGCACTATGTGTTTTTCTTGGAGCGTCCGTTGTTTTAGTTTTCTTTGTTATTTTTGTTTTGTTTGCTGCAATAAATGGTTGGACCCCAACAAATTTTCTTTGGAGGAGATGTACTCGTTTTCATTTGCAAAAGAACGCTCTAGTTTTCATTCTTATTAAAAATCGAGTGTTTTTCTTTTTCTGCTACTGCTTTTGGTTTTCGTTTTCGCCTTGATTTGCGTTCAGATCTTCTTATACTTGTTCATCAAGGTGTATTTTTGTCTCTGATCTTTATTGGTTTTTATCAAAAGAGGTGTCTTTAAAAATTTCAAATGGTGTTGGAAAAGAGAAAAAGCTTTATGCAAAATAGTGGTACAAGAAGGAGCTTGTGTAGACTGCGGCTTAGGCTTTTTCATGTCATGCTTGATGTCTTTTTGATAGTATGCTTAGTGGTTTTGCTGTAGCATGACTTGTCTCAAATAATTGAGATTGCTTAATGAGCCTTTTAAAAAATCGTGCGTTGTTTTAATTGTTTGGAAGCATTATTTTGGTTTTCTCCTTTATGCTTTATTTGGGTTGACTTGGCACATGCTCACACATGTTAGACTCTTACAAAGTCACCAATAGCATTCATGATCATTTAGTTTTTGACTTTTGATGCCATCTTATACTTCTTTTAATGCCGCTTTGTCGCTTTGCATGATTATGGCCATTATTGCTCTCTTAGTTGGTCGCTCCCAGTCTTTTGCTAGCCCTCGCCTTGTACTGAGTATGAGCTCTACTCGTGCATCCAACTCCTAAAAACCAAAGTTTTCCAAAGTGTCCACCATACATACCTACTAGCAATTTGCTATTCCAAGTAAATTTGACTTGCTTTTATTTTCTCTTCAAATTAAACTCTTACCAGTGTTATGCCAAATTTGGTCAGTAAAGCTCTCACGAACCGGAAGGCACACTTTACTTTTTCCTGTTCTTAAAAATTTGACACTGTGGTCTCTTATGTTGAGTTGTTATGCTTGCAAGTTGTAAGTTGGAGACTAGCCCAGCCATGCAGTCGTGGGCAAGCTTTCAACATTGCACTTCTTATTTGAGTTGATATCGTGATCTTTCGTTTATGGATACTCGCGGTGTGAAATGAATTGGGAATCTTGTGGGGATCATGGAGTTTTTAAATGTGTTAGGGAAACGCCGGGCCGCCAATCTAAGCCATGCATAATTCATGGTGGAAATTTGCAGCATACCCATGGTGAACATTCGACGATGCATCTCACAATAAAAAGCTAAACAAATGGCAAATAAAAGAGATGTCGAGGTGTTCATTGTCTGCTTGTCCTGTCATTTTGGTGTGGGCTTGTTCCATGTCATCGGGCACGGAGGTACCCCATTGGCGGTTCTCAATGATATGCATATATTTACAATGATAAGAGCCTTGCTTGGGACTCTAAGTAAAGTAGCATGATGTTTGGGTACTCGTATTCACGGGACACGAGGTTTTCAACTTATGATTTGTCAAGCATATGCATCATAATTGTTCTCGCATTAACTTTAACCATTCAAGATGCTTATGATGGGGGGCAATGAGAACTCAAAGCCGGTAAGTACCATAATTTTTGAAGGTTATAAAACTTGCAATCATTGCTTCCCTCTACGAAGGGCCTTTCTTCTACTTTTATGTTGAGTCACCACCTTCTATCTTTATGCACCATTAAGAGAGCATAGTTGTCATTCTTAGTATAATGTGCATTGTCCCAAAGTTTTCATTGATTGATTCATGATGTTGGTTTCACTTGTTCTTAAATTATTTGTATCTAGTCGCCCTCTTAAACTTGAAGGTGTCCTATGCATTTATGTTTTGCTCTCTCTATGAAGGACAAGCTGAAAACCATTTGTATTTTTTCCTTATGATTTGAACACACGTTTGACTTTCATTGTTTCATTTTCATGATCTTTTGTTTGTGTTCATTTGCATGTTTACAACATGGTTGCTAAGTTTCTTATTGTCAAGATTACATCTTCATGCCCATGTTTTAAGTTCTTTTGATCCTAGCTCACAAATGCTTACATATATGATCAAGATTGTGTAGGTGCATGTAACCTCAAAAATTATTCTTTTGTTATCACTTACCTACTCGAGGACGTGCAGGAGTTAAGCTTGGGGATGCTTGATACGTCTCAAACGTATCTATAATTTTTGATGCTCCATGCTTGTTTTTACACCATTTGCCTAATGTTTCGTTACACTTCGTGGCACTTTTATGCATTTTCCGGAACTAACCTATTAACAAGTCGCCACAGTGCAGTTCCCTGTTTTCTTCTGTTTTTGTGTTTCAGAAGTGATACACAGGAAATATTCTCGGAATTGGACGAAACAAGTTCCTGAAGTCTTATTTTACCCGGAAGCTCCCAGAGATCCGAAGGAGAGAAGGAGCGGGGCCACCAGGGCCCCACACGCAGGGGTGGCACGGCCAGGCCCCTTGCCGTGTGGGCCCCGCGTGAGGGTGCCTGGCTCCCCCTCTGACATTGCCCCTTCGCCTATAAAGACCCCCCGACGGAAAAAACCTAAGAACCCGATCACTTTTCCAGAACACATCGCGATCCGCCGCCGCCGTCGACCCGAAGATCGGGAGGGTCCAGAAGCTCTTCTCGGCACCCTGCCGGAGAGGGGAATCGCCACCGGAGGTCTTCTTCAGCGCCATGCTTGCCTCCGGAGCGATGAGTGAGTAGTCTACCTTGGACTATGGGTCCATAGCAGTAGCTAGATGGTTGTCTTCTCCACCATGTGCTTCATGTTTAGATCTCATGAGCTGCCCTACATGATTGAGATCACCGTTATGTAATTCTACATGTTTGGTTTGTAGGGATCCGATGAATATTAGTGTTATGATTGAGTTGCTGTACTGAAATATATCTTTTGTTATCTCTATGTTGTTTATGATCTTGCATGCTCTCCGTTGTTAGTAGCTATCTTGGCCGAGTAGTTGCTAGTGACTCCAAGAGGGGGTATTTATGCTCGATAGTGGGTTCATGCCTCTATTTAACCTGGGGGAGTGACAGAAACCTCTAAGGTTGTAGATGTGATGTTGCTACTAGGGAGAAAACAACATTCATATGCTCAAGGGCATATGCTTTGTTTACATTACACACTTTGCTTAATGCAATTATCTGTTGTTCGCAACTTAATACTCATGGGGTGTTCGGATTGATATCCCCGGGAGTGGATTATTAGTCATAGATGCAGTTGGATGGCGGTCTATGTATTTTGTTGTAATGCCCAGAGTAAATCTCATAGTGATCTTCTTGACATATCACGTTTATCTTTATTCTATCAATTGCCCAACTGTAATTTGTTTACCCAGCATGTGTTATTTATCTTATGGAGAGACACCACTAGTGAACTATGGACCCCGGTCCTATTTCCATCATATTGCTATCACATGTTTACTTTATTCGCACTGTTTACTTTACTCGCATACTCTATTGTTTTCCACTCGATACGCTCATAACCTTTGTTTCAAGCAAACCGGTGAGATTGACAACCTCATCGCAAGTTGGGAACAAAGTACTTGGTTGTGTTGTGTGCAGGTTCCGCGTTGCAGCTAGCAAGCAAAGCTTGGACGAGGCACCATATATAAATTGTCCGAAGCTATCGCAGACTAGCAAGCATCACCTTCAGTCGTTTGTCTCTCCTCTCCAAGAACGATTAAACCTTGGTTTCATAACTGAAGGAAAACCAGCTGCTATACTCATCACACCTTCCTCTTGGGGTTCCCAATGGGCTGGTCATTCACCACGCACAAGGACCATCGATCTCCCACATCCACTAGGAGCATCAGTGCTCAATCTGGCAAACATTAACAGAGGAGCAAATCACTTAGCAGAAGGAGAAACCGCAGACTCCCTAACAAATAGGGAGAAGGTTCGACTACCAGTCGACGAGTGGAGAATAATCAAGACAGCCGTGGAGCACGGCACACCAATACCAACAAACTCTAGCAAAAATATGCTTTTGGGGTATCATTACGCCCTAAGACAGCAGGCGAAGCAATTAGCGAAGGAGAGGATTGAAATACAAAAAAGGAAGGACTCGGCCATTGCAGCAAGCGACGCTGCTCGCAGAGCACGTAGTGACACGTCGTACACAAACAGAAGGCATCATCGACATGGATCAAGATATGAAAACCTTGAGTACTCAGAAAGGCAAAGCATCTCCAAAAACCTCGACTCGCCTTTCCTATCGGTCGACGAGCAAGGAAACATTATACCAAAAACTCCTGAAGCAGCACTGGTGGCAGCTCAAGAATACTTACATACAACACGACCGAATCCAGGAGACCCGAGGGAACATATGCACCGCGCAGCACTAAATGGATTGAAGATGGTAGGCAACAAATTATCAGCAAAAGAGGAGGAGGCATATCGCAACAAAGGAACCCATAAACCAAGGTCACCGCGCCGTCACAATAGTCCTCGGCATAGGAGCGGCAGTCGACGATCCCGAACACCATCACCAGGGCGATACAACAGCCCAAAGTACAGAGGAACCCGAAGATCCAAGTCCCCAAATAGGGCGTATGATTATGAAGACGATGAAAAGGAGATGGGGGCATCATGCTTTACCCATAGGGTTTGCACCACGCCAGTACCCAAAGGTTTCAAATTACCTCATGATCAACAAAAATACGATGGATCCCAGGAGCCACAATCATGGCTCTCGGATTACCTACAAGCAGTAAAAATATTAGGAGGAACAAAGAAAATAGCTATGTAAAGTTTGCAATTACACCTCACCGGGGCGGCTAGGTCATGGTTGAGCAAGTTAGAAAAAGAAACAATTGGAAGCTGGGAAGAGCTCACAAAGCAATTCACGAGTAACTTCAAGTCAACATACAAATGACCAGCATCCATAGAGGAAGTCAAAGCCTACGTACAGCAACGCGGCGAGACACTGAGAGCATATATCCAAAGATGGAGCATCATCAAAATTTCAGCGGTGGAAGTATCAGACGAAAGGGCAATAGACGCATTCATAGTCGGGTTACGGCGAGGAGACCTAGTCAAAGAGATGGGCAGAATCAAGCCGAAAACAGTATCAGATCTAATGGATGTAGCAAACAGATTTGCAGACGGAGAAGATGCATGCAACAATAAATGCACACGATCACCAGAGGATGATAGAGGGAATAGATATGGAGGTCAAAGGAGAAGATCCCGCAATTGCAATAACTACGGCTCTCACAGCCAAGTAGCTACAGGGTACAAAGACAACAGCTACCAAGGGAACGACTGCAGGAGTTCGGGATATCGCAGCTATGGAAAAGAAGACTACAAAAAGTTTCAGACAAGAGAATCCAGAGAGTACAACCCATCACCAGAAGACATGTTAAACAGGCCATGTCATATACACTCCACTTTCGTTGATGGGAAAAGAGTATCTAGACACACAATGAAAGATTGCACAACGTTTTTGAAACTACAGGAAGCAGCGCTAAACAAGCAAGCCAAAGCAAAATGGCAGGGATACGAAGGAAACACAAGCAGTGCACCTGCAAACCAGCCAGGAAACAATGGAGTTCCTCAAAATCAAGACCTGCCAAATCAGGGACGCGATGACGATGGAGGATATGTTCCATCTAAGGGGCACATCACAACAATGATACAGCCTGTGACAAAGTCGATCAAAGAGGAAAAAAGCATAACTCGCCAAGTTAACCTGGCAGTAACTTTGCCTCTAGCAACAACGAAATATCTACACTGGTCGGAGCAACCCATAGAATTCAGCAAAGATGATCACCCAATAACAGTACCTCGGCCAGGAAATGCGCCCTTGGTACTCAAAGCTCAAATCGGGACCAATGATGTCGACAGAATATTCATGGATGCAGGAAGTGGGATAAATCTTATATACACAAAGATGTTATGAGCAATGCACGTTTCATTGGAGTTCCTGAAACCAACTGATTGCTCCTTTCACGGAATAGTCCTAGGGAGTGCTAACTATCCACTTGGTCGAATAGCACTCAACGTTTGCTTCGGAAATAGGCAAAACTATAGAAGAGAGAAACTAGACTTCGAAGTCATGGACTGGCCATCACAGTATCACGCGATCCTCGGGCGACCCACGTTTTCGCGCTTCATGGCAGTACCTCACTACACGTATCTGGTACTCAAAATGCCAGGACCCAAAGGAATCATCACAGTCAAAGGAAGCTTTGAACTCTCAGATCTATGCGACAAGGAGTTCCACAAGATGGCTCAAAACTTCGGCATGATGGCAAATTATGGAGAACCTAAGGACAAGACAAAAAGCTCGACTACGGCAGCCGTACAACAACTCGAAGAACACCCAGCAGAGCCGGAGGTGAAAAAACCGCGAGTACAGCCATCAGAACAAGACAAGTCTACGGGAAAAGAAGAGAAGACCGTGGCGGCATAGGCAACAAAATGAAAAACTAGAGTAGAAAAATAAGGCTGTATAAGCCACGAGTTATTCCAGGGCAATGCCCTCTAGATCCAGAACACAGGTCATTGGCCGGATCCCTTGGGTCACCCTATGTATCTTACATTACAAGCATAAGTAAAGACAAAGTTCCTCATATTCGAGTTTACATGTCTTACAAACTTTAAATGCGGCAAACGCAAAAACGCATAAAACGCCTTGAGTACCAAAATTTCCTTCTGGCAACAGCCTGGGAAAAACACTCTCGCGGTTTATAAAGTACATACATCAAAACTACGACGCAGGCGGATCTGAGTTATCCACGTTAAAAGGATTCAAGTAATGATACTCGCACGGAAAAACCTCGCGTCCTCCTGTAGTAACCTGGAGATGATCCTCTTCACTGGCTCTAGCATCGCATCCATGTGAAATCCAACCGTAGCTCGTCCTGGAGGCAAACCCTGCGACATGGCGTCATAATTAAGTCTTGGGTGCCACTTTCGCATCCATCCAAGAGCAAAGTTAGCACCAACAATCAAGTTAAGCTTTATAAGAAGATGAACCCGCTGGCTCGTCCGGAAAGTTTCGAGTAGTTGCCAAAAATCTCTCGGTGGAGGGTTACGAGGCAACATGATAGAGTACATGGTTGTTAGAGACATTCGACAACCATCGACGGCCTCTCCAATGTACTGCGCCCAGTCTTGAAGAATCACAATGGCATGACGGCGACGGGGATTCGACCATAAGCTCTCAGCCCCTTGTGCAGCTGTCTCAAGAGCCATGATCCGTTCAGTAACCCAACGTGACTCACCAACAAGATCAAGGCAAGAACCTGCGGCGCAATAAAGAGTTAGCAAGCAGCAAACCAAAGCAAGCTTAAAGAAGAAGGCTTCATGGCAGCTTACACAGCAACATTTCGCAAACAGATTCGACTATGCCAATAAGAAAGGAGTCACATTCTTCAAAATGTGTGATCTTGGCTACTAGACTTGACACTTTGTCTTCAAGATTGGATACTTGTTTCATCAGATCATGGGACTTACTGGCCTTGTCTAAAGCAATCTGCGCCTGGCACTTCATCAAGGATAGACGGCCCTCAAGGTCCGAAATTCTCAACAAATATTCCTCACATCGACAAAGAGGATGAGGAGGCGAAGAAAACCCGGAGGCGAACGTGTTAACGGGAGATGGAGCCCGGTCGCAACCCGACGACCCACCAGTAGGCACAAGCTGGAAGTCAAACAAAAAAGAAGAAGACACACATCTCAGAGACATCATTCAAGCCAAGCATTTCATAAAAGAAAGATATGTACAGCGAGCACAAAGCCCTTTGACTAGTTCTCGGGCAAAGTATAATTACAAGTTCATAACAAAAGAAACCAAGATTACAAGGAAGGACTAAGTCTACGCCACCTCAGCATCATGCTCCATGGCAGAGGTAGGCGTGGCAGAGGTAGCAGCAGCTCCAGGAGGAGGCATTAGCGCACTGGAAGAAGGATTCGATGAAGCAGGAGTACAGCTCGAAGAAGCCGCTGAAGGAGAGATAATTGACACGATGCCGGGCACGTACTTCTTGGTCCTCTCAAAGAAAACTCGCAACTCTGATAGAGGCCAGCCATGGGCAGAGCTCACTTTCTCCCAGTTAACTTCTTCACCATGCGCGTAAGCAAGAGCAATGGCGCCTTCTGCACCCCGCTTCACGGAGCGACCTTTCATCAGAAGAATAGGATCTACAGGGGTGTCGAAGGCCTTGGCAAGCTTTTTTAAATCAGCATCTGCCATGTCCGCTTTCTGTTTGGGCCATAACCCAACGATAATCCGCGTGAGCGCGCGGCTAGCCAACTCGAAGATACCCTAGATGGAAATCCAGTTCGCCTCCAGCAAGCTAACAGTGGCCATAAGAAAATCATCGTCTGGCTGCAAAGAAGCCGGAGAAATCCTAGTATGTTCTATACAAACAAGGAAGCAAAGACAGGCACACATCAGTAAAGAATGAGAATGGGCAATGCAAATGAAGACAGGGAGAAAGCATGGTGTTTACCTCTAGCAAGAGCCGACATTTTGTTCAGGCGTTCAGCCATGGCTTGGTCTTGCTGGATCTGCTCTTTGTTCAAATTAGTAAGGGACTTCTCCAATTTCTTCATCCTAGCCAGTGCTAATTTAGAGGACTTCTCAGCACTGGCCTTGGCAGCAGTGGCAGCATCAAAAGCTTTTCTCGAAGCTGCAAGCTTAGCTTCCAAGGACACAATGCGGGCATTAGCCGTCGCCAGGGCATCTGCAGTTGGAAAAAATGGAAAAGTAAGCATGATAAAGAAGCAAAGAAAGGCACTCGAGACAAGCAGAGTATAGAAAAGAAGATCACCCTCGGAAGCCCTAGCAGCTTTCAGATACTCGGCACACTCAGTGCCCAAAATGATAAATTTCTTCATCAAAAACTTCCAGGAAAAAGCACGTGAGTATAACGATCACGCAAGGAACAAAAGGCAAAAAAGAGAAGGATCACCATGCACATCGTCAGAAGAGCTCATGGATCCATGGGCCTCAAGGGAAACATCAGTTTCTTTTGATTTCTTCAAACGCTTGGAGCTCCAAGCCATAGGAACCTTCTTGACAGGAGCTCTGGGAGCCTTGGGAGACTTCACGACCGGTTCAACCTCTTGCACAGAAGGTTCATCAGCAGCTATATTTTCAGTAGAAGGAGCAGTGGCAGCATCCCTCTTCGGGTCCTCGTCATTGTCACTTCAAAGAAAGCAAAAGGCGAAAGATTTCACGAAACCCGAAAGGAAGAAAGCAAATACAAAAATAAACTTAGAGATTGGCAAAACACTTACGAGTCCAAGGCATCGAAAAGTTCTTGTTCCTCATCTGGAACAAGAGTTTCCCCACCGACAGTTTTTTGAGTAGAGGTATGCTACTCCAAGTTGATGTGGGAGCAAACTGTCCTTGTGCGTGGTGATGACCAGCCCGTTGGGAACCCCAAGAGGAAGGTATGATGAGTGTAGCGGCTAGTTTTCCCTCAGTTAAGAAACCAAGGTTTATCGATCAGGAGAGGAGAGACAATGACGACTGAAGGTGTTTGTGGAACCTGCACACACATAAACAAATACTTTGTTCCCAACTTGCGATGAGGTTGTCAATCTCACCGGTTTGCTTGAAACAAAGGTTATGAGTGTATCGAGTGGAAAACAGTAGTAAAATGCTAGTAAAGTAAACAGTGCGGGAATAGTAAACAGGTGATTGCAATATGATTAAAATAGGGCCGGGGTCCACAGTTCACTAGTGGTGTCTCTCCATAGATAAATAACATGCTGGGTAAACGAATTACAGTTGGGCAATTGATAGAATAAAGATAACGTGATATGTCAAGAAGATCACTATGAGATTCACTCTGGGCATTACAACAAAATACATAGACCGCCATCCAACTGCATCTATGACTAATAATCCACCCCCGGGGATATCATCCAAACACCCTAGAAGTATTAAGTTGCGAACAACAGATAATTGCATTAAGCAAAGTGTGTAATGTAAACAAAGCATATGCCCTCGAGCATATGAATGTTGTTTTCTCCCTAGTAGCAACAGCACATCTACCACCTTAGAGGTTTCTGTCACTCCCCCAGGTGAAATAGAGGCATGAACCCACTATCGAGCATAAATACCCCCTCTTGGAGTCACTAGCAACTACTCGGCCAAGATAGCTACTAACAACGGAGAGCATGCAAGATCATAAACATCATAGAGATAACATAAGATAAAATTCAGTACAGCAACTTAATCATAAACACCAATATTCATCGGATCCCAACAAACCAACATCATAGAATTACATAACGGTGATCTCAATCATGTAGGGCAGCTCATGAGATCTAAACATGAAGCACATAGTGGAGGAGACAACCATCTAGCTACTGCTATGGACCCATAGTCCAAGGTAGACTACTCACTCATCGCTCCGGAGGCAATCATGGCGATGAAGGAGACCTCCGGTGGCGATTCCCCTCTCCGGCAGGGTGCCGGGAAGAGCTTCTGGACCCTCCCGATCTTCGGGTCGACGGCGGCGGCGGATCGCGATGTATTCTGGAAAACTGATCGGGCCCTTAGGTTTTTTCTCGTCAGGGGGTATATGTAGGCGAAGGGGCGATGTCAGAGGAGGTCCCAGGTGGCCTCACACATAGGTGGCGCGGGCCAGGGGTAGGCCGCGCCACCCCTGTGTGTGGGCCCTGGTCCTCCGTCTCCTACTCTCCTTCGGGTCTCTGGAAGCTTCCCCGTGAAATATGACTTCTGGAACTTGTTTCGTCCAATTCCGAGAATATTTCCTGTGTATCACTTCTGAAACACAAAAACAGCAGAAAACAGGGAACTGGCACTGTGGCACTTCGTTAATAGGTTAGTTCCGGAAAGCGTATAAAAATGCCACTAAGTGTAACGAAACAATAGGCAAATGGTGTAAAACAAAGCATGGAGCATCAAAAATTATAGATACGTTTGAGACGTATCAAGCATCCCCAAGCTTAACTCCTGCTCGTCCTCGAGTAGGTAAGTGATAACAAAAGAATAATTTTTGAGGTGACATGCACCTACACAATCTTGATCATATATGTAAGCATTGGTGAGCTGGGATCAATAGAACTTAAAACATGGGCATGAAGATATAATCATGACAATAAGAACTTAGCAACCATGTTGTAAACATGCAAATGAACACAAACAAAAGATCATGATAATGAAACAATGAAAGTCAAACGTGTGTTCAAATCATAAGGAAAAACATACAAGTGGTTTTCAGCTTGTCCTTCAAAGAGAGCAAAACATAAATGCATAGGACACCTCAAAGTTTAAGAGGGCGACTAGATACAAATAATTTAAGAACAAGTGAAACCAACAATATGAGTCAATCAATGAACCTTGGGACAATGCATATCACACTAAGAATGACAACTATGCTCTCTTAATGGTGCATAAAGAAAGAAGGTGGTGACTCAACATAAAAGTAGAAGAAAGGCCCTTCGCAGAGGGAAGCAGTGATTTAGCATGTGCTAGAGCTTTTCATTTTATAAAACAGAGATAAAACTTGATTTTGAGAGGTGGTTGTCTTTGTAAACGACTGGCAATGGGGTTCTTACTATCTTCCATACAAAAATAAAGCAAGTTTTGAGAGAGAGAGATTGGCACTTTGGTGCTCTTTTTATAAAACTTGGCACTCCTCCCCACCTTTTCCTTTCACATACCATGGCTAACCGATTCCATCGGGTGCCCACCAACATTCACATTCTTGGAGGAGTGCCTTTTTTTCTATTTTTCACTTTTTTTTTCTTTTTGGAATAAACAATATGGAAGATAGCAAATCCGACCACTACGTCCCCATGAGCTGAAAACAGTGTCACAAAACGAGAAGTATTTTGAAGGTTTTTGAAAGGTAGCACACGAAAATTTTACTTTGGAATGGCTTACAAATACCATGCATAGGAATTTATGGTGGACACTTTGGAAAACTTTGGCTTTTAGGAGTTGGATGCACGAGTAGAGCTCATACTCAGTACAAGGTGAGGGCTAGCAAAAGACTGGGAGCGACCAACTAAGAGAGCAATAATGGCCATAATCATGCAAAGCGACAAAGCGACATTAAAAGAAGCATACGATGGCATCAAAAGTCAAAAACTAAATGATCATGAAGGCTAATGGCGACTTTGGAAGAGTCTAACATGTGTGAGCATGCGCCAAGTCAACCCAAATAAAGCATCAAGGAGAAAACCAAAATAATGCTTCCATACAATAAAAACAACGCATGATTTTTTCAAAGGCTCATTAAGCAATCTCAGTTATTTGAGACAAGTCATGCTACAGCAAAACCACTAAGCATACTATCAAAAAGACATCTAGCATGACATGAAAAAGCCTAAGCCGCAGTCTACACAAGCTCCTTCTTGTACCACTATTTTGCACAAAGCTTTTTCTCTTTTCCAACACCATTTGAAATTTTTAAAACAACCTCTTTTGATGAAAACCAATAAAGACCAGAGGCAAAAATACACCTTGATGAAAAGATATGACAAGATCTGAACGCATATCAAGGCGAAAACGAAAACCAAAAGCAGTAGCAGAAAAACTAGAATGCTCGATTAATAAGAGTGAAAACTAGAGCATTCTTTGCAAATGAAAACGAGTACATCTCCTCCAAAGGAAATTTGTTGGGGTCCAACCATTTATTGCAGCAAACAAACAAACTAAACAAACCAACTAAGAAAACTAAAACAACTGACGCTCCAAGAAAAACACATAGTGCATGAAGCAATAAAAATATAGTGTTTTGAAAGGTGACCTGATTTTTGCCGATGAAGAAGGGGTGCCTCAGGGGCATCCCCAAGCTTTGACGCTTGTACTTCTTGGATATTTCTTGGGGTGCTGGGCATCCCCAAGCTTGAGCTTTTGTCCATTCTTCAACTCATCTCATCATTCTCCAATCCCTACACTTGAAAACTTCCTTCATACAAAACTAAACACAATTCTATTAGCAACATTAGTGCAAGCATAAAATATATTCAACCTCTTTTAGCTTCAGGTTTCAACCCAAAACCACCACATATAAAGTATATACTACTGTAGCAACTTCCACAAGAGTTCCATGATCAAAAAGAACTCAAAAGAAAGCGATAAAGTGGCAAAAACAAATATTGGCAGAAATCTGTCAAAACTGGACAGCTGATAATGGACGAATTTTTGAGGGATTTTCTGTTGCTCAAATCAAAAATTGTTCAACTAATGAAAGTTTGGATAAAACCTGGGGCATATGCACAAGAAATCGCAGGTCCAAAAGATATACAGAGAATTTTCACGAATTTTTACGGTGCAGCACCGAAAACTATTTCAGGACAGCAACATCCCCAAATCTTACCTCACTCAAATTAGAGGTTCCTCTTGGCACAAAAACGAAATAAAAAGGATAAGGAGCGGTTATTACAGTAGTAATAACTTCCAAGACTCAAATAAAAGGAAAAGTACTGAAAATAAACAATGGGTTATCTCCCAAGAGTGCTTTTCTTTAACGCCTTTGAGCTAGGCGCAGAAAAGTGCGAATCAAGTAATATCAAGTGATGAAGCATCAAGCTCATAATTTGCTCTAAGAATAGAGTCAAAAAGTAATTTCTTTCTTTTCCTAGGGAAGTGTTCCATACCTTTCTTTAGTGGGAATTGATACTTGATAGTGCCTTCCCTCATATCAATGATAGCACCTACAGTTTGAAGAAAAGGTCTTCCCAAAATAATAGGACATGAAGCATGGCATTCAACGTCCATAACAAGAAAATCAACGGGAACAAGGTTATTGTTAACCATAATAAGAACATCATTAATCCTTCCCAAAGGTTTCTTCTTAGCAACATCAGCAATAGGAACATCAAAATAACACTTTTCAAGCGGTGGTAAATCAAGCATGTCATAAATCTTTCTAGGCATGATAGAAATACTAGCACCTAGATCACATAAAGCATGGCAATCATAACCATTAACATGCATATCAATGATGGGTTCCCAACCATCTTCTAACTTCTTGGGAACAGAAGCTTTTTGCTCCAACTTTTCATCCCTAATCTTTATAAGAGCACTGGTAATATGCTTAGTAAAAGCTATATTTAAAGAACTAGCATTGGGAGTCAAAGCATGCTTTTGCAAGAACAAAATAACTTCAGATATATTGCAGCCATCAACATCAAAATCATTAAAGGAAATAGAGCTATCATCTCCCACACTCCGAAAAATTTCAGCACTCTTTTGAGAAAAAGTTTTGGCAGTTTTAGGCTTTTTAACACAAGGAGTGGGAGTTTTCTCTATACCAATCAAAGTAAGAGGATTGCTATCAGTAGGAGCAACATCATTAGAGGTAGTAATAGTACATACCTTCATCTCTCTAGCCATCTCATCTTCTCTTTCCCACCTGGCATGCAATTCCGCTAACAATCTAATATTTTCATCAATTCTAACTTGGTTAGCATTAGCGGCAGCAACAATATTGCTCACATTCACATCATTAGGAAACACTTTTAATTTCAGAAGTTCAACATCATGAGCAAGGCTATCAACTTTAGAAGCAAGAGCATCAATTTTGCCTAACTTTTCCTCAACAGACTTATTAAAAGTAGTTTGCTTACCGATGAAGTCCTTGAGCATTACCTCAAGCTCGGAGGGCGCGGCCCTAGTGTTGTTGTAGGAATTACCATAAGAGTTACCATAACCATTACCATAGGTAGAAGGATACGGCCTATAATTGTTACTAGCAAAATTGTTCCTATAAGCATTGTTATTAAAATTGTTGTTTCTAATGAAATTCACATCAACTTGCTCTTCTTGAGCAACCAAAGAGGCCAAAGGAACATTATTAGGATCAACATGAGTCCTATCATTAGCAAGCATAGCCATAATGGTATCAATCTTATCACTCAAGGAAGAGGTTTCCTCAACAGAATTTACCTTCTTACCTTGTGGAGCTCTCTCGGTGTGCCATTCAGAATAATTTACCATCATGTTGTCTAGTAGCTTTGAGGCGGCGCCCAATGTGAGGGACATAAAAGTGCCTCCAGCAGCTGAATCAAGTAGGTTCCTTGAAGAAAAATTCAGTCCTGCATAAAAAGTTTGGATAATCATCTAAGTAGTCAGTCCATGAGTAGGGCAATTCTTTATCATAGATTTCATTCTTTCCCAAGCTTGAGCAACATGTTCATTATCAAACTGAGTAAACTTCATAATATTGCTGCGCAACGATATAATCTTAGCAGGAGGATAATATCTACCAATAAAAGCATCCTTACACTTAGCCCATGAATCAATACTATTCTTAGTCAAAGACAGCAACCAATCTTTAGCCTTTCCTCTCAAAGAAAAAGGAAACAACTTGAGCTTAATAATATCACTATCAACATCCTTATATTTCTGCATCTCACATAGCTCAACAAAATTGTTGAGATGAGCTGCAGCATCTTCAGTACTAGCACCAGAAAATTGCTCTTTCATAACAAGGTTCAATAAAGCAGGCTTGATCTCATAAAAAGTAGTAGCAGGAACAGGTGGTGCAATAGGAGTGCAGATAAAATCACTATTGTTCGTGCTAGCAAAGTCACACAACTTGGTGTTTTCAAGATTGGCCATTTCAGCAAAACGAAAGTAAACAAGTAAAAACAACTACCAAGGATTCTAATTTTTTTGGGTTTTTGATATAAAGCAATGCAGGTAAAATAAAATAAAGTAAAGCAAAACAAATAACAAAGTAAAGAATGTGTGTGCAAAGAACTCCCCTCGCAGAAGTCTTCTCTTCCTCCCCGGCAACGGCGCCAGAAAATAAGCTGCTACTCCAAGTTGATGTGGGAGCAAACTGTCCTTGTGCGTGGTGATGACCAGCCCGTTGGGAACCCCAAGAGGAAGGTATGATGAGTGTAGCGGCTAGTTTTCCCTCAGTTAAGAAACCAAGGTTTATCGATCAGGAGAGGAGAGACAATGACGACTGAAGGTGTTTGTGGAACCTGCACACACACAAACAAATACTTTGTTCCCAACTTGCGATGAGGTTGTCAATCTCACCGGTTTGCTTGAAACAAAGGTTATGAGTGTATCGAGTGGAAAACAGTAGTAAAATGCTAGTAAAGTAAACAGTGCGGGAATAGTAAACAGGTGATTGCAATATGATTAAAATAGGACCGGGGTCCACAGTTCACTAGTGGTGTCTCTCCATAGATAAATAACATGCTGGGTAAACGAATTACAATTGAGCAATTGATAGAATAAAGATAACGTGATATGTCAAGAAGATCACTATGAGATTCACTCTGGGCATTACAACAAAATACATAGACCGCCATCCAACTGCATCTATGACTAATAATCCACCCCCGGGGATATCATCCAAACACCCTAGAAGTATTAAGTTGCGAACAACAGATAATTGCATTAAGCAAAGTGTGTAATGTAAACAAAGCATATGCCCTCGAGCATATGAATGTTGTTTTCTCCCTAGTAGCAATAGCACATCTACCACCTTAGAGGTTTCTGTCACTCCCCCAGGTGAAATAGAGGCATGAACCCACTATCGAGCATAAATACCCCCTCTTGGAGTCACTAGCAACTACTCGGCCAAGATAGCTACTAACAACGGAGAGCATGCAAGATCATAAACATCATAGAGATAACATAAGATAAAATTCAGTACAGCAACTTAATCATAAACACCAATATTCATCGGATCCCAACAAACCAACATCATAGAATTACATAACGGTGATCTCAATCATGTAGGGCAGCTCATGAGATCTAAACATGAAGCACATAGTGGAGGAGACAACCATCTAGCTACTGCTATGGACCCATAGTCCAAGGTAGACTACTCACTCATCGCTCTGGAGGCAATCATGGCGATGAAGGAGACCTCCGGTGGCGATTCCCCTCTCCGGCAGGGTGCCGGGAAGAGCTTCTGGACCCTCCCGATCTTCGGGTCGACGGCGGCGGCGGATCGCGATGTATTCTGGAAAACTGATCGGGCCCTTAGGTTTTTTCTCGTCAGGGGGTATATGTAGGCGAAGGGGCGATGTCAGAGGAGGTCCCAGGTGGCCTCACACATAGGTGGCGCGGGCCAGGGGTAGGCCGCGCCACCCCTGTGTGTGGGCCCCTGGTCCTCCGTCTCCTACTCTCCTTCGGGTCTCTGGAAGCTTCCCCGTGAAATATGACTTCTGGAACTTGTTTCGTCCAATTCCGAGAATATTTCCTGTGTATCACTTCTGAAACACAAAAATAGCAGAAAACAGGGAACTGGCACTGTGGCACTTCGTTAATAGGTTAGTTCCGGAAAGCGTATAAAAATGCCACTAAGTGTAACGAAACAATAGGCAAATGGTGTAAAACAAAGCATGGAGCATCAAAAATTATAGATACGTTTGAGACGTATCAAGGTACTCGAAGAAGCAAGCTCCTCGACACGCTTCCTCTTCTTATCAACGCCAACATCTTCAGAAAGTGCAGGAGGAGGCGACGTCGTCGAGCTAGTCTCTTCTTGTGATTCTTTGGCATCATCGCCGTCCTGATTCTCCTTAGCCTCGGGGGCTTCGGATGTAGCAGAAACCAGATTCGCCAGAATAGGTCCCTCCTCTGGAAGAGGAGGACGCGAAACAAGGAATTGATGGGTCTGCAAGTAAATAAGTCAACAAGATCATCAAAACAAGCAGAAAGACAGTAGTAAGATGATGAAAAGGCAAAGGTTGATATACAAAGAGAACATACCACGGGAAAGGGATGCTCGGAGTCGAAATAATTAGCGACCAATTCCGCAATCTCATGATCCTTAGTAAGAGTAGTAAGAGCTCTGACCCGTCTGTCGAGATCTTTCTTCTCCATAAGATCTTCAGATACTCGAGAAGAATCTCCCAAGCCAGAAAAAGTCCAAAGTTTGGAAAGACGATGCTGCAGGGGTTGAACTCGACGTTGCAAGAAAAACGCCATGAGTTGGGTACCCGAAAGCGCACCTCCTCTGCCACCTTTCAGAGCTTGGATGCGGGTCAGAAGCGGTTTGATCTCCTCCATCTCAGCATCTGTGGGAGGCGAATCCCACGAAGTCAATTTCTTCAATTCTTGGGAGGCATCAGAGGGGGCAATGCCGTACTCGTCAGAGGAAGAGACCTTCCGGTCTTTGATATAAAACCATTTGGTCCTCCAACCTTGTACTGAGGCAGCCATGGAAAACTCCAGGTACTGAGATTTAGCACGGATAGAAATAACAGCTCTGCCCAGTTCAGGTTTCTTCGATAATGAGACACTGGGGCGGAGCCGAAATAGGGATCTCTAGAGAAGAAAATGGGGTTTGATCCCCAGAAATGACTCGCAAAGTGTTATGAATCAAGCAATATGCAGAATGGAATTTGGTGTCAGCTGATGAAGCTGCACACCGTACACGAAAAGAAGCCCACGAAGGAACTCATGGGCAAGAAGAGAAAGACCGCGCAAAAGAAAGGCAAGAAACATCACCCGAAAGCCGCTTTTGGGCTTGGGGATCCGCTCGGTGCTCAGGAAGATGACTTGATCGTCATCAGAGATGAGGCCATCAGCTTGAGCCTTGTCCAGATCCTTCTGCGTAGAAACAGAAGGCACCCAGCTGGTCGCAGCGTTCGCAGTTTTTCCCTTGCCCATCTTGTTCTTCTGCGCTAGATGCTTCAAGCGCATCTATGATTTGCGCACGGGGGCTATGCAGGGGATCAGAGGTGTGTAAGGATTACAACAATGGTGACAGCGGCGGAAGTAATGAACTGGTAAACAATAAAATTCCCCACTCTCCCCCTTATATACCTTCTTGGTGAAGGAACATGGGCTGAGACGTGGCGTAAGGAGTGGAAATAGTAGCCCACTAACGGGCAGGGAAATTACAAAATTACCACGCTACCCATGCAACGGTCAGTGCTTAGTCAAAGTGACGTATAGAGAGATTCTGCTACTGACGTCATGAGCAGTTATAAGATTAAAGATAACACGACAGATGTGTATCCTCGAAAAATATTGGATATGATGGTCTACGAGTAAAGGATGAAAGGGAATTCAACAAAAGTCAGACGCCAATAATAAAGGAATCAGTTTTGGAGTCTATACCCGAAAATATTCGACTATAGCCTCGGGGGCTACTATCGTCGGGAGCGTTTACTGCGCACCCGACGATATTAGCATAAAATGTTTCGGAAGGGAGGTTACAGTTAGGCATAGTATATTTGAGCCTATACTCGAAAAAGAATTCTTCGACCATAGCCTTGGGGGCTACTCCCATCGGGAGCGCTGAGCGCGCACCCGGCGATGTTTATGAATATTGGAGCAAAGAAGGCGAAAGAAGATTCAGAAAGCGTGATTACTCCCATCGGGAGCGAGTTTTCATTAATCAAGGTTAAATAACCCAAATATTTTGAACAGTCAAACAAGGTTGCGACATACGATTCTCGAGTTGCGTCATCGTGACAAAACTCGAATGTCATGGTTGAAATATGTCACGAAGGTAAGACCCCAAGATCCGTCCTGTGTGGCCCGGTATACATATATGGATGCGCTCTGCTGGTATGTATCCATGTCTACGACACGAAGAAAATCCTGGTGGATGCACTGGGTACCTTGAGAATTACTGGGATTCATTCTTTGTAAGTCCTAAATGCGGCAAAAGAATGGGTTTGACCGGTTTCCCGAATTCAAGTCCAAGGAGATTGAATTTGAAGTAGGTGGCAAGTATCTGTTCTGGCAGTTAACTGGCCTCTTGATCCGTCAGAGTTGTCAGGCTTGTTCATCAAAACCCCTTGCGAGATATTATAATAAAAAATAAGTCAAAAGACCAAGTCGAAGATTTGAAGATCTAAAGAAGTCAAATATTGATTAAGTAAGATCTGAGATTCAACCCGAATCTACAATTCTGGTAGAATCTTGGGGGCTACTGACAAGGGTATAGATAATAGAGCCCGTTAGTTGAGTACCCATGAGGCCTGTTAGACTAAGCCCAATTGTAATAATAGTCGAAATATGAGTTCATGTCGTATGTCGATATTGTAATCTGTATCGGATCCCACCCGATCCTTGAGACCTGGCCACCTATATATAGGGGCCAGGAGGGGACGGTGTGGGACAAATTGAAAGCAAGCCAGGTTCTACACCCACGTTTACTTTCGATACACACCTTGTTTGACTGACTTTACCTTCGAGTTCATCCGACGCCCTATTTCCCCGATCCTAAGTCCTTCATCTAGGACATTTGTCGAGTTAACCCTCGTCACCTGCCCGGTTCAGGATTTTTTGCTAAAGAAACACTGGGGCGGAGCCAAAAAAGATACTTCAAGAGGAGAAAATGGGGTTCGATCCCCAGAAAGGACTCGCAAAGAGTTATAAAGCAGGCAATGTGGAGAATTGAGTTTGGTGTGAGCTGGTAAAGCTGCACACCGTAGACGAAAAGAAGCCCATGAAGGAACTCGTGGGCAGGAAGAGAAAGTCCGCGCAGGAGAAAATCAAAGAACATCACCTGAAAGCCGCTCGGGGGCTTGGGGATGCGATCAGTGCTCGGGAAAGTGACCTGATCATCGGCGGAGATGAGGCCATTGGCTTGGGCTTTCTCCAGATCCTTCTGCTTGAACTCCAATGGCACCCAGCTGGTCGCAGAGTTCGTAGTGACGTTCTTGCCCATCTTGTTCTTTTGCGCGCAAGTCTTGACGCGCATCTAGGGGTTGCACATGGGGGCTATGCAGAAGCTCAGAAGGGCGCAAGATCAGCAACAATGGTGGCGGCGGCGGAAGCAAGGAAGCTGGTAAACAGTAATTTCCCCACTCTCCCCCTTATATAGCTTCCTGAGGAAGGAACGTGGGCTGAGACGTGGCGCAAGAAGCGGAAACAGCAGCCCACTAACGGGCAGAGAAATTGTGAAATTACTGCGCTACCCATAAGTAACGGTCAGCGCCAAAATCAAAATTACACACAGTGTAATTATATTAATGATGTCACGAGAGTTCGAGTTAAGGGAGATAAGATTATGGCAATGAAAAATACAAACTGACATATCGCATATTGGTGATAATCAAGAAAGTCGACAAGGAACTGATATGAAAACCACAGAGGAGTGAAGGAAGAATATGTCACTCTTTAAGTCTATATTCGAAATTATTCGACTATAGCCTCGGGGGCTATTACCATCGGGAGCGCTGAGCGTGCACCCGATGATATTATCATATAAAGCTTAGATGTAATGAATAAAAGTAGGCACAATATATTTGAGCCTATACTCAAAAAATTTCGACTATAGCCTCGGGGGCTACTCCCATCGGGAGCGCTGGGCGCGCACCCGATGATATTTATTCATGAATACTGGAGCAAGGAAGGTGAAAGAAGATTCGGGAAGCATCATTACTCCCATCGGGAGGGAGTTTTTTATCGATCAAGGTTGAATAACCCGAATATTTTGTACACTGGAACAGTCAAACAAGGCTACGATACATGATTCTCGAGTTGCGTCATCGCGACAAAACTCGAATGTCGTGATTGAAATATATCATGAAGGTAAGACCCCAGGATCCGTCCTGTGTGGCCCGGTATACGCACATGGATGCACTCTGCTGGTATGTATCCGTGTCTATGACTTGAAGAAAAATCCTGGTGGACGCACTGGGTACCCTGAGAACCACTGGGACTCATTCTTTGTAAGTCCTGAATGCGGCAAAAGAATGGGTTTGACCGGTTTCCCGAATTTAAGTCCAAGGGGATTGCATTTGAAGTAGGTGGCAAGTATCTGTTCCGGCAGTTAACTAGCCTCTTGATCCATCAGAGTTGTCAGGCTTGTTCATCAAAACCCCTTGCGAGATATTATAACAAAAGATAAGTCGAAAGACCAAGTCAAAGATTTGAAGATCTGAAAAAGTCAAGTATTGATCAAGTCAAAGAATTGAAGATATGAGATTCAACCCGAATCTGCAATTCTGGTAGAATCTCGGGGGCTACTGACAAGGGTATAGATAATAGAGCCCGTCAGTTGAGTACCCCTGATGCCCGTTAGACTAGGCCCAATTGTAATACTAGTCGAAATACGAGTTCATGTCGTATGTCGATATTGATCTGTATTGGATCCCTCCCGATCCTCGAGACCTGGTGATACGTCTCCAACGTATCTATAATTTTTGATGCTCCTTGCTTGTTTTTACACCATTTGCCTATTGTTTCGTTACACTTCGTGGCACTTTTATGCATTTTCCGGAACTAACCTATTAACAAGTTGCCATAGTGCCAGTTTCCTGTTTTTTGCTGTTTTTGTGTTTCAGAAGTGATACACAGGAAATATTCACGAAATTGGACGAAACAAGTTCCTGAAGTCTTATTTTACCCGGAAGCTCCCAGAGATCCGAAGGAGAGAAGGAGAGGGGCCACCAGGGCCCCACACGCAGGGGTGGCGTGGCCAGGCCCCTGGCCGTGCGGGCCCCGTGTGAGGGCACCTGGCTCCCCCTCTGACATCGCCCCTTCGCCTATAAAGACCCCCCGATGGAAAAAACCTAAGAACCCGATCACTTTTCCAGAACACATCGCGATCCACCGCCGCCGTCGACCCAAAGATCGGGAGGGTCCAGAAGCTCTTCCCGGCACCCTGCCAGAGAGGGGAATCGCCACCGGAGGTCTTCTTCATCGCCATGCTTGCCTCCGGAGCGATGAGTGAGTAGTCTACCTTGGACTATGGGTCCATAGCAGTAGCTAGATGGTTGTCTTCTCCACCATGTGCTTCATGTTTAGATCTCATGAGCTGCCCTACATGATTGAGATCACCGTTATGTAATTCTACATGTTTGGTTTGTTGGGATCCAATGAATATTGGTGTTTATGATTGAGTTGCTGTACTGAATATTATCTTATGTTATCTCTATGTTGTTTATGATTTTGCATGCTCTCCGTTGTTAGTAGCTATCTTGGCCGAGTAGTTGCTAGTGACTCCAAGAGGGGGTATTTATGCTCGATAGTGGGTTCATGTCTCTGCTTAACCTGGGGGAGTGACAGAAACCTCTAAGGTTGTAGATGTGCTGTTGCTACTAGGGAGAAAACAACATTCATATGCTCAAGGGCATATGCTTTGTTTACATTACACACTTTGCTTAATGCAATTATCTGTTGTTCGCAACTTAATACTCATGGGGTGTTCGGATTGATATCCCCGGGAGTGGATTATTAGTCATAGATGCAGTTGGATGGCGGTCTATGTATTTTGTTGTAATGCCCAGAGTAAATCTCATAGTGATCTTCTTGACATATCACGTTTATCTTTATTCTATCAATTGCCCAACTGTAATTTGTTTACCCAGCATGTGTTATTTATCTATGGAGAGACACCACTAGTGAACTGTGGACCCCGGTCCTATTTCCATCATATTGCTATCACCTGTTTACTTTCTCGCATTGTTTACTTTATTCGCATACTCTACTGTTTTCCACTCGATACGCTCATAACCTTTGTTTCAAGCAAACCGATGAGATTGACAACCTCATCGTAAGTTGGGAGCAAAGTATTTGTTTGTGTGTGTGCAGGTTCCACGTTGTAGCTAGCAAGCAAAGCTTGGACGAGGCGCCATATATAAATTGTCCGCAGCTGTCGCAAACTAGCAAGCATCACCTTCAGTCGTTTGTCTCGCCTCTCCAAGAACGATAAACCTTGGTTTCTAAACTAATGGAAAACTAGCTGCTATACTCATCACACCTTCCTCTTGGGGTTCCCAACGGGCTGGTTATTCACCACGCATCAAGCTAATTTTCTGGCGCCGTTGCCGGGGAGGAAGTAGAAGACTTCTGCGAGGGGAGTTTTCGCACGCACATCCTTTACTTTGTTTTATTGTTTTGCTTTACTTTATTTATTTTACCTGCATCGTTTTATATCAAAAACCCAAAAAAATTAGAATCCTTGGTAGTTGTTTTTACTTGTTTACTTTTGTTTTGCTGAAATGGCCAATCCGGAAAACACCAAGTTGTGTGACTTTACTAGCACGAACAATAGTGATTTTATCTGCACTCATATTGCACCACCTATTCCTGCTGCGAACTTTTATGAGATTAAGCCTGCTTTGTTGAACCTTGTTATGAAAGAGCAATTTTCTGGTGCTAGTACTGAAGATGTTGCAGCTCATCTCAACAATTTTGTTGAGCTATGTGAGATGCAGAAATATAAGGATGTTGATAGTGATATTATTAAGCTCAAGTTGTTTCCTTTTTCTTTGAGAGGAAAAGCTAAAGATTGGTTGCTGTCTTTGACTAAGAATAGTATTGATTCATGGGCTAAGTGTAAGGATGCTTTTATTGGTAGATACTATCCTCCAGCTAAGATTATATCTCTGCGTAGCAATATTATGAAGTTTACTCAGTTTGATAATGAACATGTTGCTCAGGCTTGGGAAAGAATGAAATCTATGATAAAGAATTGCCCCACTCATGGACTGACTACTTGGATGATTATCCAAACTTTTTATGCAGGACTGAATTTTTCTTCGAGGAACCTACTTGATTCAGCTGCTGGAGGCACTTTTATGTCCCTTACCTTGGGCGCCGCAACAAAGCTACTCGACAACATGATGGTAAATTATTCCGAATGGCACACCGAGAGAGCTCCACAAGGTAAGAAGGTAAATTCTGTTGAGGAAACCTCTTCCTTGAATGATAAGATTGATACAATTATGGCTATGCTTGCTAATGATAGGACTCATGTTGATCCTAATAATGTTCCTTTGGCCTCTTTGGTTGCTCAAGAAGAGCATGTTGATGTGAATTTCATTAGAAACAATTTTGCCGGTAACAATTATAGGCCGTTTCCTTCTAATGGTGATAATAGCTATCTTGGTAGACCTAAAATGCCTAGTGAAGAAAGAATTTTTGAACTTGAAAAGGCTACTAAGAATTTTATGCAGGTGCAATATGAGCAGAACAGGGCTTTCACCAAGACTATGGAGGAGCAATCAGCTCTGTTGAGGACTATTAGTCATCAACTTGAAAATTTAAACAAAGCTATTCCTGAATTGCAAGCTAAGGTTTCCAAAGCTGAAACCGATATTTCATTATTGTCTAATGTGCAATCTTATTTGGTTAATAGAATGTCCGCTAAGCCTGATCCTTTTGCTACCGCTAATGCTATTCAAGTTGGAATTGATGAAAATATTAGATTGTTAGCGGAATTGCATGCCAGGTGGGAAAGAGAAGATGAGATGGCTAGAGAGATGAAGGTATGTACCATTACTACCTCAAATGATGTTGCTCCTACTGGTAGCAATCCTCTTACTTTGATTGGTGTAAAGAAAACTCCCACTCCTTGTGTTAAAAAGCCTAAAACTGCCAAAACTTTTTCTCAGAAGAGTGCTAAAATTTTTCGGAGTGTGGGAGATGATAGCTCTATTTCTTTTAATGATTTTGATGTTGATGGCTGCAATATATCTGAAGTAATTTTGTTCTTGCAAAAGCTTGCTTTGACTCCCAATGCTAGTTCTTTAAATATTGCTTTTACTAAGCATATTACCAATGCTCTTATAAAAATTAGGGATGAAAAGTTGAAGCAAAAAGCCTCTGTTCCCAAGAAGTTAGAAGATGGTTGGGAACCCATCATTGATATGCATGTTAATGGTTATGATTGCCATGCTTTATGTGATCTAGGTGCTAGTATTTCTATCATGCCTAGAAAGATTTATGACATGCTTGATTTACCACCGCTTGAAAAATGTTATTTTGATGTTCCTATTGCTGATGTTGCTAAGAAGAAACCTTTGGGAAGGATTAATGATGTTCTTATTGTGGTTAACAATAACCTTGTTCCCGTTGATTTTCTTGTTATGGACGTTGAATGCCATGCTTCATGTCCTATTATTTTGGAAGACCCTTTCTTCGAACTGTAGGTGCCATCATTGATATGAGGGAAGGCACCATCAAATATCAATTTCCACTCAAGAAAGGTATGGAACACTTCCCTAGGAAAAGAAATAAATTACTTATTGACTCTATTCTTAGAGCAAATTATGAGCTTGATGCTTCATCTCTTGATATTACTTGATTCGCAATTTTCTGCGCCTAGCTCAAAGGCGTTAAAGAAAAGCACTCTTGGGAGATAACCCAATGTTTTCTTTTCAGTACTTTTTCTTTTATTTGAGTCTTGGAAGTCATTACTACTGTAATGACCGCTCCTTATCTTGTTTATTTCATTTTTGTGCCAAGAGAAGCCTCAAATTCGAGTGAGGTAAAGATTTGGGGATGTTGCTGTCCTGAAACTATTTTTAGTGCTGCACCGTAAAAATTCATATAAATTCTCTGTTTATCTTTTGGACCTGCGATTTCTTGTGCATATGCCCCAGGTTAAATCCAAACTTTTGTTAGTTGAACACTTTTTGATTTGAGCAAAAGAAAACCCCTCAAAAATTCGACCTTTGTCAGCTGTTCAGTTTTGACAGATTTCTGCCAATATTTGTTTTTGCCGCTTTATAGCTTTATTTTGAGTTCTTTTGATCACGGAACTTTTGGGGATGTTGCTACAGTAGTATCTGCTATATATGTGGTGGTTTTGGGTTAAAACCTGAAGCAAAAAGAGGTTGATTATATGTTATGCTTACACTAATGTTGCTAATAGAATTGTGTTTAGTTTTGTATGAAGGAAGTTTTCAAGTGTAGGGATTGGAGAATGATGAGATGAGTTGAAGAATGGACAAAAGCTCAAGCTTGGAGATTCCCATGCATCACCCCAAGAAATATCCAAGAAGTACAAGCGTCAAAGCTTGGGGATGCCCCCGAGGCACCCCTTCTTCATCGGCAAAAATCAGGTCACCTTTCAAAACACTATATTTTTATTGCTTCATGCACTATGTGTTTTTCTTGGAGTGTCAGTTGTTTTAGTTTTCTTAGTTGGTTTAGTTTGTTTGTTTGCTTCCATAAATGGTTGGACCCCAACAAAATTTCTTTTGGAGGAGATGTACTCATTTTCATTTACAAAGAACGCTCTAGTTTTCACTCTTATTAAAAATCGAGCGTTCTTCTTTTTCTGCTACTACTTTTGGTTTTTGTTTTCGCCTTGATTTGCGTTCAGACCTTGTCATATCTTTTCATCAAGGTGGATTTTGGCCTCTGATTTTATTGGTTTTCATCAAAAGAGGTGTCTTTAAAAATTTCAAATGGTGTTGGAAAAGAGAAAAAGCTTTGTGCAAAATAGTGGTACAAGAAGGAGCTTGTGTAGACTGCGGCTTAGGCTTTTTCATGTCATGCTTGATGTCTTTTTGATAGTATGCTTAGTTGTTTTGCTGTAGCATGACTTGTCTCAAATAACTGAGATTGCTTAATGAGCCTTTGAAAAAATCATGCGTTGTTTTTATTGTATGGAAGCATTATTTTGGTTTTCTCCTTTATGCTTTATTTGGGTTGACTTGGCGCATGCTCACACATGTTAGACTCTTACAAAGTCGCCAATAGCCTTCATGATCATTTAGTTTTTGACTTTTGATGCCATCTTATGCTTCTTTTAATGTCGCTTTGTCGCTTTGCATGATTATGGCCATTATTGCTCTCTTAGTTGGTCGCTCCCAGTCTTTTGCTAGCCCTCGCCTTGTACTGAGTATGAGCTCTACTCGTGCATCCAACTCCTAAAAGCCAAAGTTTTCCAAAGTGTCCACCATACATACCTACTAGCAATTTGATATTCCAAGTAAATTTGACTTGCTTTTATTTTCTCTTCAAATTAAACTCTTACCAGTGTTATGCGAAATTCGGTCAGTAAAGCTCTCACGAACCGGAAGGCACACTTTACTTTTTCCTGTTCTTAAAAATTTGACATTGTGGTCTCTTATGTTGAGTTGTTATGCTTGCAAGTTGTAAGTTGGATTCTAGCCCAGCCATGCTGTCATGGGCAAGCTTTCAACATTGCACTTCTATTTGAGTTGATATCGTGATCTTTTGTTTATGGATGCCCGCGGTGTGAAATGAATTGGGAATCTTGTGGGGATCATGGAGTTTGTATATGTGTTAGGGAAATGCCGGGCCACCAATCTAAGCCATGCATAATTCATGGTGGAAATTTGCAGCATACCCATGGTGAACATACGACGACGCATCTCACAATAAAAAGCTAAACAAAAGGCAAATAAAAGAGATGTCGAGGTGTTCATTGTCTGCTTGTCCTGTCATTTTGGTGTGGGCTTGTTCCATGTCATCGGGCACGGAGGTACCCCATTGGCGGTTCTCAATGATATGCATATACTTACAATGACAAGAGCCTTGCTTGGGACTCTAAGTAAAGTAACATGAGGTTTGGGTACTCGTATTCACGGGGCACAAGGTTTTCAACTTATGATTTGTCAAGCATATGCATCATAATTGTTCTCGCATTAACTTTAACCATTCAAGATGCTTATGATGGGGGCAATGAGAGCTCAAAGCCGGTAAGTACCATAATTTTTGAAGGTTATAAAACTTGCAATCACTGCTTCCCTCTGCGAAGGACCTTTCTTCTACTTTTATGTTGAGTCACCACCTTCTTTCTTTATGCACCATTAAGAGAGCATAGTTGTCATTCTTAGTATAATATGCATTGTCCCAAAGTTCATTGATTGATTCATGATGTTGGTTTCACTTGTTCTCAAATTATTTGTATCTAGTCGCCCTCTTAAACTTGAAGGTGTACTATGCATTTATGTTTTGCTCTCTTTGAAGGACAAGCTGAAAACCATTTGTATGTTTTTCCTTATGATTTGAACACATGTTTGACTTTCATTGTTTCATTTTCATGATCTTTTGTTTGTGTTCATTTGCATGTTTACAACATGGTTGCTAAGTTCTTATTGTCAAGATTATATCTTCATGCCCATGTTTTAAGTTCTTATGATCCCAGCTCACAAATGCTTACATATATGATCAAGATTGTGTAGGTGCATGTCACCTCAAAAATTATTCTTTTGTTATCACTTACCTACTCGAGGACGAGCAGGAGTTAAGCTTGGGGATGCTTGATACGTCTCCAACGTATCTATAATTTTTGATGCTCCATGCTTGTTTTTACACCATTTGCCTATTGTTTCGTTACACTTCGTGGCACTTTTATGCATTTTTTGGAACTAACCTATTAACAAGCTGCCACAGTGCCAGTTTCCTGTTTTCTGCTGTTTTTGTGTTTCAGAAGTGATACACAGGAAATATTCTCGGAATTGGACGAAACAAGTTCCTGAAGTCTTATTTTACCCGGAAGCTTCCAGAGATCCGAAGGAGAGCAGGAGAGGGGCCACCAGGGCCCCACACGTAGGGGTGGCACGGCCAGGCCCCTAGCCGCGCGGGCCCCACGTGAGGGCGCCTGGCTCCCCCTCTGACATCGCCCCTTCGCCTATAAAGACCCCCCGACGGAAAAAACCTAAGAACCCGATCACTTTTCCAGAACACATCGTGACCCGCCACCGACGTCGACCCGAAGATCGGGAGGGTCCAGAAGCTCTTCCCGGCACCCTGCCGGAGAGGGGAATCGCCACCGGAGGTCTTCTTCATCGCCATGCTTGCCTCCGGAGCGATGAGTGAGTAGTCTACCTTGGACTATGGGTCCATAGCAGTAGCTAGATGGTTGTCTTCTCCACCATGTGCTTCATGTTTAGATCTCATGAGCTGCCCTACATGATTGAGATCACCGTTATGTAATTCTACATGTTTGATTTGTTGGGATCCGATGAATATTGGTGTTTATGATTGAGTTGCTGTACTGAATATTATCTTATGTTATCTCTATGTTGTTTATGATCTTGCATGCTCTCCGTTGTTAGTAGCTATCTTGGCCGAGTAGTTGCTAGTGACTCCAAGAGGGGGTATTTATGCTCGATAGTGGGTTCATGTCTCTGCTTAACCTGGGGGAGTGACAGAAACCTCTAAGGTTGTAGATGTGTTGTTGCTACTAGGGAGAAAACAACATTCATATGCTGAAGGGCATATGCTTTGTTTACATTACACACTTTGCTTAATGCAATTATCTGTTGTTCGCAACTTAATACTCATGGGGTGTTCGGATTGATATCCCCGAGAGTGGATTATTAGTCATAGATGCAGTTGGATGGCGGTCTATGTATTTTGTTGTAATGCCCAGAGTAAATCTCATAGTGATCTTCTTGACATATCACGTTTATCTTTATTCTATCAATTGCCCAACTGTAATTTGTTTACCCAGCATGTGTTATTTATCTATGGAGAGACACCACTAGTGAACTGTGGACCCCGGTCCTATTTCCATCATATTGCTATCACCTGTTTACTTTCTCGCACTGTTTACTTTATGCGCATACTCTACTGTTTTCCACTCGATACGCTCATAACCTTTGTTTCAAGCAAACCGGTGAGATTGACAACCTCATCGTAAGTTGGGAGCAAAGTATTTGTTTGTGTGTGTGCAGGTTCCACGTTGCAGCTAGCAAGCAAAGCTTGGACGAGGCGCCATATATAAATTGTCTGCAGCTGTCGCAAACTAGCAAGCATCACCTTCAGTCGTTTGTCTCGCCTCTCCAAGAACGATAAACCTTGGTTTCTAAACTAAGGGAAAACTAGCTGCTATACTCATCACACCTTCCTCTTGGGGTTCCCAACGGGCTGGTCATTCACCACGCATCACCTGGCCATCTATATATAGGGGCCATGAGGGGACGGTGAGGGACAGATTGAAAGCAAGCGAGGTTCTACACCCACGTTTACTTTTGATACACACCTTGTTTGACTAGCTTTACCTTCGAGTTCATCCGACGCCCTATCTCCCTGATCCTAAGTCCTTCATCTAGGACATTTGTCGAGTTAACCCTCGTCACCCCCAGATTAAATAGAGGCATGAACCCAACTATCGAGCATAAATTCCCCCTCTTGGAGTCACTAGTATCTACTCGGCCAAGATAGCTACTAACAACGGAGAGCATGCAAGATCATAAACAACATAGAGATAACATAAGATAATATTCAGCACATCAACTCAATCATAGCACCAATATTCATCGGATCCCAACAAACACAACATGTAGAATTACATAAAGGTAGTCTCGATCATGTAAAGCAGCTCACGAGATCTAAACATGAAGCACATGGTGGAGAAGACAACCATCTAGCTACTGCTATGAACCCATAGTCCAAGGTAGACTACTCACTCATCGCGTCGGAGGCAAGCATGGCGATGAAGAAGACCTCCGGTGGCGATTCCCCTCTCCAGCAGGGTGCCGGGAGGAGCTTCTTGACCCTCCCAATGTCGGGTCGATGACGGCGGCGGATCGCGATGTGTTTCTGGAAAATTGATCGGGTACTTAAGTTTTTCCCGCCGGGGGGTATTTATAGGCGAAGGGGCATCGTCATAAGTGGACCGAGGCGGTCACACACATAGGGGGCGCGGCCAGGGCCTGTGCCGCGCCGCCCTACTGTGTGGCCGGCTTGTGGCCTCTCTCCGTCTCCTCTTCGGTTCTCTGGAAGCTTCGGTAAATTTCTGGATGTTTGGCTTTTGTTTCGTCCAATTCTGAGAATATTTCCTGTGTAACTTTTCTAAAACCCAAAAACAGCAGAAAACAGGGAACTGGCACTGTGGTATCTTGTTAATAGGTTAGTTCTGGAAAATGCATAAAAACGCCACGAAGTGTAACGAAACACTAAGCAAATGGTGTAAAAACAAGCATGGAGCATCAAAAATTATATATACATTTGAGACGTATCAATGGCGGTCTATGTATCTTGTTGTAATGCCCAGAGTAAATCTCATAGTGATCCTCTTGACATATCACGTTATCTTTATTCTATCAATTGCCCAACTGTAATTTGTTTACCCAGCATGTTGTTATTTATCTTATGGAGAGACACCACTAGTGAACTGTAGACCCCGGTCCAATTTCCTTTTACATTGCTATCACCTATTTACTTTACTCGCACTGTTTACTTTCTTGCATACTACTATTGCGTTCCACTCGATACGCTCATTCCTTTGTTTACAGCAAACCGGTAAGATTGACAACCTCATCGTAAGTTGGGGGCAAAGTACTTGGTTGTGTTGTGTGCAGGTTCCACATTGCTGCTAATTGAAGATGCGCTAACAAGTATTGTTAACGGCGCCCTTGTTGGAGTGTCACGAATCTAGCAAGCATCACCTTCTTGAGTTTGGCTTTTTCCTGGATTCGATAAACCTTGGTTTCTTACTGAGGGAAAACTCACCGCTTTACTCATCAAACCTTCCTCTTGGGGTTCCCAACTGGACGGTGATTTACATCATCACCACCACACGAAGCAGTTGCATAAGAATTTATGAACTCAACCTATCCCTAAATTTTTTACTAAACACCAATTGCTAGGCTACCTATCCAAATAGCCCTCTTTATGTACTAACCTTAGTACTTGTGATCCTATGCAAGTGTTTGAAAATTTTAATACTACATGGCAGATTTTAGAAACTCAACTTGCACACTTAATTTGAACTATGAAGAAAACTTTGGAAACCAACCCAATGGAATCAAACATTGGTATCTCTGCTTAAAAACATGTGTGTATGCTTGGAGTGCTGTTTGTACTGGTTTAGTGATTGTGTGCATTTTGTTTATCGTTAATAGACGCTAGTGTTGCGGAAGAAGATCTTGAGGGAGGATTTTATCAAGAAGAAGACTACTACCCTGGACACTTTGCCAACCAAGGCAAGCCATGTTTTGAATCATACCCAAATGCCTAATTTTCCTATTGCATATTCCTTTGTTTTTAAGTAAATTGCATGATTGAATTGCTAGTATAGAATAGTAGTTGTGTAGTGATATCTTGCTTAGCAAGAGTATCAAACTGAGTTTATCCGACACTTCCTTAGTTGTAGCATCACTCATAGTAGTTGCTTAGTCGCTAATAAAATTGAAGTCATCTATAGGGGAACCCTATTTGAAAGTGGTGACTTGAACTTGAAAGCTTGAATTGGAGACTATTCATACATGTTGGATTTCCGAAAGAAAATAATCTTGAATAAGGACTATGGAAAGCATTTTGAAATGATAATGAGTGATGTAGTATGTGAGCCAACCATACCGTACAACCACACTACCCCTATATGGGAAGGGGCTTAGTCCGTAGTTTGTCTGCGTTAGTATGGGAGACCTCATTGAACTTATAGGGGATGGATCCCGCGGGACGCCCCCGAAGTCGGGACTTGCCATAGCTGTGGTGAAGGATTTCACAGACTATGGGAGTCCAAAATACAACACTCTGTAGCCGGAAAAACTATGAGTTCCATTCCATCTCTGGACTCTTAGGGAGGATCCTATACTAAAGTAGGCAAGTGAAAGATTTTGTTTGATCATCTGAACCTCACATACTTTGTGTATGACGATCTGTGGATTGTTCCCGGCAGATGGATTGAATCTTGTGGGTAAAGTGTACCCCTCTGCAGAGGTTTCAAAACTATTCGAATAGCCGCGTCCGCGGTCATGGACAGTTGGCAAGCTGTACTTGACTTTTGTCAAGAATGATAACAACTTAAGGTGAACTTGGTGAATGATTTGACTTGAACATTGAAGGTGACCAACACTTGAAGTTCCTCTTTAGTTCTAATTTAGAGAATTAAATTTTCTTCTCTTTTTAATGAACTCTCTTGGGAAATAAAGCTAGCATTTTGCAAATAAACTTAGTTCTTAGTCCACCATATAAACCTTGCATATGTCTTTCATTACTCCGTTTTTAAGATGGTTTGCGAGTGCATTCAATGTACTCATGGCTCTGTCCCTCGCTATTAACTTGGCCAGACTATGGGGAAGATTATCCGGAGGAAGGTTATGAAGACGAGTACCAAAACTAAGATCATCTCCTAGTCGCCATTGCCTGTAGGGTGAAGGCATGGGCCGAAGACGTTATTCCGCTGCTATATTGTGTTGTTATATGAACTTGGTCGCTAGGACCCTTTGTATTTGAACTACTCGTATTGTAATGTCTATGAATCTGGTTACCAACTACGTTATGTGTATCACAACAATGATTCTGGGATTGTGGTGGAATACATAACGGGCACTTTGAATTCCTATAAATTCGGGTGTTACAGCGGGCGAGCGGTGCGCGTCCTCTCGGCCTGCATCCTTTGAGTAGAAGCTCCTCACTCTCTTGCTTCGTGTGACCCTTCCTCGGGGCTTCCTTCTCCCGCGGAACGAGTGGACAGCGTCGACAAGAGCGACAACCAGATAGTCAAGCTCGATTGGCTTGATGCGGTCTGACTTCTTCTCGCAATTGCGGAGTTTTTCATGCCCGGTGGTGTTGACTGTGTGGCTCTCTCTCCAATTGAAAGCCAGGTTTACAAGTTCTTGGCCGCTCTCCCTGGTTGTCTCCATTCCCACGCCTCAGGCCTCCCTTCTTAGGGGCTTCCTCCCCCCTGAGAGCGAGTGGAGGGTGCTTGTTGGGGCAACAGCCACGGCCTCGGTTCTCCTTGTTCTTTTTCTGTAGTTTTTCCCTCCTTCGGGGCTTCCTTCCCCCCGAAGGGCGAGCGGAGCTCTACAGCAAGAGTGGCAACCATATGGACGCATTCGGATGGCCTGATGAAGATTGGAGGTGGCATGCTATCTTAATGTCTTCTCTCGTCCAGTGTTGTTTCTCTATGGCGTTCTTGAAGTTCTGCGTTCGTGGAGTTGTGGTCACTTTTTGTAATCCCCTCTCCCTGTGCTAGTGTGCATGCTTTTGCTCCTGTTGTTCTTTCCCCTTGTAAACCCCCGTGTAATTTCTCGTTTGTTGTAACAGAACATAGCCCTGCTGGGCTTTTCGAGTGGAATGGAACAAGCGGTGGGGACTGGTTCCCCCCTGTCAATCTCGAAAAAAAATATGAGAGTGAACTATTTCTTCTGACCATTCAACATAAAAAGGACGTTAAAATATTCTCGCTGTTCATTCCCATTTGCTGGAAACCAACTTTTGCCATCTTAAGTAATTTAATCCCAGCCATTAGTGCAATATAGTTTATAATATAGACATCGACGATTAAACCATTGAATGCTGCCATCATCAGTCATAGTGGATCAAACCATTGCATAACAATAGGGATACATGAAGATAAAATAATCTAAGAGTCTAAGACCATAGGACAAAACCACATGACCAATCGGACAAACTGACGCCATTGTAATTCCTCAACATCACCTTGTTGAAGAAACAACAAATGAAGAAGCTTCAAGCACCATAGACACATAGGCAATCGCTAAAGCTTAGGTTCAGAGAGAAAGATAAAGGTAGCAGCAAAGGTTGTACTTATACTGCCTAAAGATGGCACATATGCAATTGAGCTAAAAGAAAGACTTGTTTATTTAACAGGTCATATGGAGTTTCAAGATAGTGGAAAACACCGAAACTACATGCAAGTTGCCACAAGAAGAATAGAAAATATAAAGAAATTCTATTTGCAAGGCACATATCATATTTTAGAGGTTGAATTAATACCTTACTGTTTAGCATGCAGTTTTCAAGTGTCTTAACAAAAGAAACAGGGTGGTCTTCACTTCTAGAGAGTTATTAACGTTCTTCCTATTTAGGTAGGAATAATACATGGAAAATATTATCCTTCAATGCTAATGGTACACATCATAGTCTAAAACAGAGCATATGTAAACAGGGGAAACCAAGTGCGTCCATACCAGAACAGATTCTGATCGAAGACATCTGAAGTTGTTGCTGCCCCGCCACGGCAACAACGACGCCACAAAGAGCTGAGGCAACCTATTGTTAGCCTCTGGCAGCTCTGCAAAGAACCTTTTTTTTATTCAGATTGACTTGGGGCTCGTCCTCTTCTCAGCATACCTTAACGCCATGCCTCAGCACATCAAAGAAAAAGAAAAAAATCAATGGCGTGAGCAGCGCTGCAACTGCCATGGGAGGAGGTACTGGCCGAGGAGGCATGACCCCGTTTCCTGCGTTGATTTTCCGGTAGAAGATCTCCATGCCGGGGTCGACGACCTTGGAGGCCACTGGTGACCTAGAACAGCCAGGACCGCCCGCGGCTGTGGGAGAGGCCGCGGCTAGGGTCCTCCACAACGAGAGCGCACAGGGACTAAGCGGCATGGCCAGGATGGGGAAGCGGAAGACCGGGAGGTTCCGCACATGGGCTGGCCCATGTCATTCTCGACGCCGGCAGGCTGCCGACAACCTAGGGTTTCGCGGTGGCACGCCTTGAGGCTCAACAGGAGGCGCCTCAGGAGGAAACGGGAGTGATGGAGCGGGAGATGCGCCGGCCGTCCGGGAGGCAGGGGTGGCCAAGCCGCCGGCGGCGAGGCTGTAGCGGCAGAGCTGGGGAGAGGTTGGGAGCGCACGGGAGGTCAGGGAGAGAGCGGTCTCGGGAGAGGAGTAGGGGTGGATAGGAGGAGCGATGCATGGACGGTTCGGGCGGGCGGTTTTTTTTTCTCACGACAGTTGTTTTAGCACGGTGCACGCGATTATTTTTCCTTCGCCGTTGTGGGGGTGCGCGGGGAGCGGACGTACCAACATCAATCGGGCACCATCTCTAGACAATTAATATAGTTTAGATATGTGTTCCGTTATTTTGCTTCGCTTTGGGTCGGATTGCGATTGGTACTTTCCGTCATTCGCTGCGGTTCTACGAGGCGTCGAGGCGCTAGATTGCGGGGGCTGTTAAGATAGCTGGGATGTTTGCGTCGGCGTTGCGGGGATGTGTTAACGAGGATCTCGTGTTGTGATCCATGTGGCCGCCTGAATTTAGCCCCTTTGTTTGTTTCTTTTTTTGTTTGTATCATCGATGTCTGATGTTCCGCCCGTTCTACGCCCCTGAGGGCGTGGTCCTAAGCGATCAGTGCTATTCAAATACTCCCTCCGTTTCAAAATATAAGATGTTTTAGTTTTGTGAAGCAAATGTATTTAGACATCTTTTGGTGTGTAGGTTCAATCGAATATACACACTAAAACATGTCTAGATACATTTGCTTCACAAATCTAAAACATCTTATATTTTGAAACGGAGGGAATACTTTTGATTTTTCTGCTGCTGATGGTGCTGTTTGCTCTGTTCAGTTTGAGACCGAGGCTGACACACTTCTTTGTGCCAGGGGTCTCAATCGCTACTACGGGCTATTTTTACTCGCTATCTCGTTACGGTCCAGATGCGGTTTGCGATTCAGAGCGCTTTTGTGGATGCATCAGACTGTTTCTTGCAATGCACTCCCTTACCTAAAATAGCTTTAGATCACTGAAACCCAGGCCTGCTAAACTGAACATTACCTAATTAACTTTGTTGTCAGCACACTTGCGCTGCCACTGCGCTCACGCTAGCACACATGTTTCTACCTGAAAACAAACGCCCGATCTAGATGCCTGTTCTCCAGGAGCAGTGTCGCGGTCTTCTATATATTGCTCACGAAAAGATCGTTCTATGCACGGGCTTCACACGCATCAGCAGCTGCCATGAGAAAACACGTCTGGTTTTCTCTACACAGCCAAACACAGGACTGCAGTGATATGTAGGTAAAGTAGGCAGATCAGTGTAGTTTGCCATGTCTCCATGTTCATGGATATTCTTGCAATTGCCTGTACCCTCATCGACATCAGAGAAACCACCTGCGATCTACCTAACCGCACAAGAAAGCTTTCTCCCCACGATCATCTAAAAAAGACACAAGATATAACAGCCGATTGCAGGCAACCTGAAAACGCAGACAACAGCGAAATAGAACGACAGCGAAAGCATCTGCTACCTTCTCTCAAAGGCTCTCATCTATCTATAGACTCCTGCATGTTTTTTTTTTTTTGCCTATACGAAAACGATCACTGATAAATCACGCTATCCCACATTACATAAACGACTTCGCAACAGACCAAACCAGAGGTGCAACACAAACAAAACACTTCGCTAGAAATTAACCCTACGCGCGGCAAGGCGCGCGTCAGGTTTTAGTACTAGTTCTAGTTTAATTCAGCTTTGATCTTTTGGTACCTTGCACGTGAAGATTAAGATCGCTCAGATCTTTGTTTTGGTGCCGTGTCAAGACAAGAGAAGGAAACAACAATTTGCATCAGGTAGCTCCGATTAGATTGCTTTGCCTATTTCACATGGAATTCCTTTGGATCGTGAAGAAGCTACTGCTACACGCTCGTATAGAATTATTTTCTACCGAGTTCTACGCACACCATATCAGAGTCCCGACGCTGGATAATTGTTCAGCCGCGAACTGGAAGTGGAAGTACTGGTGCGATACAGAATCACTAGTGCGGCGTCAAGTCCTGACTGTCGACTGAATTTGCTGCTAAAGTTCACATATTTTTATTGCACTTAATTACATTGGTGTGACTGCATTTTTTTGACGGGCCTAGAATTGCTCCGAAATTAAATATGTAAAATAAGTTTAATAAAATTTAGCAAATTTAAAGTTATATGGAGCCGGTATTTTGGAAGCGCTGGTGTGGGAGGCTAGCCCTATTTTTTAAAGAGAACCTGCCGACGCTTCCAAAACGGCCCAGTCGACGCCCCCTGCTGGCTATAAATTTGACGGCGCCGGTGAGATGCTCTAACCTCTTTCTCTTAGTACTTTCTCTCATGCTCTCTACCTATCGACTCAAACAACTGATCCATTATGTGGTGTATCCCACGAGACCAAGTCGCCAGCTATTTATAGGTGTCAGTGGTCGGCGCTTCCTAAAATATCTGGACTGCCGTTTGACCCTTCGAGGATTGACGTCTTGACTCTTCGACGATGCTAAGGAAGCTGTCGGCTGACAGCTAGCTAAAAACGCTGGCTGCCGTACCCTTGAGCCTAGTGCAAAGTATCAACTCACCTGATGGCCACCATGCATGCCCGATGCACAGAACTCAATTTGTTGGCCTCTCTTGTGCTGCCAGCAGTAAGCACAACCACATGCATGGCCACGTCGCACTTTGTGAATTGAATACCATGTACTCCCTCTGTTTGAAAATATAAGATATTTTAGTTTTGTGAAGTGAATGTATCTAGACATCTTTTAGTGTATATGTTCGCTCAAATCTATACACTAAAAGATGTTTAGATACATTAGTTTCACAAAGCTAAAACATCTTATATTTTTGAACGGAGGGAGTATGAACTAGGTCGACATGAGTCTGAGGCCAAACTCCACTTCTATTCTTCTCTGACGTAAGACAACTCGCATTAGCATTTGCTAGTCAGTGAGCATCTCTACTAATAATATAAAACAACCAAGAGTGTCAGATCCGGAGGATCTGAAACGTCCAGACATCTAAATTTAACCGTATGAGATTCGTTTAATGATGTACGATTTACGATTAGTGCTAATCCCCGCTTAGGAACGAACGAACCGTTCCCCCCACGAACTCCCCACGCCGCCTATCCCTGCAACGCACGAGGGCTGCTTCTTCTCCCCAATCCTCCGCGATGTGGCATCGCTGCCACACCACGGACCCCTGCCACCGGCGAGCGATCTTACATGTCGCCGCGAGCATGCACGCAAGGTCCCCGCCCAGCTCGCTCGTGAGGTCGCCGCCGAGTGAGCTTGTCCGTTGCCAACGAGTCTACCGCCGTCGCCGCCCAGCTCGCCCGCAAGGTCACCGCCCAACACGCATGGTTCACCGCTGCCCCAGCGTGCACGCGAGGTCGCCTGACCTGCCCATCCCCAGCTCGACCAGAGGGTCCCCATCCCTGCCGTGTAGCAATGCAGACAACCATTCACACAGAACCTAGCACCGGAACTGAAGGCCGCGCCGCAACTCGCCGACCAGCGGTGCATCTCCCTCACCTACGGATTCCTGCGCTACATCTGGTTTGCCAACAAAAAAGCAGCGTCCTCGAGCTGAGAAACGGCGGCGATGACGAGGTGGGGATTCACGTGCTGCGTTTGGGTTCTTGAGAAACTTTGAGGATGCATCGAGGCTTTAGGCTCTAGCTATTTCTGACTTGCTGCCAGGTTCTTGAACCGTTGGACGCCGACTTCTTGGAGGTACAAGACGCTCAACCCTGCGTAGAGGTTCCTTCTTATACTGTTGTAGTACCTTCTAATCCAATCCTCTCTTTACTGATCATTTAACACAAAGTCTATCGTGTACCATGATCTGTAGCCTTTCTAGCTACTTGAGCAACCACCCCTGAAGTTTTTACTTCGTAATATGGAAGCAAGACGGTGTAGACTGACGACACCAACATCAAAATCCTCCTTTTATGCTGTAATTTCAGGTGCGCTTATTACAAGGTAGTGTCCCCCTGAATCCTGATATATGTTAGCAAAAGGTCAGGTTCTTTTCATGAAACATGAACACGGCTCTTTTCTTCTTTCTTTCATCGAGGAATGACAAAATTTGCTAGGATCATATATGATATACTTACATCATACGTTGGCTCATGGATATTTTCGCATTATTTTCTATCACCAATGTGGAAGCTGAAATATTAGCCACGGCATGCATTAAACAAATACGAACAGCTCCTCTTGATAAAACGAGCTATGTGTGTAGAGTAGTATTTTGTTATTCATTTTTTTTTCCTTTCCGAAAGATATCTACTACTGCAGCCTTCAAGGGACAGATTTGTTTGCCGCATGAAAACAACGGCATTCATCACCCATGGGATATATAATCAATGCCTTTCATTGAAGCATTAGGTTAATTTTCATACACTGAAGGTCAATCAAAAGCAACTCTTTCCAAATGTCTATTTTTTTCTTGCATTTGCCTTCTTATAAAGAGTCCATTTTCTTTCACTATACACACATTCCTTATTCCAGAATTGTAAGATCTCAAATCATCTTAGTTTGGTCCATGTCACTATATGCAGGCTTGTTCCAGTTCTAAATATAGATTGTGTGTTGGTGAACAAATATGTTTTACTCATTTGAGAATGACATAGGATGAAAACTTAAGTGGTTGCAGCAATGTTTGTAGGGTTATTTGGATTCATGAAATTGTTGCTACCCATCTCATAAGAAGGTTGTTTTGAATATTTTTTTGTGTTAGTAGATATAACTTATTCAAGTACACACAATTATATATTACGTGCATGTGCACGTGCTTGATTACTAGTATTATAAACAAGTCAGGTTAGAATTCTTCTAACATTTCTTGCGTACAAATGTAAATCTTCAATTTAATTTCAAATAATTAGTTAAATAAAATGATCATAAGTTAAATATTATTTTCTCAAACTAATTAATATCCTAGAAATCCAGGTTATCACACTAGATAGTACAAGTAATAGTCGGGCTCTGTCTAGGCTAAATACGAACCGAATTTACAAATCAAGTCAATAGTCAATCAAAACTTCCGCGTGTCGCACTTTCGGCGAGCCCCCCTCGTTGTGTGCTGCCGCGTATCACCCTCGGCACCGAGGGTACACTGGGTGACTTGTTTGTGTGCGAACAGATTTAAAATAGTTTATAATTCAAAAATGTTCATCGGGTAAAAGAGACTCAAATTTAAAAGATCTTGATTTAGAAAAGGTTCATATTTTAAAATTTATCTACCGTGAAACGGAAAGCAAGCAAAAATAAAGAGAAAGAAAAAACATAAAAAGGAACAGAAATGTTCATGGATTAGGAAAAACAAAAATAAACCAAAAAAGGAAAAGGGGAAGAAAAAATAGAAATAAAACAGCCAGAAAAAAAGGGAACGGAAAACACAAAGCATAACCGAAGTCGCGTCACTGCGCCGGCCTATCTCTGCGGACGTGGGGGCGAGTCGTACTAAAACTCGCAGCAAGCGAGATACAGCGCTCACGCGACCCACGCGACCCATGCGACCCAACGAAAGGAAAATACTGATCTTACGGGCTGAGTCTCAGCTGGGCCGGACGAGCCTCCAGTGGCCCGTCCGGGAAGGGCAGTGATATTCAAGGATACGAACTCGATTCCCCATTCTCCGGGATCCCCAATTCTTCCACCAAACCCTACTTCGACTCGTGACAGCATCCTCCTCCACCGGGCTTGATTGAAAGGTATCCCTTCTCCACCTACGGCGGATTTTTTTTTTTTTTGAGATCTAACTCAAAATCTTTCTTCCTTGGTTGTATATGGATTCTTCAACCACCCGGTTTCTTAGAGCAATTCCACCACAGTAATCCGGCGCAGTTTCTTGCTTGTATCGGCGCAGTTTCCTCCTCCGATATATATTATATACACTCATAACAAGCACGATGTCCTTCCGGATGTCCTAGTTCTTGGGAATTGAGGACTTATCGTTGGATTTATCAGGACGGCGCCCTCTTGCTCTCCACCCCGATCTTGTCAACAAAAGTTGTTCACAGATGTTGTAGTGGCCGTCGGCCTTCGGAAACTGCCCAGGAAGGGCAAACCATATATAAGGAGACGAACTCGATTTCCCAATCTCCTTGATCCCCACTTTCATCTGCCTAGCCCTACTGCGACTCCAGGGACCTGGCAGCATACCTTCCACGTCCCCAGGAAATCTATACTGCTGTCCAGAGGTCCTTACGAATCCAGCGGCAGCTGTTGAGCTTGTTTCAAAGGTATCCCTTCTCCACCACCGGTGGATTTTTTGGTTGCTCGGATTGTCCGAGATCTAATTCAAATTATTTCTTTCTTTGTTGTATATGAGTTCTTCAACCCACCCAGTTTCATAGAGCGATTCCAGCGCTGTTTCTAGGTTTTCTTTATCGATCTATTGTATTTGGATAGTCCAATCCCTCCATTTGTTTGGCAGCCATACCGATCCACTAGTTGTGTGATCAGATCAATCATTGTTAGTTGAATTTTGTTCCGTGCTGCTCAGGCTGGCTTGAAAAGACTGATGATGGAATACAAGAAGCGCCAGCTGGTGAGAGGCAATGAAGAGCAACACCCTTACAAAAGGGTAGCTAGGCAAAGTGAGTCCATGCTGTTGCCCTTTCCTGCAAGTACCATGTTCATAATAATAAATCGACGCTTCTGTTAACTGTATCACACATCATTTTATTTTCAATTAACTAGGTTTGGATTGTAGCTCCGTAGCGACCTCAGGCAGCTCGAATGTATCCAGTCCAGGTGCCCTGACTGAACTCAGCGATCAAGTAGTTTCAAGATTGCGTAGGAGTGTTGTGTCGCTTGCTTCATTCGATGGTTTGTGATTATACTCACTGTTAATACTTTCTCATATTGCCTGTTTTTTAATGACCAGTTATTCAGTCCGTACATGTGCCTTTCTCTCTGTGCGTAGGTGATACCAAGTTACGTGAATGCACAGGCATATGCATTGAAACCTCATGTTCTGATTCTGAAGCTACAATCCTGACATCGAGACGGTTGATTCCACCTACTTGGATGGCTGCAAGTTTGACGGTAACTTTTTCCCTACTCATTTCGTGGATTATTAAATAGTTATGCTTATATATTTGTTGCACCTGTAATCACTAATTCACCTTGCGTTCATTTCAGATTAAAGTGCGCCTTCCAAATGATCGGATTGTCACCGGACGGATAGAGGATCCTGGGATGTATGTTGATTTTTTCATTGTCAACATCAAGAACTTGTCTGGAGTTGATGCCATTAGTCTTGATCGTGGCATGCAGTTTGAGCATCATACGAAGGTAGCAGCTGTATGGCGCTGTTTCAGTTCAGGATTTTTAATGGCCACAAGCGGAGTAAATCTTGCCTCTCCAAGCCCTCTAACCGGTGAGGCAATCGTAAGCACGTGCTGGATCCGCAAGGTGAGCTGCTTCGTACAGTTCAAATAAGTAACTGTATGATGGTGTCAGTGGCTTAATGGTATATTCTATCATTGTATGCACTGATGCACATCCTTAGTTTCAAGCATTATGAATTGCATTTTCTCTGTGTAACTTCATTGTCACTTTTGCGCTAGGCGGGGATTGGAGGCCCCCTTGTTGATTGTAATGGGAACTTTGTTGGGATGAACTCTCGTACCAAAATGAAAAAGACTGCCTACGTGCCAAGGGAACATATTCTTCGATCCTTGGTGCTTCACGGGATGGTCAGGTATGTCCACTTTCAGTACTGATGAACTGCCCTTCCCTCTTTGGCTTACCCATGCGTCTCTCTCACTGCATCCTAATCTACATATCCCTTCTATTTTTATCTGAGTTTGTGTGCAAGGTGTATCATTCTCAAATGCAAACAGCAGTGTCCGAGGTTTACGAATTTATGGCAAAAACTGTCTACTCATGTGTTTCTTTTCTTAAATTGTTTATGTCTGCACTTTACTAGATTAAGGTTGTTATTTCAGTGCCGGCTCTAATACGTATTTATGCTATACTTGAACTTACATTTAAGAAGACCTGAGACGCAATTGTTTAAGATTTTCTCTTAACTATTTGGCTTCGTTGTTCCAAATTTCCCTTGTTTGATAGCTCATTTTGTGTATATGGTTGCGATATGTTGCCTTTGTGGATTTATCACTTTGAGTTTCTATGTTGCGCACTTGCGCTGCAGTGTTAGAGTTAAGGAAGGGGTTGATGATGCTACAGGGGCAAGGACGAACAGTGAGATGGATGCAATCAGGCCAAGTGAGTCCGTTTTGCTTCCTTTCCCTGACTATACGTGGTTGGCCGTTCTATTAGCTGTATCACACATGATTTTATTTCAATATACTAGGTTTGAGTGCTAAGTCTGTAGCGAGATTGAGGGAATCCAGAAAAGGAGGCTTGACTAAGCAAGTACGTTCCAGATTAAGCACGAGTGTTGTGGCGCTGGCCTCATTCAATGGTTGGTGATTATACTGATAATAATTTCTCATGTTACCTTAACTTTGATGATCAGCTTTTCAGTTTACACGTATGACTCTCCCTCTCCAGGTAGTACCAAGTTAAGTGAATGCACAGGCATATGCATTGAAAGCTCATGTCCTGATGCTACATGTTTACTGACATCGATAAATTTGATTCCCTGTACATGGCCTAGAAGGAAGATCACTGAAAGTTTGACGGTAACTTTTTCTGGATTATTAATTATGCTAATAAATGTGCTGCACCTGTAATGATTAATTCAGTGCAGCCATTGCCCTGTGCTAATTTCAGATTGAAGTACGCCTTCCGAATAATCAGACTGTCACTGGGTGGATAGAGGATCCTGAGATATATGTTCATTTTTTCATCGTCAAAATCAAGAATGTTAGTGGTATTGATGCCGCCCATCTAAGTCATCTGAGTCTTGATCGTGTCATGCAGTTTCAGCCTTATAGGAAGGTAGCAGCTGTATGGCGCTATTTTGATTCAGGAGAATTAAAGATCACAAGTGGAGTAGATCTTGCCTCTGTATGTGCTCATACTGATATGGAAATGCTAAGCACATGCCGAATTGACGAGGTGAGCTAGCTGCTTTAGTTTGTACAGTTCAAATAAATAACTGTATGATGGTATCCTTAGTTTAAGACATTATGAATTGCATTTTTCATGCATAACTTCATCCTCATATTTATGATAGGTGGGGATTGGAGGTCCCCTTGTTGATTTTGATGGCAACTTTGTTGGGATGAACTGCTCTGGTACAAAACAAAGAAAGACCCCGTACGTACAAAGGCCTTCAATTCGTCAATTCATGTGGTTTCGCGGGATGGTCAGGTATGCGTACTTTCAGTAGCGGTGAACCACACACTCTGTTGGGCTTACCCATGCTTCTCTCTCGCTGCATCCTATACAACATCTCCCTGCCCTATTTCTATTTAAGTTTGTGTAAGGTGTATCATTCTGAAAGCCAAACATCAGCTTCCAAGGTTTATGAATTTCTCCCCAAAACTGACCCATTAGCTATTTTGTACTTGTGTCTTTTGACTTCTCCTGTTGCTCTGCATCTGTGACCATCTCTTCCCGTTGCCCAGATTATGGTTGTTATTTTAGTCTGGCGTTAATACATATTTCTGCTAAACTGAACTTGCATTAAACCAGACCGTGGTCAAATTGTTATCCTTTTTCTTAAATTTCTCTGCTGTGGAATATCTGCAACTATTTGGCGCTTCATTGTTCTATATTTCCCTTGTTTAATACTCCCTCTGTCACTAATGTATGACGTTTTAGCAAGCTAAGTTAGCTTGTTAAAACGTCCTATATTCGTGATCAGAGGAAGTAGATCGATTTAGCGTATGGTCTGTGATATCGTTTGTTTGTGGATTTATCACAGCGAGTTTTCTACATTGTGCTGCAGTGCTAAGGAAGAGGTTGATGATGCTGTAAAAGCAAGAATTAAATGTCTTTATGGAGAATCATGTTTCCTCATGGCAGGAGGTGAGTAATTTCTTTTTCGTATTATATTGGCTGTAAGGCAAAAGCACGAGGCAGCCCTGGACCCAGGAGGCGAGGCTGTCCCTTTGACAGCCGTTGAACCTCAGGGAGGAAGAGGAGACAGGAAGTTTGATTGTATTCCTCATAGTGGGTCCATGGCCAAGCTGAACGATAGCTTCTTAATGTCTGTGTGATAAACAACCTAACTGGGAGATTATGGGGATCCTATCCACTAACTTGGTGTGTGCTCATATACTGTTTGTACATAGCAAAAACATACCGACTGATTAGTACTAGCATTATGTCTTCACAATTTGTTTATTTGATAAGCTATTTGAATGCCTGCTTGTTGCTATAAAATAAATAAATTAATCATTCATGTGACACATGAATCTGCAAATCCACGGGCTAGAAACTGACTTGGAGTTAGGAAATCAAGATAACATAGAAAACATCAAAACTGTGAGAAATACTCATGATATAATTGGTCAACCCTTAAACAGTACGTAGAAATGGTGGATTGGTAACCCCACCAGTCAGACTCCAATTTTCTTGGATTACATATTGAAACTACAATGGCCTACCGTGACCCCTTGGTGGCCAATACATTTTTACATTTTGCTGAGTATTTCCTTATGTTGTACATGCACACTTGGAAAACTTGATTAAAAACCTTTTAACTTGTGTATCATGCTAGGCGGGCAATACATTAATCGTCTCGATGATAGATTCAGGAAGGATATCTTGATGAAACCATTCAGAGATGTTGGTTTAGAAAAGGATCGAAGTGCCTACTCACTTACTTCAGAATCAAGCAAACGTCTTGCTTCAGAAATGAATCAAAGTGTTGTCTCACTTGCTTCATTCAATGGTGCTGACTCTGTTATACTGTCCTTTCCATGTTTAATTAATCAGTGATTGATAACTGAAATGATTATCTCTGTAGGATTTGCAAAGAAGTTTTCTTGCACAGGTGTATTTATAAAGGGCAAAGCATGCTCTGCAACAATTCTGACTTCAGCAAGTTTGGTTAGAGTTCCTGGCAGTGCACACATGATCGATGATAACTTGAGGGTTGTTACTGCTAATTGCTATCAATTTTTATTATTTGCCTTCTCATTTCGGATACTGGTTAACATAACCTTATCATTGCAGATTGAAGTTTGCCTTCCAGACCAATATCGAGTCGTAGGGATATTGAAGTGTTACAATTTACACTACAATATTGCTCTTGTTGAGATCAGGGGATTCTGGGATCCTCGGATAATAAAAATCAGTGGCGATCCAGTTACCTCATCTATGGATGTAATAGCTGTGGGTTGTCTTTTTGCGCGTCGCATACTAATGGCTGTTGAGGGCAAGGTGCTGATTGGCAAACAAAGCGAACTTGATTGCCTAGAACTCTGTGTCTCCACCTGTAAAATTACCAAGGTATTTCTTGTGGACTTCCACAATAACTTTAGCATGCCAAAAATATTAGCATTGGAATACTTAAGCTATCACTACATCTATCAAATGATATCCGTGTGTAACGCTTGTATGCTGGTATGTTTGGTTTGGTAGGCTGGGATTGGGGGCCCTCTTATCGACATTGATGGGAATTTTGTTGGAATGAACTTTTATAATGAGGAAGAAACTCCGTTCCTGCCGAGGGATGTTATTCACCGCCTCTTAAATAAAAAATGGTATGTCTTTTTTAAGAATAAAATAAAAGAAGTTTCTATGTTTTAGAGAAGTTGTGCTGTCAGTACATTCATCTCTATTTTTCATAAAGCTAAATCATTTTCACTTAAACATTGTTTGGGCAAAATTTGTTTGGGTTGATGTGACAATGTGTATGTGCTATGCGCTTGTGTGCCCGAAGTGTAATAATGTGCAGTGATGTAATGGTACATGATTCCGATAACTTAATTCATCGGTGTGTTCTGTTGTTATCTGCTATTATCATACTTATAATACCATACGTATCCCTACCCCCTCCCTGTGCCCTTCTCTTAGTCTACTTTTTATGCATTAAGCTGGTGTGTCATTGGTTTAAACAAACTTTGTTTCTCATGGTAATTTTGTTGGGTGTACTTGCAGGAGTCGTGCAGATGATACTATTGTTGAGGGTGCTGAAAACAGGTATTGTATTTTAAGTATGATATATGTACATGTTTGAAATTTCAGTAACTCACATTCTTTCTGAAATTGATGATCAACAACAGATGGTTGTTGCCTGGCGGGACACACAGAAATGCTGATACTGTTGGAGCGGTTGATGGAAACAAGTATTCTCTCTTACACATGTTAATACTATCTATCTATACATTGTTTAAAACAGATATCTTGATTGACTTGTACTTCCTTGTTCATGACAGATGGCCGTTGCCTGAGCCACGCCTTCTCCTTGGTGTTGGTCGTGTGGGTCCTCCTCTTCGCCCACGGCCTTTACCTCATAGACTCCCTAAGCATTTGCATCATGACAAATTGGCTTTGCATTAGCCATGTCACGTTGGTAGAGTCGATGATCACTCCTAGTATTGATGATGTTTTCGTGTTGGTTGCCATTTGCTTGGTATTGCTGGAGTTGTGTTAATTGGTGCATGGAAATTACAATCGCCCTTGTCCATCATGACCTCGTCAATGGTTCCATTAATTGATGTAAAGGGAGAGAGAGGAAACAAAGTTGACAAGTGGTGCACCTGTGCCACCCCCTCTTAACCGGATTATTAGCAGTTCATCACTTCTCTTGAATAGCAGTCTATGTGGAATTCTTTGATATTAAATGTCAATCGAGAGCAGGCCAAAGAACTGGCATTGGTAAGCAGACTTTGTTGAGTACTGAACATTCTCAGCTCATCCATCTCCAGTGAGAGCATGAGAGGGCTGCAGTTACAAGAGGCATCTCATAGGGTTGCACCAGCAAGAGGCATCTCCAGAAGCGTCAATATGAATACTTGCAGAGGTGTTGAAAATGCTTTTAGGTGCTGCGTCTTGTTTATCTTGAAGAACTAGGAGGGTTATCTATCTCAATACCAAAACTAAATGTGCCATGGCTTTTCCGGCTCCATAAGGGTATCTCTAATAGATTCCTTATATAGCCTAAACCCTTGAAATAAGAACATCTCCAACCGTTGGCGTTTTCCACGGCTAAATCCAGCGATAAATAGCACCGGATTGGATAAAACTTTGGCGTGGGGAGCGTCGAACTTTCAGCCGTCTCCCCAGCTAGACGGAGATCGACGTTTTTGGCTTATTTTTACAAATAAACGTTACAGTTCGGCGAATTTGATAAAGTTTGTCAATATTTGGCTTATTTTTACAAATAAATGTTACAGTTCAACAAAACAAGCAAATAATTTGACAAGTTTTCAAATAAATCAAATGGAAAGTACTTGGTGTTGTCTCGAAGCCTCCATATGTGCTCCACCAGATCATCCTGTAGCAGTTGATGCATTGTGGAGTCTCGAATCTCCTGACGCGTAATGATGAACGTATCCCATGATGCTGGTACCTGGTGATTAGGCTGTGCAAGAGGACTCTCTCTCTCTCATATGGTGCAGCTTGTTCGCTCAGAGGAACTGGATACTTTCGCTCATTCTCAATAATCATGTTGTGTAAGCACACACAACAGTTCATCACCAACTCATAGCGGGGAACCGGACTACATGAAATCTCTGCTGGAGGACACCAAATGCACGCTCGACGTCCTTTCGGCAACCTTCTTGTGCCTTGACAAACTGCACCTCCTTCGGGAGGACGGGGATTGAGATAGTCTTCACAAATGTTGCCCACTTTGGATAGATACCGTCTGCAAGGTAGTATCCCTTGTTGTAGCGCCGACCATTGATCACAAAGTCAAACGGGGGAGCATGACCCTCAACTAGCTTGGAGAAGATCGGCGAGCACTGCAAGACGTTGATGTCGTTGTTGGATCCCGGCATACCAAAGAAGGAGTGCCAAATCCAAAGATCATGGGTAACCACTGCCTCAAGTATCATAGTGCAGCCTTTGACCCTTGTATATTTCCTGCCAGGAAAACGGACAGTTCTTTCATTTCCAATGCATGCAGTCAATGCTTTCAAGCATCTCGGAAATCCTCGATCTTCATTGAAAACGAGGATCTGAGCAGTGTCTTGGACAGTGGGTGATCTCAAGTAGATGTCCCCAAACACTGCTATCACCGCCCTGCAGAACCGGTAGAAACAATCAAAGGCGGTGGACTCCGCCATCCAAAGATAGTCATCAGTAGAATCACCTGGAGCTCCATATGCCAGCATCCGCATAGCCACCATGCACTTTTGGAGGGCGGAAAACCCTACCATGCCGGTGCAATCCAACTTGCATCTGAAATAGGTTGTAGTCTCGAAGGGCATACACAATTTTCAGAAAGAGCTTCCGGCTCATCCTAAAACGACGCCTAAAAGTAGCCTCACCGTGCAATGGACTGTCGGCGAAGTAGTCAGCGTAGAGTATGCAGTAGCCCTCCATTCGCTGCCTCGGCTTGCACTTCCGGCGACCTGGTGCCGACCCACCACGGCGACCAATGGCCTTCTCCGCGTACAAGTCGGACAGGCAAGCTAGGATCAACATGTGCTCCTCGTCTTGGGGCGGCGGCTGCCATCATTCTTCAAAAAGCTCGGCGAACATCTGCTCCTCCTCGTCGTCCGAGTCCATGTCCGCGCAGGCAAATGGACGAACACTTGCCAGGCGTGTCGACGAGACGCGACGTGAGGAGTTGCCCGACGATGAAATATAGGCAGACGACATGCCGAACGGCAGAAATATATGCTGGTGGGAGGAGGGACGGTGGAGTGCAGGCAACCGGCCGGCAGATTAGCGAGGGGTGGTGTCGGCGGCGATAGAGCAACGAGAGGGGAGGGGATGGGGGATTTGCGACGAGAAAGTGGGTTCGCGTGTTCTCTCGCCGACAGAGCGGGTCCGTCCCCGCTTTTCTCTCGTCCGGAGTCCCCGAGCGCACCCTGAGGGCCGGGGATGGCCTGGGCTCTCCGGATAGATTAAGGCCCTATTTCAGATAGAAAACGAGGAACCGATGGCGCGGCTGGACCGAATTACGCCATCCAGATGAAAAAAAATGACGTTCAGGAAGCTCGTCGGGGAGACGGCTCGAGATGCTCTAACTGTTGTATGAGGGTCTGGGCAAAAAAAAAAGGTCTCCTAGCAGACCCCGTATCACGATCGAACAGATGCGTAGCCCTATTCTCCTCCCAAGGCGTGCTGAACTTTCACCCTGTGAGCATTCATATTCCCTGCCGTCGTCTCATGCTGCCATAGCGTCCATTTCGTCGCATGCCCTTGTCGATTTCGTGCCGCCCGCCGTGCCCATTCTGTCGGCCGCCTCGTTGATTCCGCTCCATATCGAGCTCGCGCGGCGCAGACATTGGATCTGACCAAGGCCTCGACGGCTGCCATTGATGACAACTTCCTGTCTGGTCATGTTTGAGAATCTTCGAGCACATCCGTTCTTGGGGTAATATTTGAATCATTTAATTCATGTGTTTTCGACTTGCTTGATTCAACTCGTATTGTGGCCGATTTAGCTAGCCTACTGTGGAGACCTCGGATTAGCCATTCGAAATACTCGTTATGCATATAATTCACGATTCTAGGAAAAATGTCGTGAATCCACGTAACTAAGTTGATATCAGATTATCATATCAATTACAATACCGAATTAAAAGTCTTACATTTGGTCACATGACTAAGTCTGATGATGCCACGCAGAGCAAGTTTACAAACTAAGCAGCGGATACACAACATCATTGATGACCCACGTTATGCCTACTATCCTACAGACAACTGACTGTGAGACGTTCCTAGTTTGCACCGGCATCATCAGACCCATCATCAGCTTCATAAAAGTCTTTCTCGAGGTCTGTCCAACTTAATAGCCAGGGACAAAGCCATGAGTATATTTGAATTATACTCGCAAACCATCTAAAGGGACAACATGGGATATGCAATATGGTTGTAGCAAGGGAAGGCGCTAATCTAGTTTACTCATTTTCCAAAACAAAGTTTCTCATCGATATAGCATGTCATAAGATATCTTCATATCTTTGTTAAAAATATTTATAAAATATTTTTAGTAAAAATCTCTAGGAAGGGGTTAACCCTTTTTGTTTCATAAATCAGGTCAATCACACATGACCATCTCCAACCCTTCGGTAGTACCCTTCAAGTACTCCGAACCTTTCTCGTGCCATGGCAGTACCCTCCGAGTACTCGTCTGGCACCTTCCTCCTTTTTTCGAAAACCACTTTATAAAACCAAAATCGACATTGGGCTAGTTCCAGGTAGTTCAACCGTCCATGACCGAGGACTCGGCTATTCGAATAGATTTACACTCTGCAGAATTTGTACACTTTATCCACAAGATTTGATAAATCCACCAGGATCCACCATGGACCGTTATACACAAGTATGCGGGGTTTGAATAATGGAACAGAACCTTCCGCTCATCTACCTTAGTACGGGCGCCTACCCTGTGGAGTATACCTCCTCGGCCAACCCTGGCAGCTTACTTCCTTAACTCAAGCGTAACTCCAGTGCCACAGTGGGAGAACCCAAGTGTCTTCCGGATGGGTAGCCTATTGGCGGGCCTGCTACACTATTGCCGACCACTTGCAAGAACCTGTATTCCTCGATTCGACAACCCTTATATAGTTGCGAGGCTCCCCGCACTAAAGCAAATGAACTTTGGGCTAAGCCCCGTCCTATTTCAGGGTAATGTGGTTGCACGGGTTAAATTGTCCAGGTGTATACCCTAGTGATCACCAATGTCATTTTAGAAAATCTCCTGCCTCCAACTCCGGGATAATCATCCCCACCTTAATTCCAAAAACTCATTTTTTTTTTGAAATCCATCATGTGAATAGCTTCCTATTCCAAGGTTTTCAAAATCATTTTCAATAACCCCATTTGAGTGTTCCCAACCTAGAGTGCTCCACTACAAGGTTTTCCAAGAAAGACCTGATGGTAACCATCAAGCCACTAATTCAGGGGATAAGTAGGTGTCAAGAATGGGATCATCCATAAGGATGATAACAATGACTTGTGGAGCCAAGTCGCCAACAATTTCTATTTAAGGGTTTTAGTAATATAAAATCATGCATTTTGATAAACAGTAATAAATTATGTAATAAGTAAAACTATGATTCAGAGATGCAACAAGATTAGATGGATTGCCTTGGTCAGCCTATCCTTGGTCTTCTTCCTGATACTCAAAGACTTCCCCCTCTTCGGTGCACAAGTTGTCGTTCAAATCTATCGCCGGAACAATAGCAAACATACAAGGACCACACACCACATAGAATCAAACAAGCCACACCAAACAAGTATCAGAAACAAACATGTTATTTTACTGAACACTTTCTCGTATTTTTATACCAATACTATTTATAAGAATAAGGCAAGGATTTATCTATTAAATAAACCTTAATTGAGCTCTAAATAACAAGCAGACAATTCAATTGATAAAAAACATGCTACCAGCATACCAATGGAAAGATATCAATTTTTTGAATCCAACAAAGGTGGAATCACCCCAAAAGGAGTTGTGGTTAATTTTCTATGATTTTTTATAGCGCTAACAATGGTTAGAAAAGTTATTTAATTCTCATATATTCTCCAAAACTCAGAAAATTCTACCAGAGGATGTTTTGGAAAGCTATTGCAATACATGACATAGAGAAATTTGAATCATGCCAAAATAATATTCCTACTAGGATTATTAATTTTAACAAGACAAAATACCCTAGATAGCACTTTAAATACTATTGCAGATCTAGGCATCCTAAAATATCAAACCAAGTGTCACATGCAAGTTAACACACGCACCACTGAAAATTGGAATCGCATATTTTCAACCTTCAAAAACAACATATTTGAATTTTTGAATGAAAAAGGACTAAATCTACCCATTTAATTATCAAACAATCTACAGGGATCTAGTAAATACGCATGTAGTACCATTAGACAGAAATCAATTTAAGGAGTTCATAGAGATTTCAATCACTCAATTTGGACCCATATTTATTTTTCTACAAATTTTGCAAATTCTCAGATTCTGGAAAAACATTAACAGGATTTCCAAAAGAAAAAATGCAGGCCAGATCTAAACAGATCTGGGCCGATCTGCTGGGATCCGGCTCACTTTGCCCACGGCGCGAGGGAAGGCATGGTCAAACAGGCCGACAGGCGGGGTCCAGCGGTCAGTGGGCACGGGAGGCCGAAGGGGTAAGGAGCGCCGCTAGCCGTCTGATCTAAAGGAAGATCAACGGTTGCACGCCATCTTCCTCTGCGCGACAGAAGCGACGGGCGGAAACCCTAACGCACACAGTGAGGTCATGAGGGCTCATATAGGGCTGCTTCGAGCTGTCGGGGATGAGGCGGCATGGATGCGGAGGTCACAGCAGTCTCAGAGATTGTCTTGGCTTAGCGGATGGTGCTCAAGTGCCCCAGCCTCGTCTATGACGAGCGCTACAGGGACGAGATGATGGCAACGGCTATGGGCTATGAAGGAAACACAAACAACGCACCTCCATCGACCCAACAAGCAAACAATGGAGCTTTGCAAGGTCAAAACCAGCCAAGCCAAGGAAACGACAATGAGGGAGGATATCTCCTAACAAAGGGCACATCACAGCAATGATACAACCAGTCCCAAAGTCGAACACAGAGGAAAAGAGCATAACTCGCCAAGTAAACCTAGCAGTAATATCGCCTCCAGTAACCACAGAATATCTACACTGGTCCGAACAACCCATAGAATTCAGCAGAGTAGATCACCCTATAACAGTACCTCGGTCGGGAAACACGCCTTTGGTACTCAATGCTCAGATTGGAGGATACGACATGGATAGAGTGTTCATGGACGCAGGAAGTGGAATAAACCTGGTATACACAAAGACACTTCGAGCAATGCACATATCACTGGAATTCCTGAAGCCAACAGACTGCTCCTTCCATGGAATCGTACCAGGAAGTGCCAACTACCTGTTGGGTCGAATAGCACTCAACGTTTGCTTCGGTAATCGCCAAAACTACAGGAGAGAAAAACTTGACTTTGAAGTCATGGACTGGCCCTCCCAGTACCACGCGATCCTCGGGTGACCCGCGTTTTCGCGATTTATGGCAGTACCTCACTATACGTACCTGATACTCAAGATGCTCTAATCTAGTTTACTCCTTTTCCAAAACATAGTTTCTCTTGTCGATATAGCATGTCATACGACATCTCCATATCTTTTTTAAAAACATTTGTAAAAAAATTTAGTAAAAATTTCTAGGAAGGGGGTTAACCCTTTTTGTTTCATAAACTAGGTCAATCACACATGACCATCTCCAACCCTTTGGCAGTACCCTTCAAGTACTCCGAACCTTTCCTGTGCCATGGCAGTACCCTCTGAGTACTCCGTCCGGCACCTTCCTCCATTTTCTGAAAACCACTTTTTAAAACCAAAAATGACATTGGGCTAGTTCCATCCAGTTCAACCGTCCATGACCTAGGACTCGGCTATTCGAATAGATTTACACTCTATAGAGGTTATACACTTTATCCACGAGATTCGATAAATGCGCCGGGATCCACCACATACCATCATACACAAGCATGCGGGGTTTGGATAATCGAACAGAGCCTTCCGCTCTTTACCTTAGTACGGGTGCCTACCCTGTGGAGTATACCTCCCCGGCAAATCCTGGCAGCTTACCTCCTTAACTCGAGCGTAACTCCAGTGCCACGGGGGGAGAACCCAAGTGTCTTCTGGACAGGTAGCCTATTGGCGGGCCCGCTGCACTATTTCCCTCCACTTGCGACAACCCAGATTCCTAGGTTCGATGACCCTTATATAGTTGTGAGGCTCTCCCCACTAAAGCAAATGAACTTCGGGCTAAGCCCCGTCCCATTCCAGGGTAATGTTGTTGCACGGGTTAATTGTCCCGGGGTAGACCCTAGTGATCACCAATGTCACTTTATAAAATCTCATGCCTCCAACTCCGGGATAATCGTCCCCACCTTAATTCCAAAAACTCATTTTTTTTTGAAATCCATCAAGTGAATAGCTCCCTATTCCAAGGTTTTCAAAATCATTTTCAATAATCCCATTTGAGTGTTCCCAACCTAGAGTTTTTTCCTCCACTACAAGGTTTTCCAAGTAAGACCCGATGGTAACTATCCAGCCACTAATTCAGGGGATAAGTAGGTGTCAAGAATGGGGTCATCCATAAGGATGGTAACATTATCTTGTGGAGCCAAGTCGGCAACAATTGCTGTTTAAGGGTAATAGCAATATAAAATCATGCATTTTGATAAACAGTATAAATTATGAAATAAGTAAATATAGGATTCAGAGATGCAACAAGATTAGATGGCTTGCCTTGGTCAGCATGCCCCTGGTCTTCTTCCTGATACTCAAAGACTTCCCCCCTCTTTGGTGCACTCATTGTCGTTCCAATCTATCGCCGGTAAACAATAGCAAACATAAGCATGCAAACATACAAGGACCACACACCACATAGAATCAAACAAACCACACCAAACAAGTATAAAAAACAAACAGGTTATTTTACTGAACACTTTCTCATATTTTTATACCAATACTATTTATAAGAATAAGGCAAGGATTTATCTATTAAATACACCTTTATTGAGATCTGAATAAAAGTAAGCAATTCAATTGATCAAAAACATGCTGCCAGCATACTAATGGAACAGTATTAATTTTCTAAATCCAACAAAGGTGGAATCACCCAGAAAGGAGTTGTGGTTAATTTTCTATGATTTTTATAGCGCTAACAATGGTTAGAAAAGTTATTTAATTCTCTCCGAAACTCAGAAAATTCTACCAGAGAATGTTTTGGAAAGCTATTGCAATACATGACACAGAGAAATTGGAATCATGCCAAAATAATATTCCTACAAGGTTTATTAATTTTAACAAGAAAAAATACCCTAGATAGCACTTTAAATACTACTGCAGATCTAGGCATCCTAAAGTATCAAACCAAGTGTCACATGCAAGTTAACACACGCACCACTGAAAATTGTAATCGCACATTTTCAACCTTCATAACAACATATTTGAATTTTTGAATGAAAAAGGACTAAATCTACACATTTAATTATCAAACAATCTACAGGGGTCTAGTAAATACGCATGTAGTACCATTAGACAGAAATCAATTTAAGGAGTTCATAGAAATTTGAATCACTCAATTTGGACCCATATTTATTTTTCTACAAATTTTGCAAGTTCTCAGATTCTAGAAAAACATTAACATGATTTTTAAAAGAAAAAATGCAGGCCAAATCTAAACAGATCTAGGCCGATCTGCTAGGATCCGGCTCACTTTGCCCGCGGCGCGCGGGAAGGGCATGGTCAAACCGGCCGACAGGCGGGGTCCGGCGGCAGTGGGCGCGGGAGGCCGAAGGGGTAAGGAGCGCCGCCAGTCGTCCGATCTAAAGAAAGATCGACAGTTGCACGCCATCTTCCTCCGTGCAACAGAAGCGACGCGCGGAAACCCTAACATGCACAGGGAAGTCACAAGGGCTCACCTAGGGCTGCTTTGATCCATCGGGGATGAGGCGGCATGGACGTGGAGGTCACAGCAGTCTCGGAGATAGTCCTGGCTTAGCGGATGGTGCTTGGGCGCCTCGGCCTTATTTGTGACAAGCGCTACAGGGACGAGATGATGGCGACGCCTATGGGTTGCAACAAATCAAATGGAGGGCATGGTGAGTTAGAGCTCGACGAGAGGAACAATACAGTGTAGAGAGGGAGCAGAGAGGTGAGTGGGATCAACGGCAATCACCTCCATCTATCTTGGTGCTCGAGAGACAAAATCAAGCTCAGCAGCTCTGAGAAAAGAATGAGGACATCAGAGTCGTTCTATGGGTGGAGAGGACAGGGGTTAAGAAGGAAATGGCGTGTCCTAGAAGGCTCTAGCTGCTCCGTTGGGTTTTATACTCTAGTGGTGAGGTCGGAGCATGGTGGGTTTCGTTGGACGCGACTGGCCAGGGTGACGGTGCGCTGTGCACAGCGTCGTGGACCGAGTTCAGTAATGTGGTCGGTGGCATCGGTGGCTCACCGGCTCGGTCGGAAACATGCAGTTTAGTTTGGGGTCTGCTCGGGTTTGACCCAGAGTATGGTGTGTCGGTGAGGTTGCATGGGAGAGAGAGAGAGCGCCGAGCGTGTCTGGGTACAGTGCCATGGTGAGTAGTGCAGGCTGCGGAGTGAGAGAGGGCGTGCACGCTTGGGAACATGCGGCTCACTCTTGGCGTCCAGTGTGGGTCCAGTGACGGTCAGCGCGATGCGGGAGGGCGGTGGCCTGGTCGGCTACTCCTCGGGCAAGGCATGAATTGGCAAGAGAGGGTGCAGAGGCACTCTATGGTGAGGCGGCAGGGCGGGGCTTGCTTCTACGCTTCTGCCCAACTTGGGGGTGCACCGGTGGGCATAAGAGAAGGAGAGAAGGAGGGAGGGGTAGGGTTGCAGGGGCACTGCCAAATGGGGTCCTAGGGGTCCATAGGGGCGGTGGCTTGTCGATGGTTGGGGGTAGATTAGAGGGAAGAGGAAGGAGAGAGGGGAGGGTGCAATCTTGGCAAGATTGCCTCGGGTTGCCCTCCCTCATGGCTCCAACCACATTATACAAGGAGATGGGGCTGATGCTGCTACAGTGCAGATAGTGAAGAGAGAGTGGCATGCTAGGGTTCTCCCCTTGGTCGATCTTGGAGAAAAGAAGGGAGAAAGAAGATTAGTGCATGCTTGCACCAATTTTATTTAAATTTCCAAAATGTGAGAATAATCAAAAATGGAGGATGTTGATGCTTTAGAGATGTTGAAAAGATGTCATGGAAGTGTTGTGCCAAGTTTGAAAATTTTCCAAGATGTGGAGCTAGGGTTTTGGGAAGCCTTTTATTTCCAATATAGGATGCAAGAAAAAGTTTTTTAACTAGGATGAGAAAATAGGGAGAAGGGTTTTGGTCTCCTAGGGTGCCATACGATCATGTGCATGCAATGAGAATAAAGTAGAGGAATAAAATAGAAAGAAGAATAAAATAAAAGCTAGGGTTTTGTGGTGTTTCAAAATGGTTTAAAGTGTTAGAGATTGAAATGGAGTTTAAATAAAGTGATGATCCCCTTTTGGGGATTGGAGAAGGATTCAAATGATTTCTAGGTGGTGAAGTTTGAGAAATAACTGAGTTGCTTTGATCACCAACTTAGAGTATGCCCAAATTGGAATAATTTAATTTGAACTAGATTTTTATATTTGGGAAGGTATCAAAGCGAGATTTTGAGTTTAAAAAGGGGGGTCTACTTGCATAAGATATCATGGTGGAATCTTCTCAGTTTCATTTGAGAGAAAAAAGTGCAGGAAATAGCAATATTTAATTTTTGATGGAGAGGGAGTGATGTTACGCATGAGGAATATTTTTACAATTTTTATTAGAGAAGAATTAAATTATGGAGAGAATGGATGGTGAGTGATAAGAAGTGATCCAGGAGTTAGGAAGAAATAAAAAGAATGGAAATAGTTTGACTAGAACTCAAAACCAACCCATATTAATTAGGGCAAGGTTCCTAAATATGTTAGCAAGGGTGTGGATGGTTAGATTATGTCAAGAAGAGAAGTAGGGATAGGAGAGTCCCTAATGAGTTTATTTTTGAAATTTAAAAGTGGAAAGGGAAGGAATCTGCTAGAGGTCAAATAGTCATTGATTTGATTAGGGTCAGAAACAGGATTAAAACAAGCAACAGATGTTCTTAGATGACCAAGTGATAATGGAGGGAATAGAAGATCAAATGTTGAATATGAGTTCTACAAAGGTGCATTGCCATGGGAAGAAGATATGAGATTTATACAAGTCTCTGAAAATTGAATCCTTTAACAGAAGTGAAGATAGGACCAATTTTAGGATTTGGATGGTTTGACATTTAGACTAGCCCCTTTTTGGTACTTCTTGGCTTCACTCAGATGCTACCAAGCAAAATAAACTACTACAAGCATAATGAGGACTAAACGAAGTTCCTTCAAGCAAAACAATCATGCCCACAAGAGAAAGTCAAACAAGGTCAAACACAATCAACAATAGTCAAACTTGGGCAACACACAACAAACAAGGCAACAGGCATGAATAACTGTTTTATTTTGGTTAGTTGTAAAAAGTTTTTGTTGGCCCTCATTTTTGCCTCACTAATCTTTGTTCAAACAAGGTTATAAAAGTTGGGGTATTACACCTACTATGTAATTTGTGATCAATTTAGGGTCTCACGGCATTGGATCATGCCCCCAATACTATTGAAGACCTATCATTCTACGGGTTAGCGGTCGGATTTCCGGAGATTTGCCGCGTTCACGGCCTTGAACCGCTCAAGTGTGTCGCCTTCGAGGGGACAAACATAGGGAGCTAGTTCTCTATGCGCCCCTTTCAAAATGTGAGTCAATTTGAACCTAGAATGATGCTTCTAGAAGATAGCTATTGTTTGCTAAGTTAAATTGAGAGTCATAGTATTGCAGGAGGTGAACAATTGCGGATTCATTTCTTGGTTAGATGACGAGTGGCCAACAACACTTGGCAATGCTTTATCAAAGCTATGGGGGAATGTACCACTTGAGCAACTCGTCTCGGATTGATGCAAACTTGAGCATGCTAGGTTTGTGGAGGAGATATCCGGAGAGAAAAAGAAGCTCGAGAAGAAACACTTGGCTCTCCTAGGTGACAGTGAGGAACTTCACAACTGACACTGTGAAAAGGGTCATGCGTGAAAACTTCCAAAAATTCAAGACCGAAGCTCGGGAGGAGGAGATGGAGAAGCTCAAGAATGAGCTAGATGTGCTAAAGGGGAAGATGAAGGATTGTGGGGCCGGAAGAGATGCACTGAAGGAGGAGAAGAAGAAGGTTGAGCACATGCTCTTCGATTTGCTCCAAGATGGTTCATCAAACAAAGATTAAGTTAAAAAAGATCAAATAAATTATTAATGAGTGATTCGGTAGCATGTAGTACTTGTTGCTAGTGAGCTATTTGTAGCATGTAAAACTACTAAATATTGAATCTACTTACTGCCGGATTATTAGGTGTCATAAATTGTGAAAAAAAAAACCTCAAATTTATGGTTCGGCGCGTAAATCCCGCAGAACAGATCCTGCAAACCAAACTGTAAAAAGGAATATGTTGTTTTATAGTTTGCTTTTGTGGGATCTGCACGAACCAAACTCGCAACAACCCTAAAACACGTTTTTCTACGTCCTTCATATGTGTTTTAATGGTCGCGCATATAAGGGATCTGTTAGAGGTTCTCTAAACAGGAAGATAAAGGGCAAACGAGGCACCTCACGTCCAAAGGTTGTCGCAAGGTTGCAATTTTCTTCGAGCGGTACAGCTTGCACTTTTCACCCAGTTGCACATTTAAGTAAACTGAAACAGTAAACTGAAATTGTACTTGCCTGAATTTGGTCGAGGCTTAAAAATCTATCAGTCCACCAAGACTTGATAAAACTTTTTTTTTTACATAATCATACATATTTATTCATTAACCACAGAAGTTACATCCACGAAAAGAGGTACAGTAAAAAAAATTACAGAACACGACACTTTATTGATCATATAATATCAATACAAAGAGTCTTCCGGATAGAATCCGGTGCAGAAAAGGAAATAAAATCTAAGCTAGTTACATCACAAGACCTAGCCAGAATATGCGCCGCTTCATTCAGAGAACGTTTTGTGTGTCGAAAAGTGACCGATACAAAACTCGTCACCTTCTTCTTAAAATTTGATGGAGCATCCAGCCAAGTATTTTGATTAACTCTACAAGATCTTGCTATCTCACGAGCAACCATATTTGCTTCACAAAAATTATGCTCGAATTCAATTTTAACGAATTCGGTCGCCATACGGTTGCAGTCAACAACAGTACTACCTCCATTCCGGTTTAAAGGGCCTACGCGTATCTCTAGGTTGTTAATTTGACTAATAAAATATAAATTATAAAATACAAAAATTATACCATTAGAAACTAGAAGATGCAAAGTTTCTAATGATATATTTTTTGTAATATATACCTTGTATTATGTTGTTTAAATTGACAACCTAGGACTATGCGTAGGCCCTTTAAACTGGAATGGAGGGAGTATTAGAGTATAGCCCCCTCTTTCATTGCAGTAATGACGTCCAGACTATCAGAAGCGCAAATCACTCCATGGCACATAAAGTGGTGCATCCACGCTTTTATTCCCGGCGAAAATATCCTAGAAGGGGTTGTTATTCTATATGAGACCATTTACGAACTTAACAGGAAGAAAATAGATGATGTCCTTTTTAAAATTGATTTTGAAAAAGCATATGATCTCCACTTCTCCACTACTGCTGCTGCCGCCGCCGCTGCTGCCGCCGCCGCTGCCGCCGCCTACCACCACTCCCACCCCTACCACCACTACCACTACTACCCCTACTACCACTACTACCACTACTACCACTACTACCACTACTACTAATAATAATAATAATAATAATAAACTAATAAAAGAGCAAACAAGAACTCCCCTAAGTACACACACCTTACGTACACAGGAGTCTACTAACCGCACGATCAGCTCCCAAATGTCAGATCTAACCGCTATTAACGCTTCGTGTGCACTTACCAATTTCCTAGGCGGAGTGTGGACGAAAAGTCTCTCACCTCACGTACGCACCCCCTATTTCTTCTTGTCCCAAAAAAAAAACACCACAAAAAAATACCACAATCAACGGAAGTCGTCATGACCAATAAGGCAACTGCTAATCTTGCATCGTCGCCGCCGTGACCCAGCCCTGCGCAGACGACGACCTCGACGCCAACCACAGCAGGTGCATACACTTCTCCTGTACATGAGATATAACATCATAATGCTGATACTATCTTGCAGACTACACATGTATGCTGAATCTAGAATTGTCAGATCACGAAATCTCTATGATACAAATATCTTACCAGTAAGACCACATATCACCATATTGCATGCCCGAAAATTTATTCAGGTAGACCACTCTGGATTTCTTGATTATAATGGGAGGTAGACCACTCTGGAATTTCTTAATTTACAATACTGAAGGAGCATGTGAAACGAGATTTAACTCCACATCTCTATTCAGCGCTAGCATGCCTCTATGATTATCTGAATAAGGGCACGTACAATGCGGTAATGTCAGCCTTCTCTTAGAGGTGCCATGTAGGATTTTTGCTTAGTTGGAGGAGAGAGAAATAAAAAAGAAAAGACTGCCTTCCCTTAGCTAAGGGATGATCCCTTAAAAAATAAGAGAAGACTATTTTATGTATTGTACCATGTGTCTTCCCTTAATCAATTAATTTCTTACTAAAAATAACTATTTTGCATTAATTGTTAGTGACGACAATAAGAGATAATGCATTGTACGTGTTATATTTTGTGCTTTCTCTAGATGATGTGGAAGGCTAAGAAAAGACATGCCTTCTCTACCATTGTACGTGCCCTAAGGCATGACAAAATTAACACAGTTCACCAGTCAATAATAACAATCAAGTGATACGATGGGAAAAAATGCCACTAATATAAAATTTATGTTTCCCTGGGATATTTGAAGATGGAACAATGACCACCATGCAGATAGCTAATTCTACTAGGGATCTTACTCGGTGATAGAGTCAACATGAAAAGTGCCTATGTTGAAATCAGAGCTGCTTTCTATATGACCGAAAATCATATGGACGTGGCTAGACAGCCTCCGGGGGCTGGTTTGTCCTTCCCAGCCCTCACTCAAAAAAGGAAAGCATCACGTTCCTAGGTCCCGGAAAGACAGCCACACAGCTTCGTGCGGGAATTGCGCCCTCGCTACCGAACCCTCGCACTACAAAATAAACAGGAACCAAATAAAAACCACCGCTCTCCCTATCCCCTCGCCCACTTCTTGTTATGCACAAGTTGACATCGTCCACTTATTCTTCCTCTTCAGACTCCATGCATCCCATGATCTAAACTCAAGAAGGCAACTTTTGTACATAAAAAATTACATTCTTTACTACAGAAAAACACAAGGTAAAATCTACTTCCTCCTTGCCTTCCCTAGCACCCCCTCCCCATGAAAAATCCTCCCTTTTGTGTCAAAAAGAAGGTAGCCGTGTTGTAGATCCATTGAAGAACAACAATCTGATCTTGTAGAAAAAACAAGGAAAAAATTCCCAGAGCACTTAGGATTGTTTGCAGCGGAACAAGTCCTAGTACTTAGAGCCACAATTTACAGTAGCGCACAATACTTGCCCATAGAAAACAAGTAGGATTTACACTAAAAAGAAATCTTGTCTAGCAACTTATTGATTTGATAGAGGATTTGACATATCTGGGACACCTTATTTGTCCAACTCATCGTCAGTTCTTTCTCTGCAGTTCTCCTTGATGACCAAATTAAACCCTAAACTAAAAGATCATCAGGCCGACTCCCTTCTTTGTTGGTGTTGCTGTACCTGGTTGTTAGGGCATTTTCTAGCCTCCCTAGTTTTGTGTGTTAGTTGACAACACCAGGATATTTTACCAAAGTTTTTGTGCAGGAAGACTGGCCGGATTTTTAGGCCAAAACTGGGCCGGATAATCCGGCCACCCGTGAAAATGGCTAAGGACCAGAAGTTCCAGGGTGCGCGTCACCCAGATCCATGGGCGGATTATTGGCCGGATTTTTGTCCAAAAGTGGGCCGGATTATCCGCCCCCCCCCCCCCCCCCGGTGAAAATGGCTAAGGACCAGAAGTTCCAGAGTGCGCGTCACCCAGATCCATGGGCGGATTATTGGCCGGATTTTTGTCCAAAAGTGGGCCGGATTATCCCCCCCCCCGGTGAAAATGGCTAAGGACCAGAAGTTCCAGAGTGCGCGTCACCCAGATTCTTGGCCGGATTATTGGCCGGATTTTTGTCCAAAAGTGGGCCGGATTATCCGGCCGCCGGATTATCCGGTTCAAGTTTGGGCCGGATAATCCGGTCCCTGGAGGCTGCAACGGATACATTCGGGAAGGGGTATTTATACCCCCTCCCCTCTTCTTCTCCAGCTTGCTCGTCCTCATCAAGAACAAGACACTATTTGGAGCCAACCCCACTGCAAGATCTCCACCATCAACCACCCAAAGTCTTAGATCTTTGGAGGATCGAAGGAGGAGGTCCCGATCTACATCTCCACCGAAGGAATTTCTATTTCCCCTCCTTTTGCTTGAGGGATTTACTCCTAGTGGTTCTTTGGAAACACTAGGTGATTTGTTTCGAGATTTCTCTAGTCTTTGTGGATTCTAGCCTCCGTGGCTTTCTTGGGAGCCTCCAATTCAGTTGTGGATGTGTGCCCCAATCTCTGTGTAAGGGATTCGGTGAGTTCCCCCAATACCACCGCTTAGTGGAACGAGCTAGCCTCCGTGGCTTGCTCACCGGAGAACAAGGTGAGCCTCCGTGGCGTTGGTCGACTCCGTGTCACCACACCTCTCCAACGTAGACGTACTTCCCCTCAAAAGGAAGGAACTACGGGAATACATCCTTGTGTCTCCGGTCTCCGCTCCTCGGTTATTTCTTGCCCGAACTCACTTACTTGCTTACTTGTTTACTTGTTCACTTGCTTGCTTGCCACTTAGGAAATTCACCTAGTTGCACATCTAGAGAATTTACTTTGTGTCAAGCCTAAAATTGAAAAAGGTAAAATTTTGTGTAGCGCCTATTCACCCCCCCCCCCCCCCTCTAGTCGCCCGTGGGACCCCTTTCAATTGGTATCAGAGCCTAGTGCTCTTTGATTGGGCTTAACCGCCTAAGAGATCATGGGCGAAGAGGAGCCCGCCACTAAGGCGGATTTTAACAGCATAATGACTCGCATGGATGCTATGATGGCAGCCATGGAGAGCCAAAAATCTCAACTTGATGCTCTCACTAGTGGAACATCAAGTACCACTCCACCATCTCCGGTTGACACCTCGGATAAGGATAAGCCATCCTTAAACGAGGAAGATCCGGAGAAGGATGGGAATGAGAACAACGAGGATCCCCCCAAAAAGGATGACACCTCTCGGGGACATAGCACGGAGGTTCCACATCCTACGAGCTATGTCTCCGGAAGGCACCTTCAAATGCCACACCTTGCCTCATGCGGCCCACCGCCACAACTTGATGCTTCTAGCTTTGCCAATTGGCAAGATAACATGCGCTCTCACATAAATTTCGTGTCTATTGAGCTTTGGAGGATCATTGAGCAGGGTTATTATCCAACTTCCAAGGACTTGACCAACTTGCTACCTTGGGAGCAAATCGACAAGCAGCTCAATGCCTCCGTCTTGCATCTCATTCACATGTCTCTCTCCGAGAAGGACAAGGCGTTCGTCCGCAACATCTCTTCCGCCAAGGAAGCTTGGGATGCTCTCACCAACCTCTTCATCGGCAATGAGAGCATTCAAGAGTCCAAGTTTGATGAGGCATCTAATGAAGCGGACAACTTTGCTATGCTTGATGGTGAATCTCCCGAAGAACTTCATCGTCGTCTCTCGGCACTCCAAGTGAAGCTAGTCGACCTCGGCTCCACTCAATGTGATGGAAGATGGATGAAGAGGAAATTTGTCCAAGCCCTCTTGCCCTTCTTCAAGGATACTATGAACTCAATCAAGGGAGATGCCAACTTTAGGAAGATGACCGCTCATGACATCTTGCAAGAGATTGTGGCAAGGAAGATCTCCGAGAAGAATGCGGATGATGCTCTAGCTCGTGCACGTGGTGTGCGTACACCCAACCTTGCTTTGAAGGCAAAAGTCTCTCTTTATGAAGAAGCAAGTGTGATGGAAGAGGAAGAGTCTATGAGTGGAAGTCCCGAAGACATGAAGTATGCTCATGCCGAACACATGGCTCTTGCTCAACGGGCTTTCATGAAGAAGTGGAAGTCATTAAGTCCCTCCAAACCTAAGGCCACAAGTAGAGTGAGAACATGCTACAATTGTGGGAATCAACACCACTTCATCGCGGATTGTCCCTATGAAAGAGTGGAAGATCACAATGGAAGACTCATTCGCAAGGAGATGAAGGCCAAGTCTTACCCTCCAAGGAACTTTGATAAGAAGAAAGCCGTTCCAATACATGCCTTGACGACTCAAGAAGAATACCCATCCGGTGATGATGCAAGTGATGATGAAGAAGTAGGAAGGGCCGCCATCGCCATCGCCAAGCCTATCTCTTCACCATCCCTCTTCGCTTCCGCAAACGAGTCCAAGCGCTCCAACTCCAAGGGAACATGTCTAATGGCTCACGCTACAAAGGTATCACCGACTTTCACACCCATCATACCTAGAAGCTTATCTTTGATGGATTGTGTTGATACTAGTAGTGATAAGGATGAGACTAATGAATTTGACACCTTCATGTCAACCTTGCATGGGGAGACCAAAGCTCAATTTGAGATTCTCCTAAATCAATATAATGAGTCTCTTCAACTTAATGATAAAAATGAGGAACGCATCTTTGAGCTAGAAGGGCATGCTCGTGAGTATGCCGATGAAATTGCAACCCTCAATCAATCTCTTGAGGTTGAGCAAGATCTAAGGATGGCACTTGAGGCATCCAAGTTAGGTCTTGAAGAATCCTATAACTTGGACATTGCTAGGCTTAAGAATGATCGTGATATTGCTCAATCAGTTGCTAATGAACTTAGGTTGCAAAATGAGAAACTAAATCTTATGATTGCTAAAGAAGCAACCAAGTTATCTTCTAGCACCTTTGTTGCAAGTTCTTGTTACACTAACCCTCTTTATGAGAAAGATGCCCCCAAAGGTGACACAAGGCTTGATGAGCTTTTGAGTGCTCAAAAGCAACATGGTGACAAGACCGGACTTGGTTTCACTCCCAAGTCCAACAAGAAGAGGAACAAGAAGAAGAACAACAAGAAGACGCAATTTCTTGTGCCCTCTCCTCCTCCTAAGAAGCACATCCCAAATGACATATGCTTTGACGAGGATGGCAATGTTTATGAGGAGGAGGGGGAGCTCGTGAGGGAAGTGGTTGGGAATGCCAAGAGGGCAATGCCCAATCACAACGACTTTGCAGGAAAATATAATCCCTCTTATGTTCTTCGCCGTGCCTATGATGGACATGTTTATGCTAAATTTGTTGGCTCACCTAATGAACGCATTGCTTGGTCTATTTGGGTTCCTAAGACCCTTGTCACTAACAAAAGAGGACCCATTGAAAAATGGGTACCTAAAAACAAAGCTTGACTTTTGTAGGGCTTTGCTTCCGGTGCGGGACAATGGATAATTGATAGCGGTGCTACCAATCATATGTCCGGAAGCAAAGAGTTGGTGAAGGAGCTTCGCACCGGTTCATCTAGTGCGGGCTACGTCACCTATGGAGATTCCTCAAGGTCAAAGGTATTGGGTCTTGGTAAAGTTGTTATATCTCAAGATGTTACCGTGGAGAATGTCATGCTCGTTGAGTCTCTCTCTTACAATTTACTTTCCGTAGCTCAACTTGCCGATATGGGTTTTGCAACTTTCTTTGATGTTGGGATTGTGGTTCTTTTGTGGAGCAAGTCTCTTAAAGTAGCCTTTGTTGGGCATGTTGAAAACGGCTTATATGTGATTGACTTCTCGGAGAAGGTCACTAAAGCCGCAACTTGCCTAATGGCTAAAGTTGACGTGGGATGGCTATGGCATCGCCGGCTAGGCCACGTCAATATGAGAACTTTGCAAAGACTCCACAAAGGTAACCACATCCTAGGACTAACCGATCTAACCTTTGCCAAAGATCGTGTGTGTAGAGCTTGCATTGAAGGAAAGATGCATGAACTTCCTCATCCTAGCAAGACGATCATTTCCTCTAAGAGGGTCTTGGAGCTCCTTCACATGGACCTCTTTGGCCCTCCATCTCATGCGAGTCTAGGAGGGAAAAAGTATTGCTTGGTGATTGTTGATGACTACTCAAGATATACTTGGGTCTACTTCTTCAAGCACAAATACGAGACCCAACAAACCGTCATGGATTTCATCAAGGAAGTGGAACGTCAATATGGCCAAGATATCTTGATGATTCGGAGTGATAATGGGACGGAGTTCAAGAACTACACCGTCAATGAATTCTTGAGTGATGAGGGAATTCAACATCAATACTCCTCTCCCTACACTCCACAACAAAATGGTGTAGCCGAGCGGAAGAACCGGACTTTGATGGACATGGCAAGGACAATGTTAGCGGAGTTTAAGTCTCCGTATAACTTTTGGGCCGAAGCCATCAATACCGCTTGTCATGCTTCCAACCGGCTATATCTTCGCAAGGGCTTGAACAAGACTCCTTATGAGATCCTCACCGGCAACAAGCCTAACATCAAATACTTTCGAGTATTCGGTTGTAAGTGCTTCTATCTTAGAAAGGGTGTTCATTTGTCCAAGTTTGATTCTAAAGCTCTTGAGGGTATCTTTGTTGGTTATGCCGCCGAATCTCATGCTTTTAGAATCTTTGACAAAGAGTCCGCTCGTGTTGTTGAAGTTTCTAACATGAGATTCGACGAGAATGACGGCTCCCGTGTGGAGCAAAGTGGTGTTTGTGATGTAGATGACGAAATACCTCCTCAAGCCATAAGAAGAATGGGTGTGGGTCATCTCATACCCATTGAGGGACACCTTTTGGCGGAAGGAGAAGGACTATGCTCTACTCAAGTGGAGCCTTCATCTTCACAAGCTCCACAAGCTCCACAAGCTCCACAAGGACCGATTGATGCTAACCAAAGACAAGCATTAGACCCTCATTCAAGCGAGCAAGGCCAAGATCAAGACCAAGAGGACGATGGTGATTCCTCACCAATGGTAGATCAAGGCCAAGCTCAAGATGTTGATCAAGCTCAAGTTGAAGGTCAAGGCGAGGACCAAAATAGTGGTGATGACCAAGTGACTTCTCAAGAGTCTTTTGAAGAAGCTCAAGCTCGCCGTGCAAGGAAAGTGGAAGAAGCTCTTCGCAAAGGAAGTCATACCTTGGATAGTGTCATTGGGAGTGTGAGAAAAGGGGTTTCCACAAGGAGACAATTAGCCAACTTTAGCATCCATCATGCCTTCGTCTCTTGTGTGGAACCCCAAAAGGTGTTTGAGGCACTTGAAGACCCGGATTGGGTGGAAGCCATGCACGAAGAACTCAACAACTTCAAGCGAAATGAAGTTTGGACTTTGGTGGAGAAGCCCAAGGAGTGCCGCAATGTCATTGGAACCAAGTGGGTGTTCAAGAACAAGCAAGATGCCAATGGGATTGTTGTGAGGAACAAGGCACGCTTGGTCGCTCAAGGATACTCTCAAGTGGAAGGAATCGACTATGGGGAGACCTACGCTCCCGTGGCTCGTCTTGAGTCAATCCGTATCCTTCTTGCTTATGCTTCTCACTTCAACTTTAAGTTATATCAAATGGATGTGAAGAGTGCTTTTCTCAACGGTCCTCTACATGAATTGGTCTATGTGAAGCAACCCCCGGGGTTTGAGGATCCCCATTTCCCGACCCATGTCTACAAACTCGATAAGGCGCTTTATGGCCTTAAACAAGCCCCACGTGCGTGGTACGAGCACCTTAAAGAGTTGTTGTTAGACCGTGGGTTTGAAATTGGGCTCATCGACCCAACTCTTTTTACTAAGAAGGTCAATGGGGAGCTTTTCATATGCCAAATTTATGTAGACGATATTATTTTTGGCTCTTCTAACAAACTCTTCAATGATGAATTTGCGAAGCTAATGACAGACAAATTCGAGATGTCCATGATGGGAGAGTTGAAATTCTTTCTTGGCTTTGAGATTCGGCAATTGCGAGGAGGAACTTTCATCAATCAAGCCAAGTACATCCAAGACATGCTCAAGAAATTCAACATGGACTCCGGAGTTAAAGGAGCTAAAACCCCCATGCCGACAAAGGTTACTCTTGATCTCGATCCTAGTGGTAAGGAAGTGGATCAAAAGCTTTACCGTTCGATGATTGGCTCGCTTCTTTACCTTTGCGCATCTAGACCCGATATCATGCTTAGTGTGGGAATTTGTGCACGTTTTCAAGCCGCCCCAAAGGAAAGTCATTTAATGGCCGTGAAAAGAATATTTCGATATTTGATTCATACTCCAACTTTCGGCCTTTGGTACCCAAAGGGATCAAGCTTCGAGCTTGTTGGGTACACGGCCTCGGATTGGGCGGGAGACAAAGTGGACAGGAAGTCAACTTCCGGGACTTGCCAACTTCTTGGTAGGTCCTTGGTTAGTTGGTCTTCTAAGAAGCAAAATTGTGTGTCTCTCTCCACCGCCGAAGCCGAGTATGTGTCCGCGGCAAGTGGTTGTGCTCAACTCCTTTGGATGCGGCAAACGTTGAAGGACTATGGAGTTCATTGCGACAAGGTTCCACTCTTATGCGACAACGAGAGTGCCATCAAGATCGCCCATAATCCGGTTCAACACAACAAGACGAAGCACATTGAGATCCGGCATCACTTCATCCGGGATCACGTCAATCGAGGTGATATTAACTTGTCTTATGTAGGTACAAATGATCAACTCGCCGACATCTTCACGAAGCCCCTTGATGAAGCAAGATTCCGAGAGTTGAGGCATGAATTGAATATCATTGATTCTTGCAATGTGGCTTGTTAGTGTGCACTCTTTCCCATACGATAGCATGTGTTCTACTCTAGATGTGGGCATGGACATAGGGGGAGTGCGGTCCTAATTCATTGGGCTATCCCTCCCCCCATTATGCCGATAGTAATGCAATCATTCTCTTAATATTATTTTGTGATATGTGAGCTTCAATGATGAGTATTGGTTATGGACCCAAGATACATCTTCGCGGTTCAATGCCAAAACACTCATATATGGTGGCTTCGGCCACCGACCTCTTCTTTTGAAGGGTTCATTCCTTGAAAATCTTTTGTGTTTGGTTTTTCCTTGGTTTTGTTTTTCTTGATATGGGAAGGCACTTGGGTTGGTCTTTCGATGTTTTCTTGTGTTTTGCAACTCCAAGTGCCGAGAACCACTCCCTGTTTGCTTTCTAACCTAAGCCCATCTCATCCCTAAACATTCTCTCCATGCACACAAGTTCAGTTTCCTGCCAGAAATTCCCTGAGCAAAAGGAGTTCCAGGCCGGATTATCCGGGCCACTTCTGGGCCGGATTATCCGGCGGCCGGATAATCCGGTCCGGCGGTCAGTCCATATAAAAAGGGAGGCGCGGGGTGAACCGGCCAGTTTGGCAGTTCCTCCACCTCCGCACCCCCTCTCTCCACCGCCGCCGCCACCTGCTCCTCCTCTTGCTCACCGGCGCCTCCCCGGCCGCCGGATCCGGCCGATCTTCAAGGCTCGTGTTCTCCTTCCTCTCGGGAACAAGTTCCTCCAAGCAGTTCCTCCAATGGATGAGGGTAAATTTCGCATCTCCTAGCCCTAGTGGTGAAGTTTTTGTGAGATTTATTTTGCCTAGTTCTTGGAGTCTAGTTGTTCCCTTGATTTCTCCTTTGGCCTTGTGGTATACTTTAGTGATTCACCTAGCCGATCTACGTTTTTGACTTGTTAGGGCAAGATTAGAGAAAATTTCGCCAGGGGGCGGATTATCCGGCCCAGTTCTGGACCGGATAATCCGGCCTGGTAATTTTTGTCTTATTTTCTCTTCTCTTGTCCATCAATGTCATGCGTTCCTCTGCTATGTTCATCACTCTAGTGTATGTTCCTGGAACTTGTGTGCATCCTCATCACCATGCTTCCTACTTATTCTCTTCACAGGTGCCGGTCCGGCCAAGAGTAGTCGTCCTCGCTACTTCCATTACAATGATGAAGGTATTTTAGAAGATGAGGTGTCCATCCGGACAAAACAGCGTGCCGCGGTCCGGAAAGTCAAGGCAGCCAAGGATGCTAAGGCAGCTGAAAGGACTGCTAAGAGAGCTGCTCGAGCCAACAAGGGAAAGGAACCTCGTGTCAACTACAAGCAGATGAGTCAGATTTCCTACTCTGCCTTGAGGCAGAAAGACTGGTACGCCACTCAGCAGAGGGCAACTCACATTGAAGACCGTCGTTTCTGGTGTCCAGAGCAGCTATACATCTATCAGGATATCTTTGCTCGCATGAGTAAGCCTATTCGTCCGATGCATCCCCTTGATCTCACTTTCTTGAAGACGAAGGAGTATTTTGTTCCAGCTATTCAGGTTGTGGAGAGGCTTGGCATCTCTGGTTTGTTGACTTGTCAGTGCGATTATGATCCTCAGCTCATTCTGCAGTTTTATGCTACCTTGGCCTTTGAAGCTGATGATGCCAGGACTTTCAAGTGGATGACCGGGACTCGGTTCTGTCAGTCTTCCTTCGTTCGGTTTGCTTCTCTGTTGGGTTTTCCTTTTAATGGCCCGACGAATCCTGTTGGTCACCGGGTTCACACTCCGCTTCCCGCCGACAAGAATCTGCTTTGTGATCTATATGAACCTGGTGGTGTTCCTGGTCAAGCTGCTGGTCTGAGGTATCCGTATGATCTTCTAGTGCGCATCTTCAGGGAGAACATTGCTCCAAGTGGAGGGAACAATGATGCTATTAGGAGCTCCTTGGTGGATCTCCTTATCTTTTCTCATACCTGTGCCACGTCTACCGACCCGGATGCAGATTTCACTCTTGACGTGATGGACTTCATCTTCAACGAGATGTACGATGCTATGGTCAGCAGGGGTTCTCTTCCGTATGCTCCTTTCATCATGAAGCTCATCATTGACACTTGCAAAGGTCAGGATTTCAGCAGTCAGTGTGTGTCTCACAAGGTCAAGAAGCTCTATGTGAAGCAGATTTCAGCTCCAGCTCCCATGGGTCCCGATTCCTTCATGAGAGATGCTCGTTCTAGTGTGCCAAGGGGCAAGTTTGTGTCCCATGATGTGCCCAAGAAGGTGAGGAAGTTGAGCTGGTTTCAGAAGCATGTTCTTTGCATGAAGGTGGAGATACATCGTGAGAACTATGAAGCCTATTGTGAGCGCAAGACCATTCTTGATACTCAGCGAGAGATTCTTCATAAGCTCAGTGGGGACCAAGCTGCTCTTCCTCCTCCTGCTCCTCCCATTGCCTACAACAAGTGGCATTCCGAGACCTATGATTGGGGCACGCTGGAGAAGGCTCTCTATGTTGGTCGCACCACTCGTGTTGATGGAGATGAAGATGAAGAGGACATGGAAGAGGATGAGGAAGGTGAGTTCGAAGAAGATGATGAAGAGGAAGAGGACGAGGACGAGGAGGACGAGGACGACGACGACTTTGAATGACTTCTTGGGGCGTGTAGTTTGCTCTTGTCCCTTTTTGGTGTCTTGATGCCAAAGGGGGAGAAGTTGTTCTAGTAGGACTTCTCGTTGGGATGCTTTGGTGGGAGCTGCTTTTCAGTTTCAGTTTTCTTGCTTATGAACTTATCGTCGAACTATTGTTATCGTGTGCTTGGTGAATCTTCTTTAGGTTGATCTATTGTGTGTGGAACTTGTTTAAAGTCTGTTTGCTTAGAGTGTCTTGCTCATATTGCTATTGTCAATCTTGTTATATTGCTTATCTCTAAAGGGAGCTTCATTTGAACTCTTGCATATCTTTAGGGGGAGCTCCCTTACTTTTTTGATCCTACTATTGTAAATCTTAGTGTTGTCATCTAACACCAAAAAGGGGGAGATTGTTAGGGCATTTTCTAGCCTCCCTAGTTTTGTGTGTTAGTTGACAACACCAGGACATTTTACCAAAGTTTTTGTGCAGGAAGACTGGCCAGATTTTTAGGCCAAAACTGGGCCGGATAATCCGGCCACCCGTGAAAATGGCTAAGGACCAGAAGTTCCAGGGTGCGCGTCACCCAGATCCATGGGCGGATTATTGGCCGGATTTTTGTCCAAAAGTGGGCCGGATTATCCACCCCCCCGGTGAAAATGGCTAAGGACCAGAAGTTCCAGAGTGCGCGTCACCCAGATCCATGGGCGGATTATTGGCCGGATTTTTGTCCAAAAGTGGGCCGGATTATCCGCCCCCCCCCCCCCGGTGAAAATGGCTAAGGACCAGAAGTTCCAGAGTGCGCGTCACCCAGATTCTTGGCCGGATTATTGGCCGGATTTTTGTCCAAAAGTGGGCCGGATTATCCGGCCGCCGGATTATCCGGTTCAAGTTTGGGCCGGATAATCCGGTCCCTGGAGGCTGCAACGGATACATTCGGGAAGGGGTATTTATACCCCCTCCCCTCTTCTTCTCCAGCTTGCTCGTCCTCATCAAGAAGAAGACACTATTTGGAGCCAACCCCACTGCAAGATCTCCACCATCAACCACCCAAAGTCTTAGATCTTTGGAGGATCGAAGGAAGAGGTCCCGATCTACATCTCCACCGAAGGAATTTCTATTTCCCCTCCTTTTGCTTGAGGGATTTACTCCTAGTGGTTCTTTGGAAACACTAGGTGATTTGTTTCGAGATTTCTCTAGTCTTTGTGGATTCTAGCCTCCGTGGCTTTCTTGGGAGCCTCCAATTCAGTTGTGGATGTGTGCCCCAATCTCCGTGTAAGGGATTCGGTGAGTTCCCCCAATACCACCGCTTAGTGGAACGAGCTAGCCTCCGTGGCTTGCTCACCGGAGAACAAGGTGAGCCTCCGTGGCGTTGGTCGACTCCGTGTCACCACACCTCTCCAACGTAGACGTACTTCCCCTCAAAAGGAAGGAACTACGGAAATACATCCTTGTGTCTCCGGTCTCCGCTCCTCGGTTATTTCTTGCCCGAACTCACTTACTTGCTTACTTGTTTACTTGTTCACTTGCTTGCTTGCCACTTAGGAAATTCACCTAGTTGCACATCTAGAGAATTTACTTTGTGTCAAGCCTAAAATTGAAAAAGGTAAAATTTTGTGTAGCGCCTATTCACCCCCCCCCTCTAGTCGCCCGTGGGACCCCTTTCACTGGTGTTTCTAGCTGGCCCATTATTGTCTTCTTTGGTATCATCCTAGCAAAAAAATTTGGCATATTTCGCAAGTCAACATCTTGGTTTTCAGCTTCTGCACCCACACCATCAGTCCATGGCCAATTTTTTTATCTTTGTCACCTTCATCGACTTCATTTTCCTTGTTGTCATCATCGTCATCAGAGTTAAACATGCTAAAGGAACAACTTAGGGACGATGAACAAGCAACTAAAAAAAATGAAAAATCAAGTATTCAAACTTTAAAAGCACTAAAAAGCAACTAAGTTGGACTTCAAATCAACTTCGGAATCCTAAAGAACAACTTAGACATGATGAACAAGCAACTAAAAAAAGAAAAATCAAGTTTTCAAACTTTGAAGCGTTACAAATCAACTAAGTAGGATTTAGAACCAACTTAAGTATGCTGCAGTACAACTTATTCATGATGAACAAGCAACTAAAAAGTGAAAAATCAAGCATTCAACTTTAAAATATTAAAAAGCAACTAAGTAGAATTTAGAACCAACTTAAGCACATGCAGTAAGAACTTAGTTATGATGAATATACAACTAAGAAGTGAAAAATCAAGCATTCAAACTTTAAAATATCAAAAAACAACTAAGTATGATTTAGAACCAACTTAAGCATGTTGCAAAACAACTTAGCCGAGGTGAACAAGCAACTACAAAATGAAAAATCGAGTATTCAAACTATAAAAACATAAAAACTCAACTAAGCAAGATTTAGAACCAACTTAAGCATGCTAAAGGAACAACTTAGTCACGATGAATAAGCAACTAAAAACTTGGCTCCCTAAAAAGCAACTCTTTCTAACAACATCTCATTTATCCAGCTCATGGGGGATTACTCATGCACGACTTAGGCATATTCAGTAAAGAACTTAAGACGGTTAAACAAAACAACTTAATTAAATCAGTATACAAATTAGCATATTGGTGCTTAAACTATAAGATAAAAATCAACTAAATAACAAGCTGACAAAAAGCAACTGACAAGGGTATAGATAATAGAGCCCGTTAGTTGAGTACCCCTGAGGCCCATTAAGCCAGGCCCAATTGTAACGATAGTCGAAATACGAGTTCATGTCATATGTCAATATTGTAATCTATATCGGACCCCTCCCAATCCTTGAGACCTGACCACCTATATATAGGGGCCAGGAGAGGACGGAGAGGGACAGATTGAGAGTAAGCCAAAGTTCACCCTAAGTTTACTTTCGATACACACCTTGTTTGACTGACTTTACGTTCGAGTTCATCTGACGCCCTACTCCCCCGATCCTAAGTCCTTCATCTAGGACATTTGTCGAGTTAACCCTCGTCAGCAACTTAGCTGAATCTAGGACCAACTTCACTATGCTGAAAAAACAACTTAACCATTTCAAAATCTGAGTTTTTCATATCCAACTAGAATCTGAGATTCCTCTCCCTAACCGATACATTACACTATTGTGTTGGTTTAGACAATGTTTAGTGCACAACTTACGTGAAGCTGAGGAAACAACTCAATGCAAATGAGTAGAAAACTTAAAGATGCTGCTAAAGAACATCATAGTAAACCATATGATGGGAAACTCATACGTGAAAAGCATGCTGACAAAAGCAACTTAAATGTATTTTGGTATTCAACTTAAATATGGTGAACAAACAACTTTGGTAATACAGAAGTAAACAAATAAAAGTCGTAACTACGACTACAAGTGGGAATACCTCAATGGGATAGCTCCTTGGTAAACGCAGACAGGAACGCTTCGCCATCTCTTTTGCCATTTGTTGATACTAGAACTTGTCTCCTGGAAATTAATATGACTCGGCTCATGTAGGCATGGTACAAAAACACAACTTAGGTAGTTGAATCAAAACAACTTAGCATCTGACAGAAAGTAACTTAAGTAAATTCAGTATACACCTTGGGAGGCATTTTTGTTGCAACTCAAGCAAGTTGGAACAAACAAACTCAATCAAAAACAGTATGCAACTTAATGTTGTTGCTAACAGCATCAAATTAAAAAGGGGATGGTGGACATCAAACTAAAACACATGGTATGTAAGGCAACTTTGGCATATTAAGTATACAACTTAAAGCAAGTTAAAAACAAATGACACAATCATATCAGTATGCAACTTAATGATGTTGCTGAACACCAAGCTAAACTAGAAGATAAAACCAACTTAGTTAAATACAATAACCAACTTAAGCATATTGAGCAGAAAAAATTTAAAAATCAAGCCGCAACTTGATCATACTGGAAAAAATGAGGCACTACCAAGCGGCTGAAAAATCTTACACCAATAGCATTTTACCCCCAAACATTTTATGTACATGATAGATCAAAACAACCTGGTGTTAATTGTATAAACCATACAAAACATGAGAATCTACCCATTGGATAGCCATCGTGAGTATATACATGCCATAGCAAATTACTACAGAGAAAACAACAATATGTATTGCAATAACGTGCAAATCAAGATGGGCTGGAACTGATATATGAATCCCCACATGGCGAGGAGGAATCCACATCCTCAGACCGAAATTGGCCATGGATTGCAATTGAACATTGCGAAATCGCGCACTATTGGAAACGGATTAGCGATTTGGTCATGGACGATTACTGGATGAAATTATTCCATCGGGAATCTCTGATTCCGAATAAAACCACTCTCACCCGAGGCTCGAGCTCTTCCGTGGGACTCGCACTCCGCTGGAGATCTCGCCGCACCGCCGCGTGGCTCATTCGCCGACGCCGCGCTCGCCGCCCCACCGCATGGCTCGCTCGACGACACAAGTCTCGCCGCACTGCCTCGCGGCTCGCCCTCCGCCGACGAGCTCGCTGCCCTCCCACGCGGATCTTCCTCCACCAACGAGCTCGCCGCCCTCACTGCGAACTCCGTCTCGAGGGAACCCTACCGAAGGAGGAAAAAAACGCTGGAGGAAATGGGGAACAGGCGGAGGAGAGAGATGAAGCGGCGCTTCTCCTAATTCTACGACACGTGCACGTGGGGCCGAAGTGGGAGCTGGTCGGGGCGCAGGTGCGGATCGGTCGGAAACACTCGCGCGATCCAGCGATCCGACGGCTACAAAGCGGAGGCTCGGAAAGACAAGCTGGCCTCCGTGCGCTTTTTAGCATTTGGAAAATCATATTGTTTTGCACGAATATAGCAATTTGGTATGTCATCTTCCAGTCCCAACGGTCCACGCACCCCGTTCCAGGATATAAGCAACACTCAATTCTTGGGTAAGGGAAATTTTACGGTGCATTATACTATATATTTTAGTGGTAGTATATAATAAGATCCGATGGTTATAATTCTTGAGTGATACTATACGTACGATGTTTGTTGTACGATTCACATACGACACTCAGCATGTATATCCATCGCTGCCCTTAGTTATCGCAGCAGGAGAGGAGTCAGAGCAGGATGATTAGGCCACGTCGAGTAGTACATCCGTCGGACGTAAAAAGTGTCGTGTGTGAGGCACTTCCGATAATTCTTTGGGCCGCATTTGGGCTGAAGGACTCTCGGTTATTTGCAATAAGGGTTAATGTGTAACTAGTCCAAATCATGTTATACTTCCGTCGCACGGCCTCGACTCTTGCTGCGCCGCCGCCGCCAGGTCTGTCCGCATCGGCGTGCTACTCGGCGTCTCCAGGCTACCCGTCCGTGACCTCCACTGTCGGCTGCTTGCCCTTGGCCATGTCTCGACTCGAGGAGCCGCTGAGCTTCTCACGAGGTCGCCGCGTTGGATCCCAGTGTGTGTGACGGGATGTGTGTACAGCGTCCTGGTACACGAAAATGAACTCATCCCACGTATTTGATTGCTACTCTAGCATACGGAGGTCCGGAGTACAAGAACTATTGAAATGGTTTGTCTTTCAAAGACTAATGAGTTCTAAGTTTCCAACACTCCAACAATTACCAAGTCTGATACACAACTTTCAGTTACTAACAGTAGATGAACATTTATGTATCTCAGATTATCAATCTCCGCCAAGTCTAGGTTATCGAACTGTCAACCATGTAGCCAAGAGCAAACTATACAGTTTTAGAAGACAAAAAATCAGCAGGCACCAGTATCAGATTAACGCCTGCAATACAATGAACTGGGCTGTCTAGAATAGGTGGGGAGGAGGAGACTGTGAGGGGATAAAACAGTCCGGTAGCATCTGCTAGAGTTTGCCATGGCGCCTCCAGCCATGGTGTTGATTCAGGGGTGTGGGTGGAGGGGTGCTCGTCCTTGGGCACGATGGCTGTCGTGGGTTGGTGTTGATTAATTGGAAGGTCCATGCGGGGGTGTGGGCAGAGAGCAGCTAGGACAGGTCAACTGTGACGGCGGCGGCGGCCATCAGCACTACCGCGCGCGGCGCACAATCGATGGCGGACACGGTGCTTGACGATGATGTTTCCATCTCTGGACCAGGGACACGATGTAGGAGACGACATGGAAATTCTAACTACACCCCTCATGTTTTGCTTTTTGAGAAAAACTACCTACAGGATTAACAACAAGTGAACTATCCAGAATGCCCCCCTGGTCACTAAATATACTACACGAATTCCTCTGTAGTACTATCTATATACTAGTTGAATGTCCGTGCGTTATCACGGGTCCATAAAGTTATTTTCTTATTTGTACATATAGATTCCAAAAAGATAGATAAATAGTATTTCAAAAATAGCAACATTCTACATTACTTGATGTAATTCAATAAAATTCAGCGTCATGTGGATAGAAAACAATAATATAATAATTATCTCATTTGTACTGTCGACTAAGATTCTACTTTGCTTGTATCCTGAAGACGCCTTGAGATGCCCATGTGATGTACAAAATATCGACTTACATTGTCATGTTGCCGTTTGTTCGTCAGATTAGACAATTGTATCCATTTTTTTATAAAATTCAAGCGTACAATGCAAAAAAACAGTAGAAAATGCTATCAAAAGATCACTCAATTTTATAAACACAATCCAAATTGCATGTGTTGTGATCAATATAATTTACTTCATCTCTAGCAACTGCTCTTTTGATGGCCGCACCATTGTTGCGGAAAAATAATAGTTATGACGATCAATGATACTATCATACAAGAAATCTACATGCAAAATTGTGCTAGCCAATATGCTAAATTGAAAATTAAATTACTGGTACATTTGTTAATTAATTCAACAAATGGGCACGAATCCAACAAGAGAACCTTGTTTTATTTAGCCAAATTATTATCATCTTTCTATGGACGTACATGGACAAATATAACCAACAATCCAACAAGAGGGAAAAGATAGGAATAGTTTCTCAAATTTAGCTTAATTAGGGTATAGCATAATCATTGATTTCGAATATGTACAATGCGGAAATGAGGATTTTCTAATTGGCATCGACTACTATGCAAAATCAGTGACTATTCTTCCAAGTAAAAATGTAGGTGATTTTTTTTTCATATAAGAGAGAGCTTATCAAGGAAAGTCTCTCTCTATGATCAGAATAATTAACACCATATGTTTCACTTAATGTCATATTCTCTTCAGTGCAAACCCTATATTACGGGTAAGAAATTTAGCGAGATGGAAATACTCAATGATCAAAATACTGGAGAAAACATTTCCATGATTAGTTAATGCTACTCGACCGTGAGGCTAGTGCTAAATCCTTCATTGGTGCTCTAGTCAGATGCAAGCCTATATAATGGATAAGAATTTTAGTGAGATGGAAATTTTTAATGATCAAAATATTGGAGAAAACATTTACATGATTAAGTTAATGCTACCGAGGCTGGTGCTAAATCCAGTGTTGGTGCTATAGATCAAATCTTCAGGAATTTTGCCCAGAATTCAGAGCAATAAAGTAAAAAAGATTACTTCAAGTGGCGACCCTCTAGTTCCCAAAATGCTCAAGAAACATCAAAACTTGTTAAATGTGCGTAGCTGAGTGTCAACGTAGAATGCAAGCGGTCCAAGTGTATAAGAGCATTGCAGCAACTCATTATTTACAAGATACAAAAAAGCTTATAGGAAAAATATATGAATGAGAAGCCGAGTTTCAAATCCATGTTCAGAAACTATGTTTAGATTGATGTAGTATTTCAAGCTGAGTGCCCCTCCGGTGGTGATATGCTCGATGCAGCCGCGCAATGCAATCCTCTGTCGCTGCGGGTGGGCAACTCGCGGCAGCGCAACCAAGGCGAGCGACTACTGGGCGTGAGAATGCTATCATGCAGGATTTTCGTCCAATTAAATCGCACGGCATAACTACTGCCAGTAATTAGGGTATGTGAACAGACTGAAGGCCCACGCGCATTCTCACCATGCGCATGCAGCATGCAAAACGATTTCAGGCTAAAATTAAGGAGGAGCGGTGGAGAGTAAATAACAATTAATTAGGACATTAATTTGGGAGCGACATAGTCGGCAAAAAATTAAATTTATACTCTAAATAGCAACAACAATGTGATTAACCAAGCTATTAATTAGGTGATTGAGATGGTTGCGGTTAGCTGTTTATCCTTTTTTTTGTTAGGGGTAAAATGGAAATGCAAATGATGTATCTGCAAAGTGCCTTCACCAACTCAAAATCAATAGTAAAGATGGGTTGTTGGATCGTGACAAACGAACGTCCCAAAATAATTTGATGTACTGTAAACTGACCCTTGGGTAAATATCAACAACCTATCACTCAAAATACCTAATTGCATATGTTCTGAAATGTATCATGTATCTATGCAGATCCGAGAGAAATAAAAAGGCAGAGGGACAGAGAATGGTATGCACAAAATAGAGATGGCATCCTAAGTAGACAACGCCAGTCCCGTCAAAGCAGAAAAGCTTCTCCCGTGTACCAAGGTAATGATGACTAACTACGAAGGGTGGATCATATCCATTTTGATGTTCTTAACTACTTTTATTGTGTGTGCAGAAGAAAATGAACTAAAGCGACAAAGGGCTAGAGAGCGGTATTCACAAAATAAAAAAGAGATAAATAAGAGACGACGTGAAGCCTACAAACAGAAAAGAACTATTGCTACCGAAAGCAATGCAACACAAACACCGGTGGATGTATCCCTCGGTAATATAAATCTACTCTATTTATTAGCACATCATGTTTGCTATTCAGGACTAAGTGTGATTATCAGCATTTGTTGCAGACCCTAACAAGACACACGAGCATAATACAACTACTACTGCCTTCCTCGATGGCAGTAACATCGTGTCATATACACCAGCTACTGGACAATCAGCAGTCACCCAACTGCAGAACCCAACTTCTGCAGATGGTGTTGTACCAAATTCATTGCATCTACAAGGAGTCATCCTCAAGGACCACACTAATACTACAACAACCCTTGTAAGAGAAGATGAGCATGGTATGACCTGACCAGCTATTTCCATGGTATTTTCCACATATTTCAAACATAATTCATTCAACAACATCTGATGATAGGCATGCACACTCAAGAAAGGGCTGAGTTAACATCGGAGGTCACGCAACTAGAGTTGCAAGGAAATATCTCTACGGACAAAGAAAATAGAGAAAATTGTTGAAGTGTATAAGTGGATTGTACTAGTCCTTTCCATCAGTTCGGACTCTTGGTTGCGTTGGCTAGTGCATGAAGCTTAACATGGTATCAGAGCCCAGGGTCTCGAGTTCGAGTCCTGGTTTTCGCAATTTATTGTAAAATTGTTGTTGCCCCCCTTTGTGTCCACGTGTTGACTTTCTCTTCTCCCGTTTGTGTCCACGTGTTGATTTTCTCTTCTCCCGTCTGTGTCCACGTGTTGACTTTCTCTTCTCCCGTCACACGTGAGTGGGGGTGTTGAAGTGTATAAGTGGATTGTACTAGCCCTTTCCATCAGTTCGGACTCTTGATTCGTCACATGTGAGTGGGGGTATTGATGTGTATAAGTGAATTGCCTAGCCCTTTCTATTAGTTCGGACTTTTAGTTGCGTTGGCTAGTGCATGAAGCTTAACAAAAATGATGATGATTCTAACTAGTTGCACAGAAATGATGCGTACCTTTTATAGCCTAGACATCACCAGCAAGCTCACTACCCCATCTTCCCAACTATGGCATCAGGTATTATCTTAAACATAGAGTTTGATTTTTTCCAACAATGACAATACACTCTGCTAAAGGCAATGCATGTTCCTTCACACCACCGTCGGGAGTTCTTACTGCCCAGCAAAACGTAATCCTTACAAAGTGTACGCCTAATTCAACTATTCAAGATGGAGGCAGTGCATCGCCAATATTTCTCCACTACTACTAAATAAGCACTTTACATTAATCTGGAGATGCTTTTGGTACTCCTTTTGATCGTATAGATTTCAATGCTTTTGTCCATTCAGATGTCCACCCTGTTGTCGGCTCCAATATCTTGAAACAAACTGTAGATGATGACATACGTCAGCGACAAAGGGAACAAGATTCATCAATGCCAGAGTTTCAAAAGGATATTTTGTTGAGTAAGAAACGTGAATACTATAAAAGAAGTAAGGTTGTCACGGAGTGCCCACCCAATGTTGCATTTCTCAGCACATATGAAACCACTCAGTATCTAAACAGCACGACTATCAACCAGTCAGAATCATACCAATTGACGAAATGCATAAATCCTGTAGAAGCACCTCCCCACAGGAATGATACAGCTAATTATAAGAGGCTAAAATCGTCCCTGGATAATGGTCAAGCCACTCAATTTTGTCAAAGTAATATTCACATCCCTACGTCTACTATAATACTTATTATGTTGGTATCCTATATTGATCTTGAGAGCTGTTTTTAGGGGGTAACGACCGGACATATGATCCACATGGGATATTTGAGCCCATTGTCCAGGAAACCTATGTTGAGGGTACATTTCTATATTTTCTTTCACACTTCAAGTTCTTCATCAATTAATTTGGAGGAATTATGTTTGACCACTGTATTACCTCCTAGATTGTGTGGGGACGGTGCAACATGGAGAAGAAGCTACATACCATGAGCGAGATGAAGAAGCTAGAATATTTAGCGAACAAGGTATGTAAATTCTGTAATTTCCAACCTACCAAGGAGTGGGTGCACATTTTAGGAGTATGAGTGATAAATTGATGTATTTTTTGTGCTAGATGTTGCTTTTGAATCGTATCAAGATGGACGGCATCCTTCACGAGCAACACCTGTAGCAAATACTGAGGAATTCATATATCGGAACCTACCTAAAAAACATCATGTGCTAAAAAGGTTCCGGACTGCCAACACTGTGGGGCATTGCGGTTTCCATACGAGGGGCCTGCATTTTGCTGCAGAAAAGGAAAAGTTGATATATTTACTCCAGATGTTCCAAAAGAGTTGAAGCGGTTGTTTACAAGTCAAGAGGATGATGATGCTAAATATTTCAAAGAGAACATACGATATTTCAACTCACACTTCTCATTCACAAGTCTAGGAGTCACCCTTGATCGCCGGCTCAGCACGGCTGCAAGAACTGGCATATATACATTTCGGGCATGTGGCGGGTTGTACCACGCTCTTGATGATCTGGTGGCAGCTGATAATGGACCTCGGCATTTGCAGCTCTATATTTATGATACAGATGAAAACTTGATTCATAGGGCTAAGAGGTCTCCAGATCTCAATATAGAGGTCATACGGAAGATTCTGGAAATACTAGAGCGTAACCCTTATGCGCAAGTTTTTAAGAGCCTCGGAGTTGTTCCAAATCTAGATGAATATAGAATCTCACTGAACACAGATATCAAACTAGATCAGCGAAGGTACAATGCCCCAACGGTTTCTCAAGTGGCAGCGATATGGGTTGAAGGGAGTGACCCACAAAATTTCTTTGACAGAAGTGTTGTTGTGCATCGAAAAGGAGACTGACCCCTCTATATTAGAGCATACTACAGGTGCTACGACCCATTGTCATATCCTCTATTCTTCCCACGTGGAGAGACTGGTTGGAATCGTTGGATGCCATATGTTGACCCCACAAATGGCACTCCCCAATAGTCAACATATAATTCTTCACGACAACAAAAACAAGCCTTTGATTTAACTATAGTTATGATGTTTATTACTAATTTATCAACTTACTATTTATTTCAACTGATGAGTTATGTTTCTTTCAATCTATCAGATGATAACTTGATTACAGAAGAACAATTTGTGCATATTCCACCACATGAAAACCATGCCACAGAATTACCTGCAGGTATTGGTCATCATTTCATATTTTTATATTTCTGATGAGTCTATTGTTGTAATATTAATGTTGATTGCTCTCTAATATAATATTTTAGATAATAACACGATGCGAGAACCAGTTGGCAATAGTGATGTATATCATGAAGACAATGCCACTGAATTACCTGCTGGTATTGGTCATCATTTCTTTTTAAAATAAATTATGGTCAGTCTATGGTCATGATATTAATGTTGATTATACTTACTAATGTTTCAGATAATAACACGATGCAAGAACCATATGGCAATAATGATGTATATCAAGAAGACAATGCCACTGATGATGAACCTGAAGGTATCGGTCATCATGCTATTTAAATTATTATGTGTCCAAAAGAATCTACAAATATTTACGTTGTAATTTTTATAGATAACAATGATGATAACCCAGATGAGGATTTTGGTGAACCTGAGGTGAAAGAATAAAAATTCAAGAAATTTGTTAGTGCGAGGGAGTACTACTGCTTCAAGCTGCAAGTGAGAAAGAAACTTTTTAACATCATCTTATTTGGGGGACGCCTTTTCCAACAGTGGGCTGTTGACATGTATATCAAAATTGAGACTATGAGGCTGGACTGGTACTCAAAGCCGGAAAACCAGAAGGTTATACATGCTGACCTGTACCAGGTAACCGTGCTTGTGTTTATTGTAATACACATATTATATATGTTGCATGCTTTTTCACAACCTTCTATACTTTCCTGAATAATAGGGTCTTGTTGACACCGTGGTTGCTAGTGAGTCACGAGGTGATCGGATTGGCAAGCGAATCGTGCTCCCACGTACATTTCCTGGTGGTGACCGCGACATGCAACGCAGATTCCTGGATGTGATGGCAATAGTTCAGCGTTGGGGTAAACCGGACTATTTTATCACGATGACTTGCAATCCCTATTGGGAGGAGATAACTGAGAAATTGTTTCCTGGACAACTGCCACAAGACCGTCCAGACCTGGTGGCAAGGGTATTCAAAGCAAAGCAGCGAGATTTGATGGACTTACAGATTAAGGGTAAGCATTTTGGAGAAGTCGGTGCTTATGTACATGTCACAGAGTTTCAGAAATGAGGACTCCCGCATGAGCATATACTTCTAATCATGAAAGCAAAAAGCAAGTTAGCAACCCCAGATGACTATGATCGGGTGATATCTGCAGAGCTACCTAACAAAGATAAGTACCCTGTCCTCCATGATCTGGTCGTCAAACACATGTTGCATGGACCTTGTGGTCAGTTGAACAAAAATTGTCTTTGCATGATTGATGCACAATGCCGATTTCATTACCCGCGAGAATTTTGCAATGCCACACAACAAGGGAAAGACTCATATCCCATATATAGATGGAGGGATAATGGGCATGGAGTTAGAATTAGAGGATCAGATTTGGACAATAGATGGGTGGTCCCTTACAACCCTTTTCTTCTTATGCGATACAACTGCCACATTAATGTGGAAGCATGCTCAAGCATCAAGGCAATCAAGTACTTGTTTGAATACATCTACAAGGGGCATGATCACACATCCTTTGCATTCGAGAAGGATATCATCAATGATGGTGAGATCATCAATGAAATTCAACAATATAGGGATGCACATTTTGTATCTCCTCTAGATTCTGTGTACCGGCTTTACGAATTTAAACGGTGTCAGTCCATCTGTGTTGCAGCTCCAGCTTCATATGGAAAACATGCATACAGTGGCATTCAAAGCTTGTGAAAATCTGGAGGATGTTATTGCTCGACCATCTTCTACTAAATTCATGCTTACAGAGTACTTTGAGATGAACCGAAAGTTTACCCAGGCACAGAAATGGTTGTATAGAGAGTTTCTAGAACATTATAGATGGATTACCGGAAATAAGAAGTGTCAGAGTAGAAAAAATAAGAGATCACAGATTGGAAGACTTGTCTATGCACACCCTGCTGAAGGAGAGAGGTACTACATGTGTGTGCTCCTAAGTCATGTCCGAGGTGCCACTTCTTATGATCATCTAAAAATAGTAAATGGCAAGCTATGCAGTTCTTTTAGGGAGGCATGTGAGCTCTTAGGCCTCATTGAGCACGAGAGGACCCATGATGATTGCATGACAAAGGCAACCACGTTTCAGATGCCTTGTTCCCTAAGACGGTTGTTTGCGACTATACTGGTATTCTGCGAGGCAACTAAAATCCGACAAATGTGGGATAAACATCTACCAGCAATGTCTGAGGATTACCGTCGTAATCAGCCCAATGACGGGGCACTTGAGGAGATGGTCCTTAGAGATATTAGGGATATGTTGCAATCCATGGGAAAGAATATTAAAGCTATGGACTTCCAGATCTTGTTGAGGACGATGGTTCTAATGATGGTGAGTACAGAGAGGTAACAGAGGAGAGGCAAATCACCATGGACAAAGAACATCTAAATATAATTAGCAGTTTGAATAGTGAGCAACTCGATGGTTTCAATGATATAATTAGCAGTTTGAACAGTGAGGCACTGGGAAGATGTACTTGTACAAGGCATTGCTTGCAAAAGTTCGTTCCATGGGCCTGATAGCTATCACAACTGCTACATCAGGTATAGCGGCATCGATAATGCCTGGAGGCCAGACTGCACACTCTAGGTTCAAAATTCCAATCAAGCTCAAAGACAACAACATGTGTAGTTTCACAAAGCAGAGTGGTACAACAGAGTTGCTTAAACAAGCATCCTTGATAATTTGGGACGAAGTCGCTATGATAAAGCGTCAAGCTGTTGAGACGCTTGGTAGATCACTCCAAGATATAATGGACTGTCCTTCGCCGTTTGGAGGAAAGGTTGTCGTCTTTGGTGGGGATTTCAGGCAGGTCCTTCCAGTGGTGACACATGGGACAAGAGCACAGATCACGGATGCTACACTTTTGAGATCCTATCTGTGGGAGAAGACCCGCAAGATACACCTCACACGCAATATGCGGGCACAGGATGATCCGTGGTTCTCCAAATACCTCCTAAGGATCGACAATGGAACAGAAGAGACAATTGGCGATGACTATGTGCATCTCCCTGACAACATTGTGATCGGCTACACCGAGGATGAAAAAGCTATTAACACGCTTATCGACGATGTTTTTCCACGCTGCATGCCAACGCTAGATCGAGAGAGTACATGAGTGCACGTGCAATCCTTTCGACCTAGAAAGAGCATGTGGATAATCTAAATGACAAGATGATCTCCAGGTTTCCAGGCAAAGAAAGATTATACCATAGCTTCGACTCAATCGAGGATGACTTGCAAAATAATTACACTATTGACTTTTTGAACTCGATCACACCAAATGGCTTGCCCCCTCATGTTTTGAAATTAAAGGTCAACTGCCCGGTCATTCTGCTTAGGAACCTCGACCCTCATAATGGCCTATGCAATGGAACACGGCTTATGATCAGAGCCTTCCAGGATAATGCAGTCGATGCAGAGATTGTTGGTGGTCAGCATACTGGAAAGAGGGTATTCATACCGAGGATCCCTATGTTGCCCACGAAGGACACCTCACTTCCCTTCAAACTCAAGAGAAAACAATTTCCCATCCGCCTAAGTTTTGCGATGACCATTAACAAGGCACAGGGTCAGACCATACCGAACATCGGTATCTACCTTCCCGAGCCTTTGGTCTCACATGGCCAGTTGTATGTTGCATTGTCGAGGGGCGTCTCAAGAAAGACGACACGGATTTTGGCCAAGCCAAACAAGGACATTGATAAATCCGGGAAAAGCACCAAAAACATTGTTTACAGAGATGTGTTGGAGGGTTGAGGCAGGTGCGTGCTTCCATGATATGTTTGTTCCATGATTTGTTTGCAACTCTGCTTTTGTATATCTAACTACTTTTGAACCTAATATTATTCGTTTGACTACATAATAAGCATGAAAGAAGAATGATGTACATGTGAGTTTGACGTTGTATATCAGTCTCGTATATCAGTACAATGGTCATTCAAATACTTGGTCTCTGTAATTTGAGAATGTATTGAATGTTTCCCTTCATCAGACTTAAAAAAAGCTGCACTCTTTCAGTAAAGTTTTCGCAACACGCTAGCTAACATCATTGTAACCTTAGTACTGTATATGTGCTAATATATGTTTGCATTCCTCCCTACTAATATATGTTTCATATATGGTGAACAGACTGCATACCGTAAAAGAGTACTTCCAGATGACAGATTGTAGTAGTTACTAGACATCCAAATGGATCAAAGTGAACACATTCAGTGTACACTGCAAAATAATTTTGGTGCCGGTGATGATAAGCATAAAGCATGTGTGAGAGTTATTTCTCATCTGTAGGTAGTTAAAAATTGAGTGAAGGGATCGTGCCTACTACTGGCATAAAAAACTTTATGATTTGCAGGGATAAATAAAACTATTGGCATGACAGATTCCACTCCCAACAGGCCACGCACTACTATATATGCAACACTCACTACTTGGTAAATGTTCTTTCCTGGAAATGCTTAATTACCAAACAGTGATAAATGCATACGCCTAAATAGTGTACCAGTTCGTTGAATTCATCCATGAGGTTACAGTATAGGAAGTGAATAGTAGATTACCTTCAGTTCTCCGATTTTGCTTCATGTTGACCAATTATTTTGACAACCTGTTCCCAGTTCCCAAAGTCCCTTCTTTTCAATTTATTTTTCTTCAGCCATCTCTTGTATATCCTCAGTTCCCCATTCGATTGGCTTGCTCTTCCATGCTATTAACAAAGATTGAGAACTTCCCAAAATTCTTGATATGAAATAGAAGGCTCTGAGAGCGCGACTTTGAATTAACAAAGCCATCAACCGGCCAGGAGTACAGGTACAGACACGTCGGGGTTACCAGCTTACAGATAATGCACAGAAAAGAAGAACAACACCACACCTACGGCAAGGAAAGACAACAACAAGCCCTAACAGGTAAAGAAGTGAAAAGTCCTAGGCTTGAAGCATCTTCCTCTAGCATCTGAAGAACAAGTGGAGTTGCCGGATCAAGCCACCGCCTTCACCGGGATCACCAAGACGTCGTCGTCCAGAGCGCTTGCCACCAGGAGAAGGGAAAATTCTTGATATGGAAAGACCATCTTTATCCATCTTGATAACCGCCTGATCATCAGAAAATAACATGGATAAGTTGCAAGTAAAAAGTGAGAACTCATGCACAAGTTAACATCTAAGGTTGACTTTCATAACCTAACTACAACATTGACATTTATACCTGCAGTAATTTTACCAACATGACTAGCGGCTTATGCCGCCACAAACCAAATGAGATGTTCTTTGGACCTGAGGCCTAATCAGTTGCTATCTTATGTTAACCACAAGGATTCCAGCTATTGACTGGTCAAAAATTCTAATAATTTGGAAGACTGCATTATTAATAAACATGTCGGTGGCATCCTAAGAAAAAAATACATCTGATAAAATCAGAAAAAAATCATGAATCAAAATAATTTGGAAGACTGCATTATTTATACCTAACGACGAAGTATGTCGTAGATGCAGAGCTACCCGCGGGCAGTCGGCTCCTTGTTGTCAGAGAATTTGTGGGGAAAACACCCCAATCCCTCCGCCAAGGGGGTCGAGCTCGAGGATACCCAGGGTGGCAACACCCCAGTGCCTCCACGGCGGGTGTCGAGCTCGAGGAGGCCCAGGGCAGCGCCGGCAGGCTGGGATAGCACAAAGTAGGAGGTCCCCGGCAAGACCAAAGACCCACTTGGGCTCGGATGTCCAAGCCATGGCACCGCCAATGGTTTCCTCCAGCCGCTGTGGAGCCTACCAACTCGAGATCGTTGACGGCAGCCGAGGATTCGGTGGAGAGCAGGTCCGCGCCTTCGCCTCCGGTCGGCAACGAGGCAGGGGCAAAGCGGGCATCACAGCTAATTTTTTGGGAGAATAATGACTTGTATTGATTTGATAGAGATTACAAAGAATATATAGAGGGGAGAGAGAGCCGGCCAGCCTAGGATTTAGGCAAACCGACTTAGGACTTTAAGAGTCCTAGTCTAATATAAATACAAACTCTAATACCCCCCGCAGTGTCAACATCGGGTGCCACAATGTTGAGACTGGAGCGTATGTTGGCAAAGGACATAGGATGGAGGCCTTTGGTAAAAATATCTGCAAATTGGGCACTCGTTGGAACATGTAGAACACGCACTTCTCCAAGAGCAACCTTTTCCCAAACAAAGTGAATGTTGATCTCGATATGCTTGGTACGGCGATGCTGCATGGGATTAGAGGCCATATAGACGGCTGATATGTTGTTGCAGTAGACAATAGTGGTGTGCTCGATGGGGCGCTGGAGTTCCACAAGTAGTTGGCATATCCAAACTGCTTCAGCAACAGCATGCGCAACCGCCCTGTATTCTGCTTCAGTCGAAGACTGGGATACCGTAACCTGCCTTTTCGATGACCAAGAAATAAGATTATCACCCAAATAAACACAAAAGCCGGATGTGGATCTTCGAGTGTCTGGACATCCTGCCCAGTCTGCATCAGAGTAAACTATCAAGCTTGTTGGAGAGGATGAGTTAAGTAATAGGCCATGATCAAGAGTTCCTTTTAGATAGCGAAGAATCTTTTTGACATAAGAAAGATAAGGTAAACGAGGATCATGCATATAGAGACATGCTTGCTGAATAAATAAGAGATGTCGGGTCGGTTGAGAGTAGCATATTGTAAATCACCAGTGAGACTATGATATAAGGTTGGATCTGGAACTGGATCACCGTCTGCCGAAAGTTTGGTGCCAACATCAGCCGGTGTACGATAGGATTGACAATCAAGTATGCCAGCACGGTTTAAGAGATCAAAAATATATTGTCATTGAGAAAGAAAAAGAGTGGAAGATGTTCTAGTGGCGGTGACACCAAGAAAATGATGAAGTGATCCTAAATCAGTCATAGAAAATTCTTTGTTAAGAAGAGTGATGATATGTTTAAGAAAAGAATCAGAAGAAGCCGTAAGAACAATATCATCTACATATAAAAGAAGATATGCCGTGTGAGAAGAAGATTGAAAAATAAAAAGAGATGTGTAAGATTTGGAAGGACTTAAACCAATTGTTTGTATGAATGTAGCAACACGTTGAAACCAGGCACGAGGAGCTTGTTTAAGACCATAGAGGGATTTCTTAAGAAGACAGACAAGATTGGGATAGGAGGGATCTTCAAATCCAAATGGTTGTTGACAATAAATAGTTTCATTTAGAGTACCATTAAGAAAAGCATTTTTTACATCAAGTTGGTGAATAGGCCAGGATGAAGAAACTGCAAGACTAGGGATGATTCGAATAGTGCATGGCTTGACAACAGGGGAGAATGTTTCATCAAAATCAATTCTTGTTGTTGAGAAAAACCTTGGCAAACCCAACAAGCTTTGTAGAGAGCCAAAGACCCATCGGAGTTATACTTATGACGAAATACCCACTTCCCCGAGACAATATTGGCACCGGATGATTTGGGAACTAGAGTCCATGTATTATTTTGGATAAGAGCATCGAATTCATCTTTCATGGCAGAGTGCCATAATGGATCAAGAAGAGCACGTTTGTAGGAGCTTGGGATAGGGGAGATCGATGAAGTAGCTGAAAGATTGAGAAAACGTCGGGGAATATGGAAACCCTTTTTGCCACGAGTACACATGACATGATCATTGGTGGGGATAGGTATGGGAACAGCATTAGGAGGAAGTGAATTAGTTGCTGAGGAAGAAGGTGTGTTTGACGTGGGAGAGACCGAGCTAGAGGACGTGCTAACAGGAGAGTCTATCGCGGCAGGGGAAGGTGACACGACAGACCGCCGTGGGCTCACGGCAGGCTGCTGCAGGCTCACGGCAGGCTACCATGGGCTATCAGCAGGTGGTGGTGCTGCCGCGGCAGAGGGCTCGGCTTCGATGACAGGAGTGTCGGCTGGCATGAAAAGATGACGCGATAGAGGGGCAGAAGATGGTGAAATAGGGTTAGGAATCGGCGGGGACTAAATAGTGGAAAAGGGGAAAGTGTGTTCATCAAAAATGACACGACGAGATATAAGAACATGATCAGAGGAAGGATCAAAACATCGTGAACCTTTGTGATCATCAGATGGTACTAAGTATATGCATGGTAAAGATATTGGAGCTAGTTTATGGGCGGCGGTAGAGGATGTGTTAGGAAAACATAGACAGCCAAAAACATGCAAATCAGAATAATCGGGGTGAGATAGAAAGAGAGATTGAAAGGGAGAATAAAGAGGGCATGTTTTAGTTGGTCGGATGTTTAAAAGATATGTGGCTGTTCGGAGAGCCACGGCCCAAAAACGTGGTGGAAGAGATGCTTGAATTAGTAAGGTGCGTAAGATGTCATTGATGGAACGAAGGGAACGTTCAGCCTTGTCATTTTGAGGAGATGTGTATGGGCAGGAAAAATGAAAGAGGATGCCTTGGGAAAGAAAGAAATTTTGATTTTGGTTATTATCAAATTCTTTTCCATTGTCACATTGTATGAAATGAATTGGGAGACCAAAATGAGTTAGAACATATTGCTTAAAATTAATGTAAAGTTTGTGAACATCTGATTTGGCACGTAGAGGAAAGTGAAAGAGCATTTCCCGCCTATTTGATTTTAGCATTTGTTAACAATACATTATCTATTAATGTGGTGATTATTCTTTGCAGGATTTTATTATATTCTTGCACAAGATATTGGGTTTCCTATATTATAGTTGATAATAATCATTGCCCAAAGGAAATTCATGAGGAGATGGTTTTTATAAGCTTGAGAAGATGATTTAATTGAAGTTTGGCTGTGTAGGCCGGCTTTAGCTGGACCCCAGGCCGGCTATAGCCGGACTGCCTAGACTTTGGGGTGAAAACCCCTCTGTCTCAACCCGGCTATTTGTCCGGCTATTTTTGGCCAGGGCCGGATTTTTCAGGCCGGCTATAGCCGATGTGGAGGCCGGCTTTAGCCGGTGTGGCCAGCTATAGCCGAACTTAACTCCGGCTTTAGTCGGACTTTTCTGGCAGCCAACGGTCAGATTTTGGGGGGGGGTATAAATACCCCCCTCCTTCTTCCCCAATGAGCTGCTCGTCCCAAGCTTGAAGAACACCATTTTGGAGCCACAAAATTCACAAGATCTCCCCCCTTAACCCACCAAAGCTCTTGATCTTTGGAGAATCGAAGGAGGAGGCCTTGATCTACATCCTCACCAAAGCGATTTACTTTCCCCTCTCATTTGCTTGAGGGCCCTTGTGTCTTGGGTTCCCTTGTGTCCCTAGACCTTGATTTGTGTATTTGATATCTTGCTACTTGTTGTTTGACAGCATTGTGTTGTGCTTGGGAGCCTCCAATTCGGTTGTGGATGCGTGCCCCAAGATTGTAAAGGTCGGTTCCGCCTTGAGGAATCTCTTAGTGGAAAGTGAGCTAGGCCTTTGTGGCGGAAGCTTGCACCGGAGAATAGGGTGAGCCTTTGTGGCGTTGGTTAGGCCTTTGTGGCAACCACACCTCTCCAACGTAGACGTACTTCCCCTAAAAAGGAAGGAACTACGGGAATTACATCCGTGTCTCCGTGTGCTCCACTCTCGGTTACCTCTATCCTTTATTGCCTTTATATATTGTATCTTGCTTAGCTTGTTAGTTGTCATATAGGTAAATTCACCCTAGTTGCATATCAAGAGAATTTACCTTTTGTGTCAAGCCTAAATTGAAAAAGAATTAAAATTTGAGTAGCACCTATTCACCCCCCCCCTCTAGGTGCCCTTACGATCCGTTCAATTGGTATCAGAGCCTCGGCTCTTTATTCGGGCTTAACCGCCTAAGAGTATGGGCACCCCTCCTAGTGAGGTCTCGGGTCAAGTTTCCATGGATGATTTCAAAGCCTTGGAATCATCTATGACATCTCAAATAAGCTGAGTTGCGTGAAATGATAGCGCAACTCATTCAAGCTAAAACTCCTAGTGCTCCTCCTCCGGAAAAACCCGCTACTCCACAAGTGGAGAATGTGGGGTTAGAAGAAGAGGATGCTGACAAAGGTACCGATGCTAAGTCTTGCACTAAGGGCGACGAGAAAGGTGAATTCCCTCATTGGTAGTCACCTGACCCGCCGGTTCCTCATCCTCATATTAACAATAGAGGTGATCCACCTAAGCTTGATGCATTAAACTTTGGTCAATGGCAATATCAAATGATCTCTCATATGCGCAGTTCTTGCATCGAGCTTTGGAGGATTGTTGAAGAAGGATTCAAGGCCATGGATCCCAACAACTTGACAAGAAGAGAGGTGGTCGATAGCCAACTTAATGCAACCGCTCTTCATATGATTCAAATTGCCGTTGGGTCCAAGGACTTGCCCCACATCCAACACTTCTCCACCGCCAAAGAAGCTTGGCAAGGTCTCTCCGATGTGTTTGTTGGCAATGAGAGCATGAAGAGAACAAGATATGTGGCCTTCTCAAATCAAGCAGAGGGATTCTTTATGATGGATGGTGAGGACCATCAAGAGATGTATAGAAGACTCAAGGCCATTGCTACCACCTTCAAGAACCTCGGTGCTCACCATATTGATGATGAGTGGATCAAGATGAAGTACATTCTTGCTCTTACCCCATATGAGCCCGCGGATGTGAAGAGTGTTCAAGGAAAGCACAACTTCCATTAGATGACCTCCAATCAAGTGATGCAAGAGATTCAAGCCTACAAGGTTGCCGCACAAAATGCGGAACATGCTCGTTCTCGTGCCTTGGGAATGCAAAGAAGCTCCAACCTTGCATTGAAGGCAAGTGTGGTTGAGAAAGATGTTCCTCTTCAAGCAAGCATTGAAGCAAGACTAGAGATGTGTCCCGAGGATATGAGGCATGAGTACCATGAGTACATGGCTTTCTATGGAAAAACCTTTTGGGTTGATCCCCACAAGGTTAAAGAAGACAATCAAAGAAGAAGCAAGTCAAGTGGCTTTCAAAGGAGTGACAACAATGGTCAAAGGGTGAGGACATGCTACAATTGCAATGATAGATTCCACTTTGTTGCCGAGTGTCCTTACGAGAAGAGAGAAGATCATGGTGGGAAGCTCATTCTTAAGAGCAAGACCAAGTCACCATCAAAGAAGCTATTTGTGAAGAAGGGTGGACCAAAGAAGAAGCAACCAAAGTTTGTGTTCTTGACTCAAGAAGAATACTCCGGGAGTGAGAGTGATGAAGAAGAAACCTCGAGTAGTGAGATGGCCGCAATTGCAACCACCTCCACCTCTTCCACTTCACTCTTTGAATCCCCCAATGAGGACTCTCTCATCAAGAACGTCAAGTGCCTTATGGCCAAGTCTTCCGAGGTATCACCCACACCTTCTTCCTCCTCCTCTAAGACAAATGATGCTCCCTTGAATGATCTTGCTAGTCTTAGAGTAAAGGAAGAAATCATTGCTTTTGATGATTATGTGTCTAGTGTAAATGGTGTACACAAGTTACACTTTGAAAGCCTATTGAGTCAATATGGTAAGACTCTTGAAAAACTAGATAAACAAATGAGGCTTGAAAGAGAATATACTCAAGATATTGCCTCACTAAAAGACTCTCTTGAAGGAGAGGAAGAGGAACGAGCAACTCTTGAAGAGAAGCTCGATTCCATTGAGGAATCTAATAATGAAGTTGTCTTTAAACTCATTAAAGAGCGTGACCATGCTCGTGCCAAAGTAAAAATGCTTAAAAAGGAAAATATTGAATTTGGTGTTGGTCATGATAAACTTGTTAAGGATTTATAAGATCTTGACAAGGCTCACAAGGCCTTGAAAAGTGAACACTCTATTCTTACCAAGTCACATGAACAACTTCAAATTCAATTGACTAAGAATGATGTGCCTAGTTCTTCTACTTCTACTTGTGATCATGCAAATGTTATTGAAGAAAATGCTAGGTTGAAAGATGAGCTTGCCAAGTCCACCATCCCCATAGGTGAGAAAAACTTGAATGACCTTTTGAGTAAGCAAAAGTCATTTAATGATAAAACGGGGATTGGCTTTATCTCAAAAAAAAAGAACAACAAGAAAAAGAAGGCCAAGCCCGCACAAGCAAAGAAGGATCCTATTGTGGGTGGCAAAGCCACTCATGAAGATCGTGCGGGAATTGCTAACCCTCACTATGTTTTATTTCGTGATTATTATGGTGATATCTATGCAAAATATGTTGGTCCAAATGATGGTTATGTTGCTTGGTCTATTTGGGTTCCAAAGACCCTTGTTGCTAACAAAAGAGGACCCATTGAGAAATGGGGACCTAAAACCAAGCAATGATCTCTTGTAGGACTATGCTTCCGGTGGATCAAAATGGGTGCTTGATAGTGGATGCACAAGTCATATGACCGGAAGCAAGAAGATCATGACGGAGATGAGGCCTAACGTCAACAATATAACCGTCACTTATGGAGACATGTCACAATCCAAGGTATTGGGTCTTGGCAAGGTGGTGGTCGCACCGGATATTTCCCTTGTGGTCGTCATGCTTGTTGAGACCCTTGGTTACAATTTACTTTCAGTTCGTGCACTTGGTAAGATGGGCTTTGCCGTCTTCATTGATAATGAAATTGTGGTACTCTTGTGGAGCAAGTCTCTAAAGGTCGCTTTCGTTGGGCACATTGAAAACAACTTGTATGTGGTGGACTTCTCGGGGAAAACCACTACAAGTGCAATGTGTTTATTTGGAAAGGCCGATGTGGGTTGGCTTTGGCATCGCTGACTAACCCATGTCAATATGAGAACTTTGCAAAGTCTTCACAAGGGTGGCCACATACTCGGACTAAAAGAGAATGTTTCTTTTGCCAAAGATCGTGTTTGCAGGGCTTGCGTTCTAGGAAAAATGCATGACTCTTCCCATTCAAGCAAGACTATCATTTCTTCCAAGAGGATTTTGGAGCTCCTTCATGTGGATCTTTTTGGTCCTCCCTCTCATGCAAGTCTTGGTGGGAAGAAATATTGTTTGGTGATTGTTGATGACTATTCAAGATATACTTGGGTCTATTTCTTCAAGCACAAGAGTGAGACTCAACAAACCGTCATCGACTTTGCCAAAGAAGTTGAACGTCAACATGGGCAAAATATATTGGCAATAAGAAGTGACAATGGCTCTGAATTCAAGAACTACACCTTAAATGGCTTTCTTAGTGATGAGGGGATACGACATCAATATTCCGCTGCATACACCCCTCAACAAAATGGTGTAGCTGAGAGGAAGAACCAGACTCTTATGGATATGGCTAGGTCCATGTTGGCGGAGTTTAACTCTCCATACAACTTTTGGGCCGAAGCTATCTCTACGGCTTGTCATTCATCGAACCGGCTCTTCCTCCGCAAAGGCTTGAACATGACTCCTTATGAAATTCTCACCGGAAGCAAGCCCAACATCTCCTACTACCGAGTTTTTGGTTGTAAGTGTTTCTTTCAAAGAAAAGGAGTTCGTTTAGGTAAATTTGATCCGAAAGCAATAGAAGGTATTTTTGTTGGTTATGGTGCCGAATCCCACACTTATAGAGTCTTTAACAAGTCCACCGGACGTGTTGAAGAATCTTGTAGTGTGGTATTCAAAGAAAATGATAGCTCCCAAGGGGGGCTAGATGTTGTTTCTTGTGATGTAGATGATGAAATACCTCAAGATGCCATAAGAAGAATGGGCGTGGGATTTTTCCACCCCATTGAGGGACACCTTGTGGCGGACCGAGAAGGACTATGCTCTACTCAAGTGGAGCCCTCATCTACACAAGCTCAACAAGCCTCTCCCAAAGAAACAACTAAAGCACCAACCAAAGAACAAGACAAGGACCTTCATGAAGAAGAAGGGGCACCACCATCCTCTCCGTTTATTTCATCCGCCCCTAACTCTTCACAAGACCAAGATCAACCTACTCATGAAGAGAGTGATGATGTGCATAATGATGATCAAGGTCAAGTTGATGGTCAAGACGGGGACCAAAATGATCAAGATGATCAAGTGATTCCTCCAAGGTCTAATGAGGAGATCGAAGCCCGTCATAAGAGAAGAGTTGAAAGGGACTTGGAACTTAAAGGTCATACCCTTGAGAGGGTTATTGGAGATTTAAGAGGCAAAGTGTCAACCCGGAGTTAATTGGCAAAATTTAGCAATCATCATGCCTATATCTCCATGGTTGAACCCAAGAAAGTATTCGAAGCACTTGAAGATCCGGATTGGTTGGATGCTATGCATGAAGAACTCAATAACTTCAAGTGCAATAATGTGTGGGTGTTAGTGGAGAAGCTAAGAGAGTGCCGCAATGTGATTGGCACAAAGTGGATATTCAAGAACAAGCAACATGAGCATGGAATTATTGTGAGGAACAAGGCAAGATTGGTTGCTCAAGGTTTCTCTCAAGTTGAAGGCATTGACTTTGGAGAGACTTATGCTCCCGTGGCTCGCCTTGAGTCCATCCGTATCCTTCTTGCATATGCCACTCATCATAATTTTAAGTTACAACAAATGGATGTTAAGAGTGCTTTTCTTAATGGACCATTGAAAGAGGAAGCGTATGTTAAGCAACCCCCGAGGTTTGAGGACCTCAACTTTCCTAACCATGTCTACAAACTCCATAAGGCACTCTATGGCCTTAAACAAGCCCCACGTGCGTGGTACGAGCACCTTAGGGAGTTGTTGGTAGACCGTGGGTTTGAAGTTGGACAAATTGATCCCACTCTTTTTACTAAGAGGGTCAATGGGGAGCTTTTCGTATGCCAACTATATGTTGATGATATTATCTTTGGCTCTACTAAAAAAGCTTTTAATGATGAATTCTCCAAGCTTATGACCGATAGGTTCGAGATGTCTATGATGGGCAAAATGAAGTTCTTTCTTGGTTTTGAAATCAAGCAATTGAAAGAAGGGACTTTTATTAATCAAGCCAAATATGTCCAAGACATGCTCAAGAGGTTCAAGATGAAGGAACTAAATGGGGCCACCACTCTAATGCCCACTAAATGTCATCTTGAACTAGATCCCAATGGTAAAGACGTGGATCAAAAGGTATACCGTTCTATGATCGGTTCTTTGCTTTACCTTTGCGCATCTAGAACCGATATTGTGTTGAGTGTAGGTGTGTGTGTAAGGTATCAAGCCGCTCCTAAAGAAAGCCACCTTATGGCGGTTAAGAGAATCTTTCGATATTTGGTTCATACCCCAACTTATGGGCTTTGGTATCCCAAAGGCTCGGATTTCTCTCTTTGTGGTTTCACGGATTCGGATTGGGCCGGTGACAAGGATGATAGGAAATCAACCTCTGGAGCTTGCCAATTTCTTGGTAGGTCTTTGGTGTGTTGGTCTTCTAAGAAGCAAAATTGTATATCTCTCTTCACCGCCGAAGCCGAATACATTGCCGCCGCAAGTGGATGCACTCAGTTGTTGTGGATGAGGCAAACTTTAAAGGAATATGGTGTCAATTGTGACAAAGTGCCTCTTTTATGCGACAATAAGAGTGCTATCAAGATGGCCTATAATCCGTTGCAACATTCAAGAACCAAGCATATTGAGATCTGGACTCATTTTATTAGAGATCATGTTGCCCGTGGTGATATTGAGCTTGCATATGTATGCACCAAGGATCAACTTGCCGATATATTCACGAAGCCCCTTGATGAAGCAAGATTTGGATATTTGAGGAATGAGCTAAATATCATTGATTCAAGGAGTGTGGCTTGAGCATCTTGCAAATACACCTATATTTCAATACTTGTTTGGTGTAGGTGTGGGCATAGAAATAGGGGGAGTGCGGTCCTAATTAATTAGGCTATCCCTCCCCCCATAACGCCGATAGTAACAAAATTGTTCTCTTACTATCATTTTTGTGATATATGAGCTTCAATGACGAGTATTGGTTATGGACCCAAGATACATCTTCGCGGTCCAATGCCATAACACTCATACATGGTGGCCTCGGCCACCGACCTCTTCTTTTCGAAGAGTTGATTCCTTGCAAATTCTATTTGAGTTTTATTGAGCTTTTTCGTCATTGTCTCTATCCTTGAAATGGGAAGGCACTTGCATTGGGATTTCCATTGATTTCTTGTTTCTTGCAATGTCAAGTGCCGAGAACCACTCCTTGCGTGTTTTCCATCCTAAGCCCTCTTATCTAAAGCCTAGCATCTTTGTCTCTCTCTCTCTTGCATGCCCAGAATTTCATATTCCTTTTTTCCTGTCTTTGGCGATCTAGGCCGGCTATTGCCGGACTTAGTCCGGAAATAGCCGGTGGGGCGGCTATAGCCGGCCTTTACACCGGCTAAAGCCGGCCCCTGCGGTGGCCCGACTATTCCTTCTTAGGGCTGTGGGGTGAGGGGTTACCTCATTTCCCCCACGCCCTATTCTTCCCAGCCACCGCCTCATCCTAGAACCGCCGCTGGCGTTCTTCGTTGCTCCGGCCACCAGAGCCCCCTCTCCGGCCGGCCCTCCTCCTCTGGCGCCTCTCCCAATGGATCAGGGTACCCCCCCCCTACTCTCTCCTCTCTCTCTCCCTAGGTGTTCTCTAGGGTTAGGGATAGAAGTATTTGCGTATTTTTGATATATTGGGAGGTCTTGGATCTTTGGTCTTGCTGGGCATAGTGTAGATCGAAAGATGTGAAGTAGTTTGATGGCCTACTTGTGCAATTTCTTGTTGTGCTCATCTGGTCCGGCTAAAGCCGGTCAGGCCGGCTAAAGCCAGGGTCCGGCCGGAAATAGCCGGTGTAGATTATCGATTTGCTTCATTTTTTCGTTTTGGGCTATTGCTTTTGATCCTCTGGCATGCATGCTTATCCCATATGCTATCTATCTATGTGCTGTTCGCAGGTGGCTCTCGTCCTAAGCGGTCTCGCTATGTTGACCCATCCATTGGCCGACGTCAAGATCAACAAGATGCTCGAGTGTCCGCTGCTATCAAGAAGAAGAGGTTAGAGGAAAGGAAGAAGAAGGCCTTGTTTGCTAATATTGCTGATCTCAAGAAGTTGACAAAGCAAGAGTACCACGAGTTCCGTGAGCAGAAGTTCTATCTCATGCCGAGATACATCAACATCGGTTCCTTCTACCGGTCAGAGCATCAGAGGATCTTCGAGCAGGTGTATGCATGCATGAGCACAAAGGTTTGCCCCATGAAGTTCACTAACATTGTGTCACTGTCCAAGGATGAGTACTTTGCTGATGCACTTTGGGTCACAGAGAAGTTGGGTTTGCACAAGTTGGTGGTCTTCAAGCAAGACTACAATCCTCGTTTGATCCAGCAGTTCTATGCCACTTTGGAGTTTGACACTCGGGATGAGGTGGGCTTCACATGGATGTCAGGTGAGGTAAGGAAGAGCTCGACCATCGATCGCTTCGGGCAGCTCTTGGGCTATAGGTTTGATGGTATTCATCGACCTAGAGGTGCCCGCTTGCATCTTGACACCACAGAGTACAACAAAAGGAAGATCCAGTGCCTCTATGGTCCCGGGGGCAAAGCGGGAGAGACTGCAAATCTCCTTCCCCTTTATAATATTCTGCTTCAGATGTTTCATGCCAACATTGCTCCAAGTGGGGGCAACAATGACTCAATCAGAGGAGGACTTGTGCATCTTCTTCACCATGCACGTCTTGTTTTTGAGGCCGGGAGGGATTGTGAAGGGATGGAGCTTGATGTGATGTACTTTATCTTCTCGGAGATGAAGATTGCTATGCTTGACAAGAAGATTTCTCCTTATGCTCTGTTCATCATGAGGCTTATCATTGACAAGGGCATTGAAGGAGACTTTGAGATTGAGGAAGATTTTCTTGATGAAGATTTGGAAGTCCACAAGCTCAACAAGCTCTACAAGAAGACCGCTCACTTGTTGTGCTTTCCATTCTTCAAGTGATGTGATGGGTGGCAACCGCTATGCTAGTGGTTGTAGGAGGAAGAACGTGGATCCACCAAGTGGTGGAATAGGGCGAGAAATGAAGAAGCTCAAGTGGTGGCAAAGGGGTTTGTTTTGCATGAACAATGATGTGCGCCAAACTCAATACAAGGACTATGTGGACCGCAAGCACATTCATAAGAGGCAACGGGATTTGGATGCTCGTTTGAGGGTTGTGGAGAAAGGCAAAGGGGCTAGCACTCAAGAAGAGTCCCAAGAGCAAGATAAGTCCGAGGACACCTTCTCCTTTGGCAAGTGGAATGAGGGCTCATCTTTTGATTGGAAGGAGTTAGCCAAAGTCACCTCCAAGGGCAAGGAAGCCATTGAAGAAGAATATGAGGAAGAAGATGGTGATGAAGATGAAGATAAAGAAGATGATGACCATGGAGATGACGATGAGGATGATGAGGACTTTGACGACTTTGAGGAGTGATCTATGTGTTGTTGTCTCCCTTTTTGGCGTCTTGATGCCAAAGGGGGAGAAGTCATATTTGCATGTGTTTCCATTTGGATTTGAGTTGGTTTCCATTTGGATTTGGTCGGGTCACAAGCTCTTATCGTTTGCTTGCTTGCTTGTGTCCCATTGTTGAACTCAAGTTGGATTATCTACTACTATGTGTTGAACTATGTGCTATTATTATGTGTGTAGTAGACTTACTATGTGTTGATCCTACTTGCTATATATTTTGTCAAATTATATATGCTTGTTGATTGTGTGCTATTTAATTATCATATATCTTGTGCACATATGGATCACACTATAAAATCTAGGGGGAGTTCTTCTTGTTGATATGTCTTTGTATTCAAATACAAAATTCAAGATAAGGCACATAGCAAGGGGGAGCTCCGTCTATATTTTATATCATTTGAAACATGCAAAATTATGTATTGTCATCAAACACCAAAAAGGGGGAAATTGAAAGAGCATTTCCCGCCTAATTGATTTTGGCGTTTGTTAACAATACATTATCTATTAATGTGGTGATTATTCTTTGTAGGATTTTATTATATTCTTGCACAAGATAATGGGTTTCCTATATTATAGTTGATAATAATCATTGCCCAAAGGAAATTCATGAGGAGATGGTTTTTATAAGCTCAGGAAGATAATTTCATTGAAGGTTGGCTGAGTAGGCCGGCTTTAGCTGGACCCCAGGCCGGCTATAGCCGGACTGCACAAACTTTGGGGCGAAAACCCCTCTGTCTCAACCCGGCTATTTGTCTGGCTATTTTTGGTCAGGGCCGGATTTTTTAGGCCGGCTATAGCCGGTGTGGAGGCCGCCTTTAGCCGGTGTAGCTGGACTTTTCTAGCAGCCAACGGTCAGATTTTTCGGGGGGGGGGTATAAATACCCCCTCCTTCTTCCCCAATGAGCTGCTCGTCCCAAGCTTGAAGAACACCATTTTGGAGCCACCAAATTCACAAGATCTCCCCCCTCAACCCACCAAAGCTCTTAATCTTTGGAGAATCAAAGGAGGAGGCCTTGATCTATATCCTCACCGAAGCGATTTACTTTCCCCTCTCATTTGCTTGAGGGCCCTTGTGTCTTGGGTTCCCTTGTGTCCCTAGACCTTGATTTGTGTATTTGATATCTTGCTACTTGTTGTTTGACAACATTGTGTTGTGCTTGGGAGCCTCCAATTCGGTTGTGGATGTGTTCCCCAAGATTGTAAAGGCCGGTTCCGCCTTGAGGAATCCCTTAGTGGAAAGTGAGCTAGGCCTTTATGGCGGAAGCTTGCACCAGAGAATAGGGTGAGCCTTTGTGGCATTGGTTAGGCCTTTGTGGCAACCACACCTCTCCAACGTAGACGTACTTCCCCTAAAAAGGAAGGAACTATGGGAATTACATCCGTGTCTCCGTGTGCTCCACTCTCGGTTACCTCTATCCTTTATTGCCTTTACATATTGTATCTTGCTTAGCTTGCTAGTTGTCATATAGGTAAATTCACCCTAGTTGCATATCTAGAGAATTTACCTTTTGTGTCAAGCCTAAATTGAAAAAGAATTAAAATTTGAGTAGCACCTATTCACCCCCCTCTAGGTGCCCTTACGATCCGTTCAAAAAGTATTGCTTTCTTTCACATCATTAGGCAACACTTTCAGTTTCAAAAGTTCAACATCAAGAGCAAGGCTATCAACTTTAGAAGCAAGAATATCAATTTTACCCAACTTTTCCTCAACAGACTTGTTAAAAGTAGTTTGCTTACCAATGAAGTCCTTGAGCATGACTTCAAGCTCAGAGGGCGCGCCCCTAGTGTTGTTGGAGGAATTACCATAAGAGTTACCATAACCATTACCATTGGTAGAAGGATATGGCCTATAATTGTTGCTAGCAAAATTGTTCCTATAAGCACTGTTGTTGAAATTATTATTTCTAATGAAGTTTATATCAACATGCTCTTCTTGAGCAACCAAAGAGGCCAAAGAAACATTATTAGGATCAACATGAGCTCTATCATTAGAAAGCATAAGCATAATAGCATCAATCTTATCACTCAAGGAAGAGGCTTCCTCAACAAAATTTACCTTCTTACCTTATGGGGCTCTCTCGGTGTGCCATTCAGAATAATTTACCATCATGTTGTCGAGAAGCTTTGTTGCGGCGGCCAAGGTAAGGGACATAAAAGTGCCTCCAGCAGCTGAATCCAATAGGTTTCTTGAAGAAAAATTCAGTCTTGCATAAAAATTTTGGACAATCATCCAAGTAGTCAGTCCATGAGTGGGACAATTCTTTATCATAGATTTCATTCTTTCCCAAGCCTGAGCAACTTGTTCATTATCAAACTATCTAAACTTCATGATATCACTACGCAAAGCTATAATCTTAGTAGGAGGATACTATTTTCTAATAAAAACATCCTTACACTTATCCCAAGAATCAATACTATTTCTAGGCAAAGATAGCAACCAATCCTTAGCTCTTCCTCTTAAAGAGAAAGGAAACAACTTAAGCTTAATAATATTACCATTTACATCCTTATACTTTTGCATCTCACATAGCTCAACAAAATTGTTGAGATGAGCTGCAGCATCATTAGAACTGGCACCGGAAAATTGCTCTTTCATAACAAGATTCAACAAAGCAGGTTTGATCTCATAAAAATTTGCCTCAGGAGCAGGTGGTGCAATAGGAGTGAAGATAAAATCATTGTTTTTGGTGCTAGTAAAGTCACAAAACTTGGTGTTTTCAGGAGTACCCATTCTAGCAAAACTAAAAGCAAGCAAGTAAAAGCAACTATAAAGGAATCTATTTTTTTTGTATTTTTTGATAAAACGATGCAAGTAAAAATAAAATAAAGCAAAACAAAAATAAAGTAAAAGATTGTGCGTGAGAGGCTCCCCTTGCAGAAGTCTTCTTCCTCCCTGGTAACAGCGCCAGAAAAATGCTTGATAGTGCGATGTTAAGGCACCCAGTTGGGAACCCCAAGAGGAAGGTATGAGGAGCACAGCAGCAAGTTTCCCTCAGTTGTGAAACCAAGGTTTATCGAACCAGTAGGAGAAAGCCAAACTTCAGAAGGTGATGCTTGCTAGCTTTGTGACACTCCAGAAAATGGCACCAGATAGTGCTGATGCGTCTGCACCTAGCAGCAACGTGAAACCTGCACACAACACAACCAAGAACTTTGCTCCCAACTTCGATGAGGTTGCCAATCTCACCAGTTTGCTGTGAACAAAGGATTGAGCGTATCGAGTGGTAAAAGGATAATAATATGCAAGTAAAGTAAATAGAGCGAGTAATAGTAAAATGGTAAAGCAACATAAAGGAAATTGGACCGGGGTCCACAGTTCACTAGTGGTGTCTCTCCATAAGATAAATAATAACATGTTGGGTAAAAAAATTATAGTTGGGCAATTGATAGAGTAAAGATAATGTACATATGTCATGAGGATCACTATGAGATTCACTCTGGGCATTACGACAAAATACATAGACCGTAATCCAACTGCATCTATGACTAAAAATCCACTCGCGGGGAGTCATCCGAGAACCCCTTAAGTATTAAGTTGCGAACAACAGATAATTGCATTAAGCAAAGTGCGTAATGTAAACAAAGCAAATGTCCTTGTACACAAGAATGTTGTTTTCTCCCTAGTGGCAACATCACATCTACAACCTTAGAGGTTTTTGTCACTCCCCCAGATTACTAGAGGCATGAACCTAACTATCGAGCATAAATACTCCCTCTTGGAGTCACCAACATCTACTCGGCCAAGATAACTACTAGCAATGGAAAGCATGCAAGATCATAAACAACATAGAGATAAAATATGATATAATATTCAGCACATCAACTTAACATAGTACCAATACTTATCGGATCCCAACAAACACAACATGTATGATTACATAAAGATGATCCTAATCATGTAGGGCTGCTCACAAGATCTAAACATGAAGCACATGGAGGAGGAGACAACCATCTAGCTACTGATATGGATCCGTAGTCCAAGGTAGACTACTCACACATCACTCTGGAGGCGACCATGGTGGTGTAGAAGGCCTCCGGTAGGGATTCCCCTCTCTGGCAGGGTACCGGGAAGAGCTCCTGGATCCTCCCGATCTCGCGACGGCGACGGCGGCGGCTTGCAGTATGTTTCGTGGAAAAGAGATCCGTCCCCTAGGTTTTTCTCGTCGAGGGGAACTTATAGGCAAAATGGCAGCGTCAGAAGGTGGGCCACCTGGCCTCACCATATGGTGGCACGGCCAGGGGCTCGGCCGCGCCACCCCATGGTGAGCCTGGCCCCTGGCCCCCCTCCGTCTCATCTTCGGTCTTCGCGAAGCTTCGGTAAAAATAGGAGCTTCGGCTTTTGTTTCGTCCAATTCCGAGAATATTTCCTGTGTAGCTTTTCTAAAACACAAAAACAGCAGAAAATAGGACACTGTGGCATCTTGATAATAGGTTAGTTCCGGAAAATGCATAAAAACGCCACGAAGTGTAACAAAACACAAAGCAAATGGTGTATAAACAAGCATGCGCATCAAAAATTATAGATACGTTTGAGACGTATCAGCGGGGCTGGTCAACAGCTCCCGCCTGATCCACCGATCCATTATCCCCACTCTTCCTCAGTTTCTTGTTAGACTCCATGCTGAGAACGTCCCCATCAACTGTCACATCATCAATAAGCGCAGGACCCTTCTGGTGTACCACCAGAGCCAACGGGTTCCCCGCTTCCTCGACTTGAACAGTAGGAGGAGCCTTAACACGGTAAACTCCCTGTGACTTACGTTTTCGTCCCGCACCTGCTCCCCCTGCTTCAGTAGCAGGGGCAGTATCTTTATTCTGGCCCTTGCGAGCCCTTGTGTTATTGGCACGAGCCAACGACAGCCTTTTCTTAACCGGAGAAGAAACCTCCGGAGGATCATCAGTTTGTCTCGGCTGCCTTGCTGCCCCGCCATGATTTGCTGACTGACTCGGCCTCTCCGAGTTGGCCTGCGGTGAAGCACGACCCTGGGCAGCAGAAGCAGACCCAGTTAACGACCCTGCTCCTTGATTCTTCTTCTTCCTTTCATCTGGAGCACACAGTCTGTCCGTCGAGTACGGATGTCTCCCATAAACATCTCTCTCCCCTGGGTTCTTACAATCTAGAGAGGAGTGGCCAATTATTCCACAAGAGAAGCAATAGTGAGGTAGATTTTCATATTGAACTTCAAACCAATCGGTAGCGTGCTTTCGCTGGGAGTGAACCATGACTCCCCGTAGAAGCGGTTTGCCAACATTTACCTCCACCTGGACAGGCATGTAGCTGCCCCAACACCTGCCAGTGGCATCAGCGTCCACTTTTGGGACACTACCTTCAATCCCGAGTGACCCGGCTATCATAGCACCCCATCTCTTGTGCATATATTCAAATGGAAGATTGATAATCCAAGCCCAAACTTTTAAACTGTTGAAGATCATGTCTCTAGGTCTCAGATCAACACTGAAATTTTGCAGCAGGACCGCATGCTTTCCAACAACCCAAGGGGGGCCATTAACAATGCGATCTTTGTCCGCCTTCATCCTGAATTCAGCCACAAACAGATTATCGCCCGCAGAATTCGGAACCAGTCCGCGTGGATTGCCCCACGCCGGCCGCACTGCCGAGGAGATGGTGTTGATATGCAAAGTGTTCGGGGCCAAAACTTTACCAACGAGAGCCCATTCAGAATGAACGGGAGTGTCGTCCGCCCCGTCGTCCAACACCACTGCTGCATCTTCTGCCGCCGTCAGTCGGAGGCGGCCCATCATCTCCGATACATCGGATCCGACCACCGCCTCGGATGGGGGAGACGAGGAACCGTCCCCCCTTGAAGTCCCAGTTCCCACCGGGGGAATAGTCATCGCCGTTTTGCCCGATCCGTCCATCACCGGTGAGCCCGTCATCATCAACCACACTGATCCTGCGACTGACCAAGGGTGGGAAGCAATCTACGAGAGGCCCTGGGTCACCCCGAGTCAATGCAGAGAGTCGGAAAGGTCTCCTAGGGCACATCAGAGGGAGGAGGAGGGCACGTGGAGGAGATCGCGCTCAAGAACGCGGTTCAGAGGTGGATTCTAACCCTAGGTCAGGGCGATCGCCATGGCAGTCGCCTAACCCTAGGAGAGAGAAACAAAAAACGCCTAACGCATGATAATCTAGTCTATCTTCTGTCGTTGGGAGCTAGTGCAAGGGAAGTCGGGACGGGGCGGCGGTTCAGAAATAAAATGGAGCCATTCGTTTTGGTGGCATAAAAAAGTGAGATGTTTCATAAGCTTTGGGAAGTACCTCCGGATATACTTCACGGCTTGTAGTATAACTAGTAAACAGGCACGTGCACGCACGTATAATTTATATATTTTTTGCAAATATTAAACAAAACTAGCACGATACCCGTGCGTTGCAACGGGTTAATAAATGTCTTACGTGTAAACACAAGCACAGAAAAAAAAACTACTACTATATATTATGTCAATAATAGCATGATTCTAATTTTCTTAGTCGAAATGTAATTTAGTAAAAATTACTACAAATAACGTACATGAAAGAACACAAAAGTCATATTTTTTGTTTAAATATCTCGCAGCACCATAAGGGCATCGGACCTTTGATAGAACCATTATTTAAAATAGATAATATTCTCCAACCAATTGCAACGAATCAATTGTAGGTTCTAAGATATTTGTACAAACAAATATCACTTTCTAATATAATTGGCAATTTGGATTTGTCCAGGCAAATTTTAAAATTTATACTTACATAAAACAATATGTGATACAAATATAATTTAAATGGGGGGATAAAATCGGAATCCATTTAGGAAATTTATCGATGCTCATCTAAACACATGCCTAGATTCCTCGCAAAAAAATATCTTACGGTAACGATGGGGGCTGTTTTTGGTGAATAACCAAGATACTCGTGGTCACCGGAGATCTGGAAGCTTGCCGCCGCGTCTCCCCTCTGCTTCGCCTGCACACCAGCTAGTGCTCTCTTGGTCCACGCACATGAGCACCTTGTAAGCCATGCTATTGAATGTCAAATTCGAACCTGAGCACATGCGCCGCTGGCGACTGGCAGCCGGTGGCAAGGCAAGCCGAGCAGAGCCTCTTTAGGTCATGCCTACATCAGAGACCTTTCAATCCCGTACGTCAACACAACACACCCGCACAGGACACTTCAGCAGTGGAGGCCAGTCCAGAGCGGCCAGGAGTCGACAGCAGCACGCAATGGGCATGGCCACCAGTGCGCCACTGACGCGCCACAGGCATGCTCGCGGATGCATCCCGGGCATGGCTTCGAAGGCTGACACCGCCCTGCGTCTTACGGCGGCATTTCATTCACCTCGTGACCGCCGGCCGAACAGCAGCACGACACCACTCCGAACAGGAGAACTCCCTCTTCCTCCGTGCACTCATCTCCGTTGTGTCCGACGACAACTTCGTACCCATGCTGCACCTCGAGCAGTCGAAGCCAGCCTTTGTTGCCGCTGCATCTCCCGCGTGCGCCAGGTGCGGCGCGTGTACGCCGACCGATTACCAGAATGGAGAAGAGAGGCGACGGACTGCCCCGATGCATAGCTCTTGCTCGCCCTGGCCGGCTGGCCCTGTGTGCAGGAACACCTGCGGGCATGCACCACCACGCCCTGCTCCGTCCTCCTGCGGGAGATCTCCCCTATAGAGGGCGGCCGCGCCGCATCGAGCCGGCTGTGCAGGAACGCAAAAATTCGGCTTCATCCCATCGTCGAACAATCTCCACCGCTGGACATCTCCATCGATATCGCCACGCCGCCGTATTGGAGCACCGCCATAGACACGATAGCTAACCCGCCCCTTGCCGAACTTGGCACCGCGTGCTGCTAGGATTTTTTTATCGTTCCCTGACTCTATATGAGGAGGAGGCTGGGGCGTGTCGCTCATGGATTACTTCATGGAAAGAGGTCTTCTATTGTAAATACATAACAAAATTAATAGGGGATCGAACAATGTACTCATAGACATCATGAACAAATGAACTGTGCAATAAGGAAAAATATACATGATAACATGAAAATTTTAGTTCCATTATATGTGGTAATTTCTAATGCTTGATTAATAGATTTTTTCAGTCAATATACATATTTCAGTCAAACTGCATGGCCAGAAGTAATGAGCAACATAGTTCTACTGTGACCTAACTTACATAAAAAGCACTAAGTACTTGTTATGTTCTCCCTGTCACCAGGCATGAAGCATCGATGAATAGCAGATCTACATGAATTGGAGTGGATACTCATTTTTTTTCCAAGGATTAACCCTAGGAAGTTTATCATTTTCATATAAGGAGCCCAGAAAGCCGGTGTACCTCAAAACGTCGTTGCAGCGAGAGAAGCCTAAGAACTACCACACGGCCGGAACCACTACAAGCATAACCGAACTACTCGCAGTATCTCCACCGATCTACCTGTACATCAAAGACGGCGCTGCGCAGCAAGTCGGCCAGCTTCCACAGATTAGTCTCTCTGTCCATATTGGTGATGATGGTGGAGACGCATGGGGCCTCACCATCGAAAACGACATCGTTTCTGTGGCACCACAGTAACCAGGCCACCAGGGTGGTCGTTGTCCACAGATCGGCTCGCGTTGTTTGGCACACCGAGATGCATGAACTCCCAACTATCTGGTCAGAGACGCATCTGAAGCTTTAATCCAACCCTGGATACTCTAGTACAACTGAAATTGTCGACACCCTAAGAAGGGCATACCGCATACCATGTGCAAACTTGCTCCTTTGTTGAAGTTTGGAGTCAATTCCCAGCTGGAGAAGGCTCAAATATATCCCCTCTGCACGGCTCCCAACTTTTCTTTTTTGTTTCCTGCCTGCTCCCTCCGATCTCCACTCCTCCTTCCTCTCTTCTAGTTCTCTGCCAGACGGTTGTGGTTGGCAGCTACAGACAGATAAGACATGCAGCAGTAGATGAAAAACACCGGCAGATATCTCGACCAATCATGTGTTGGCTTCAGAATGCTTCAAACGTTGCTTAGTTGAGTACTCGAGTTGATGTGCATATTAGTAGTTGACATCATGTGTCTGTATATACATAAAGACATACCAGATATCATCGGACGAGGAACAGCAGGCGCTCTGCTTTTGCATTGATAGAAGAGGGAAGTCCAAACAAATACATGGAAGGATTTACACAAATATACTCACTCAAGGAACGAGAACACACAAAGCCAAAGGAACGCAAAAACAACTAGTGGAGAGATCAGGCCTCAACCCGATGGCCCCTGGCCAGCGTCAACATTTTGCCAGATCGTCCCTGATGATTCCAGGGAGCACACAAGCTGGCATTGCCTCCTGTTGGAAGATACGGCGGCACCTTTCCTTCTAGATGTGCCCGACGATGTAGATCGAAACAGTCATGTCAATCTTCTTCTGCTCATTAAGCTTACCCCGCCTCACCTTGTTCCACCAGCCACACACAGTTCTGGAGGAAGCAGCGTTCCGGAACGCCGCTGTGTTTGAATGCTGGAAGCACGCCCACACCTCCTTTGCGTAGGGGCAGTGCAGAGCCAAGTGTTGCGCCGTTTCAAGCTGTTGATCACAAAGGCAGCAGTTGTCATCATGCGGCAACCCTCTAGCCCGAAGCCGCTCTGCCGTCCACTTCCTGTTCTGCAACAAAAGCCAGAGGAAGTGTTGAACTTTCCCCTCGGCCCTTGTCCTCCAAACCTGCTCTAGCTGCGGCTGCATGATTCTCCCAAAAAACTGCGCATCATAGGCAGACTTAGCTGAGTATTTGCCATCAGCGGTCAGGGTCCAAGATATAGAGTCGGGAGTGCCCTCCATCAGCTGCACTTGCTGCACAGCCCTCCAAAGGTCGACGAACTGCTCAAGCTGGTCCTCAGAGTAGATGTACTGCAAACCACGCATCCATCGCCCACCCGAGAGAGCCTGCTTGACTGTCATTTTTTTCCTTGAAGCCAGGTCAAAGCAGAGGGGAGCCAACTGCTCAGGCGTCGTCCCATTAAGCCACTTATCTGTCCAAAACATTGCTGTTTCTCCGTACTTTGCATGTCTTGCTAGTAGTACGGCCATTCTGGTTATTGCATAACTTGATTTGTCATTTTTCTTGCTAGTAGTCGATAGTCCAGCCTGGTACATAGGATGAGCTCTCAAACTTGATCAAAACCAGAATCTCAAGGGAAGTTCATTCTAAAATGATGCCCAGTCCATCTAAAACTAACATATTGTCAGTGATATTGTGAAGAAAATATACTCACGGTAAGCATCCACCATAACCACTTTAGGAAACATCAATGAATTCAGGTAACCTATCGAATAAATAAAATGTACTCCCTCTGATCGGAAATAAGTGCCGGTGATTTTGTACTAAACTTAGTACAAAATTAGTACTAAGCCGTCGACACTTATTTCCAATCAGAGGGAGTAACAGATATGCTATCAAATACTTAAGCACTGCGTATATACTTACGGGCATTTTTTCAAACATATTGTCAGCCATTTGCATCAGTCCTTAGGAAATTAAGGTAAGAATAATATTGAACCTCAATCATCGGATCAACAAAACTCAATCATCGGAGCAAGAAAATATACAGGGGAATGAGTTTGTGAAGAGGAGTTGCTTTGTTACATTATCTAATGATTTCTGATTAATTGACTCGATCCAGTGCATAACAGGTGGCCGCCTCGACCAGCCACTCGAAATTTCTTCATGACATCCGCTGTCACCTCCTAGCCGTCTGCCCCCAGCAAACAAATCAGTTGGAGAGAGATTGTGGAGGCACCATCCCAAGGACATGGTCAGCATCTACACCGCATCCTCCTCTATTTCCACTAGCAAGCACTGGCGCGGCGCACGCCACGCCCGTGCTGTAGATCCGGCGAGAATTTCAGGGGCAAGACAATACATGATGATCAGGTTGAATAACAAATCATTATCAATTATGCACATTTCTGGTGAAATTCTGAAGGGTAATGAAGTATAGTACCAAATAACACTATCTAATGAATGATATATCAACCGGTTAGAGACGGAGATCATGAGCACAGGGTGGCCGAAGGGGCCCTCGTGATGACACGAAGTGCACAGGCTTCAAGTGGCAAAGCCACCGCATAAGTGTGGGCTGGAAGATATCTAAATCATTGATGACAATGACTGCGCACCCGCCGGCTGCCTCCCCGTGTGCTTCACAGCTTACATGCATTATCCGCGACATCAACCTACCTCGAACCTAAGGGCTGATTTCTAAGTAATGACGATGGCAAATAAGATGTGGCTTGACAACACAAATGAGCAGATACATCATCATTCAGACATGCTGATGTCCAACCATGCATAAATGAAAGATGGTAAAGATGCAGAGTGCAACTGAACATCGAAAGTAGGAAAGATTTCTCCAACGAAGAACATGATGCAAGTAGGTCAAAAACCTAGCATGGCAATGGGAACTGGGAAGAGAGAGAAAGCATCACTACAAATACACTTAACCCAACATGTCACTCAAATAGCTTTTGAATGGTGTTTGCAATACCTGTGCAAAGGAAGCAAATGTTTCTGAAGACATGTGTTTATGGAATTTATATTTGATAATACCAAGTGCAGTGGTATATTATAACCAATGGCTAATTGTTGAAGCTGAATGCATGATTAGTTCATACTGCATGTTTTTTACACATTAACATTTCATAGGTTATGCAGAAAAAATTTAGCCCGACCAGTCATCTAAACTCATCTAAGCTTACACATAAACCTAAGCAAAATAGCAGGAAATAACATGGGCATAATACAAAGAAAATAAAGCAAACCTTTAGAGCAGCAGGAAGCACAGCGCGGGCACCAACCATACAAGGGTCAATCCTAGCAAATTTTCGGATAGAGAAAACTTCAAAAAAAATGTATAAGCCAATTCAATTGACCACAATTATACTCATGATTATTCTGTTTCAGATATTGCAACATGATTTGAACCACTCATACTAAGACATCGTGATTAGATGATCAGATGCAAGTTGAGAAACTCTTAGTTGAACCATACAAATTTAGCTAGATAATCAACATATTGTAAGTGTGTCCCTCGAACAGAACGCAGGTGGGTGAAAAATTAAAACTGTCCCAAAAACAAAAAGGTCTCCTCCGCCACCCGTCTAGCTAATCTTAAAAAGACGATTTCAAATGAAATGGTTTCTGGACACAAGAAATAAGTTCTATAATTGCTTTCCAAGTCCATTAACTAATAATCAAGTTCAGGCGCGGTGGCACGCCGCGCCCCAGATTTGGCTTGATGTGTTTCGCCTCCTAATTATCATGCGAGCAATGACCTATAGCTTTATGTATTACACCTTGTGTTTATCGCCTTATGGTCGATGGTCGACGCGTGGTTTTTTCCCCATGTGAGAGTTATGACTTCATGTGTTGCACCCTTTACAATTTGTTGCCCTTTGGTGGATTGCAACTGATCACGGTGAACAATCACTTCACCAAACAATTTGTTACTCTAGGTGTTTGTCTCTAGTAGTTGGAGAACAATCACTTCACCAAACAAAGCATATATATACACACACACACTTCACACGAACATTGCTTGCTCCGCACAATCTGTTTACTCCAGGTGCTTGTCTCTAGTAGTTTGGGAGCAACCTCCACTACCATATGTAGGTTCACCAACAAAGCATACACACCTCACACTAACACACATGTAGCCTCAACACTTTCAAAGAATGATACTCCACTATATGATATCTAATTCGGCTCTCGGGTGCATTTGTTTGAGAATACATTTCAAAATGTCAAAATATCAGTTTGAACTTTTGAAATAGTTGGCTAGAGCATCAATTCCATTCAATATGGTACCAAATCCTATTGAGTTTAAATCCTAGCCAACACAATATTAAAATTAAATACCCGTGAATACCCTAGTCCATGTCCTAGCCCCGTGAAGAAAAAGCATACCAGCCTAGATGTTGGCTAATAGTTGGCTAGAGCATCAATTCAATCGCATGCATGCAAAACAAAGGAAACAATGTCATTTCAAATCCTCTCTATATGTTAGTCACAAGGTTCTCCTATGACATTATTTGTAATCACCTCACTTGAGAAGGGAAAAAATAGTTTCTCTATCTCATAAGTACGTTGTTTATAACCACACAAATCAATTTACCAGTAATGACGACATGACGTAGCACTTTTGCAATAGAGACGAAGAGGATGAAAAACGAAGGATCGAACTGAACCACCTATTAGATTTTCTGATGGTCTTGATCTCTCCGAAGCTCTGGTCCTGTCATCTAACCTAAGCTTGACAGAAATGACCACACATAATATGTTCGTTAATAATCTGAAATAAGCATTGCTACTTATTGATGGCGCCCAGAAAATTAGCTGCTGGTGCCCAGTTGATGTGAAGCAGACTGTCCTTGTGCGTGGTGAATAACCAGCCTGTTGGGAACCCCAAGAGGAAGGTATGATGAGTGTAGCGGCTAGTCTTCCCTCAGTTAAGAAACCAAGGTTTAATATCGATCAGGAGAGGAGAGACAATGACGACTGAAGGTGATGCAGACTGGCTTAGTAACACTCCAACAAGAGCGCCGTTAACGATACTTGTTGACTCGTCTTCAGCCAGTAGCAACGCGGAACCTGCACACAACACAAACAAATACTTTGTTCCCAACTTACGATGAGGTTGTCAATCTCACCGGTTTGCTTGAAACAAAGGTTATGAGCGTATCGAGTGGAAAACAATATAGTATACGAGTAAAGTAAACAGTACGAGTAAAGTAAACAGGTGATAGCAATATGATGGAAATAGGACCGGGGTCCACAGTTCACTAGTGGTGTCTCTCCATAGATAAAATAACACATGGTGGGTAAACAAATTACAGTTGGGCAATTGATAGAATAGAGATAACGTGATATGTCAAGAAGATCACTATGAGATTTACTCTGGGCATTACAACAAAATAAATAGACCGCCATCCAACTGCATCTATGACTAATAATCCACTCCCTGGGATATCAATCCGAACACCCTAGAAGTATTAAGTTGCGAACAACAGATAATTGCATTAAGCAAAGTGTGTAATGTAAACAAAGTATATGCCCTTGAGCATATGAATGTTGTTTTCTCCCTAGTAACAACAACATATCTACCACCTTAGAGGTTTCTGTCACTCCCCCAGGTGAAATAGAGGCATGAACCCACTATCGAGCATAAATACCCCCTCTTGGAGTCACTAGCAACTACTCGGCCAAGATAGCTACTAACAACGGAGAGCATGCAAGATCATAAACAACATAGAGATAACAAAAGATATAATTCAGTACAGCAACTTAATCATAAACACCAATATTCATCGGATCCCAACAAACCAAACATGTAGAATTACATAACGGTGATCTCAATCATGTAAGGCAGCTCATGAGATCTAAACATGAAGCACATGGTGGAGGAGACAACCATCTAGCTACTGTTATGGACCCATAGTCCAAGGTAGACTACTCACTCATCGCTCCGGAGGCAAGCATGGCGATGAAGAAGACCTCCGGTGGCGATTCCCCTCTCCGGCAGGGTGCCGGGAAGAGCTTCTGGACCCTCCCGATCTTCGGGTCGACGGCGGCGGCGGATCGCGATGTGTTCTGGAAAACTGATCGGGTACTTAGGTTTTTCTTGTCGGGGGGTCTTTATAGGCGAAGGGGCGATGTCAGAGGAGGGGCCAGGCGGCCACACACGGGGGTGGCGCGGGCCAGGGGCTGGCCGCGCCACCTGTGCGTGTGGGCCCCTGGTCCCTCGCCTCCTACTCTCCTTCGGATCTTTGGAAGCTTCCGGGTAAAATAAGACTTCAGGAACTTGTTTCGTCCAATTCCGAGAATATTTCCTGTGTATCACTCTGGAACACAAAAACAGCAGAAAACAGGGAACTGGCACTGTGGCACTTCGTTAATAGGTTAGTTCCGGAAAATGCATAAAAATGCCACTAAGTGTAACGAAACAATAGGCAAATGGTGTAAAAACAAGCATGGAGCATCAAAAATTATAGATACGTTTGAGACGTATCAAGCATCATGTACGTATATGATTAACCTGAATTTGATATATATTTCCATCATCGAATGTGACTATCCTAACACAAACAGAGAAATACTTTTGTAGTGAAATACTAACACGTACATCTGCTTTAGGTATCCTATGGAAATAGTTTAAGATTCACAATTATGGGATGGAGGAAAGCTGATCTCTTAAATGGCTTCAACAAAAAAATACACAAATTAGTCATCTAGCATGAAACTCAATAGATACCTGGTCAAGTTTTCGCCCCAGTGTGAGCAAGGAAATGCAAAATACAGGAGGAACCATTCAAATTTCAGAAGTTTCTGGACCGTTCCTGTTTGTTGCATCTTCAATGGCAACAATTTTGATTGATTAGCTAGGAAAAATATACAACTTGACCATTCACATATGTTTTTCTTCAATGACTGCATATAATATGAAAATACAGCAATTTACATTGCAGCTAATGAAATGCCCAATGCAAAGTTTTTGCCTGCACGTCATATGCCAAAAGGAGTATTACTTGACCACAGTAACTCTAGGAACCAGATACAAAATGGTTATGCTAATTCTATGGATAGGCCTACACAGCCTTTTCTGGCATTGACAGATACATAGATAATTATAGGCATCCAATGGAGCAGAGAAGCAATGCAACACAAAGAAAATAACAAAGAACACTAAGCAAGAAAGATAGGATTGTAAGTGTGTCTAGTGTCTTTGGCATCAGTAATTAATCTTGATCTGAACTTGGTGTAGCATTGTTATTATCTATGCTCACACATATACCAACAAGGCTTGCAAAGATTTTTCGAGCATTATCCAAAAGATTTTGTTATAATAAAAAAGGTGCAGATGCCATATCACTTGTTGTGCTTAAACAACCAAATTGTGCTTATGTAAATCAAGGTGTATATTAATGTATGGAAATGTACACAAACAATACCACTATACCTCTGAGCATGCTATATGACGGCATCAAATCTGAGAAACTTCTGATTTTCTTAATAGGTATGAAAATCTAGGATCCAAATTAAATAGGGAGGATCTAGTGACACAGATATATAAAAAATCTAAGAAACAAATCATTAGCAGTTTAGTTTTAGTAGCTAGACCTACATGCAAGACATCTCTTCACATGGAAATTTATTTTCCAGAGCAAAGCAAATTCTTCAACAGCTATGATCGGTGTGGAACACATTAGTATATCAATAGCAGCATGAAGGGGTCTATGAGACAAAGCCGGTTACCAGAAACCAAATTTGCCCTGTATATGAAATCTGAGAAGAAAACACATCCAAGAATAAGCAAATAATTAAGCTACAGATTACCGAATCCCATCTTTTGGAATTATGTTAATAGATAATAGCTCTCAATAAAATCCAAGAGGTTTTTTTCCAAAAATGTATGTATTATGACCTTTCACCCTATTTACGAGTCATGGAGCAACACCTAAAAGCTGGCGCGGCGGCACGCCGCGCCTGTGTTGTAGCACCATGATATTATTTCAGTTATATAAAGTTTATAATTTCTGAATTCTCCAATCACAAAAATACATATCTGATCCACGTACTCTTTTGAAACATTTTCAATTCTCATAAACACAAGATAGTATAAAGTAGTGGACCGTTCACAGCATAGTGTATTCCCATTGTTCAGGAATGATATAAACATGGGATAGATCAATATGAGCAAACTAACATTAGAGACAATAGAACTTACTAAATAGATAAGCATAACCACAAATGTGTAGCTCTATATACCATTACATTTATAGAGCCGAGCGGCTGCTGAAATGCTTTGTCCGGATAACAAGAATGACAATATGGGTCGTTACATATATAGAGTTTAGCGATAGGCAGACCGCTTGATCTGATACTGAATATAGAAATACTAATTAATAGTGAAACAAAGGCATATGTCTAGACAATGTTTCATCAGTTGCGTTCTAGGATCTTCTCACATCGATTGGTTCCAAAGATAACAACTTTCAGGGAGGAACCAATAGTATAGGTAAAGATCAAAGTGTCACCTTGTTCGATCATGTTGGCCTCTGCAAATTTGTCCCATCCGTGGTGGTCGATGAAAATGTGTCCCTGCTATTTCGCCAGTACCACACGCCATGTGTTTCCTACTACATTGGCAAGCACAAACTTGTGTGGGAAATCACCGGTGATGTGCTGGGAAAATGCTTTAGGGATCTTCAGCGGTTTGGAAGGAGCAGTAGTGACAGTGCGCTTGAACCGACGCTGAAATTCAGCTTTCGGCATAAACCCAACATGGGGACGCCTGCCTCTTCTTACAGTTCCTTGTTTTCTTTCCTTGGTCTTGCTATCAGATCTGCCTTTCTTGTTCCCTTCAGTAGATCTGGCGATCTTGCGCTTCTGAGTAGAACCCTTGCTCTGAAGAACTCCTACTGTAGGGAGGAACCCTACCGTTTTTGGTGGAGACGATGTCGCCGGAGATCCGCGCTCGATCTTGATTTCTCTCTAGTGCGCCTGCGGGTGTAAAATTGGTATATAGATCAATAGAGTAAAGTGGTGGCACTGATGTATAAGAACAAGAAGGGCAAGCATGTAGGCATACCGGGCATGATGAACCCTGGGTTGCCATTGTTGACCTCGTCACCATGGCAACGACGTACGGGCTGGGTGCAGATCTAATTCGGCTTTGCGGTGAAAGAGGAAAAGGATGGAGACTGTTGTCTAGAAAACTCAGCAAAACAACTGTGAACACTATGAAGAAAGGTTAGTCTAAACCACTTGATATTACGCCATCGAAGACAAAGGCTAGTGTATTTTGTTTAAAAAAAAAGGAACAACACCTGGAATATGCTGAAATAGGCATCTGTGATCTGAGCAAGGAATATATAAAGTTGAGCATAGAACAATGTACATCACACAGACACAAGTCAAATGCAAAAAATAAAAGGAAAGGTCATAAGGCGAGAAAGATGACAACTTCCAGAGAGTAAAGATTTATCCAAATCAACTGAAATTTTCATTTTGTACAAGTTAACCTAGATAAGCTACAAAGTAACATATATAGGCGTTTGACTTATCACAAAAGGAAGAATTCTCACTTCTCAGTAGCACGCACGTGTGAATAGAGCGGCAATGAGCATTCAAATTTGTAGCATACAATAGCAGACAACGGCATATATACATTAACTAAAATGGGGATATAGAATTGGAACCCTCTTGTAATAATCTTCCATTAATAAGACATTTAAGCAAACTAAAATATTTCCTCTATTTTTAAACATGGGACGTTTAAGCAATTCCCAGTCAACTTTTGTCACGTTACGGAATTTTGTGAGTTTCTAGTTTTACCCCTCAGCTCGTGTCGCGCAATCTGGTCGACTCGCTCGCTCGCGACAGGTTGTTGTTCCCCTCTTCCTCACTCGCTCCTATCTCCCCACAGCGATACCTTGCTTGTCAGGCGCCACGCTCGCCGCCACCACCTAGCTCCCCCACGCCACCGCCTAGCTCCCGCATGCGCCGCGCATCACGCCACCGCCTGGCTTCCACAAGCCGCCTCGGTCGATCTCTGGCCAAGAAACCGGCGTTGCCCCAAGATCAAGGTCAAAATTTTCTGGCCCAGAAACCGCCGGTGCCCAAGATCTGTGAGCGGAGGTGCTCGATCCGTCGACATAGTGGCAGTATCCGTCTTCCTCTTGCTGGGATTCCCACCGGGTCGACCTGGGCGTCGCCGACATGGGTGCCATGGAACCAGAGACCGCTGGTGCCGGATGCGAAGGAGAAGGGCGCCGGGTCGGAGCCGCACCTTGTGGGGTTCGTGTTAGCCGTCCAGCACCACATGTGGGCTTCAGTTCGGTTCAGACCCGCGCGCGGGAGCAAGTAGGGGCGTCAGTCCGTCCTTCCAGCCGGGCGTGTCTCTGTATTTTCTGACTTACACCGATGATTGCTAAATCGTGTCATGCTGGATGTCTGCCTCAGAATCAAGATTGGCCACTCGTGGGTGCTCAAGGTCCTCGGCCACTTCGATGTCATGGTGAGATTCCATTCCCAATCTCCTCATTTGGCATTTTACACCGTCTCTACTCTGGGCTTTGGTATCGGTATACTGTTTTGCTTCAAGAAAAACGAAGAGTACCAGTTCAGTTTACTCATAATTAAGATGATAAATTCATGCCTGCCTACTGAACTTTGTCGGTTTTGCTATCGGCCCTAGAATTTCTGTTCAAAAATTATGTCATTATTCACTAAAACATCTAAATTGGTCGGAAACAAATTAGTTTTGAATAAGTGAAGAACAATTTTGTAGTAGTACAACTGGCCATTCTATTTGTTTATAATTCTTGTCACTTATTGTAGTACACTTACTTGTAACCAAATTTTAGTCTTAATTGGTGTATTTTTTTGCTATCAGGCTGTTACTGGATCTTCCAAAAAGATCATTTTGGAGAACTTGCGCTGCCGTCTCGCTGCCTCAGAACCACGCCCACGTCGTGTTTGACCCCACGCGCGCCAAGGTTTGGTCTCGTGATCCCTCACTCCCTCACTCCTACTGTACTTGTTTCATTTGGCTATGGTTATGTGCTTCATTGGCTATGGTTCAGTGCAAGCTTAACTGAAATTTGGGGAAAAAATAACTTTCGGAATTTGTTCCACACATAACGTTGGATGTACATGTACTGGCAATGCCAGATTGGAAGCTGTTAACTACTAGGATCAATCGACGAGGAAGCAGGGGAATTGGATCTCGGCTCGCGGAATTGCTGCGAGAACGGTGTTCATTATCTGGTTCTAGTTGCGTCAGTTACACATGGCAGAGCCGTCCTGATCCAAGCCGATCTGGTACAGGGTGGAGATCGATTACATATAGCGTAGCTGGAGCAGTTAGTCACGATAGCGGGCCGGAATCTGGCGCGGCCTGGTGCTCCTTCTTGTTGGGCCGGTGTCGTCCACGGTCGTCGGGTCCGGGTCGCTAACAACTCCCCCATCCTCAGAAGCTGCTTGTCCCCAAGCAGGTGCCGCCGGGAAATGCTGGCGTAGAGCTTCGGCATCCTCCCAGGTGGCGAGCGACTCCGGCTGGTGTGTCCATTGCACCAAGACTTGAGAGACGGTCGTCGCGCCCTTGCGTACAAGGCGACGCTGGAGAACTTGGAATGGTACCTGCATCTCTGGGTCAGGAATAGGGAGTGTCTGTTGTACCTGGACGTGTTCTCCGATTACTTTCTTGAGCTGGGACACATGGATAACTGGATGGATCTTGCTAGTCTCAGGTAGTTCCAGGCGATAGGCGACTTTTCCCACACGCGCAAGCACGCGAAAGGGGCCGTAGTACTTGTACGCCAGTTTTTGATTTGTGCGCATCGCCACGGAATTCTGAATATAAGGTTGCAGTTTGAGGAATACCAAGTCATCCACAGCGAATTCCCGAAAGGTTCTGGTCTTGTCAGCGGAAGCTTTCATCTTTTGCTGGACTCGCAGTAGCTGTTGCCGAAGGAGATCTTGCATAAGAGAACGTTCTTGCAGCCAAGTCTTGAGGTCAGGCACGGTACAGGCATCATCAGCCGATATGCCAAAATGGCGAGGAGCACAGTTGTAGAGAACCTCAAATGGAGTTTTGTTCAACGCCGAATGCCAATTGGTATTATACCAATACTCAGCGAGCGATAACCAGCGAACCCATTGTTGCGGACAAGCTTGAGCAAAACAGCGAAGGTATGCTTCGAGAGACTGATTGACCCGTTCAGTCGCTCCGTCAGTCTGTGGGTGGTATGAGGAACTGAGGCAGAGTTTGGTGCCGGTGAGACGGAAAAGCTCCCTCCAGAAGGCACTCGTGAAAACACGATCACGATCAGAGATGATCGATTTCGGCATGCTGTGCAACTTGAAAACATTGTCGAGGAAAAGACGAGCAACACTGGCAGCAGAATAAGGGTGTGAAATGGGAATAAAATGGGCATAGCGAGAAAACTTGTCCACAATTACCAGAACTCCGTCGAAACGTCCAGACTTGGGGAACCCTTCTACGAAATCCATCGAAATCACTTCCCAGGCGTGATTGGGCACTGGCAGCGGTTGGAGAAGTCCGGGGTAGCGCACGCGCTCTGGCTTCGCCTGCTGACACACAAGGCAGGACTGAACTTGCGTACGAATCGACTGCTTCATGAGCGGCCAGGCAAACAGCTGTTTGATACGGCGATAAGTCACCGGGAAGCCGGAATGGCCGCCGGTAGCACTGGCGTGCAGGGCATCGGTGATGCGCGTCTGCAGAGGAAGATTGGCGCCCAGCCAGATGCGCCCGTGCTTACGGATAATTCCATCGCGGAGAGTAAATCCGTCGAATCCCTCAGCATGGAGAGCAAGGCGAGCCAGGATAGCTCTGGTCTTGGCGTCTGATTGATACCCAGCGACTACGTCAGTGATCCAGGCGGCTTGGACAGAGGAAATAGCGGCGACGCTGCTCGTGTGATAGGGCCGTCGCGACAAGGCATCCGCCGCAGTGTTCTCGATTCCTTTGCGATAGACGATGGTATAATGTAATCCTAGCATTTTAGTCAGCGCCTTGTGCTGCCATTGCGTGTGTAGGTGCTGATCATTCAGATGAACCAGAGCTCGTTGGTCAGTGATGATTTGAAATTCGCCAGCCTGCAAGTAAGGACGCCACTGATCAACAGCTAACAGCATAGCAAGGTGTTCTTTCTCATAGGTGGGAAGTCCACGAGTCTTGGGACCAAGGGCTCTGCTCACGAAAGCAAGGGGGTGCCCATCTTGCAGTAACACGGCACCAATGCCCGTGTCAGATGCATCCGTCTCCACAGTAAACTTCTTAGTGAAGTCTGGCAACGCCAGGACAGGTGCAGAAATGAGAGAATTTTTCAGAGTCTGAAATGCTGTCTCAGTATCAGGTGTCCACACAAACAATTCACCTTTGCGCAGTAAATTGGTCAGAGGCTTGGCGATGATGCCATAGTGCTTAACGAATTTCCTGTAGTAACCGGACAGGCCAAGGAAACTGCGCAATTCTTTTGCTGTTGTCGGTACTGGCCATTCCCTGACAGTGTGGATTTTCTCTGGGTCAGTAGAAACACCCGCAGCTGAGATGAGATGCCCCAGGTAAGCAATGGTTTGCTGAGCAAATGCACATTTAGACTTCTTCACTTGCCAGTGATGATCTTGCAGTCGCTTGAGTACCAGAGCTATGTGCTGAATATGTTCTTGGTAGTTCTTGCTATAAATCAAGATATCGTCAAAGAAAACAAGAACAAACTTGCGCAAGAAATCCTGGAGAGTGTCGTTCATAGCACTCAAGAAGGTAGCTGGGGCCCCTGTCAAGCCAAATGCCATCACTGTAAATTCAAATTGGCCATGATGGGTTTGGAATGCTGTCTTGTACTCTTCACCAGATGCCAAACGTATCTGATGGTAGCCAGCCCGCAAGTCTAGCTTGGAAAACCAACTGGAACCTGCTAACTCATCAAGGAGTTCATCAATGATTGGCACAGGGTACTTGCTCTTGATGGTCAAAGCATTGAGGTGTCGATAGTCCACTACAATACGCCAGGTGTTGTCCTTCTTACGTACAAGAATGATGGGTGAAGAAAAAGCACTGCTACTGGTCCTGATAACACCACTGGACAACATTTCCTTGACTTGTCGTTCAATTTCAGACTTCAATTGTGGTGTATAACGGTATGGGCGTTTGTTCACCGGCTGTGCTCCAGGTACCAATGGAATAGAGTGATCACAGAGTCGTCGAGGAGGAAGACCCACTGGTTCCTCAAATACTGGTGCAAATTGCTGAAGCAGTTGCAACACTTCTGATGGCAATTGAATATTGTTCGCAGTATCTTCATGCAAGAGAAGGAGTTCCACCACTGTGCATGTAAATACATGAGGATTGTGACTTTGCAGAGTTACTGTCACACCTTGATGATCAAATGACATCCACTGCTCTTCCCAATCAACTCTCATAGGACTGTGGCGTCCAAGCCAATCCAGACCAAGGATACCATCATAGCTTCCAAGAGACAAGAATTTGAAATTGGCACTAAATTCATGTCCATCACACATCCAAGGGCAATCTTGCAGAGCTTGAGTGCAGAGTAACTGTTGTCCATTAGCCACCTTAACTTTCAGAAGATGAGGTAATGTCTGAATCGAACTGAACTGAGGCAAAAATTTGCTGTTGAGGAAGGAATGTGTGCTGCCGGAATCAACCAGAAATTGCACTTGCTGCCCTTGTATCACACCAGTGAGTTGGAAAGTGAGGGTACTTGGATCCTTAATTGCAGTAACAGCCGTCAACAGTTGCAATTCAGCTGAACTGTCAGATGAAGACGATTGCCCATGTTCAGTTTCTTCAGAAGGAAAGAGCCCAAGAATTTCCTGAATAACATGCAACTGAACTGTCCCCTTGCATTGGTGATCTCTGGCCCAGCGTTCTCCACATGTAAAACAGAGACCACGGGCCTTTCTGTAGGCACGTAGGGCTGCCCATTTGTCATCAGTGGAGGCAGGCCTGGAACTTCCCGAGCGAGTTTCTCCGGCATTCGGCTGCTCCGACGGCAATGTGGGCCTTGCGGCAGAAGGAGGTGGTGGTAGCTGATGAGGTCGACGAGGGGGGGCAGGTAATGCCAGTAGAGGTGGTGCTGGAGGCAACTGCAACTGTGGCCGTTGATGCATCGGTCGCAAAGTTTCTCCCACTTCTTCCTGTAACAAAGCAAGCGAATACGCAGTATCGAGGTCTTGTGGACATTGTATAGCAATGACTGCACGAATATGAGGTTTCAAACCATCTATGAATCTAGTAGTATAGTGTATGGTGTCTATGTGTACTTCATAAGCTGTTAACTGATCTATAAGCTCAGCAAATCTGTCTACATAGTCTACCACAGAACTCGATTGGTGAATATGGTATAGCTGTCGAAGAAGTGCCTGATGTTGGTTGCGACCAAAACGAGTGACAGTCCAGGAACAAAATTCTTCCCACGGTGTATGAGGAAGTTTGTGTTGGATCGACTGAAGCCAGCGTGCCGCTGCTCCATCGAAGTGCATGGTGGCGATGGTGATCCACATGGATTTGTGTGTGCCATACAGAGCAAAATAATCTTCACAGCGTTGCTGCCACAACTTGGGACAGACGCCATCAAACTTTGGGAAATCGATTTTAGGAATCGACCGGTAGTTAGAGGAGCGATCATCCACAGACACAGGAGTAACAGATCGGCCAAAGTGCGCACCTCTTGCCGGAGGAGGCACGTACGGGACCTGAGTCTCCGTGGCCTTCCCCCGGCGGAATTTGTTGTCGCCGTGCCCGGATGGGCCGATCTCGGTGTCGCGCGGCGTGATCGGTGGTGATGAAGTCGCCGGCGCGGTCGAGATCTTGGCGTAGCCACGGTCCAGCCGCAGTTGGATCTCGCCGAGATCCGCACGGATCTCGTTGAGAGTTTCCACCGTGGTGCGGGAGTGCTCTTGGATCGCGGCCTTGGTAGCTTGACGGTGTTCTTCCAGGGCGGCCGCTGCTTCCTTCTTCTGGTCGTCGACCAGCTTGCACATGGTGTCGAAGATCTGCTGCTTGGTGAAGTCCTCGACTTCCATGGCGCGGTTCCTGGTGAATTGCCAAGTACGGTGGTGGGTGGGTGGGGGAAAAATTCGATCCAGGATGCTACGGCTCTGATACCAGATTGTTAACTACTAGGATCAATCGACGAGGAAGCAGGGGAATTGGATCTCGGCTCGCGGAATTGCTGCGAGAACGGTGTTCATTATCTGGTTCTAGTTGCGTCAGTTACACACGGCAGAGCCGTCCTGATCCAAGCCGATCTGGTACAGGGTGGAGATCGATTACATATAGCGTAGCTGGAGCAGTTAGTCACGATAGCGGGCCGGAATCTGGCGCGGCCTGGTGCTCCTTCTTGTTGGGCCGGTGTCGTCCACGGTCGTCGGGTCCGGGTCGCTAACAGAAGCTACTGCCTTTCTTCACACCAACAGATCACTGGCTTATAAGTATTCAAAGTCAATCTTCATGTCAGGGTCTAATCAAAGAGTATATTGGTCCTGACAAAAATTCATATTTATATCAGGGACTAATCAAAGTAAATGTTCACCTAAAATATTCACTAACACCTAAAATTTTCAGAAGTTGTACTGTTGGAGCAGTTTGCTTGTAAAGCAGTAAACATGGAGTATTTGTCATTTCCATTGTTGCTGTCTCTGCTAGAAATTCCTTCACTGTTTGCTCACCAACTTCATTTTCATATTCCCCCGACATCTACATTTTATATTTTCATTAGTTAGTTTGCATTTTTCATGTTATTATTCTAGAAAACTTGATCTGTTTTCATAGTGAAAGTCAGATATCAGATACTGTTGCAGTCAGTTTTTTTTCCCTAAGTAATTGTATGTCATGCAGGTACAATATGCGCCACACCTGCCCTTAGTTTGAAAGGCATGACGTGCACCTTATCAGGAGGTCTAAATATTGTTCAGGCATGCACTTTATCATTTACATGGTGTGTTTTCTGCCTTTAATATTGATTTGCAAATATATGTGATTCCATTGAAATGTATCGACATGTTATTCATAAAATATCATTATGCACATTATATTCAATTTACTAACTCTAAGTATTTTAGTTTGAGTAGATTTAGTCCACATTATTTACTTCTGCTGTCAACATTTTTAGTGCAACATTAGCTGATATTTCTAAAAATAATAACTGAAGTACTCCAAGCAACTGTATTGGCGCAAGCATAATTGATCATGGGTTACTCAAATTATTAATCATGGTTATCTCCAGCATCTTGTTCATCATCTTCTTCTTCATCTTGTCCTTGTTCATCCATTTCTTCATCATCAGGTGCTTGTTCTGCTTGTTCATCATGGAGAGTGTATGGAGCGACACAACGGCAAGCTTGACTTCAGGTCCATCGCTGCTGCAGGTGACAACCTGACGACATCAAAGTCGCCTCTAGCCCGCTCTACTCCAGACCGCTCTAAGCAAGTCGTCGACTTTTCCCAGGAGACCAGTGCAGCTGCAAAAAACATGAGTAGTACTAATCTTATTTCATTCTAGCTCTGCCCAGATTCCTTATTCATGCGTGACATTTAACTCAACTTGTCTACCAATTCAACTGCAGATTATGATGACTGATGTTGGTCAACTGATCTTCTCTGCTAGCTGATTCTTCAGTCCAATTGTGTGCAAAGTCCAGCTCTGGCTTGGGCAAATAATCCAGTGATTCTTCAGTACGATCATTCTTTTGCTGGTCTCATCTATCAAGAAAAGGGTTGTGATGTCTCTATATAAAAAAAGGGTCAGTGCTAGCTACTATCCCAGGCTGCTGCTATCTATCATCTTTTAAAATCTGAATGCCACCATGCTTGATAGTCTGACACTACACGTGCACACAACCTTACATACAAATCCCAGACCTTTTTCCGTGATGTTTTTACTTGTACAATTGCGAGTATTGTGAAATACTATTTACTTGCAAGTCCCGCACAAACGGCCTTTGTCCCTTTTTAAATCCCCTCTCTGATCATCTTTCCTCTCTTTACGATGGAACCATTTATCATGTGCCAGTCACATGGTTAGGAACTTAGGATGACCAATCTTTTCACAGGGACATACACAAAAACAAAGGCATGGACAAATGATGAATCAAGAGTTTCTTCTCCGGTACAACAAAGTAACCAAAAGTGAGTAGAGGGCACATAAAAATGCAGAAATGAACTAAATTCTTCTCATACAAGGAGAACCAGATGTCAATTAGCATAAATGCCACATGCTTCCCCATAATTCTCTTATCTTTGCCTGAGATTGAAGAAAGAAAATAGGATGATCTCAACTTTGATCTGCAATAGCACATCTAATACCAATTTATTTCTTTCTCAATCATGCAAGTAGTCAGAACAAAAAAAAAACTTTGAGCTCACTCGTGAGCAACCTTACTGAAGCTCCTATAATTAGGAAAATGTTGATTTCAAGAGGGAAAATTAAAAAAATGACTATCAGATGTTTCCATACATAAATTCTTGTTATGGTTAACTGAGCTGATTTTTTTAAAGAATTAAATCACATGGCTTGCATGGATCAATCCTCCCCCGGCCTTCTTGGATTTCCATCGAACACCTTGTAAGCGTAGAAAAACCAAGTATACACAAACAAATATGAGATGTTCCAGATCAGGGCATTGGAAAACGGAGAAGGCAAAAATAAGGTGAGGAGAAGAGTGTGTGAACCATCTTGAGAGGTACAAATACGGAGAGGTTGGGTGTACGTTCTGTGACGGCTGTTTATGCTGCAACTTTGAGCACCAAGGAAGAGGTCGAACAGTGCAACAACAAGACCTCAGTGACAGAGAAAGGGGCGTTGGAGGAGAAGGGCTAGGGCTGACTGCGGCACACCTCAGTTGGATTGTGTACCCGTCCATGTCCGTAGTGAGAGACTGGGAGGCATGCTAAGCCAATGTACCTGCAGACCTGAGGAGGCGGATGGTGGGCCGGTGGAGGTCTACAACTGCCCTTGAGGACAACCCTTGGGGCGTTTTCTCCCGCTGGCGCCGCTGCTTTCTTCCGGTGTCGTACTCCTCCAGCGGGGCGATATGTAGAGGCTGACTTCGCCGGAACGCATGGAGGAGCGAGTGGAGCGTGTTGCAACACGTCTTGACGCGGGCGTCAGCGGTCCTCGGCTTCCTCAAGAGAGATAGGAGTGGGAGGAGGAAGACTGAAATACCTCGTGTCGAGCTCGTCCACCTCGTCGGGGCTTCAACAAAGGTAGCACGGGCCGACGTGCAGCTTCGCTGTGCTAGAACAGCGGTCGGCAACATGGCCGTTGATGAGCCCCACTGGCGTCTTCCTCCTTCCCCGTCCAGGCCTAGTTGAGGGTCGCAACTTCAGTGGACGTTGGAACCACTGTCCAAGCCCCTCCGCGCCCAATGACAACCGCCATTCTACACAGGGCATTTGAGCGCTTCGCCGCCGTCAACCTGGAAAGGCGAATCGACCGTGTGGCTGTCCAAGCGAGTTCGCTTCTCTTGAAGCCATCGGGCTTTTTTGGAGCATGCGCCCACCCTGGAAGAAGCCTGGTAAGGCCGCCGCAACGCTCGGGAGGGAGTAAGGGGTAGCGAAGCAGACCAGGCTCAGCCACCTCAGGAAGCCAAGTTTCTCCTTTGCCACAGCATCTGCCTTGGGAAGCCAAGTTTCTCCTCGGGCCACCGACCACTATGGAGGGAGAGAAGGATGTAAGCTCGACAGAAGGCTGAGCTGTCAGGCTAGCCATCCACATGAGAAATCTATGGCCAGGCAAGTATTCTCGTCGCCGCTGCACCAAATCGGTGTGAGCAAGGAGGAGCTGTGGCGGAGGAGGGGACGCATGAGAGAAAAAAGAGGAAAAAAAATTACGGCCATGGCGATCTTGAAGACGGGGATACTAATTTGATCAAGCGGTGGATATGGCAACTCGAAAATGACACACACGGCTACATGAGACCCAGCATATATATACAACCTCTAAGATTTGTGTAGAACAAACAACACATAAGCAAAAGATTCAGCACGTGTCCTACAGGAACAAAGACAAGATCCACCGATCGGCATGGCCCCATGCCATACTGCACAATTGATTCAACACGTGTTACCCCAACACGCCCAGACATCAATCATCAACCAGATCCATGAGAGAAAATAAATAAAATAAAGATAAAATAGCAAGCCCATACCAGGTACACGTGCAGGAAAAAAACTATGGGCACATGGCGACAGATTGCTGAAAGACAAAACCGTGTCATCCAAGCAATTATGTGGTGGACTCCAGATCGAACCAAGACAAAAAGGTCATCAAGCCCATATACACAAACGGCAGCTCCACCACGGGTAGCTACAATCCAAAAAAGCAGCCCTATGCATACAGATTACCATCTACACTAAAGAAAGAAAGAAAAACACCCATGCTACCGGCAGATCGGATGCATGCGAACACATGAAGTAAAGCAACACCAGAGAAAGACAAAACCTAAGAAGTACACGTGTTAAATTGGGGAGGTCTCTAAAAAAAACTCAAAAAAACTCAAAAAAAGGAACTCCTCCCCCTTTAAATATGTTATGTATGTATTAGCACAATAACCATGCACAACATGGTGAGCGATGGAGTTAGGCTGAATCGGTCTGGGTCAGGCCGGGAGAACGTCATAGCTTGGTGAGCGAGGCGGCGGCATGGTTTGCGATCTGGTAGAGTTTTCTCCTTAGATTAAGGATAAGGAAGAAGATTAGGGAAAGAGAAGACGCGCGGTGGAGGGGGAAGGACGGGGGACGCGTAGTGCTAATTTTTTCGGCCAAACATCGTCCGCTCGGTTGTGTCCACCGGCAGAACATTTAATCTGAACAGTCGACCCAATTGACAGACAATTGATTTAACGTGGACTCTCCAATTTGTTTAAAGTGATTAGATCAGATGAGCCTGATTATTCTGTGTACAGTTTATGGTGTGACTTTAGGATAATTCTAGTTTGCTCTTTTATTAGTAGTTTAGATTTAATGTGGACTCTCCGATTTGTTTAAAGTGATTAGATCAAACGAGCCTGATTATTCTGTGTACAGTTTATGGTGTGACTTTAGGATAATTCTAGTTTGCTCTTTTATTAGTAGTTTACATAAATGAGACCAGTGCCTGTAGTCAGGATGGGAATGGGCCGACCCAGACCTGGCCTTGGACCTGGCCCTGTTGGCCTCGAGGCCAATATGAGAGGCCACGGGTCGACCCATTTAAAAAAAATCAATGGCCTCGCTGGCCCAATGGGTATCGTGGGTCGACCCAAATTTTAGATTTCGTACTCCCTCCGGATTGATTTAGATGACTCCCGCGCAGAACAAATACGTTTTTGCAAAAAACCCCTTAACGTTTTGATTCTTCACAACAGAGGTCCCTACATCTGAGAAATCAAACTGTGCTCTTCCCCGACGAGAGGGAGGCCGGCCCTGCTCGAGCTCGAGCTCCCGCCGGTCCTTCCCGGATGCCCTCCGCCATACCTAGCGCCGACACCCTCCCGCCGGCCTTCCTCTCGAGCTACCGCCGGCCACCCGCTCGTATCGGAGCCACATCCTGCTGGCCTCCCGTGCCTCCGACGGTCTTCCTCCCTCGATCTCGCGTACCCGCGCCGCCAGCGTTCCTCTCAAGCACCTTCTGGCCTCCTGCTCGAGCTCCCGACACTCTCCCGCTCTCGAGCCCGTGCCTTCACGCGACCGACCTCGACGCCCGTGCATCGCCGGCCTTGCGCTCGAGTTGCCAATTCGGTGCTGCCAAGTCCGGTGACCAAAAACCGGCGGCGTCGCCACCCAAGAGTCGCCGGCGCTCACTGCTAGAGTACTCCTCTGCAAAGAATAAGAAGAAAACAAGTGAAGAAGCTTTACAACCTGTATCAGAGGAACACCCGGAGACAGTAGCTGAGTAAATTGACAGAATACCAGAACACTGTGATACAGACCTGTTGATGCGACAAACCGTAAGTAAACCTGTTTCTTGCAAAGTTGTTATCCTGCACTACATCTACAAATTCACTTTCCATCAATGGCTTGCAAAACCAATTCCTCTTGAAACGTATCTGTACTTAGTGAAACACAACAGGAGAAGAATTAGCCTAGTATGTCTGGAAAGGCAAACTTCATAGCTGTACAGAATTTGCTTGCAAATTCTTTTCACCATCAGTAAGCTACAAATTAGTCTGAGCATAAATGGTAGCCTAAGGGTCCTTCAAAACTGAAAAGAGACACTAGCACAAGGCTGCAGCTGATAGTTAACCAGCATTTCAATCCCTTGGGTGGGTTCTCCAGTAGTGACCAATAGTTTTGTTCTCTGATAATTAGCAACAAGTTAACTCAGTCTTCGTACAACAAAGCGCCAAAATATGTTTGGATAATATAGGGTTAGGCAACATCTAGTTCACCAATTGAAGATACCAATGCGGACAAAGAGGAAGTGAAATAAGCTGAACCTTTACCTATATGAAGTAAACATGTCTGTGGCAGCCTGAAGATCAAAACCCCAGGTCACATGTTCATTGTCCTTCTTCAAGTTGCTGCCAATCCATTCTGAAAGTGACTTGGAAAATCCAAGACTGACCATGTGGTCAACAACCCACCTGACAGCAAACATGTATCATCATTAAGGATCCATACAAACGTGAATCAAGACTGACCATGTGGTCAACAACCCTCCTCAACAAGTCCCCCGAGAAAGCAAGCACGGTCTCTCTCTCAAGTCCTCGGAGAAACAAGCACGTTCCCCTCCTCAACAAGTCCCCCGAGAAAGGAAGCACGGTCTCTCTCTCAAGTCCTCGGAGAAACAAGCACGGTCCCTTCCTCAACTCCCCGGAGAAAGAAAACAAGATCCCTTCTTCAAGTCCTCGGAGAAACAAGCACGGTCCCCTCCTTAAGTCCTCGGAGAAAGCAAGAACGGCCCCTAGTTACTTGTAAATTGGGCTTTATGTATATATTGAAAGATCACTCTTCCATTGACAACAATTTCAAAATGCTTGGCTTATAAAAGTTAATTGTACTCCAATTTTCAAATACTCGGAGGTGCTTTGTGATGTGGCTTATGAGGTTGCATGTGATGCTTCAGATGCTACATTTTGTGTGTAATAAATCATGCTTCAGATTTGCAATTTCATTAGTGGATAAAGCATTACATTATCTTCACTTGCAATTCTGCATGAAAAAGAAGCATGATTTGCACCAAAGCTAAACAAATCTGAAGCTTTGCACCAAAGCTAAACAAATCTGAAGCTTTGCACCAAATCTGAAGCTTTGTAAATCTGAAGCTTTACAAACTAGCATGTAGATGACAGTAGCATGTAGATGACAGAACATATAGGCATGTTATTTGCTTGCAACAAGATGGCTTTTCTACTTCTTTGATCTCAAAACAGTGAACAAACCCATCATATCAATACCGAGGAGAAGCTGCTGCAGAGTTTCAAACAGTTGACAAGTAGGTTATGTTTTTGTTAAGCTTGTGTGGTTATTTTAAGGCCGGGGTAGCAATGCAAGATTTGGATCAAGCCTAGAAATTCCAGTACTTAAAGATTTGCCTGGCCATGTGTTTGTTGTTCATGGCCTGCTTTTATATCCTAATGAATTTGAACTCCAATCCAGAGGAATTTGAACTCCAATCCAGAGGGATTACTAAAGAAATTCCAGTACTTAAAGATAGCAAGAATCATGCTTTGTATTATTGACCATGTAAATTCTTCACTCGCAAGAAATTCTTTTTTTGTAAAATTATGTGGTCAACATACTCATAAAAGGATAATTTCTTGGTGTTGCTCAGACTAATAGACCAATTTTACCATAGGCAGACCATAATTAATACGGAGTACTCCTTGCATTTATAAACTGAAGACAGTGCAGATAAAATCATCACAGATAGGGCTTCTTTGCAGGAAATTAAGCTCACCTAGACCATCCTGGTGGCTGTCAGCGAAGGTAGAAGGTACTGCTAGGCTAGAGTTGAATCAGCGCGATCTCTCACCTTGCAGGTAGTGAAATCCATGTTCCGGTGTTTCTCGTTCTCAGAGAAGATGCGGGAGTGGAGCATGGGCGTGTAGGCCGCTGTGGCGCCGTAGCGGCGGCAGAGCATGCGAGTTGTCCACCATGGGCGCCACCACCAGCCTTGGCGCGCCCAGCCGCCTCCAGTGCGCCCACTCGCGCTCCACCCGCTCCGCCGGCAGCCAGACGTGGGTGACTCGGCCGCTGTGCTTCCCAGTTGAACCCCTGGAGCAGGGGAGGCAGAGCTCACCCTCAGCATGCATGGAGAAGCTCCCAGACTCACCCCCTGCCTGGCCTCGCTCGCCGTGGCTCGGCCGTCCACAGGGAGGAGAGCGACCATGGCGGCCGGATGGCGTGGATCTTGGCGACCCTCTCTCGTCGGTGGGGTGCTCTCGCCGATTGAGATGCAGGAGATGGCAAGTAAGAGGGGGAACAAAAGGCGATTCGGAGGAGAACCTCGCGGCGGAGAGCCATCGAGGCTGCGGCGGCGGGTGGCAAGTCGCGAGCTTGCAGAAAAGGGGATTCATTTCTCTAGAACACCCCTCCTCGTTGGGGTTTGGTCGGTGCGGAGGAAGGAATACGACGGCAAAGTAACGTGTCCTGCGGCGGCGACGCAGGGAGGCCGACGACTGCGCACGCGGCATGGTAGAGAGGGAGGACAAGGGTGCGCCGGAGGGGGAGGAGGACGACACGAGGACTGCCTGGACGGAGGGGAACAAGACGAAGCGGTGAGGACGGATGGTTATGTCGCACGAAATGTGAGGATGTTTTTGCAAGATACCCAATGCGTCATCTAAATCGATCCGGAGGGAGTACATTCTTTTGACTTCGTTTACACGGTTTACATAGGCAGATTGTTCTGATCATGTGCGGTATGTATATGAAACTAGCTAGCTGAGTTTTTAACACTTAGCTAGCTGATGATGGTTAATTGGTATAAGCATCTAGCTGATTGCTACTTGGTATACACGTATAAGCTAGGTAGATGGATCGATTTGATCTGATCATGTGCGCAGGTGAGATGGAAACGATCTGGTGATGTACTATGTACGCGGCCAAGCTGTCATACAACGGAAGCAATGATTTGGTGATCAATTACTATGTACGTGGGTCGACCCTGCTGACCCAGTGGGTCGGTCGGTGCCGGCCCTATTGACCCAATTCTCGTATGAGGCCGACCCGGCTGGCCCAACGGCCTTGATATTTTGGGTCGGGTTAGGAACCCGATGGGTCGACCCGGCCCAGTCCATCCCGAGCCTGTAGACAAGGACCCAAAACACAAGCTTCAGCCCAAACAAACAGGGCCTTACCTTAGCCTTCCGCCCCAAAAGCCCATTTGGGTTCATTCGGGGCCGGTGGGGAACTGGGGATGCTCTAATGCGCTGCAGCCGCCGGACGTCTCTCCCCACCTCGAAAACCCTACCATGTCTCATCGCCATGGCCCGTTCATAGTGGTGTAGTCGTTTCTTTCCCCTGCATCCGCGCCGCGACCTAGCTCTACGACGCTCGAGGTCCAGATCATTTCTCCTCTCACCGCGAAGCCGGAAGCCGGAGGCGGTCGCTACCCACAGCCGAACTCCGCCACCGCCGGCCTCTCACATTGCTCGCACGAAGGAGCCGGACGAGATTTTCACCGACCCCACGCTGCCTTGACCGACGGTCCACTCCACGGATCGTATCTTCTTCAGTTCTCACTCTTCAAAGGTACCCCCTCTTTTTCTCTCTATATCTGTACTACTACACGCAATTGACACGCTACAGGGTTCTTAGCTATTGTGTCTGATGATAGGTTTTAGCAAACTAGAATCATGGTTGCCACTGCCACCGCCGCTGCCGCTGCCGCTGCTGATGTTGATACCACTCTGGTCCGTCTCTTGTCAGTCCCCCTGCTCTTCTATTTTTAATGTTTATTCGATTGTTTAGGATGATCTGTTGGTTTCAGGATTTCGACCCAGCTGTACTTAGAGATCTATATGAGAATATCTCGCCTTACATTGTGGGATTGCCAGTTTCTCCGGGAGTAATTGTAAGGTCAACCCAGAAGCATGATCTGGTTGCTGTTCATACAAAGTTTGTTGAGGATGTTTGTATGCCTGAAACAGTTATGTATTGTTCTAATGGTATGGAAGCTGTTGTTGAGGCGGTGGCAGTACTTTCTGCTGATGTTAGCATCTTATTTGCAAAGCGCAAAGGCGAGCCTTTACCTGACATTGGATTTTCATCTCTGGCTCACCATGACGCTGAGAAGGTGGTTACGTTCTTCCCGTACATGGACATGGATACAGTGGCCATGTTCAAGGGTCACGTGGTGTACGTATTCTTACTTGAAACACTTGATTGAAACACACTGTTTAGATGGTTTTGTCACAAAATTAACCCATTGTCTTTTCAGGTTAAAAGATGCCATATCTAGGGAGATAGGGGGGGCGCCGGTGGAGCAGTTCAGACCGTGGTCGACTCAGACATTTAGCTTTACTTGCCCGTATGCATACAGTCACAACCTAGAAGATGAAGATGGGTTTGATCTATATATGACGCACATGATGACTCTTGGTGCACCTGCGTTCAATTTAAGTGGCAGAATGGTAGGTACATTGTGTGCTGTGGGTGATGACTATAATGTTAAATTTGCAAGGGGGCATGCATACTTACATGGACTCCTGGAAAATCTTTGGGGCAAGCATGTGAAGTGGCTGAAGGTGATTCTCATCAAACTCTGTTTTTTAATATCTGAAGATCGTGAAGTAAACTTTAGTTCTAACATTTTTTACCTAATTTAATTTGCAGGGGGAGGAGATCGTGAGATCTGATTTATGAGGGAGCCTATAATCGGAAGATGGAAGATGCAAGTTAACATTTTTTTAACTCTCTCTCTCTCTCTCTCTCTCTCTCTTGTGTTCACGTGCCATCTGAAACTTTGTTACTGTCTTGAAGGTCATATTAACCTCTAAACTGTTGTAACTTGGAGGCAGTATCTTTGTGGTGGTGCTGCACAAGTATCTCATTGTGAGATTTTTTTGGGCGGTGAGATTCCTCTTTTGGCAGAGATAGTTGGAGATTGAGATACACTTTTCCTATTATTCAGATGTCTGTTTTGCAATTGGCGAGCAGTCACTTTTTTTACCGTGCGATGTCATCACCAATCTTGGTGCAGAGTCTCTCTCGTTATTCTCTCAGTACCGGCTCGTGGGGCAAAGTGGACTTTTTGTTTTGAGTTTTTTAAATTTCATTATCTGTCCCGGTGTTGCTCTGTTTGAGGAGATGGACGCATGGTGTGATAGTGGAGAAGGAGGTGGCCCCGCCGCATCTCGACCATCCGACTTCGGAGGGAGCGGTACTTCTCGAGACGGGGAGATCGCCGAAGGAGAGTTCTGTGACCCCGCAGCCGTCGCTAGCGGCGATGGGGAAAGTCGCGGCTCAAGTCCTTCTCTGTCCAACCTGGAAAAGATCGGGGATTCGTGAGCGGCGAAAGGTATGTGCGCCACATGCGAGGTGGGTAATCTGTTCCTCTTCTTCCTCTGTGCTGCTGTGCTCCTCTGTTTTATTTCTGCTGTGTTTTTTTGGCTGAGTGTTGATGCTGGCGTGGATGGTATGGGTGTGTATCCCCTCACGTTCTAATACTGGTTGTAGTTGAGTCAGATGTTATTGATACTTGGTAGTTGGAGGTAGCACGCGCAGATGTTTTGATGGAGTGCTCGATGTTGGGTGTTCGGTAGTTCAGTCTGCGACTGCTTGGTGTTCTGCAGCTTTTGATGTGAGATTCATGTTTTTTTGTAATGGGAGGTAGTGAGCCAGATGTAGGGTGTAGCCGGACTTGTGGTAGTCGGTGTTTGAGTTAATCAGGTGGTTTTTCAGTTTTACATTATGTTTGTGCTATCATGCTGAAGAAGCCTTTGCTATTTTGCTATGATGTTTAATTTCAAGTCAAAGTGATGATGCTAATTTAATAGAGTAGTTTGGTTTGTTGTCTGATTTGTGTGCAGAGGTTGAGTGAGATAGGTTCTGGGTACAGTTACTTCTCATTTTTGATGTTGGTGTTCTGCATTGTTCAGGTGATGTTTTCAGTTAAGGATCTGTAGTTTCAGGGTAAGCCACCTGAGAATTAGTGTAATATATTTTGCATCTTCAGTCGTTGGGTTTGGTGGTGCATAGATCCATGCAGTCCGGCTTGGTTTTGTTGTCTCGGTCACTTTCATTTTATCATTTTCTCAATATGTTTTGTATCCCAGTCTTGAATTTTAGTTTTTGTCATTTTTAGTGTATCAGTATCTCAATATTTCCTTGTTTGAGTTATCTATTCTCAGTTTCCTAGATTTCTTAGTATCTTAGCATTTCGATCTCTCACTACTTCATTTTGTTTGAAGGCTCATTTTTATTTTCTGTTCATTCTTATTCATTTTCAATCTTATTTGCTCAGTATGTCAGTATCTTATTCTCTCAGTATCTCAATATCTTAGTCTCTCAGTGTCTCATAGTAAAGTTCATTTTCATTCTTTGGTTTATTCTTGTTCTTCAGTTTGTTATCTCATTGTGTTTAGATTTCAGTATATCTGTATCTTAGTTTATTTATTTCCACAGTTCCCGGTTTACTTCATTGTTTCTCTGTTATTTTCCGATTTCCTTCATTTTTATTTTTATTTCTCACTTTTCTCATTCTGGTTTTTCAGTTCACCATTAGTTTTAGTTTCTTATTTTGTCTTTATTTTTCTAGTCCTTTAGTATCTTATTTTTTCCTCGGTTTGATTCAGTTATCCCGATCTTTCAATCTTCATCCTTTGTCAGTTTTCTTATTCATTTGCTATCTTAATTCAGATTTTTTTGCATTTCTTCAGCCCTTATATTGCTCTTCAGTTTCCTGTCAATACCTTAGTTTTCATTCTTTCTCTGTAATCACTAGATGGATCAGAACTGGATATGTCACTTGCAGCAGTCTTTTTTCTTTCAACCTCAGGAGAGCAATCACATTCTGCAGCCGTTAGGTAGATGCCATTTTCTATCTGCAACTTCAGACCTTGAAGACTGGATAGAGCCTTTGGTGCTGCCTCCCCTCTCACTTCAGTTTAGCTTATGTTTTTCTTAGTATTCATTATGCTCTGTTTCTTTCTTAGTCGTTAAGTATGAAACTTCAGAGTTGTTTTTAGTGTTGAGGAAAGATGGTAAACAGAGCGATGGAGGGCAGGGCAGTAGTCGTATTTCAGTGTTCAGTTTCATTTTCTATTGTCATTCACTTTAGTCTTGTGTACTTCGTTTTTTCATTTTTCTATTTTTTCATTTTTCTATTTCTGTAATCTCTGTATACCGAGAAAATGACAAAAAACTACCATAATTAAGGTAATTGTGACACATAACTAACAAAATGGTTCGTTTTGTCACATGACTAGCACTATTCGGGCCTATCTGTGACACAGAGCACTGATTGTTCGGTTTAGTGAGGTTAACACGTTTTCTGACTAGTCGGGCCCTGTTGTGGCTGCTTAGAGCTTCGAAGGTAGTATGGGTGGATCACAGGAGGACGAGTTCGTCCTTTGCGTTTTGGTGCCGTAGCTAGCGATTAGATGGGGTAGCAGGGGATAGGTCGAGAGAAACTAGAGGGGTCGAGGATAGCAGGTAGAAGATAGATTGGATTGATTGTTTATTCCTTGCCCTAACATACGGGATACACCTCCTATTATAGGAGGACCAGCCGCCAGGAGACCTGGTGGACAAACCGACTCCAAGACAACTAGAAAACGACTAGGACTCTTTTAGCTTACGTCACCCTATTTTCCTGCAGTAATTGGACCCTAATTATGGTAATAACTGATGCCATAACACCTCTAATATAACCGACGCCACAACACTACTCCCCTTCTTCAGATACAGCTCGTCCTCGAGCTGTAATTCATGGCGGATCTTTCTCCTCAGCATCATCAATAACTTCAAGGTAGAAAAGGCGTTGACAACGATGGCCTCTTGAGAATTTTTTGTCACAGTTGAAACACAATCCTTTTTCCCTTCTTTCTGCCATCTCTGAGGCTGTCAATCGGCGAAGCGACCGTCCTTCCCCAGCTGGAACTGAACCAGTCAAGGGCATACCTTGCAGCTGTCCTATAGGCAAGGGTGACTTTTCGTTGGAAGATGCTTCTATGCTGCCAGCAGCTGGGATTGTAGCCCTCAGCTCATGGGCACGCGCAAGGCTCATTGCCGTGTCCAAGTCTTGCGGATTATGCAGCTCCACATCGATCTTCAACAGATCGATCAAGCCAGCAGTGAAGATGGAGACCTACTGTGCCATGGACAAAGCCTCAATGTGACCCAAAAGTGCTAAAAACTTTTCTTGGTATTCGGCAACAGTCCCTGTCATCCGAAGCCTTGTTAATTCGCCCAAACAATTGGATCGAACCGGAGGGCCAAATCGAAGATGACAGCGATTTTTGAAGCGAGGCCACGAAGGGATGCCTTCATTGCGCTCCAATTGCATGTACCACGTCTGAGCAGTTCTAGTCATATGATATGCAGCAAGCCACACCTTGTATGCTTCGTTTGTCCTCTGTCCCCAAAAGAACTGCTCACATCTGTTTAGCTACCCGAGTGGATCTTCTTTTCCATCATAAGTAGGAAAATCCAGCTTGTGGTAGCGTGGTACGCCGGCGGTGTCCGCGACATGTGACACACCTGGTGGTGCCTGTGGCGTGACAAACTGAGACCATGGCGGCAGGGGCCGCTGCTGCCCTAGGGGCAGTGACGTTGACAACCCAAAGCTGGCCGTAGCCGGGACGGAGGCAACAGCAGTCAGGTTTGCTGCCAGATCTGTAGCAGCTGACGATGATGACGGTGGCAACTGTGATGTAGATGGTGCCAGATCCCTAGGAGGCGGGAACAAGCCTGCTTGGCCGCCTGGTTGGAGCTCCAATGCTTTCACACGGATCTCAAGTGCGGCGACACTGTCCTGGATGGACTTGTTGGACTCCTTGATTGCATCGTTGCTTTTCTGCAAATCAAGGATTGTTGCCATGATGTCATCTATGGTGTAGGTTGTCTGCTTCGCCTTGTCCGCATCGGAAACCATGGTGGTCGGCTCTGATACCAGATGTTGTGGCTGCTTAGAGCTTCGAAGGTAGTATGGGTGGATCACAGGAGGACGAGTTTGTCCTTTGCGTTTTGGTGCCGTAGCTAGCGATTAGATGGGGTAGCAGGGGATAGGTCGAGAGAAACTAGAGGGGTCGGGGATAGCAGGTAGAAGATAGATTGGATTGATTGTTTATTCCTTGCCCTAACATACGGGATACACCTCCTATTATAGGAGGACCAGCCGCCAGGAGACCTGGTGGACAAACTGACTCCAAGACAACTAGAAAACGACTAGGACTCTTTTAGCTTACGTCACCCTATTTTCCTGCAGTAATTGGACCCTAATTATGGTAATAACTGATGCCATAACACCTCTAATATAACTGACGCCACAACAGGCCCACATGTCAGTCCTACGTGGCAAGCCGTTGACCAACCAGGCATGGACTATGTAGGGCCCATATACTGAGAAATGCATAGGAGCTCTTGGGTGCTACACACCCCCATACTTGGAATAATATAAAATAATTCAAAAAAGGTTCAAAAAATTTAACCTTTTTTGAAATCAAAGATGAATACCGGTACTATACTTATAAAAATATTTCCCTAGGAAATTACTTTTATTTTATCCTGGGTAAAAAATCAAACTCGAAACGCCCCATGACCAAGTACTATTCACTTTATATTCGTCATAATTTTGTTTTTTTTGCACAGGTTACAATGAAAGTAATTTCCTAGGGGAAATATAATACACAAGTACTATACCTGATCATCTTTGATTTCAAAAAAATTCGATTTTTAAAACCTTTTTAAAATTATTTTTGATTTTTTCCAAGTATGGGGGTGTGTAGCACCTAAGAGCCAAAAGTCCGCATTACCATATACTCTTTTATATTTTTTCTATTTCTTTTTCCTCACGGTACACCTATCGCATGAGCTCGCGGAGGTTGGCGCGATGGTCGAGCCCGCTGGGAGCAGGCCGCCGGCGCACCTTCGGGTTCGCCTTCACGAAGGACATCACCGCCGCGCTGCGCTCTCACCTGGTCGTGCCCTGGCATACCTAGGGAGCCTGCAATTCCGCATCTGGCCGTCGTGCTCCGCCGCCGCGTGGTCTTCTTCTCCGGTGAAATACTGATGTTGTGCTGCAGGGGACGCGTCGCCGCCGACCAGGGAGGCCAGATCTATGGGCAGGGGCGCTCGGCCACGAGCTCCGCTAGGGCGGGCAAGCTCCGCCAAGGGCTGCTGCGGCGACCTCCGGCCAGGGTGGCGCAGGGAGCTCCAATTCCGTCCAGGCCATGTGTGGGGCGAGCGCAAAGAGCTTCACCAAGCCGTGCGCGGGGCAGGCAGGCGCGAGCGCATCGAGATCAGGCCAGGCATCCATGGGCTGTGCTTAGTGACCTCCGGCTGGGCCATGTACGGCGAGCTCCGGCCAGGACATGCGCGGGCCGGGCACGGGGAGCTCCGGCAGGGGCGGGCGCATGCGACCCCGACCAGTGGCGCAGCATCTCAGGCCAGGAGGGTGCGAGCGTGGGAGGCGGCGGCGGCGTCCATCATCGGCCGGAGCGGCGCATCCATCACCGGCGGAGGCGGCGTCCATCATCGGCCGGAGCGACGCATCCATCACCGGCGGAGGCGGCATCGGGAGCTTCCAAATGCGCATGCGCTTGTGGCGGAGGAGCGTGGGAGGGGGCGCGTCGTAGCTCGCAGGGGGAGGCAGGCGGCGAGGCGACGAAGCTGCTCGTCGTCATCCCCAACTCCAGCGTGCGTCGCGTCCTCCCCTGTGTAGTCAACGCGAGGAGAGTGAGGGAAAAGGAGGGGCAGGTGGGGCCCACCTGACAGGGAGAAGAAAATAATATACTTTATGCCAACCTTTGCCACGTAGGACTGACAGGTGGGTCCCAACAGTTAGAGAACTGTTTAACACGCCTAAACCAAAAAATCAGTGCTCCGCGTCGTGAATAGGCCCCAATAGTGGATTTAATGTGACAAAACGAACCGTTATGGTAGTTTTCTGACACGATTCGCGCAATTGTGGTAGTTTTTTTGTCATTTTCTCCTGTTTTTACCTTGATAAATAGGCCAGGTTAGTGTGTTGTATTTTGTTGCGTACTGTCATTCTTATTCTTTCGTTGTTTCAGTCTACTTTCTTGTCTTCAGTTTTCCTTTCAGTCCTCCATCCTACCTCATTGTCCAATTGTTCTTTTTCACTATTTCAGTTTGCATTTTCATTTTTGACATGCATTTTTTTATGCAGTGTTAAGTATCTCAGCTATTGAGTTTTCATCCTTTTCATTATTTCCCTTGGTCAATTTTTCAGTTTGAGCTATCTCAATTTTCTCAGCGATCTGTTTCTCAATGTTTTAGTTTTCACTTTACATGATTTTTTGTCAAAAATTGCATAGTGTTTTCTCTGTTATATGTGTTTCTTCAGTATATCAGTACAGTGCGTTGAAACTGGTTGAATATAACTCAGCAAGAAATGAAATTAGCCGTGACACTCCAGTATCATCAGCATAGTTGGTTCTGTTTCCATGTTTCTGGAAATTAATAATGATATTGTTCATATGTTATTTGTCGGTTGCCTGAGGCTTGCAGTTCTCAGTATGGTGTGCTTATTCAACTGAATGTACCAGATATAGTTTAGGATGGCCAATGTTTTATGCGAGGACAATTAGCTACTGGCCTAGTTCCAGTTTATTGACGTTCCTTTTTTCTGGTATAGTTCTGGTGTTTGGGCTTTCTGTAAAATCATTACCATTAAACCTATTCACTGCTCTTCTGGTTTCGAATATGGATTGGCTCGTTTCCTGCCTGACATGTGACGTATAGATGGAATGAACTGCAGTGTCAACATATTAAATTGTATCATTAAACATGGTGGTGCTTCAGTTTGTGTTTTGTTCTTGTGTATTGCCTGTTATTTGAAAAGTGTGCTAATATTTTTTTTGCTTCAACAAGTGATACTAACCAATTGAGTTTTTATACAAAAAGGTCAATATCTCAATTATTCAGTCACAGCTTTCTTAATCTTTTAGTCTACATGATATTTCTGGAAAGCAGGTTTGGTGGAGAAGTGATTTGTCATGCAATAGTCTGATGGTTGTTCAATTAAGTTATTAAAGGTATCATTCTCTAATTAGACTTCTTTTTTCATAAATTAGCATGGGGAGCCAACGTATGGGGATCAGAATATTGAATGTGTAGTGCTTTCTGCGTTCTTAGTTGCATGCCAATACTTGCTTTGTTGCTGATGTCGCTAGATTCTTGATTGCTTTTTGTCTAGTTTCTTGTTCTTACAGTTTGCCCGATTAGCATACAGTAGATATGTTTTAATTTTTTTACTTGTGAGTGGTTTCTAATTTCTCGAGCTCGACATCTCGCGTGCCCCTGTGCGTGGCTTTGTATGTGTGAGTGTAGGTGCTGCTGCTAATTTGGTGACAGTAGTTTTGTTCCAGGATGGTTTCAGATAACAAGTGTCTTTAGATAACAAGTGTTGAGAGAGATCAGGAACATAGCTTTGGATTCAGCGTGCCTCCAATCTCAAGTAGATGTCTTCCATATTTTGTATCTCTTTGGACAGTGCGATTTGACTCTCGAGCACATATGCACTCGTTTTGTCGGTCGTCCATGTTGTGTCGATATGTGCGTCCAGACTATTTTTTACTAGAAATATACATATATACTTGGCATGAATCAGACAAAAAGGAAACGAAAATTCGGTGCCCCATATTATACTTGTCCTCATAGGCCATTTCACACCGTCGCAACAACATCATCACTTATTACTTAGTATTATGCTAGAACCACAACACATGAACAATGCATAGTTAATCTGGTGTATCAGCGCATCAGTTATCTTGGACCCAAGCTTGTTTTTAACCACATCACTCGCACCGGAACAAAATGGGCAATAAGAATCAGGTATGTATGTTTTCTCACCATGTGAGCACCATTAGAGCTTTCAGATAGGTCAGAGCTCACAGCAGTCAAACTGAGAGCATCACACAATGAGGTTGGATGAAACCAAATAGGAATGCCTCAGTTATGTTTTACTTTTTAAAGTTGAAACACGGTAAGAAGTTCTAAAATCAAACAGACAACTCTAATAAAGCCGTACAAATTGCATGTTTTTCAAGATATTTCACTGCGGTGACAAATGTGGTATACCCTTGCAATGCATTTGTGAAGAACTTGAAGCTGCTCAAAGGCTGGTTCGTCACGAGTGGCCATAATTCCATGTTTACATGATTCATCTGGTAATGGTGCGCCAACTGCATGTTAAACACGTGTAAAAAGCAACATAAATGTCTGCCACACCAAATGCATGTCAGCTCATAACTTTCACTTGATTCAAACCAACACCACAAACAATACTAATTTTGAATCTAACAGCATTGGTATGTTCATTATCTAGTGTAAAATAATTGGCATTTTCAGAGTTTTGCAAAGAACAAAAAAAGGAGAGCTAGAAAAAATCAAGTACTGCTAGAAATATGGTCTTAAAAGGTCAGGAAATAATTACCAGTGCTGAACCTATAAAAATATCGTCCATACTTTGCTTGGCATACCATTGGGTACATCATCAATAGCATATTGGTCTGACGAGATAAATCACCTGATAACACATCAAAGCACCCGAAAATAGTATCAAGAAGCATGTAAAATAGCATCTGATTTTCTGGCTATGCAAGCATGTAAATATTTAAAAGATATAGACTAATTTTTGTTCACAATGGTGAGCAACATAAACACCAGTTCAAAATAAGCATCTGTAGCCACATAAATTTAAAGTGAAACCTGGGAAGGCTCACTTGGATTCTTCCCTTGAAAGAAAATCAGCTATGAAATTGAAAGTAAAGCCTGGGAAGGCTCACTGGGAGGATGAGGACCTGACCAGCCCACAACCGTCCACACTACGTTTCGACGCCTGTAGGTTTTCCTTCGTCGGTGCCTTCAGCTGCTGCATATTCTTGTTCATCTGCATGCCCAACATGAAATTATCAATATCTAACTTCAGCAGTTTACATATCACATGACAGTTAACAAAATATGCTAAAAACGGTCAGTTTATATAAGCTAGGGGTAGAACCTTTAGCTGGCGCTGGTTTTGGACGATTTGCTTAGTAAGTGCACATGTTAAGGTTCTATTTTTAACTGTCAATACGTGACAAGTCTAAAGGTGCAGCCTCTAGCCTAGAAGAATACTCAAATCGCATTTGTTATTCACAGTTAGTCATATATATATGGACCAAGAACTTTCAACATCAAGTTAAAATTGTTATCAAGAGATTGAATCCTGATAAGAGATTGACTGTTTGAACCCTGATAATAGATGCATTAATTATGTTTTGCAGCACAAATGGCTAATAAATAGTATCTGTACATATTGTTTTATGGTTAGAGGTGCTGGCACAATAAGAATAGAATGTTTGAGAGCAAAGAATGTTTAATAGCAAAGTACGGAAGTTGGAGATTATATTAAGCGAAACTCTTAGTCGATTAAAGTAAGGCAGAAATTTGACTGTCCTGATGTAGGACATTATTTTTGGCATAAGCTACTACTGTACAAACCTAAAATATAAAACATAAAGACAATTGTCTCTAATTAGAGCCAGTGAAAGGACTAAACAGCAGCATATTTACCTTAGTCTGCAATATCCTGGAAGTGGGTCACAAGATATCGCATAAAATGAACCCATTGTCACCTTCTTTCTCGCTGTCAATTGCAGCCAGCCGCTAGATACTTCAACTATTTCATACAATGGAATAAGAAAGGAAAAGAATAGAAAGTCAACAGCCAAGTCACCACAACAGCCCAATTAGCATAAACAGACAGACACAATCAGCGTATTTGCTACAGAAATAATTAAGTCCTAAGTATCATCACATATGAGTTTGCTACAGAAAACACAGGCAATAAAAAACGACCAGTTAAGATATATTAAGCATCAATTTATCTCTAAACATGAGAACTAAACTGAATGAAATCTCATTAGGCCATAGTATTTTTGAAAATGATCGGAAAGCATCATTTTATCTTTGAAGATGAGAACTGAACTACTATATGTCCTACGAAATCATCGTATGACACTGTAACTCAGAAAATTTCATGGTTATAGGGCAACATCAATGCAACCATCAAAATATGTGAAGAGAGCTATATAGCTTTTTATTTTAAGAAGAGGTCGGATTATCCTGATATTTCTGGCTAAATCGTATAAAAGAAACAAACCAATGTGGTATCTGGTTAAGAAGAGAAACCTTGCAATAGGGAATAAACTAATCACCACCACAGCTAGCAATATTTTTGCCCTTGCAAAGAACAATCTGCAAAAGAACCTAAAGAGAACGTGAAAAAACAATACAAGCTCAGTGTCTAAAATCTGGAAAACAAGAAGGAAATAAAAAATCTGAAACAAAAAAGTTGGACCCGCTGCTCATTCGACGCTTCCAGACCATAGCTTGTACATGGCCTGCAGTTCTGTAAATCCACATGAAAAGTAAGAAATGGTAAAATAAAGAATAACAATTGCCAATTAGCAAAGGGAAGCATGACGTGTTACAACAACTGACGAATCCAAACCTTGCTCTGCCTATAATCACCTACTCTTCCTCTTACACAAAAACAATTCTGGAGACATAAATAGAGAAGAGCAAATGTGGAGACATGCCTTGCTTCCTTGGTGGCACTTGCGTGGAGGGAGGCATGGTGGTGCTCAATACTTTGAGGAAGCTACTCTGTTGATGTGGTAATTAACCAGAACATCAACAATCAGACCCAAAAAAAAAAATCATAGCTTCCTTCTATCTCCGTTTCAATTACACCAAGCAGAGAGCACATTCCTAAGGGGAGAAGAAAAAACAAAGTGAAAGGCAAAATAAAATTGTAAGAATCACCTCTGATAAAAGACCAGCAAGAAAGCAGGAATAGGTGAAAGATGATGCGGTCGTGGAAGAAAGAGGAGGAGGGGACGACCTTGTTGCGGTCGCTGCTGTCAACCATCTGCGACCGCCTGCTGTGCGACCGCCGCTGTCAACCATCTGCGGCTGCCGCCGTCCACCATCTGCAGCCGCCATCGCCGATCCAAATCCTGCTGCACGGTCGCCTACTGTTGCAGGGTTTGCCACCACCACCGGATGATTTGGTTTGAAGGAAGAGAGAGAGATGGGTGTGGCGTGTGGCCTCATCCGGTTGCCGGTGTTACATATCGAGGTGAAGGAGCAGAGATGCAAGGTAGCCAAAATTGCCACCATTTGCCCCACCGTCCTCCAATGTTCATGGTACCATCGGCTACCAACATTGTCCCCTTCAACAGCTATTATCGAAGGATGATATCAGAATCATATTTCTCCCTGCAAGCACAAAACATGATTAAAATCTAGCATATTCTGAAATAACAAGCATAAGAGCATATACAACTGACACAATGGAATTTACTAAAAAAACATGGGTTTGGATCTGTCAGAGAAAATTCGAATTGCACATGTTTCAAACTGGAAAACTGAACCTAAAGTTGCATATTTGATTATTTGTAGAACGGAAATATTTTTTCAGATATATAGGTTACATTGGCCTCTTGTAAATTTCGAAAATCAAAGCCACCAAATCAATCATCACTGTTATAGAGAATCCAGATCTGGATGACCAATATTTCACAATTTAGAGACATCTCACCCACTGACTGTGGCGGAGCCAGAATTTTGCACTAGGGTGGGGCGACTATTTTTCCCCCCAATATCACATATATAACAGAACAATGTAAATTTTACTATAAATCACAAAAAATATATATATCTGAAGTTTAGCACAATATCAATGATTAATCTCAAATTTGCATAAATCAATATTACATACCTGCATTAATTTAAAAATATAGCAATACTAGTATTTCTTCTTATTCTTCTCAGGGTAGCGCTTTCTCATGGCCATGAAAGTCTCAATTATATCATCATCTTTTATCTTGACAAACGTATCTCGCTCGATGAACGTGACGAGACAATCATCCAAAAGACTATCACCCATCTTATTTCTCAACTTATTCTTCACTAAATTCATTGCAGAAAAGACTCTTTCAACACTTGCAGTCGCCACCGGTAGAAGTAATACCAATTTGAGAAGAGAGTAAACCACATCATGAACAACATGTCTCCTTGTTTCAACAAGCTTGACTGATAGCTCAACAAGATTCTTCAGATTTTTGAAGTTGTCATCTTTTCTCATGTCATCAATGTAGTTAACAAGTTGTGTCTCAAGTCTTATCAAATCAGCCTTTGAAATATCCCTAGGATAAAATTCAGCAAGTCTACGTACCTTCTTTGCATCAAAAGAAGCAAATGAGTTGACAGGATTCAAGGCTACCATACAACCAAGTAACTCCATATTGACCTCATCAAATCGACTATCAAGCTCTTGACTAATTTTATCAATGACACCAAGGTATACCTCTCTTCTGAAATGATCATCATTTGTTTGCTCTGAACAGAATCGTGGTGATCTCCCACAAGGCACATAATTAGCACCAGGTGAAGGAACTTGGATGCGATTTTCATTGCAAAATGAAGTAACCTTTTTATAGAAGGAATCCCAGCCATCAGACATCATCTCTTGCATTCTTCTCTTTGCCATACCAACAAGTGAGATAGCACTGACAATATCGTGCTCTCTCCTTTGTAAACAATCAGATAAATCATTTGTATATCCAAGAATGGCAAGCATCAACTAGGCACTGAAAACAAACTCAAATGACTCAAAGACTCCAAGCACACCATGTATTTTTGGCCAATCACACTTTTGCCCATGATCTTTTCCAAGAATTATGAGTACATCTCGAATTGTGGGATACATACCAATGATGCGCACAATGGTTTTGTAATGAGAGCCCCATCGAGTCTCACCTGGCCTAGCTAGCCCCATCTCTTGATTTAAAGCACTCCCTGTTTCTAGTTCACCCACTTCAAGGGGTTTCAAGAGGTTGGCTGCTCTAACATTCCGAAGCAAGTCATGGCGCTTACAAGAGACTCCAACAATACTCATCAAGAGAGAGACTTGAGCAAAAAAACTTATCCTTAGCAACAGCAACGAGAACTAACTGGAGTTGATGTGCAAAGCAATGAATATAATAGGCAGAAGGTGAGTCTTTCATGATCAAAGTTTTCAGTCCTTTAATCTCTCCTTTCATATTACTAGCCCCATCATAACCTTGCCCACGGATTTGACTGACGGTCAAATGGTGATGACTAAGTAAACCATAAATTGCTTCCTTAAGTGACAAAGAAGTAGTACCATCTACATGAAGAACTCCAAGAAAATGCTCATTCGGCCTTCCCATTTTATCCACATAGCGCAAGCAAATAGCTAGCTGTTCCTTATGTGATACATCACTACTCTCATCAGCTAGAATTGCATAATTGTCATCACCAAGTTCTTCAATGATTTCCTTCCTAGTGTGTATGGCACAACATTGAATAATTTGCTTCTGTATTTCAGGGGAAGTCAAGGTACAATTACCTGGGGCATTTTGAACCAATTTATTCACTTCCTCATTGTTTGCTGCAAGCCATTCCAGAAGCTCAAGAAAGTTCCCTCTATTGTGAGAATCATCCTTTTTTCATCATGCCCACGGAATGCCAATACTTGACCCAGAAGAAATCTCAAGCATCTCAGAGAATAAAGCAACCTCAGCTTATAAAGACGTAGTTCCTCATAATTTACCCACAATAAGATTATCAACTGCGGCACTGGGATTCACAAATAAGTTATATCTCTCCTGAGCATGATTATGAACACTTCTGACGCCACCCACATGTTTATCAAGTGCATCATCCCTATTCCAATTTCTCCAACCACCATCAACAAATACGTCTGTCCCCTTGCCCTTGCTTTTCTTCTCTTTGAACAAGTAGCATACGAAGCAAAATGCAGCATCCTTGCTGACACTATACTCGAGCCAACTATACCTTTCAAACCAAAGAATACTAAAATGTCGATCTTTACCTCCAATATTCCTTGGTTCAAACTGGTGATCATATTGTCGGCATGAGCCTTTAAGGATATATGCTCTACGAACTGCATCTTGATCATTGAAATTATAGCTTGCAATGGGCAATCTTTCTCCTGGATCATGTGGAAGACGATTAATATCATAAACTTGTGGAGGTGGTGGCGGCGGTGGTGGCGGCGGCGGTGGCGGTGGTGGCGACGGTGGTGGCGGGGGCGATGATGTGGCTTCAGGAACTGTAGTTTGCTCTTCTACAACAGACTGGGCAGAAGATGCATTCTTCTTTGCTTTATGCTTCTGAAAAAGCAATGCAATGTCCGAGTTTCTCTTCACGTTTCTAAGTCTGCAATGCAAAAAAATACACATTGAAACAACTGTCTACATCCAGAAACTAAGGAATCGATATAGAACAATTAGACCAGAGAAGGAGAAAATTTTAGTCTTCTAAAATGGGTCTATACAGATAAAAATAATTACAATCTGATTTGAAGTGATCACTAATGAACCGATATGCTAATGATATGCCAATTTCAGTCTTCTACTCTGAATAAACTAATCACGTAAAGAACAATTATTACAGTTGAAAGATACGTGCAGGTAAGCTAAACGGTGAAACCTCACCTGATCAATTAGCAGATCAATTGGCACTATGTGGGACTCCCAGTCGCCGGCCGCAATGCTCAGCGCAGCCTTACGCTTTGCTGCAGTCAACTTGTCTCCGTTGTCTCCGTTGTCTTGATTCCTTTTCTTGGTGATTGAACCGAATCAACAGCTGAGGAATCAAGGGGTGTGGCGACGCTGTGACAGATTGAATCGATATGGAGTCTGGCGGGCGGCGGCTTGGACGGATCAGGAAGCGGACTTGCTGCCAACGACGGTTCCACGGAACTAGGAATCTACAAAACCTGCGTATGTTTCACCCCATGGGCTAGGCCTATGACATTTTCTTTTTTTCTAGACAATATGTATTAGGCTAGCTGGCCAAATCTTAGGGTGGGGCACGCCCCACCCTTACACCCTACTAGCTCCGCCCATGCCACTGATAGCACATATACAGATTATTTTCATGCACTACCTAAAGGACTAAAACAAATTAAACTTAACACAACCAAGGATATGGAAGTTGGTAACAAACCAGAAGACATAGCAAATTGCAGAAGGGAGAGATCAGGAGCGGATGGGAAGAGGGATCAGCAGAAGCACACCTCGGCGTCATAGAAATCCATGGGCGGTCCGTCCTCGGCGCCGGACTGCGTCGGAGACCGCGTAGTGGCGCACAAAAGCGTCATCCATGGGCGGAGTCGACGCGGAGGCACTCACTTAGACAGTGTCCTCCATGGACGAGCTCACGGGCGGCACCAAGGCCACCATCGTCGATCTCTTCGATGCGCCACCGCCGCCGCCGGTCTCCCAGCACCACATCCTCTTCCATGGATGTGCAGAGGCGACGAGGCCTCCACTCGGCTGTGCCCTCCTTGCCGCCGCCACATCCAGTGGGCCCCGCCGCTCAGAGCGCGCTGCCTCCAACCGCCGGCAACGGCCGCCACCGTGTCCAACCGCTCCCCGCCGCCGGATCCCGCGTCAACGGCCGCCACCGCGTCCAACCGCTGCCCGCTGTCGGCTCCCGCGTCAACGGCCGCCACCGTGTCCGGCCGCGTCCAACCGCTCCCGGCCGCCGGCTCCTGCTTCCAGCCGCCGCCGACATCGATCCAGGTTTGGGGGAGAGGAGAGGAGACAGGGATTAGGGAGAAAATGAGGTAGGTCGCTGATTGGGGAGTAGCTCTCGATCTAGGTTTTCACCGCACAGTGAAAAGGAGGAAAGGAAGGTGACGCGAACGAGCGCGCGTCGCTGCCTCCCACCACCGGCCCCGCACCTGGATGGTCCCACGCGTCATCGACTCGTTTAGAAGAACAGCAAGTGACAAAAAAAATTACTGGATCCAACGGCTGAGGTGAAAAGTGGGATCGAGAAATTACTGTGTAGCTCCATCGAACGAACCAGCAACACACGGAAAGCGAGGATAGCCTAGAATGGCGGGTAGGCTAGCGCCCTTTAGGTTTTGAATGGGCAGACCATTTAGAACTAAATTCTGAATGCAAAACCAATTAACATGTAGGAAAATTAGAATTAAACCCATCATATATTTGTTCATAAAAAATACATGCAGAAACCTTAGTGTTAAATGAAAATGTAACCAAGGAATCTGTAAATCTACTCCTATATAATGAAATCTGAATATAACTAAAGGGAATTCAACCCGTGTCACCATGCCTATTTTAAAAAAACGAGACCAACAGGGGGAGGAGCCCCTGCGGTATTGTATTAAGAAGGAGGAGCTCTAGGCGCAAAGTCGCGGAGCTGGGGGCTCGAACACGCGACCTCTCGGGAGCGCGCACAAGACTGTGGGCTGCTGCCATCCTGGTAGACACCAGTTCCCCACCATGCCATGCCTATTTTGGCTGACCAATAAACACCGATGATGGAGTTAATTTCGAGAGTTTTTTTTACATAAATTTCGAGAGCTGGTAGGGAGGTGGGTGAGTGGGGGATTACCTTACCAAGACCTACCTATGTGGTTCGTAGCAGCCATGTCCTATTGTTTCAGACTTCTAGCTTCTTTGAGCAATTTCTCGTGGATTTGATCTCAGACAGAGATGGGAGGCGAGCAACTCAAGGACGAAACCCACGACAGGAAAATGGTGGACGGGATCCATCTTCTCTACTCCGTTGCTCTCCTCAAGCTTTGCCGGCGGCCGGCTGAAGATGAGGCGGCGCTGATAGGAGTCACAGTGAGGCGGCGTCGGGTCTCGGGTGGAATTTCTTTGGTCGATTTTTTTCTCAAAATAGGGAAGAGAGGGAATTTCGGCGTACATATTTCAACAGCTGTAACTCTAAACCGACTCAGGCCCATGAACCATCAGAGAATGCCACGCGTTCCAGACAGGCAACCCCAACCTAGTTTGACACTGCAGGCGGGCCCTACATGGAAGAAACAAGTGAATCAAGTCAATCAACCACATAGCTCCATTTGATTCAGTACTCATGATTGTAGAAGATGTGCAATTCAGAGCGCAGTAAATAGTGATACTCCAGATTGCTCGTATGCGCCTCCCGAATACGGTGGGCCATGATTTGACGGTCGTCTGCGAGATGTTTTTTTCCGGATTGACAGAGCGACGGAGCTTTCCAAAACTGTGTTGCGGCTTCAAAGAACTGGTTCTGGACTCCTGGTGGTGTGGCGGAGAGTGTATTCTGTTCTTCTCCATGGGGGTGCTGTGCGATGGGATCGGCTTCTGCGGGCAGTTTGGAAGGGATGCTGCTGCAGGATTTGGGCGGCAGGGTGGCCTGGATGGGATGCTGCTGCAGGATTTGGGCGGCAGGGCCACTCAAAGTCTCAAAGGGACAAACGCCTTCCTGCGAGGTATAGATTACATTAGAAATTCATAGTATATAGGAAGGTTCTACGACGGTAGCAGGCGATGGCAATCTAATAGCCGCACCCCATGGACAAGGCGCCAAAGGGATGATCTCCTTGTGCTGATCTGGCGTTTGATGTTGATTAGGAGTTCAGAACATGGTGTTGCGGTGGGAGGCGAGGCAGGAATATTGAGGGAGGCAAATGGAGATCGATGGTGAACCAGATGGGGAAAGAGGATTGTAGAAGGATATTTCGGGGCCGATGGTAGCATTGAGTACCCGTCATTGACTATCGGTACAGCTATGTACTGCACCGTAGGAGAGGAAACAGACTCCGCATTTATTTCGTTGCAGTGGGTCAGCACACAACTTACCAAACGATTCAACAATCTAAAATACATGAGAAAATACAGGACGTAATCAAACGTTGGTAAATATCATTGGTCCTCATACCAAGAGCAGCTACACCTGAGATCAGATTTGCATTTCCCTATCTCTTCTTTTCTGATGCTTCGAGTCCTAGATCTGATTCTTCCTGGTCTTTTCCCTCCTTTTTTGGTATGGAGTCGATCGAACCTCTCTTCCAGGAAGGGAGGGATGGAGGGCAGTTTTTTTGCACGATAGGAGGGAGGAGCTGCACGTGAGCTTGTTGGTGCCGTTTTTAGGATTATTTTTGCACAAAATATCAAATTTTGTTGTAAATTGTTGCATAAAATAACTAAATAGTTAACAGAATAAACACCAAATTAATAACGTAGGACTCATTGGCAGTGCCTCAAGGTCTCACTCCAGTTTCCCAACGGCAAAAAAAAGGTAGATAAGTGTTAGCTTCCTTATTCTAATTCCAGAGCATCTTCAGTCGTGGCCCTGGAAATGATTTTCGTATATGCGCTAGATTGATCATTTCAGGTCGCCTATACAAACGGTCGCGTTTCGGGGCCATCCTTTCGTAAGCATGGCCCCAATACAGATAATTCAAGTGAAAAAAAATTAAAATTTCATTAAAGCTTTGTTATGTCATAAATTTGAATGAAATCTAGCTAAAATTTAATATAGACTATCTAATATAATCGAGGTCGTTACCATGGCGCGCATGATACATCCACTTGGCGTACTTGTGGTCATCGTCTTCCTCCTCTTCCTTCATGACGCGGCTAGGGCTGTCGCCGCTCGCGCCGCCTATACCAATCCTAGGGCCCAACAATGATGATGGGGCGCTTTATTGTCATTGCCTAGGAAAGGAACGCTGCCTTAATTAAAGCTGACCACCGCTATTAATTAAAGATGATCGGCCGTTGGCTCTATGATAGGGTTGCCCCACCTGGCCACGCCGGATCCAAAACGCGTGGGAGGGAGGGGGGCTAGCTAGGCGCGAAAAACAGTCCGGCGGCTTCCAAAACTGGTCCGAAGGTGTGTTTGGGGGCCGTGATGGGAGATTGTTGTCTTCTTGTTCGACAGTCTAACTCTAGGGCATTGCCGGTTTCGTTGAGTTTGGTGCAGGCGAAATTAAGTTGGAGGCCATGTTAGACTGCTAGTAGGGCCTACGTACCTAATTGGGTGTCTACCCTATTAATAACAAGATTAGTATTTTGCGCTACAGTTTACGACAAAACTTGGTGTTTTGTGAAAAAATGGCGAACTCAATCGTGATTTTTGTCTATTTTGCGAAAATGAAAACAGATACTTCTTTCTGTAACTTCATTGTGTCTTTTAGTAATACAACCGTTATATTGTGATTGGCTGGAGTAGTTAGCATAAAACTGCCACATTTGCAGTTAACTTTACCAAATGATACCATTTTATGTTTTGGAAACTCAAATCCACCACTTTCTAGTAAGTTTTTTTTACAAATCGGACAAATAGTCAATTAATCACACATTAACGGCTGAACTGACAGTAGGGTTCAACTGCCAGCGCTGAGGTGCCAAAAATAAGCCCATTTGCTGAGTATACATGGACCCCACATGTCAACCGAAATTTAAAAAGAAATTTATATCTATATCTAATAATAAAAGCAATAAGGTTTCCGTTGGCAACCACTTTTTTTGGAACTAATTTGCTCTCACTAAATTGCATATTACCAAGTAATAAGGTTTCCGTTGTCAACCATTTTTTTGGGACCAATTTGCCCTCCCACTAAATTGCATATTACCAGCCACCCGTATTTTGTCGTGCACAAAAAACGTTTCATTTAGTACATTCGTCCGTCGCTAAGTTTTCCTTTTTTTCCTACATGAGCCAAACTGCATCGCGCGCCTCATGGTAACACTCCGGTCAGGACTTTGCATAGTATCAGAATCAGAATCTTTTTATAGTTGGACTAGAGTGCACACATATTAATTATGACCTAGGAGGCTAGGACGAGGTCATGGCAACAACACGCACAAGAGGGCAGTCGTCCACCAAATCTACATCCTCGATCGGCTACAAGACATGGCGAACGATTGGTGCCAACAGTCAGGTCATGCAGCTTTGACGCCGGAGGCTCCTAGAGATCGACAATGCCATAGTTGCCACGTCCGACGACTCACACACAACTACGTCCTGTGGTGGCCAGATCGGCGCCGAACGCGGCACTGATCCATCGATTACGAGGCTAGGTCGCCTCCGATAGCGGAGCCGGACTATGGTGGTTGGAGATGCACACCGCCGATTGATGCGGGCAGATAACCACCCAGTTGGGAACCCCAAGAAGAAGATATGATGAGCACAGTAGCAAGTCTTCCCTCAGTAAGAAACCGAGGTTTATCGAACCAGTAGGAAAAAGCCAAACTTCAGAAGGTGATGCCTGCTAGCTTCGCGATAGCTCCAGACAATTTATAGGGCGCCTCGTCCAGTGCTTTGCTTTGCATCAGCAGCAACGTGAAACCTGCACACAACACAAACAAATACTTTACTCCCAACTTACGATGAGGTTGTCAATCTCACCGGTTTGCTGTAAACAAAGGAATGAGCGTATCGAGTGGAAAACAATAGTAATATACGAGAAAGTAAACAGTGTGAGTAAAAGTAAACGGTAATAGCAATATAAAGGAAATTGGACCGGGGTCCACAGTTCACTAGTGGTGTCTCTCCATAAGATAAATAACGACATGCTAGGTAAACAAATTATAGTTGGGCAATTGATAGAATAAAGATAAGATGCATATGTCAAGAGGATCACTATGAGATTTACTCTGGGCATTACAACAAGATACATAGACCGCCATCCAACTGCATCTATGACTAATAATCCACTCGAGGGGAATCATCCTAGGACCCCTTAAGTATTAAGTTACGAACAACAGATAACTGCATTAAGCAAAGTGTGTAATGTAAACAAATCGAATGTTCTTAGACATAAGAATTTTGTTTTCTCCCTAGTGGCAGCAACACATCTACAACCTTAGAGGTTTCTGTCACTCCCCCAGATTAAATAGAGGCATGAACCCAACTATCGAGCATAAATACCCCATATTGGAGTCACTAATATCTACTTTGCCAAGATAGCTACTAACAACGGAGAGCATGCAAGATCATAAACAACATAGAGATAACATAAGATAAAATTCAGAACATCAACTTAATCATAACACCAATATTCATCGGATCCCAACAAACACAATATGTAGAATTACATAAAGATGATCTTGATCATGTAGGGCAGCTCACAAGATCTAAATATGAAGCACATGGTGGAGAAGACAACCATCTAGCTACTGCTATGGACCCATAGTCCAAGGTAGACTACTCACTCATCGCGTCGGAGGCAAGTATGGCGATGAAGAAGACCTCCGGTGGCGATTCCCCTCTCCGGCAGGGTACCGGGAAGAGCTTCTGGACCCTCCCAATCTCGGGTCGATGATATCGGCGGATCGCGATATGTTTCTGGAAAATTGATCGGGTGTCTAGGTTTTTCCCGTCGGGAGGAATATATAGGCGGAAGGGCGGCGTCAGGAGGTGGGCCAGGCGGCCTCACCACCAGGGGGCGCGGGCCAGGGGCTGGCCGCGCCACCCTATGGTGTGGCTGACCCGTGGCCCCCCTCCGTCTCCTCTTCGGTCTTCTGGAAGCTTCATTAAATATTAGGAGGTTCGGCTTTAATTTTGTTTCGTCCAATTCTGAGAATATTTCCTGTGTAACTTTTCTGAAACACAAAAATAGCAGAAAACAGGGAAGTGGCACTGTGGCATCTCGTTAATAGGTTAGTTCTAGAAAATACATAAAAATGCCACGAAGTTTAACAAAACATAAAGCAAATGGTGTAAAAAAAAGCATGGAGCATAAAAAATTATAGATACGTTTGAGACGTATCAAGCATCCCCAAGCTTAACTCCTGCTCGTCCTCGAGTAGGTAAGTGATAACAAAAGAATAATTTTTGAGGTGACATGCACCATCACAATCTTAATCATCTATGTAAAGCATTGAGTGCTGAGATCAAAGAACTTAAAACATGGGCATGAAAGACATAATCTCAATAGAAGAAACTTAGCAACCATGTTATAACATGAAAAAGAACGCAAACGAAAGATCATGAAAAATGAAACAATGAAAGTCACGTGTGTGTTTCAACCATATGGAAAACATAGCAAATGGTTTTCAGCTTGTCCTTCATGGAATAGCAAAACATAAATGCATATGACACCTTCAAGTTTAAAAGGGCAACTAGATACAAATAATTTAAGAACAAATGAAACCATAATCATGAATCAATCAATGATAACTTTGGGACAATGCACATTAAACTCAGAATGGCAACTATTCTCTCTTAGACGATGCATAAAGGTAGAAGGTGGAGACTCAACATAAAAGTAAAAGAAAGGCCCTTCGCAGAGGGATGCAGTGATTAAACATGTGCTAGAGCTTTTCATTTGTAAAACAAAGAGATAAAAATTGGGTTTTGAGAGGTGGTTGTCTTTGTCAACAACTGGCAATGGGGTTCTTACTATCTTCCATACAAAAAGTAAGCAAGTTTTTGAGAGAGAGATTGGCACTTTTGTGCTCTTTTATAAAGCTTGGCACTCCTCCCCACCTTTTTCCTTTCACAAACCATGGCTAACCGATTCCATCGGGTGCCCACCAACATTCACATACCATGGAGGAGTGCCTTTTTTTTTCTTTTTTTTCTCTTTTTTTCTCTTTTATTTCTTTTTGGAATTTAGCAATATGGAAGATAGCAAATCCGACCACTACGTCACCATGAGCTGAAAACAGTGTCACAAAACGAGAAGTGTTTTGAAGGTTTTTTTTTGAAAGGTAGCACATGAAAATTTACTTGGAATGGCTTGCAAATACCATGCATAGGAATTTATAGTGGGCACAATGGCAAACTTGGGTTTTAGGAGTTGGATGCATGAGTAGAGCTCATACTCAGTACAAAATGAGGGCTAGCAAAAGACTGGGAGCGACCAACTAATAGAGCAATAACGGCCATAATCATGCAAAGCAACAAAATATCATTAAGAGAAGCATAAAGTGGCATCACAAGTCAAAAACCAAATGATCATAGAGGCTATAGGTGACTTATTTTGTAGTCAACATGTGTAAGCATGCGCTAAGTCAACCCAATTAAAGCATCAAAGGAGAAAACCAAAATAATGCTTCCAAATAATAAAAACAACGCATGATTTTTTCAAAGGCTCATTAAGCAATCTCAGTCATTTGAGACAAGTCATGCTACAGAAAAAATCACTAAGCATACTATCAAAATGACATCAAGCACGACATGCAAAAGCCTAAGCCGCAGTCTAAACAAGCTCCTTTTTATACCACTTTTTTGCATGAAACTTTTTCTCTTTTCCAACACCATTCGAACCTTTTTAAAACAACTCTTTTGATGAATACCAACATGGACCAGAGGTCAAAATACACCTTGATGCAAAGATAAAACAAGATCTGAACAAAAATTAAAGCGAAAAATAAAAGCTAAACGCAGTAGCAGAAAAAGAGAACACTCGTTGAACGATAAGAGTGAAAAACAGAGTGTTCTTGGCAAATGAAAAACGAGTAAATCTTCTCCAAAAGAAATTTGTTGGGGTCCAACCATTTATTGCAGCAAACAAAACAAAATAAAACTGAAAGCTAAAGTAAAGACGCTCCAAGAAAAACGCATAGTGCATGAAGCAATAAAAATATAGTGTCCTCAAAGGTGACCTGATTTTTGCCGATGAAGAAGGGGTGCCTCGGGGGCATCCCCAAGCTTTGACGCTTGTACCTCTTGGATATTTCTTAGGGTGCATGGGTATCCCCAAGCTTGAGCTTTTTTCCATTCTTCACCTCATCTCATCATTCTCCAATCCCTACACTTGAAAACTTCCTTCATACAAAACTAAATACAATTCTATTAGCAACATTAGTGTAAGCATAATAATGAATCAACCCTTTTTGGTTCAGATTTCAACTCAAAAACACCATATATAAAGCATATAATACTGTAGCAACTTCCCCAAAAGTTTCGTGATCAAAAGAACTAAAAAAGAAAGCGATCGAGAGGCAAACACAAATAGTGGCAGAAAATCTGTCAAAACAGAACAGCTGAGAAAGGTCGATTTTTTCGAGGGTTTTCTGTTACTCAAATCAAAAAGTGTAAAACTAATGAAAGTTTGGAAATAAACTGGGGCATATGCACAAGAAACCGCAGGTCAAAAAGATATTCTGAGAATTTTCACGAATTTTTACGGTGCAGCACTGAAATCTGTTTCAGGACAGCAACTTCCGCAAATCTTACCTCACTCAAATTAGAGGTTTCTCTTGGCACAACAAAAAAATAAAAATGATAAGGAGAGGTCATTACAGTAGTAATAACTTCCAATACTCAAATAAAATAAAAAAAACTGAAAGTAAAACAATGGGTTATCTCCCAAGAGTGCTTTTCTTTAACATCTTTGAGCTAGGCGCAGAAAGTGCGAATCAAGTAATATCAAAGGAGGCATTAAGATTCATTGCAGAAGTCTTTTCAACAAGACATTGTATTGCATCCACATAAGTTTTTGAAGGCCCCTATTGATCACACTTTGGTTCACTCAATTCACTAAAAAGATTCTCAGGACAGATCCAATCAAAATTATTATCCAAAGCTTCATGCAATCCCAAGAGTTTGCTAGGTATTGGTACTTCGGTTTCTTCATTGTTTGTACCAACAACATTAACAGGCGATCCAAGCATATTAAAACGCTTAAAAACTTTCCTAGCTTCTATAGCAACATCTCTAAATTCTCTACGCAAAGTCTCCAAGATAAAATCTTTCTTTTCGGAGTCTTCAATATCATGAAGCTTATGAAACATATGTTGCATAAAAGGATTAAGGCTAGCAAACCTAGCCTCCAACATGTGAACTAAATAAGCAGAAGCAACTTCATAATAAGGAGCAAGTTCGGCTAAAGACTTATCCTCAACATCTTTATGCATACTAATATGATTAAACAACTCCTCGATGTTACTTTTCCCAATAATAGAACCACTACCTACTGAGAGGTCCTCCAAAACGTACTTAGGGAACAACATAATGAACTAAAAGTAAAGAAATAACAACTACTAAAGAAGCTAATTTTTTAGTGTTTTTGATAAAACGATGCAAGCAAAAATAAAGTAAAGTAAAACTAAAAACAAAGTAAAAATTATGCGTGCGAGACTCCCCTTGCAGAAATCTTATTTTTCCCCGGCAACGGCGCCAGAAAAAGTGCTTGATGTGGGCAGATAACCACCCAGTTGGGAGCCCCAAGAGGAAGGTATGATGAGCACAGTAGCAAGTCTTCCCTCAGTAAGAAACCGAGGTTTATCGAACTAGTAGAAAAAAGCCAAACTTTATAAGGTGATGCCTGCTAGCTTCGCGATAGCTACGGACAATTTATAGGGTGCCTCGTCCAGTGTTTTGATTTGCATCAGCAGCAACGTGAAACATGCACACAACACAAACAAATACTTTGCTCCCAACTTACGATGAGGTTATCAATCTCACCGGTTTGCTGTAAACAAAGGAATGAGCATATCGAGTGGAAAGCAATAGTAATATGCGAGAAAGTAAACAGTGCGAGTAAAAGTAAACGGTAATAACAATATAAAGGAAATTGGACCGGGGTCCACAGTTCACTAGTGGTGTCTCTCCATAAGATAAATAACGACATGCTGGGTAAACAAATTACAGTTGGGCAATTGATAGAATAAAGATAACGTGCATATGTCAAGAGGATCACTATGAGATTTACTCTGGGCATTACAACAAGATACATAGACCGCCATCCAACTGCATCTATGACTAATAATCCACTCGTGGGGAATCATCCGAGGACCCCTTGAGTATTAAGTTGCGAACAACAGATAACTGCATTAAGCAAAGTGTGTAATGTAAACAAGGCGAATATCCTTAGACACAAGAATGTTGTTTTATCCCTAGTGGCAACAACACATCTACAACCTCTCCCCCAGATTAAATAGGGGCATGAACCCAACTATCGAGCATAAATACCCCCTCTTGGAGTCACTAGTATCTACTTGGCCAAGATAGCTACTAACAACGGAGAGCATGCAAGATCATAAACAACATAGAGATAACATAAGATAAAATTCAGAACATCAACTTAATCATAACACCAATATTCATCGGATCCCAACAAACACAACATGTAGAATTACATAAAGATGATCTTGATCATGTAGGGCAGCTCACAAGATCTAAACATGAAGCACATGGTGGAGAAGACAACCATCTAGCTACTGCTATGGACCCATAGTCCAAGGTAGACTACTCACTCATTGCGCCGGAGGCAAGCATGGCGATGAAGAAGACCTCTGGTGGCGATTCCCCTCTCCGGCAGGGTGCCGGGAAGAGCTTTTGGATCCTCCCGATCTCGGGTCGACGACGGCGGCGGATCGCGATGTGTTTCTGGAAAATTGATCGGGTGTCTAGGTTTTTCCCATCGGGAGGAATATATAGGCGGAAGGGCGGCGTCAGGAGGTGGGCCAGGCGGCCTCACCACCAGGGGGCGCGGGCCAGGGGCTGGCCGCGCCACCCTATGGTGTGGCTGGCCCGTGGCCCCCCTCCGTCTCCTCTCTTCTGGAAGCTTCGTTAAATATTAGGAGGTTCGACTTTTATGTCGTCCAATTCCGAGAATATTTCCTGTGTAACTTTTTTAAAACACAAAATAGCAGAAAATAGGGCACTGGCACTGTGGTATCTCGTTAATAGGTTAGTTCCGGAAAATGCATAAAAATGCCACAAAGTATAACAAAACATAAAGCAAATGGTGTAAAAACAAGCCTGGAGCATCAAAAATTATAGATACGTTTGAGACGTATCACCGGTCAAGCCCAGGTGACCAGACCGCATCTGTTCGGCCGGTGCCACACAGCCTAACTGTGGTGGTTGGAGACCACGCCTTTGCTTCATCTACAATAAGAGATTAAATATAATCGTTGCCTCCTGCCTCCAGTTGCATTGCCCGGTGCAAGTTTATGTGCACGGTAGCAGCAGCCCACCTTTGAGATTTCAATCCTACCTCCAATTGATTCGCTCGTGCATGCTGCAAGTAAGGGGCAGAAGGTGCTTACGTCTTGGTGCGTGTTGCGACACCTTTTAACCTTTGCCAGCGCTCGATCGCACGACTCGGCATTTGCACAAACCTGCAAGATTGTGTCAATTTATCTTCTGCTCCAAGGCCGTGGCACGCAAGGTGGAGGACTTCCTAATACTCTGGTGTTTTGGGAGAAACCTGAACATGGGTGGGTGCAATCGGTGGCGGCTGCACTCAGGGTGTGGAAGCGGCCTGCTACTATGTTACTAGATGTAGAGGTGCGCCTTGGCGCACGATCCGTTGAATTTAGACCAATTTAGCCATTATAAATAAGAAAAAAAGTACAATTTTTAGTTTTTATCAAATGGAAGCGATAGATATTTACTTGACCGTATGGCTGCCCTGTCTTTAGAACATGCAAACCACTATATCAAGCAAATGGAAATGGCCAACAATATGTTGTATTTTACTAAATACAAAGGACTAAAAGAAGCTGAAAAAGCATGATTTTGAAATAAGAGTAGTCAAATTGAGTGTCTTAAGACAAATCATCAAACCGAGTGACACGATGATCACAGAGCTGTGCGGCCCTTGTCTTTCACACAGACATGATCATCAAACTGAGTGTCTTCTGGAGTTCTGGACCTAGCCATAGACCCGAGCGTGTAGGAGGATAGGCCATTCAGGGGGTGAAGCCGTGAAGGGCCTCAAGCACATGCGCGCCGCTGGCCCTCCTTCCCAGCTGGCTTCGGCCATCCTTAGGCGTCGCCACATCACGACACTTGCCTATTTTGCTCCCTATATGAAGTGCAAAAGGAGAACTAAAACCAATTATATTTCAGGAACTTCCTATTAGTGTAATATGGCAATGCAAGTAAACCCATTACCTAGAGCTGAATGGGATCTTCCTTTAGTTGATCTACCCATATTAGATTTGCGGCTCATACTCATATGATAACCGAACATGAGGTTCATGCCTAGAGATGCAAGAAGACCAATCAGATGCCTTCCTTGGACCAACATTTTGATTGGTGTAACAAATGACTTTTAGTGCCGAAGTAATCTACGATGGATAAAACAGCATGTGAAGTTATAGATGCCAAGTAAATATATATATTGCGAACTGAGATCCATTTGACATAAAAACATGTACAAAATATAAATGGGTAAAATTCCTCATCAAAGTTATGGCAATCTAAGTCTGACAGCAAGAAATTTACAACGATAATATCAAGTCGCTGATAATGCCTATCTTTAGAAGCTAAGCTTTCATTCTTGGTTCCAAATTTATATATCTATTGGTATTGTCTTCCTCTTCCTCCAATGCATAGTTCTACTGGACAATAACCACGTACATAGGACTGATAGTGCTAACTTCCAGAACATGTGCTACTGTAGTTTCAGAGATGCACAATTTAAATTATTCAGTTAGCAAACAGAAGCTATGCTATCAGCTAGTGTATTGGATAGACGAAACTTATCACAAGAATGAGCTTCAAAAGTTATTCTGCATTCTTACATAAACCTGTGCTAATATGTAATGCACAGCTTGTGCTTTGGATTTTTTGGTTGTCATTAATAAAAGTTTAGAATCTCACTTCCAGTGTTTATGATTCAACTTATGATACTGCATAAATACACTGGCCAAACTTTTCTTGTTGTACTACTTATCTACATATCAGCATATATTCTAGCATTCATTTTATTTACAAAACTTTTCCGGATATCTACATGGTGGCCTAAGATCTGAGAAACTCATGTTTTTCTCATAAGTATAAATCACATATAAAAGTAATTCATGACACCCAATAGCGTCAATTGAACCTTCCTTGTTTGTGATAACATAAACTCAAGATTGTGTGTGTATGGTCATACATATTTCAAAAATAGTGAAAAAAATGAACAGATCTCCTTGGATACCCAATGAAAACTGAACATGAAAAGATAATACTCCTTCCACATTCAAAATCTGCTCTATTTATCTCATCCAAACATCAGAAAATACGCAAACATGCAGGTTAAGACTTCTTATTCAAAGAACTTTTACCTAGTTTGCTTCAGGGTGGCAAGCTTGGTGCGGTCTAGCAACGGCCATCCTCTCAATGCATATAAGTTGCTGGCATATGTGGAAAACCAAGACAGTAAAGTGCTTTTGAACTCTACAATTAAGTAAAATATCCATAAACATCCATGAACAAATATGTAACCTGTATCAAAATTAGGAAGAATATCAGTGTGGCCCACAAAGATGTATGCGGCAACATAATTCAGTTCTAGACAACAAAATATAAACATCCCTCTAAATTCGGATATAAGATCCATAAAAGAAAACAACAATAAATAAGAAACGTGAAGTATCTAAAAAATACAAAAGCAAAGAAAAAATACCGCTAAACAATTTACTATGACTGGCCAAAATAAATAGCACTTGCAGAGAAAAATAACGCTGAACAGTTTATATTCTGAAACTCATTTACCAAGTGACTGCACTAGAAGAAAATAATCCCGAAATAGCTCATATTTTGGCCAAGAAACAAAGCGAAAGATGCAAATTCCTCTATGTTCACAACCAATACAAAAAGGAAAATGAACCAAATAAGATAAGAGGGTAAAATCAGATGTTACAATAAGAACTGAGGAAATTAATATGCAAATGGAAACTGCTCCGAGTAAGGCAGCCTAGATAGTGACATCTGAATCTCAAAGTAAAAACACACATGAATCTCAACTCATTTAGTTGCAAGACTATCTTCAGACAAGATACTATTGTGAGCAACTTACCCGTTTCAACTGAAATCAAAGCGAAAGATGCGAATTCCTTGTTTTGTTATTGCATCCGCTAGATCAGCAATGACGCTACTCTTATGCAAACAAGCATTAAACTCCATTAAACATGTGACTTTAGGAAGCGGATCATAGATGAAATACCTAGTTAATGACTGAAATAGAGCCGGAGTAACCATGGGTCTTAACTAAACACAAAACAAAGCAAATTAATATTGTGCAAGATTTTATCAGGCGCAACTAAGAGATTTACTTGAAAGCTCAATGACTTGCAGTGGGCGGTCAGACTCAGACAGATGCATTACCTGAAAGCTCATGAGAACTGCCCGAAATCAATTTTTCCGAATTCAAAAGCGCATTGCAGAAATAGCCTGCAGAACATTTAAATGAGTTCCATCTTCATGTTTATTTTTTTAATGCACAATAATAATTGCTGGGACATCCCATATAGCTATATACAAGTCTGAACAGACATGACAAATCATACCTAAATTTTCAGTATTAACTGGGTGTTAGAACCTGAACTTTGGGCACACACACAAACGTTAGCAACAACGGTAGTCTGAGTTCACACACAAATGTTACCAACATCAGAAGCCTTAAGCTCACTAAATTTTCTACCAAAATTTGCTAACGCAAAGTACGTTTCGTATGGTCATAACATTAGCATGACACATCAACACATATCATCCACTGTAAGAACCAAATGATCATGGTACGTAAATAAATTGTGCACAAGACATCATACTGTGAAATACTCACCATATCTATATACTGCTGTAACATCTATGCTAAATAAGCACCTTTGATGAAAAATCTCCAAATAGCCTAGATTTCTTCTGATGGTGGCATATGTGTATACCTTGGAGGCCGTAAAGCCATGGCATAAGACTACAATCTTATTCGAACACGTTTGATGCAGTATCCCCAGAAGGTTCTCTCCATGCTTGTTTGTTATGACTACCCTGTGTTCTGTAGCACCTGTTTCAGAAATCACATTCAGTAACAATTTGGTAAAACAATCCCAAATGCCTCTAGGGAACGAAGCAATTTTCTACACAACATGGGTATACCATCTTGCTGAACAAAAATAAAATAAGCACACGTTGTTTAGATATGGTAGCAACTGAAAATCATAAAAAATACCACATGTACAATAGAAAAATGTTTGCTCTTGGGTTTTGAATTGAAAACCAAATCCATCAAAATGATTTTTGTATGAGTATATGCATTGTCTTCTATTCTAAAATGATAATATGGTCGTAATATTTCTATCTATCTGATCATAATTCAAACAGAGCCAGATGAGATAAACTACATTCAAATTGCAGCTGCAAATTTATGTGTTTTATTACCATTTTTCTTAAAGCGACACCATTAAATTATTATATATTGTTTGTTAATGGAAATTTGGTTACTGCAATCATAATTCTGAAAACATACATGCAATGTTTTCCTCGTTACCGTGAGCATGATTCAAACATGATATCTGACAATCATATGAACTAATCAAAAGATTCAGCTAAAGGAAAAAATATGTTTCTGAAACCTCGTATGAGAAAAATATAATTATACAAGCATGCCTTCTAGGTTGACGCTGATCGCTTCTGTTCTGAGCACCACATCATGGTTAAGATTTCTTGCAAGATGGCAACAATTAACTCTGCCCCTTCTGAATCCAGACGCTGTAATGAAGGAAGCCATGTGGACCTTGGAACTGTCTTCATCTCTACTCAACACAGTATGAAATAAAATATGAGAACAACCTCCTTGGAATTTTGTCAAACACCTTGCAGGCATTGGTAAAACATAATCTACATAAACAAACATGATTTTTTGAGATAAGATTAGAGAGAGAAGGAAAAGAGAGTAGAGCTAGATCATGGTGGCCACACATCAGAGGCCCCAAAAGATTAGAGAGAGAAGGAAAAGAGAGTAGAGCCAGATCATGGTGGCCACACATCAAAGGCCCCAACGGTGCACCTCCATTCATAGCCTGCTTCCTACCTGGTCAAGAGATGAGAAAGAGGCGGTTAGTGAGATGATGGAGAGAAAAAAAGGGAGAGATGGAGCACGCCGGCATACATTGGTGCAGCGACGACCATCCCATCCATCCAGTTCAACACCAAGGAGGGAGAGGCAAAGGTGAGCAGTAGTACCAGGGAAACTCGTCCTCCTTTTGAGCCATGATGAGGGGTCACCGCGTCCATCAGGGACTCACGGGGTCAGCACGCAGTCGGCGATCGATGACATGGCCGCCTGCGCCCCACCGCCGGCACCGCCCCGCGCCGCCCGCGCGCCGTGCCTGGCCGCCCGTGCCCCGCGCCCCGCCGCTGCCTTGCGCCGCCTCGGGCGACGTCCCGCCTCGTCGCGGCGTCGGGCCGCCTTGCGCCGCCTTGCGCCGCCTCGCGCCGTCCCCGCCTCATCCCCGCGCCGCCTCCTCCTGCCATCCGCGCCGAGCCGCCGCCGCCTTCCGGGATTGGGTGAGTGGAGGTGGGTGGACGTGAGACACAGACGGCTAGGGTTTCGTGGGGCATTCTTTTTGTCTCTCAATGCGGGTTGGTTGGGTGCACGGGGAGGCTGTCAAGTGGGACCGGACGTGCTGGCTGCAAGTGGGCGTGCAAGTGGGCGCAAGTGGGCGTGCAGGTGGGAAGCGTTCCGCCCACTGATCGCTGGACCCCGAGAACTCGGCCCCACCCGTCATTGACCTTCAGGCTGAAACTTTCGATGCAAAAAGAAACGCTGCAGTGCTCAGTAAAAAAATAACCGCGGATGGACGGCCGAGATCGTTTCGAGGCGGCGATCCGACGGCCCAAAATGCCTAATCGTTGTGGAGCTCCATAGGAGGTGCACCAATTATACCTTTAGATTCTAAAGATTGTTGCTTTCCCGGTTTCCTCTCCATGGGTGCTACTGGATAGAGGCTCTCTTGGCTGTGAGCATTGAGCACCTAAGCTTGTGGCCAACGACACAGGTATGTGTAATTATTATTTTTGGATCGGGGCATTGTTGTTGCTTGATCAATGGCTGAGATTATCTGCGTTCCCAGTTTGGAGTACGTCTTCCTCTTATTTCATACGGTTGTGTATGTAGCAAAACATGTTAAGATATACCTACTTTATTATGCAATTTACTGAATAAAATTCATTCAGATATATCCTTAACATACGAGCTAATATGCAACAGCTGATACATTACCAATAGCCTGACCACTAGGTGGTTTTTCTGTGCTGCAGTGCATGGCGCACCTAGGCGCTGCCACGATAGAAAAAGCTCGGCATGTACTGCAAGTTCATTGCTGTCTTGGCTAAAAAACCACAGTTTCGTATTTAAGCGATGAATGAACCGCTACGAGGTTTGAGTGAACAACTGATGTCTGTTGAGATATGATAGACTGTTTAATTCTCCAGGATTGAATTTTTTGCTTTTGTCGGAATTAGGAAAAAATAATATGATTTTCAGTTTGGTCACTGTTAGAATTTCACTGAAATCAATCTATTTTTTTAGGAAATATGACTACCAAACTAAATGATCTAAACACATAAATTATAAATTCATGATGATGCATCATCAAATGAATGCATGTTTCAGTTTTAGTATATGCTTTTTCTGTTGAAAAGCTACACTTTTAGATTTAAGCAATGAGAATCACTCTCAGATTTGAGATATGTTGAGCATTTTGGTGGTTTCAATTAGGGTCACTTGGTGCAATCTATGGTTATCAATCTCTATCTATATGTATATCTATACATAATAATAATAATATCCGGAAGGTTTCTTCCGCTCCAATACTTTTTTAGACGTTGTGAGGAAGTAATAATACACATAAATGCTTTCATATTTTCCTCTACGCCTATTTCACTGTCACGCGAACATTTTAGAGATGTAACTCCCGTTGCAACGCACGGGCAATTCACCTAGTATCTATACTAATAACTAGCAAATTGCCCGTGCTTCGCTACGGTTTACGAAGCCATAATAATAACACTATAAAACTAATTTGACATATGACTTCATCAAATATCGGGAGCCAGAGATTCCGCTTGGTGCCTGTCGATGAAGGTGGTTGCTTCTAAAATTCAGCTCATGTTATTGTAATTCTTCTTTCCATGTTATAAAGCTAGAACTACTTACTGAATGTCTTCTTGGTAAATTTCAGAGTTATACCTGAAGAAAATGCACAAGAGTTGAGTCTGAAAAATTCTTTTTCTAATTGCTGTACAGATGGACCGACTACGTTCTCCTTCTAAACCCATATATATACCAGAACTGAAGAAGAGAAACAACCTCAAGACCTCCTCATGAACAAGAAAAAAGTGACATTCATGACAGTTTGAATTAACAAAACCATACAATTGGATTGTTACAACTCGGATCAACAGGTAGTAATTAAAATTAGAACTTGCTTACACCTCGATAATAAATAAATAATTTCATATGCAACAGTGTGAATTCATGTAGAGAAGAATCCAGTTGGATTCAGAAAGAGAAGAGATCCATCGAAGGTTATTAATTCTTCAGACCCAAAATCGATCAAGCACTGTAATCAAATAACCATGCATGCAAGCTCAAAGAATAACCATGAAATGCACAATGGAAACAGTTCTGCATTCATTCAGAAAGATAATAGATTGAAAACAGACCCATGATTCAGTTAGAGTTTAGAGTTCAGAACACAGGCGTTCGATTCCGGCGCTCGCGGCAGTACAGACATGAAGGCCGCCTGATCTCCGCTCGAATCTCGTCCAAACACCGCAACACCGACCCATGTTTTGTGCAACTATGGCTAGAAGCCTGGAACTGACGGACCATGACGGACAACCAAATCACCAATCCACATTAGAAGTTGTCAAACGTTAATCCAACTTGATAACTCAAAAAAATGAGAAATTAAAACTAAAATTACATCCAGTATAAAGGGACCGGGTCACATTGAAGTGTACGTCCACTTATATAAGGAACCTGGATTTTGCATTCCTTTTGCATTTGTCGCTCGCCTGCAAAACACTAAACCTCAACAGAAATTGGACACACACGAAAAGGCTAAAATTAAAGAGCATACCAAAAGAGAAAGATGATTTAGTAGCTGGAGATGAATGCGATGTAGAGACGATGCCTGCATGTCGGATAAGGCAGCAGCACCACGCTGGCAGCCAACGCAGTTTTTCCACATAGTGTTGGACGTCTTGGTCTTATCCAACGGCCACAGGCAGGCCAAGATTCGTGCAAGGACACTTTGCAAATAACAACCTGTACATTGTGCATTTCCTTCCCCTCTAGACAGTGAAAGTGTACATGCGCATCTTCCTGAGCTCACTCTCCCTGTCCCCTACCTCTCTCCTGGTCGTCTCTCTCAACCGGTCCTCTCTCTCTTCCCTCACCGACCTCGGGGCGCCGAAGTTCATGGGCGCGGTCGAGGAGCCGACACGTTGGGCGGACCGCATCTCGGTGGCGCCGGCGTGTGGCGGCGACGCGATCCCAGACCTAGCCGTCGCGCTCGTCGGCAGCCTCCCGGAGCGTCGTGAACGTGGGTGGCCATGGATGCCAATGCATCCTCCCTTCACTTCCTCCATAAAAATTGATTTGACTTTCTTTTCTTTCTTTTCCCCAAGTTCTTAGATCTATTCTGGGTTAGTATTTTGTTTCTTCAGATCTGTACGTGTTCATGAAATCTGTTTTTTTGTTCAGCAATTTCGGTGCTTTCCTCCATATGTTTCGGTGCTTTCCTTCAGCAAATGGTGGAACTTTCCCTGCGGAATCCTATTTCACGCCCACTGCGGACCCGATCCGGGGTTCCGCACAGGCCAGAAACACCCAGTCAACTAATGGGCCGGCCCGTTGAGCCTTCTTTTGTTTTTTTCGGGTTTCCTCCTTTCTGTCTTTTTTCTTTTCTGTTTTCTTTTTTAATTGAATAATCTGAACATTTTCAAATTTGGAATTCATTTCAATTCGTAATTTGTTCCAATTTTGAAATTTCTTCCAATTTGAAAGTTGTTCCATTTTCAAAATTTGTTCCAATTCGTAATTTGTTCCATTTTCTAAAAAAAATCCAATTTCAAAATTTGTTCCAATTTTTGAAATTTTTTCCAATTTCGAAATTTGTTCCAATTCGTAATTTTTTTCATTTTTGTAATTTGTTCCATTTCTAAAAAAAATCCCAATTTCGAAATTTGTTCCATTTTCAAAAAAAAATCCAATTTTGAAATTTCTTCCAATTTGAAAGTTGTTCCATTTTCAAAATTTGTTCCAATTCGTAATTTGTTCCATTTTCTTAAAACATCCATTTTTCAAAATTTGTTCCAATTTTTGAATTTTTTTCCAATTTCGAAATTTGTTCCAATTCGTAATTTGTTTCATTTTCGAAATTTGTTCCATTTTTTAAAAAAATCCAATTTCTAAATTTGTTCCATTTTGAAAATTTGTTCCAATTTTGAAATTTGTTCCAATTTTTATTTTTATTTTCCATTTTTTAAAAATTGTTCCAATTTCGAAATTTGTTCCATTTTGAAAATTTGTTCCAATTTTCGAAATTTGTTCCAATTTTTTAAAAAAAATTCAATTTCGAATTTTGTTCCAATTCGTAATTTGTTTCATTTTCGAAATTTTTTCCATTTTTAAAATTTGTTCCATTTTCGAATTTTGTTCCATTTTTGAAAATTTATTGTAAAAAAGTCAAAGTTCATACTCATAACACAGCGCGTGAAGGGAAAAAAAATTTAAACAGCAATAGCGAACCGTTCTGACAAATGAAAACAGCCATAGGAAGTAAATGGGCCCGGCCCGTTAAACAAACTGCTCCCGAATGTCGAAGCGGCCCCGATGATTTTCTCCGCTCAAAGCGGGAAATAGGAGCTCCCACTTTCCCTGGTCAATTTTGTTTGTATATGGAAGCTAATTGCTACATATCCGGATTTGATGTGGCTTTCTATCTTATGTTTGGTTCAGATGTGAAATGATAAGGGTACAGATCCAATTAATTAGGTGTTTACTTTTAATCTGTGCTAATTTTTACATAAATAATGGTACAGATCCAATCACCATAATGGACCGAAATTAATCACCATAATCTCTGCTGATTTTGACAAATAATTGTTTCTATATACAAAATCCAGAAGATCCATGCTGATGCTTCCGATTCTCTCTGCTAATATTGGTTATTTTGAGAAAGAGCATGCATCCCACCGGTTATTTTTACCAACGACCATGCGAAAAATCTAGCCTAATCAGAAACGCAATGATTTGTTTAAGAAACTTTTCTTCCTAATAATTAGGAAAAAAATCTAGTCTATCCTAATCCTGGAACATATTTTTCACGAACCTGAATATTAGCGTTGTGTAATTGGTACATGGAGAACAAGATGGATGGTCCAGACTAAGTTGATATGAAGGTGAAAAAGTAGAAACATGCATGGGGTAATTCGTGTCCACATTGTGTTCTTGGAAATTCCAGATTACATGTTTCATGAAGCTAAATATTAATGTTACCGAATTGCATTTTTGAAGAAAATATCTAAGAGAACATATTTTGATGAAACTGAATACTATAGTAATTGCGAGGGTTTTTTTCAGAAAAAGTAGGGGTTGATAGATTAAGAATTGTAGTAACCGAGGGGCCTTTCTACAATGTCTAGAATCCAGAGCACAGATCTCAAAGCAAGCTTGTATGGTACAAGATAAGACCAAGACCCACATCCGTATGTGGTTTTACTTTATTGCGCTGGCAGCAGGGCGTGCCGCGCGAAGCTACCGCGGGAACGCATCATGTCTGTGTGGAATAGAGGGGGTGGGAGGAGGAGCGGCGCCAGTTGAGCAGGAGGCCGATATTGGCGGGGATGACGCCGGCCGTTCGAGAGGTGAAGTGAGGGGATTGGAAGGCGGCGCCGGCGGGCTCGAGTTAGGGAACCGGAGAGCGGCGCCGGCAAGCCGGAGGCAGCGGATAGGAGACGGTGGGGTCGGTATCGGCTGCTACAGGCCGGGATTGGGAGGCGGGTTGGCGCTCTCGCTGGAGGTTGGTGCGTCGCACAACGTAGAGAGAGCGAGGGAGGAAGGAGATGAGAACGGGGGGAGGACACATCAAGTTTTTTCGTGCCGCTCCCTGGTTTCCTTCTCGTGGTGCATCATCGTTGAATATTTTTTAGCACCATTGGATTCTCTCTATGACTAACCGCTAACTCGGTATGCATGCATGCATAAAAGATGCTCAAAGTCTTGTCGCTAAGTGTGTTGTGTTGCAACTATTGCCATCTCAAAGAAATATTTGATTCTATCCAGAATGACAAACGGGCTCAACCAAAAATAAATGTCTGCTAATTAGCGACTGGTAGCAGAAAACAACTAATTAGCGTTGTTAATAGCATTGGGACAGACTGATTCTAGAACGGACTGGCTGCCGGACAAATCAACAGTAGAATGAAAGCAAGAACTTTGTCTCCGTGCACCGTCGACCACCATAAGGACGCCGGCTCGCGGATGTTGCTGAAGTTCTTGACCACCTGCACGGGGGAGTGGTGCAGGGCATGCTTGCCGCCACCAAATGGTGCAGAGAAGAGAAAATGTTGCAGATCAAAATGCCAACACAAAAGAATTTACCCCAAGAATTAGCACGAGATGCACAATTATTAAAGAGAAAATCAGAGGAGCCCGAATTAGCACGAGATGTCGCATCAGGTGCGTTGACTCTGCCGCCCCGTCGAGCTCGAGGCCGGCGTGGGTCTCTCTCACGAGCTTCGCCTCCCTTCACCCCCGACCTCTCGCAGCCAAGCAGCTACTCGGCGGACCAGACCCCTGCGGCGCCGCCGCCCACTGGATCGGATCCCCCCCGCCGCCGCCCCTTCCCCCAGCCGGACCGGATCCCCCTGCAGGCCGGACCTAAAGCCGACGTCGTAGTGGCCGAAGGGCTTGAGCACGGCGAGGAGCACGGTCTAGAGGAGGCCGGAGAAGACGGAGGAAGCTCAGGCCGCCTGATCTCGCAGCCGGAGTTGGGACGACGGCCACCGCTCGTTCCCCACCTAGCTCAGGCCTCCCGCGTGCGCGCCTTCTCCATGTCCGAGGCCACCGGCGCAGCGGGGGCAGCATCAGAGCGGCACGCGGGGCCGGTGGCCGATGGAGCGCAGCGGGACGGCGGCCGTGCCGCGCAGCGGACTGGAGCGCGAGGACGTCGGCGTCCAGGGGAGTGGCGAGCGAGGCCGCTGGCCGTCGGCCCCCGTCGCTGCCCCGCGTATGGAACGGCCCTGGTGAGATGGTCGTCCGGGTCGCCGCACTTGCCCGCGTCCCCGCCTAGAGGGAGGCCAGGGGCGGCGGGGGGTATGCCCCTGTATTTCCGTGAATACCAAAGATTTTGGAAAAAAAAATTGTACATATGTTCAAGTGGGCCAAGACTAGCCCGGCAGCCCAAGTTCTCTCGCACCGCACGCGAGACACGACCCGGATCGATTCCACGCGTCTAGCGTCTGGCGTTTGGCGTCAGCCCAAGGCGGCAACCCTCCCCGATCAATTCTAGGGACTAGGACGAGGGCGGCAGGGCTCCAGGCCAAGCGGCGGCAGGCGGGCAGGGGACTAGGCGCCGGCGCGGCAAGCTAGCGGCAGTGAGCCCGCGACCGGGACAGCAACGGCCAGGTGCCCAGGTATGTTTCCCTTCTTTTGCCCCCACTTCAGTTTCGTTTTACAGAATTTCTAGATGGCTAGATCAGTTACGTACTTACGTTTCCCTTCTTTTGCCCTGGGCTAGATGCTTCTAATTTCTAAATTTTAGTACCAATTTCTAGATGTATTTTTGTATCAATTACTAGCAGATTCATTTTTCTATCAATGTCTAGCAGGATCACAATACCACATCTTCTATATCTAAATACTAATCCCCCACTAACCTATTTTCCTGGCCTCTCGTGCAGCCACGTCGCTGCTTTTATTTTCACCACCCCGCATGGTCACATGATCACGTTTCTCCTCTCTCCCTCTTGCAATTTTCCACATGGGCTGGAGAAGCCGCTTCTAATGTGGGCTGGGCATCGTTCGTAGCTAGGCCTGGCTAAGGCATGCCATCAATTCATTATCACTCATTTTATTTCAGATCACCTCGCTCGTCTGATTAATTTCTTTACCAGTCTGTCGCTCTTCATCTTCTGGACGGCCAATTGATTCCTCTTCTCCCTTCTCATCTTTCCCACCAAGTAAATGCAATAGTAACCGATGAAGTCATTCTCCTCTTTTTAACCAATGGATCTGCTGGATCAATTCATGTTATTGACTGGGTATCCACGTCCTTGCTGTAGAGCCGCCATCGACGCTCCTTGGTCCTTGTCTGCTCTCCTAGTACTGCAACCACGGGTTGTAGGTGGAAAATTTGGAGGGCTGGGCACCTATCGCCGTGGGCGTGCTCCGCGGCCGATGCCGCGGCGTCGTTTTTCAGTCTCTGGCGTCTACGCCACAAATAATACCGTCTTCAGCTATTTCGCCGGCTGGAAAAGTTCCCCTAATTCGGTGTTGGCGGCCATGCAGGAATTCTCATGTGAGCGGTAGCTAACCGCTAATCTCCTAATTAACCTAGCGGTGCCGATAATTTTGCATCCTTTCTGGTCTCTTTCTGCTTTACACTGATATATGCCTCCTGACGGCATTACGTAATGTCTTGATCAGCACATGTGATTCCTCCATTGCTGATTTGCTGCAGGTCTGTATTCCCGATCCTCCGATCTATCTTGCTACTTTGCCCTGAGATTATTCTGCAGGATTGTTGATTGTCTTTGATGCGTTTTTCATTATTCCATAGATGAGTGAGTATTCGTATTATTTGCCATCTAAGAGTGCACCAGTCATTTTCCCAAAGTTTGTTCTTATTTTAGTTTCCCAAAGTTATGCTAAATTATTTAGTTTCTTTTAACTACCAAGCATAACTCAGAAAGTCACAAATTGTTCTGTTTCAATTCCTATAACCTGAAAATGCTAGCTTCCTGTTCTCACGAAAACTGAGCATAATACATTACCTAGCTACATGGATCATCTGCCTAATGTAAAATACATATCTCACTATGTAACCTGCTGATTCAATTTTGAAATGTTCTCTGTGTGGAATTCAATTAAAAATACAAAGTGTCTTAGATTTGGGAAATTTTGTAAACATGATACAATATGCAATTGTGTGCATTTTAGAAGGAGTAGTTCTGTATTAGTAAATGCTTCAATTATTCTTACCTCTTTTTGTGTATAATACTATATGTTATTCATGGTACCTTCAAGCACCAGTTTAGGCATCAGGTTAACAACGTATATATAGCTGGCTGCTCTTTGTCTTCGGTAATTCCACAAGGATTGTTCCAGTGCTCTTAGCAGTCAATGTGATAATTTAGGACATGAATGTCATAATAGTGCCAATTTTTCGTAATTACGTATTTGGATGTAAACATCAGTATTCTGTTCACCTAATTATCGTATTTTATTATATTTTGTATGATTTACACTTTTCCTTGAAGTTGCTCCATATAATGTTGGATCTTTGGTTACCATATTTATTTTATATGTATACTTTTTAAATTCAAGCTGCTCTGTGAAGTTAAAAAGTACCGCAACAACGCGCGGGGTATCATCTAGTATTTACAACAATTATTAGCACGGTAGCACTACATGCAGGGACTACATATTGACTGTTTCTCTATTTATTTCATGTAATCTAGATGAAGAATAAGAAGAGTGCTGCTGGCAGTTAGCATTTTTGCTTTGTGGGAAAAAGCTTCAAAAGTCCAAAAAGATAAATGAAACAGCGACACCGAATCAGACAGTTGTTGAATCAAGTGTTTCTCATGATAAGGCTGTGAGCAATCTGAAATTGGCGCTAGTGCAAGCATCTGATGCAGAATTTGAACTAGAGAGCAGTCGTGCAACCCCAACTCCAATTGTAGAAGCTGAAGAAGCAATTGATGGATGAAGAGGATGAAAAAACACAAGAAGATTTGGCGGCACTCGAATATGATCATGCGAAGCGGATTTCCATCTCAAGGTATAAAGTCAACGATCAAGATAAGGTAATGCCTCGATGCTCAATTGTTATTGTACTACTATAGTATTGGTATTTATTTTCGAATTATGGTCTTATCTCTAATGGATTATTACTTGATTGAAAATTTGTGTTATTACGGTACTGTTTTGTGCACCTTCTATCTATTGTTACAGTTCATATAGTGTTTTGTCAAAAAAAGAGTTCACAAGGAATACCCAGTGGCCAGAATCTGGAGCCGCCACTGAGGGAGGCCCCGCGCCGCCTCCCTTGCTCCCGGCCTAGGAGCCATCGAGATGGTGGAGAGATGAGAGAGAGACAAAGAAAGGAGAGGATAAGGTGGGAGAGGAATGGCTTGAGACGTGGATATGGTTTTAATATCGTGACACACGTGTCACCCACTAAAATAGTGAGTAGTTATCACGGTGCACATAATTTTGTTTTTGCTTGTAGTGAACTGGTTCTTCAGGACGACGCGGGACGGAGGACGTAGGAAAACAGCATCCAGTTTTAATCCGGTTTTTTACCATCACGACCGATTCCCGTATTTATCAATGCGACTGGTAGGACGTACGTCGCGGGATTTTGCACTTTAGTCCTTTAGGATTAACAAAACCAAACGCAGTCCCTGCCGACCGGTGTCCCGCAGGCGCAGCTCGCGCGCCGCCACTCTCCTCCTCTGTAGCTCCGACGGAGGAGCCCTGCCCTACGCCTGTGAGAGACCCCTATCCTCCTCTGTAGCTCCGACGGATTCGCCCTGCATCACAGCCGGCGGCGCGGGATCCCTGGAAGCGGCAGTGCGCGGAAAAGATCAGAAGAGTGCGTCCCGGCGGAGGGGCCTCCGCTCCGCTGCCCTACGACCCTCCGAGCCGCCGTCCGACAGGCCTCCGCGCCGCCGCCAGACAAGTATCTCCGGCTGCTCCCGACAGTTCAAGGGGCAGGGCGGCGGCGCTTGCTGCCCCTCTCTGAGCTCGCCGACCCGGCCCGTCTCCGGCTGCTCCCGAGGTCGTCTCCACCATCCCCGAGCGCGGCGCAACTCCACGGGCCATGGCCGACCCCGACCGGATGCAGGAGACGGCGGCGGAAGCCCGCGCTCGAGGCGGCACCTCCCGTGAGTCCCCGCGTCCGTGGCATCCTTCATCATCGGGCGCGACGCGGAAGGGCCATACCGTCTGTGTCCTCGTCGGGCAGCGGAGCGCTGGCGTAGCCCGCGACCCGAGCCTCCCGTGCGAGGTGGAGCTGCGGCTTCGCTCGCGACCACAGCCGGGCGCGAGGCGGCGAGGTCAGTTTTTGGCGATGGAGTTTGGCATCGCCACCAGAAAATGGGCCCTGAATCTGCTTGAGTCCAGCCGTGAATCCCAGGAAAGCGCACATGCTCGATGTTCACGGACTTCAAATAGCAGAGCTTATTGCTAATTGTAGTGTAGATGTTCATGGGCGTGGAGACAAGTGTGGTGCTCCTTTGAAGTTTTAATCTGGAGCCGGCCATGGTGGTAGATGAGTGTGGTATTGCAGCATGGGAAGGGCGTCAGTCTGCTTGGTGCGAATTGGTATGTGTAGTTAAGTGCACCTGCATTGTTTGTATTACTGATACTATTGTGATACTGTCAGTTTGCAACACATTGTGGTGTTTACAGATTTTTCCTGGTCCTATCATATCGTTGATTCTTCATGGTGGAAAATTTAACGGGGATGCACAGTTATCCTTAAGTGCCTGCCCTGTGGTCATGCTGGAACTCGACTCTGTTTGGCTGATTGTGTGCTCATAATATTTGTGGATTTCAAGTATGGATGAAAAGGAACTATTTGGCATTGAAATTTCTATAAAACTAGCATATAATGAGTGCATGATTCAGTCGAAAATCAAGGTACAAAACATTTGTCGAATGGTGCAGAGAAAGGTATGCAAATATAATGGTGCAGGCTTTGCAATAAATATTTCAGAATATTTTGAGAAGACGGGAAGGCACATGAAAAAGTAGATGGGTTCAGTCTCAAGAGGCATCCAAAATGACATTACAATGGAGTTTTTCTTTTTAAGTCGAGATAAATCATGCTTTTGAACTTTTTGTTGTAGTGTGAAAAATTCAGCTACTGGTTAGTGATCAACATATTTGTAGCAAGGATGAAAGCCATTAAATGTTGTATTTCTTGATCCCTAAAATATATACAAGATATATACACTTGCCAGGTGAGCTTTTTTGAAATTTGTTGATCGAATGCAAACGTTATCAAAATTATTAGAAGTTAAGAATAGATTTGGCATGGAAAGTTGTGTATCATACGAAGTAATTTTTTTTCACTGAAAAGTAGTGTTCGCATGATCCATCTCATATAGAAAGCTCGCAAGTATGCACCGATATGTACGTGTGTTTTTTCTACTTGATATGTACGTGTTTAATATATGTAGTTTACTTTTTCGCAAAAATTTTTACATATAGCTTACATAACAGTTCAGCTGAGCTGATTGTGTGCTTTTTATGTGCCTCCCTCTTAAGATGACAGATGCCAGGCTTTTGAACTTTTAGTTGCCGTTTGGCAGTATAATGTCAATGCTTATGTGAAAAAATAAGCTATTAGTTATTGATCAACATGTCCTTAGCAAATATATGTAAGATGTGGGAGAGGCTCAATAAACGGAGTCATCTTCATTTTATGTGATTAATGAAGTTACAAAAGTGTTGTTTGCTGTTGTAGAAACTAGAAAAATATCCCGCACATTGCAGCGGGGATCTCCTTGAAATCCACTATGTACAAGACATATAAATGAGAAGTTGTCTATTAAAATTATTAAAATTAATCTGAACATTCAATTGGTCACAATATTCAAGGGCTAAATTTAACTAAATTTAAATTTTTGTGTATTTGCCAACAAAAAGTAGTGAAGTATTCAATTGCATGGATTAAAAGAATTGATGAGGTGGATATATTGCATGCAAAGATATACTAATTAATTAATATTAGTGGGATGACATGGACAATTGATTGGCTAATATAGTGGATGATGTGGATAGCTTGCATGTTGAGATAGACAACTTAAATGACCCCTTAGTGCGGTTTTGCTTTATAAGAAGTATAGATATGGAGAGACAAAACAGTTTCTATACACATATTTCAGTTTTTATATATAAGATATTTAATACAACAACATATCTCGGAGCACGGGAGAACCATTCTTTCATTTAGTAAAGTTTAAACAATGTGCCAAGGAGTAAGAGCATCTCCAGCCGTTTGAGGCCCCCGGGCCGAAATCCGGACGAAACAAACGCATGATTGGATGTAAATAGGGCGTTGGTGGCACCATTTTCCCAGTCGCCACCCCGGCATTCACCCATCAACGCGGATAGTTTCAAAAAATCGTCTTCCCACCTACACAAAAGCATCGCCCAATAGTTCGGCGATCGGATCAGCCACAATTCGGCGATCGAAACAGAAACTAGACTACAACAGGCTCATCGGCGATCCCTTCCTGCGCCTCGGGCGGTGATGCATCGTTGGCCACCGGAGTGGACATCATCGAAGGGGAGGACGAAGCGGTCGACGGAGGTCGGAGGATGTCTTGGCGATGGCCGTCGTACCAAGCCCTCGTCTCCTCGTCCATCGCAACGTCGTTGCAGCCGATCAGGAACGCAAGGTCGGTGTTCCTCTTCTTCGCCGCGGAGGTTGCCTTCAGCAAGGCGATCCAGACGCCCTGGTTGGGGAGCATCACCTTCCACCACGTGTCGTACTTGTTGTCCCTCCTGGCGGCATGCGCCCTCGTGTAGGCCCAACACTTGTCGAAGGACGTCTGCAACCTTTTGGCTGGATGGCCCGCCTTCTTCAGTTCTTTCAGCTTCTTCTGGCTGAGCTCGGGGCGGCCCGCCGACGCGGCAGGGGCTGGAGCGTCGGGGTTGTACTGCTCGTCCTTGTTCTTGGCGAGGTTTCGGCGTACGTCTGCCCACTTCTCGCAATTCTCGATGCGGGCGAAGACGTTGAGGTACTTGAACGTCTGGCCGTCGGTGTCGTCGCCGTACATGTCGAACGCCCGCCGCATCTGCAAAGACAGGCCGACGAATCAAAATTAAAACTCGGCGATCCAGGGTCGACAGACGACACGACGAGTGAGCATACCTTAGCCTCGAAGTCGGCGCCGCTCACCGGGCGAGCTTCGATCTCCTCCTGTATGCCATGCCACCTGCTGCACGCCGCCTGCATGATCCCCCAATGCGTGCCCATGGCCTTCTCACCGCGGATTATCACCGTCTTGTTGAAGTAGGGATCGACGATTTTGTGCTCGTCGAACGCCAACTTGACCCGCTGCCAATATGTGTCATAGTTTTGATTGGCGCCGGTAATGCCATTCATGGAAACGGTCTTCCAAGCTTCAGCAAGGCACTCCTCTTCTTTGCCCGTCCATTTGATCCGCGGCTCTGTCGGCGACGAGTTCTTCTTCCATTTCTTCCTCCCCTTCGACGTTGGCGTGGACTCAGGCGCATCGTCCTCCTCGTCGAGGTCGTCCTGCTCCTCTTCTTCCCCGTCGACGTCTTGGGTGCCATCTCCGAACCCGTGATCGTCGACGGCACCCCGCGTCGCGACGGCTTTCGTCGCCCTTGCCTCCTCTTATGTGAAGAAACCCGGGCTCGGCGCGGCGGCCATGGAGCCCGACGTGATCATGTCGTGCATCACGCCATCATTCGGTGGCGGCATCCCGTTGGAGAAGGAGAGCAGCCCTCGGCGCAGGGCGGGCGAGATGCCCTCATGCATCGCAGCATCGTACTCCGGCAGCGACGGGGTAAACCTCGACATGCCGAGGACATAGCTGTCGTGGAACATGGCCGGTGACGCCGGTGAGTAGGTGGAAGGAGAGCCGACCATACCTTGGGTTGGCCTTGGACCGGGGACTTGGCCGACGCGCGGCTGGCCCATGGACATGGAGACCAGCCTCGCCTGTTTGTCCGCCGCCGCCGCCCTCTTTGCCGCGAGCTTCTTCTCCCTTTCTGCCCTGCCGCACGTTTTGGTCTACCGGCGCTCCACATCCGCCGCCCACGCCGCGTTTGTCCAACCCGGCGGCCTCTCTTTTGGCGCCCGCGGCTTCCTCCCCTTCGGTGCGCCATCGTCGGCGATCTTCTTCGGCGGCATGGTAGTGGAAGAGAAGAGGAGGAGCTGCAACTGTGGGGGAATTTGGCGGGGAAAATGGGTATATGCGGCACATTTTGGAGGGAAACGAAATAAATGGCGGGGAACTACCCTTTCTGTGGCCGACACCGCGGGCCCGCTCGAAGTTTCGCGCGTTTTTGTTTCGTCCGGAGTCCCCGAGCGCGCCTCAGAAAGCCGGGGATGGCCTGGGCTCTCCGGATGGATGAAGACCTAAATCCGGGTGAAAACGAGGAACCAGGGGCATGGCTGGGCCGAATAATGCCATCCGGATGAATAAAAGGGCTGCCGGGGGCCGAGTTGAGGAGACGGCTGGAGACGCTCTAATGAAAAGGGAGAGATACCTGATATATTTGGTTGTATGAATATATACCACACACTATTGTGTGTAACACCTTTGTCCAACTTAGGATAATTATTTTTAGTGGTGCGTTTTATTTCATGGCAACACACGGGTATTCAGCTAGTTAGTAGAGATATTGCAATCAGTCGATAGATACGTCGCTCTAAAACAATCCCTTATTTTCTGAGAATTTATAGAAAATTGCCACCGCTAAGTGAATTTATCGGGTCAGTTATCCTTTTTTCCCGATGTCTTCTCTCGTCCCGAGTCCTCTCCCTAGGCACCAACCCATAGCTGCTGCGGACCTGAATTTACCGACGAATTGTCTTTGTCTTCAACTCTAGCCCCCCACCGCCAAATTTATCCCCGCGCCTCCTCGACGCAGATGAGCATCTACCTATGATCCCGGTGAGAGGAAGCACCTACCGCAGAACTACTTTCTGTCCCGGGCACTTGATTCGTTCCGTCGCCAGCCTTCCAAGCACCACGGGAGGGACAACACGCCGGAAGCGCGCGGTGCCGTTCCCACGCTGTTCCATGAGCCACGGCTGCCAGAGGTGGTAAAGGCTACGTCGGTCGTCGAGGTGGACGCCTCTCGGCGCATGATGCGGGGGTGGAGGACAACGGCCTAGCCGTGTATGGGGTTAGGAAACAGCCGTCCTACATTTGATGGCAAGAGCGGAGGAGGCCATGGCGGTGGGAGCAGGGGCGGCCAGAGTAGTTGCGGCGCGGCTCCGGTATCGAGGAAAGCTGAATTAGCATGTCGATGCTGATCTGCATCGACTCGAAGGCATCATGGTGGCATCCCCTCCACCGCAAACAGGAGTGGCGACCGGCGTGACTCCGCCCTGGCGCGTCCTTGCGGCGATCCTGTCTGCGGCGTTGCCCTGCCCGGCTCTCGGGTATTAGCGGAGGCGGTCCGGAACACGCATCATCCTTGGCCCCGATGCTGATCGTCTACTAACTATCTAAAAAAACACCTCAATTTTAAGGCATAATAGAAGCCTATATCAGTACGATGCATGTTCATTCATATGTATATGTATGATCAATTGGTTAGCATAGACCCCCTGCAAATTGTACTCTCTTCTTGCAATACTTCTAATTTCTAGATCTAATTTTTTTATTGATTTTCTCAAACCAGAATTTGATACAAATATCACCGGGACTAAGGGCCCGTTCCGAACCTCTCTCCTCCACTCCGCTCAGATAATCATAAGTGAGTCGCGCGGAGCTCGATTTGACCAGCTCCTGCTAATTACCCTGCAGCTCCGTCCGCTCCCGGAGCGTGGTATCCGGAGTGGAGTGGTCCTGAACACGTCCTAAGTTTTATAACATGAGGGACATTATTACTTGCTCCAGTTAAAGAACCTGATTCTGATCCAGGGCTTTGTACTTGGAAAAATTTGTCAATTCTTCTACTTCTTTTGATCATCTTGTCTTCCTGTTAAACATAAATTGAAACAAATCAATGTAAGATCTAAAAAAAAGGCAGAAGCAGCAAAACGTGAGGGGACTAGCGATTTAGAACATGGCGGGCGGCTAGAAGCTTGTCTGATTGCATCCTGTGGTGGGGACGTATGGCGACAGGAGGGCGGCCGTGGGAAGGAGCCAGCGGCGGCCGGCGGGTCGCTGGAGGAGGGCGGATGGGCCGCGGCCAGGGGGTCGCCGGAGGAGAGTGGGCGAGCGGCGGCCCGCGGGGTCGCCGGACGAGGGCGGGAGTGCGGCGGTGTTGCAGCCAGTGAGCCAGAAACGTTGGATGCTCGAGCAGTCGAGGGCGGCGGGGTCGGGGTGCTGGGCTCATATTTTTTTATTTTTTTTTTGAACACAGGTAGGCGCCAGAGGCGCCAAATTTTATTCAGCTCCAACACAATTTACAACATGCAGTACAATTTCCTGTAAAGAAAAATTTTGGAGAGAAAGAAGTACAGGACATCTGCCAGTTTGGTGAGCTGAATTGGAACAACTAAGAATAGGCCTAGACTGAGATTGTCTAATTGCCTGATGTGCACAATTGTGAGCAACGCTGTTAACTTCTCTTCTTATATGATAAACCAGTTCTTCAATATTCCTGTTGCTTTGCATGAAGATTGCAATTTGCTCTCTTATTTCCCAGGGAACATGCGGGTCTGTTGCTCTCTTGGAGGCTGCAGCTCTGGCAAGTGTGAGATTATCTGTTAAGAAAGTGACCTGTTGAATTTGCAAGCTATTTGCAATCTTGGCTGCTAGAAGTATGGCGATGGCTTCAGCATGAAGGGGTGAAGAGGCCTTGGAGGTTGAAGCTTGTATCTGAATTTTAGTCTTTAGTTGTTCTTGCTGTAACTCGCAGTATACTCCAAGTCCTGTTTGTATAGTGCCCTGAGAACCTGGTATTTTTGTTGTCTTCCAAGCTGCATCAGAATATATCCTGTTTCCTTGTATTGCAAGATCAGATTTAATTGTCTCCCCTTGTTTTATTGTGTTCCGTTTTGCTCCATCTTCTTCGTTCCTGTTGCTTTGGTCTTCCGATTGTAACCTGTAAGAATTTTGGATCTGCATAACATCCACCATCTCCATATTTTTGTTAATAGCGTTAGCCATATAATGAACCTGGATTGGTAGAGTTTCTTTCCTGTTAAAAAGACAATCGTTTCTAGATTTCCAAATGCACCACATAAAAGTAAATATATTACTAAGGTTGACATTTGGGTGATTCATATTAAGTAATCTGATAACTATTTGCGTGATGGATTCAGTGTTTTCAGTGAGAATGTCAGTTCTAATGTACCAAGGTTCATTAAACCAGGCAGCTCTAGCAAAGCTACACGTGAAGAAAAGGTGTTTTTCATTTTCCTCAAAACCGCACCTGCAACAAGACTTAGCAATGTGTTTGCTGTACTTACCTGCCCTTGCTCCTGTTGGCATTGCTTTTTGAAGTAGTCTCCATCCAAAGGTTTGCACCCTTGGAGTCATCTGTTTATTCTTCCAGATTTGTCGAAGGAGCATCTTTGTGTCTGAATTAATTTGTCTTGGTTTTGGTTCTCCTTGTTCCTGCAAGTTTTGAAGACAGGCACTATATGCACTTTTGGAGTTGCATTTACCTGCAGGTGTGAGTTTCCAGCACAAGAAGTCTTCTTCCTGAGAGCAAATAATTGGAGTATTTTTTATAGAAGTGGCCATTTGGGATTGAAAAAGATTATCAATTAATTCGTGGTTCCATTTTTTCTCATTTGGCATCCAAAGATCTTTAACTTGAGAAGGATAATTGTAGCTATTAGGTTGTATGATTAAGTTATCGTAGATATCAACCCAATTGCTACACCAAGGAGTGCTCCAAATGGAAATGTTTCCCTGTGAAATTTGGTAAAAGGAATGGGTTTTGAGAATAGGCATTACCTTTATAATGGAGGTCCAAAAAGCTGATTTTGGTGTACTGGGCTTTGGTCTCCAAATAGTAGAATCTGGGAAGTATTTAGATTTTAGAACATCATGAAGAAAGTTGTTTGGTTGGTCTGCAATTCTCCAAGCTGCCATGAGAATGAGTCCTTGATTCATGGCCTGTAAGTTTCTAATCCCCAAACCTCCTTCATTTTTTGGAGAGCAAATGTCTTTCCAAGCTTTTAGACATAGACTCCTGGAATTAGTTTCCTCTCTAATACCCGTCCACCAAAAGTTCCTTATGATAGCAGTGAGCTTTGTTATGAATTTTTTAGTGAACAAGATATTTGACATATAATAAACAGGGATGGAAGAAAAAACAGATTTAATGAGCTCTAGTCTAGCAGCATGTGAGAGCTGGTCTGCTTTGTAAGTTGAAAGCTTGGATTTAAATTTGTCAAAAACAAAGTTGTAAGCAGCTGTTCTATTTTTACCAGGGATTATAAGGGGGTGTCCTAGATGAACAAAATTATTATCGATGTCTGGAACAGGGAAGATATGTTTTATAGCTGCTTTTGTGCTTACCGAGACATGTCTGCTAAATATGATACCTGATTTTCCCCAGTTTGGAGTTTGTCCTGATTGATTGCAGAAGTCTTGTAAAATTTGCTTCATTCTTGATGCTTCTTGTTCTGTTGCTTGACCACATATCAGGAGATCATCTGCAAAAAGAAGTGAGTGGATAGAGGGGCAACTTGGTCCTAAAGTTATTCCTATAAAATGATTGTGTGTCATTGCTTCCTGCAAGGCGATCGAGAGTTCATTTATGGAGAGGACAAATAAGTAAGGAGACAAGGGACAACCTTGTCGGATACCTCTGTCGCCTCGGAATTTCGCGAAAGGCTGGCCATTAATGACAACAGAGAAGGTTGGCGAAGATATGCAAGCATGGATAAGGTTAATGAAATGACCATGCAACCCTTTACGTGTAAGCGCCGCAACAATGAAATTCCACTCTATTCTATCAAAAGCTTTAGCAAGATCTATTTTTAGCATGAAAGCTTTATTTTTCCAAGAGCTAAGAGTAAAAGAGTGGGTGATTTCTTGAGCAATAATTATATTATTACTAATACGCCTACCTTCAATGAAAGCTTGTTGCGAGGGATGAATGTAATCCGGTAGATGAGGTTTTAGTCTATTTGCAATACATTTGGCAATAATCTTATAGACTACATTGCATAGACTAATAGGTCTATAATCAGCCGGAACTATTGGAACAAGCTTTTTTGGTATGAGAGCAATATGAGTATCATTAATGTGAGCTGGCATTATACCTGTTTGAAAAAAATTCCTTACCAGCTGAGTGACATCCTTTCCAATCCAGTTCCAGGTAGCAATGTAGAATTCAACATTGAATCCGTCTGGACCTGGAGAAGCATTTCTTTTCATTTCTTTTAGAGTCTCTAGAATTTCATTTTCATCTGGAGTTGAGTAAGTGAAATCTGGAGTGTCCTCCATTGGTTGCGTACTGCGTTGGTTGATCGTCAGACCTAGTTGCCTAACTGAGCTGGGCTAGATGGGCTGCAACCCGGGACAAATCTGAATATACAGGCTAAAAAAAATTCCACGCCCCAGGCCATGGCCCGTGTTGCCTGGGCCCAGCTATGCCTTTGGCTGTGGCGGCGGCTCTTGGTAAAAGTTACTCCCGACGCACACTCTGTTTTGCTCGAGAGACACGACGATGTCTCCGTGTTGAACTGAGCTGAAGCGAACGGTGATTTGACTGGCATTTGGTACCCAGTGAAACAGAGTATTGTGCCAGCACGGAGTGTCCCTGTATGGCTGTATGTTTCTGAACCTTACAATTTCGTAGCCTGATGCAAGCTCTCCACTCCTTTTTAACAAGAGCTGCGTTGGTCTGACTAAACGCCATTCCAATCTTTGCAGGTGTGGCCGTGGAACGGGACATGCCAGCCAAGTTGCTGGAGGACAAGTCGTCTCTGTTCTCAAATCTTATAGCAGAGTACACAATGAGGGCGACACATACATAGCGAAACAAGTTAAAAGCTCAAGCTATTCTCACATGCCGTTGAGGCTTCTTGAGTAAGTCTGACAGTTGATAGTGCCGAAATATTACTGGTTGATGAAATGTAAAGTACTGCTAACAGATATCTACCATATCAGCGGTACCTTTACATGGTATGAAGCAAAAAATGCCAAGCAGGGCGCTATGTTAGGGTCACATCCTGAGTGTCCTTATTGCTGTTCTGCTTTGGGTGCAAGAATACCAAGCATGAACAACCATTGATCTGTATTTTCTTATTTGTTCCTCCACAGATCGCAAAGCTATTTCCTCTATATAAAAGCTTTGTCCAAAGCTACATAGGAAAAATATGTTTTATTAAAAAAAAGCTTGTTACTCAATCTGCATGTGCTTCCTCAGCTGCTCTTTTTGACTAAGCAGTAGCGCCCAAACTCCCAGGGTTGCGAAAACATCATTTAGCTATTTTCAGTTTTCAGTGAAGTGTCGTTAAAACTTAAAAGGCTATGATCTCACGCAAACACTAGGTGATTTGCCCTGCTTGTATCTCTGCCTGATTGGTCGAAAAGGAGGATTTCAGGACCTTAGGGCGCTCGGTCCCTATCTCACACCGAAAACAGCTGTTGGAGATTCGTGCTATGCACTTTTGTAGAAAGTCCCCATACTTTTTCCTATTCAACCCGCGGTCCCAGTTGAGGACATTATAAAAGCTGTTTTCGGGCAGGGGAAACCCTAGCCTCCCATTTCCTCACCCCCACCAACCCCGCCGCCGGCGGCCTCTCTCCTCACCCCCACCCACCCCGCCTCCCACCTCGCACACCGCCTCCTTCTGCAACTCGAACGATGGTCATCCGGTGACAAGGTGGCCCGACGACAGTGGTCATCCAGCGACGGAGGTGGCACCGTTGAAGCCCGGCGACGGAGGTGGCCCGATCTGGCCCGAATCTCACCGGATCTGGACCGGATCTCACGGAGGTGGCCAGGATCTGGCCCGACGGAGGTGGCCGGATCTGGCCCGGATCTTGCCGGAGGTGGCCCAGATCTGGGCAGACGGAGGTGGCCCGGCGACGGCCTCCCTCTCCACCGGACCGCTGCTTCGCTGGCCGCCGTCGCCGGAGAAGGTAGAGGCGCTGGGGCGCGGTGCGGCGTCACTGCCTCGCCGACAGGAGGGAGTTCGATCTCGACGAGGCTCAGATCTCGAGCCTCAACCTCGACGACGCAGCGGATCTGGGCTAGATCTTCCCAGCTTTGGGAGATTTCTGGCCATTTTTTAGGACTTTTTATTTATTTTGTGAGTGTATGAATCTTGGATCTGATTGATTGTATCTTTGGTTTCTTATGAACCAATGGGAAGAACCTTTTGATTGTGGACATGGGTCCGGTGCTGTGGTGTATGGATGTGGTTCTTTTTGTTGTTGATCCAAGTTACTTACGAACATTTGTGAAGAACTTAATGTGTTTAGGGTTTTTGCGGTGTTATGCACATAAAAAAACCGTAAAGAACTTTTTCTTTTCATCGACGGATACACATAAGAAAATGTACAGAACTTTATAATCTCACAAAATGTTGACAGGAACCCTAGAAGGACCACCAAATAATAATCTCAAAAAGTTTAGGATATTTTTTATAAAAAATTTGTCACCAATCTTGATGCAGTGCACAAATTGCACGGTGGTTGATAAGGTCCGAACGCCATAACGTCCGGACCAAATCCGTGTTGCTGATTGGTCTGTTGTTCTATGCACTTATTCTGAATGGTGTATCTGTTTGTGTATGGCATATGTAGGTGTTATTTTTGTTGTGCTGCTCACTGCCACTTCGCTGATGTGATAAAGAACACATAATATGTATGATTCAAATACCTATTTTTGCTCTCTCATTTCTCTCTTCACTATTTTTCAGTATGTGGTCATTCTGGACATGAAAAAATGGAGTGTTGCGTAGTGGCGGAGCTAGAGGGGGGGACCAGCAGGGGCCATGGCCCCCCCTATGCCATGGTATGCTAGGCAAAAAATTATGGCTAAGTGAAATTTTGACAGGTTTTTTAGTGAAAATTAGTCTATTTGGCCCCCCCTAAGCAAAAATTAGCAGGTTTGGCCCCCTTTAATCTTGAATCCTGCCTCCGCCCCTGGTGTTGCGTGGGAGCCACTGTTCTCCGGACCAGTGTATCCTTTGCCTTGGGGAGTGAGAGAAGAAGATGGTGGATGTTTGAAGTGAAGAACGGTGTCATTGGCCTGCTACCGCTGCGTGTAGTGACCGTCTTTTTTTAGAGTCCCGTACACCATGAGTTATAAATGTTTTGGTAAGTGTATCTAGGTCTATGTTTGTTGATCTGTGGTAAAGCACGGATATTCAACTATTCCCTCCATACCGAATTATTGGGCAAATGTGTATTTTAAGATAAATTTTAATCATTAATTTTAGTTAAGAAAATATGAGATATTTGACATAAAAATTATATAATTGGAAAGTTCTTTTGAATATGAATCCAATGATATAATTTTTATATAATTTATTTTATATTTTTTACTAAAATTAAAGATCAAAGTTTGTCTCAAAGTACGTAATCTCTACTAATAAAGCAGCCATGCGACCTGAAAAATCTGTTTGGAGGCCGAGCTGCCTGCAGCACGACATCCTGTCCGCGCAGAACGCCTCGTGATTCCAGCCAACAACGTATTCCACGCTAGCCGGCTCCTTGAAAATCACCGTATAGCTGTGTATTTATGGTGGGTTAGCCCGGCTAGAACACAGCTTATCTGTTCCAACTTGATGTAGATTCCTAGACTATGCGCACTCGCATCTCTGCCAGCCCTACTTATTCAGTTGTCAGGCGGGATAGTACACATGGGTACATTCTACATGGTCCATTCGATATGATGTGTATGGTTAGTACTAATCCATGCAACTTAACCAAAACAAATTTCTTTTAAGGAATTAGTCAATGGAAATTAGCAAGAAGTAAATGATTAGATTATATCCAATGTAGAGTATTACTTGTTCCGTTGTTAGTTTTCCTAATCCCGCAGGATTGCTAGAGCTTTTCCCCATTTATGATGAAAAGTGTTGTTGTTTTGAAAATCAATGGATCAAGCATCGAATAGCAAGACGCTATAAAATCAAAATACAATGTTGGGAAGTAGAACGTCACAGGAATGGACCCGCCCATGGTTTCACTGACTTACCGCACATATTCTTCTGGTGCCCTAGCACACCGTATCTTGAGCATTTCGGTAATTTTCTCGGCCCCTTTGCAAATCCCCTCGAAGCGGACACGTTGTGCTCTTGTGACCCTCACCCCTACAAAATTGTGCAAAATCGAGACCTCTTCATCGGTTGTTCCTAAGGAGGCTTTTCACGGCTGGTAGTCGATCTCCCGCGCTTCATGGCCTTCCTGCAGCTGTTATCGTGAACTGTCTGACATACACTGCTCCCATCATCTTGTACAAGCTTTTCCATAGTTTTTGCTGCAGCTTCAGCAGCCTCATGATGAACGAGGCCCATTCCCTCCCTCCCCATGCTCAAAGGAACAAGTTTTGCGCTGACTTCCCCTAGCATTGCCAGACAAAGTTCATAGCACTTCATGTTGTTGCCCCGAGCTGCATACACTCCATGACTTCAATGTAAAGCTATGTGCGCCGTCTTCTGAGGTCCCTGGTCCTTTTGGTATTTTTTTTTTGAGATAACAACTGATGGAATTCAACAATAATGACGAAACCGATTACAAACGACTCCACAAAAAAAGGAAAATACAATATGGACCTAGAGGACCACACACCGTACTCCCAAATCACACTCATGCCCATCGTCTTCATCGTCACCACCCAAGTACAGAGCCCAAACCCAGAAGCCGCCCGTCTTCATACACCATCGAATCACCACCGCCACCTTCGCCAGAATGGGCTTTGAACACCGCAGGAGTGCCCACCCCGAGGGGTGAGAGCTAATAATCTTTTCCAGAACATCGGGCAGGCGGGAGATGGTAGAGACCAAGCAGAACCTCCATTCCACGGTCCCCGAGCAGTAGGTCCCAACCATCGACGCCACACCGAGCCGCCTCCTCCCCTCGCCACCATGGCCGGCCGGAGGAAGCTTCACGACGCGACAGTCGCATCTCAAAAAGAAGACCCTAAAAACCCTAACGAGGAAGGCAATTGTACCATCCCCTTCCACTCCCTCGCCACCATGGCCGGCCGAGGGGAAGACAACAGCAGCAAGAGACCTCCGACTCCCGAAGCTCCACGACAGAGTGGAAAAACCACCGTGCCCAGGGAGACCACCCTCCCCAGATCCATCGATCTGAGAGGATACCAGGCCAGCAGCTTGCCAGCGCGGCCACACGTGACCTTGCCGGGATGGGGATCGAGCTCCAGCACCTTTATTCCGACGCGACGCCGTCTCCACCATCCCGACGACGTCTCCCGAAACCCTAGCAAGGGTCAAGCCCTCACCACCGGCGATCCACCGGAGAACCACCGCCTCCATGGAGCCACCGCCGGCGAAAACAACCGCCGCCAGCCCACCGGAGCGAGATCTCCGTGCAGCAGAAGCCGCGCCGGCGCGCCTCTCGCCAAGCTCGCCGCCTGCCATGGCCTCCCGGCCCGCGCCGGCGCCTCCATGAGCGGGAGAAGAGGGCCCCCCCCGCCGCCAGCGCCCAGGCTTTGCCTGGCGACGCCATCCAGCGGCGGCGGGGAGGGGAGGGAGAGGCCTGGAGGGGAGGGCGGCGGCGGCGGATTGGAGATCGTCCCCGTCGCCCGCACGGGGGGGCGACGAGGGACGGGACTACGAGATTGCGCGGTGGATGTTTTGTAAAGATTGACAAGCTGGTGCACACAATAGGTTGCCGAAGATCCTTTTGGTATCTGACAAGCTTCTCAGGAAGCACATCCCTTGCCTTTCTGGTCCAATGCTTCACATGCACCATCAGTCCATCACCTGTTTTAGAACGGCCGTTTCAATGTTAGCGTCCGCAAGGTAAAAAAATGGATATAGAAAAGCAATACAGAGATAAAATATGTTTCTGAGCGACAAGAAGATGTGATCTGAATAAATAACTACCTCATGTCAGAATGCTCAAAATTGCAGCAGTCACAGTTAAAAAAGGATTAATCTTTGGCAACCTCCACACAGTATGCTACCCGGCACAACTTCTCCCTCGAAGCAGCATCCACGACTTCAGGTAAATACACCTTCCCTTTATCAATTTCTTGCAGTTCATAACACTAGTGGAAAACAGGGCATCAGTCCCGGTTGGTTTCGGCCTTCAGTCCCGGTTGCGCAACCGGGACTAACCAACCGGGACTGGAGCCCAATATTTAGTCCTGGTTGCTATACGAACCGGGACTAAAGAGAGACCACGTGGCAGGGGCTGGGTGCTCGTGGGCGTAGGACCTTTAGTCCCGGTTCGTGTTACGAACCGGGACAAAAGAGTCCACACATCGCAGCCTCTGCTGCTTCTTTATTTTTCTGGATTTCAATTGTTATTTAGGGGTTTAGGGTATATTTGTATTTTCCTCCATTCAATTGTTTGATTCATTTCAAACAAGTTTTCTTATATACTTATTCATACAGCATTACAACATAATATATAAACCGATACATATATAATATATTTGGTTCACCGAGCATATACATGCATACAAGTATATATACAACTTATTCACACACATAAGATCACGACTTGTGTTTAATTATACACATTGTCTAATCGAAATTGGCATGAAATTTACCCTTTGGGTTAATGACATGGTCAAGCAGAAATCCGGCTATTTCCTCTTGAATTCCTACTATGCGTTCAGTCGGTGAGAGCCGATTCCGCTTTGCTTCGAACTACGAAGAAGAAGAACAATATGAATATGAATCATCATAACAAAATTGATGCCAATAAAATGAATTTGTCAGTATATTGTTTACTTACTGTTTGAAAATCAATTCCTTCAGTGACCTGCGTACGAAGGTTCTCGCAAGCGTAGTATGCACATAGATTAGTCCTCGAAGGCTGCCTCGGACACTTTACGAGAATAGATTTTAGTCAGTGACATATCAAGATTGATATACTTAATGGTATTTGAAACTAGAATTAAAGGGATGTGTGGACCTAGCTCGTACGACTTACCTCGATCTGACGGTAAATCAGCTCATTTTTTCATTCACCTTTAACTGTGCGTATAAACCATTTCCAAACACTGCCGAGCAAACAAAATAAATAGATGAGTTATAGATGAACGAAAGAGACCGATATAATGCTGTAATGATTGAAATTACCTATCCATCATATCAATGATGCTTCGGTATTCATTAAGTGGTTTATTCAACGAGTCAAAGATTTGAACCTTTCCATAGTCAGGTTCAATCTTTAGCAAAATCCAGTGGTAACTGCGTGCAAGTTTAATTATATAAGTTAATAAACTCATCAATTACACTTATAACATCGAGTAAGGAAAAGTAACTGTGTATAAGATAGTCACACTCACCTGCAGTTGTACGGAAACAATATTCTAGCTTGGTATTCCTGCGTAAGTAGGAACTCTAGCAAGATATCCTCCGTCTCCTTGCGTTTACTCTGTATCATCGCTCCGTTAACTCGATTTGGATCAATGAATTCAAGTTGGAGGTCATTCCTTTTCTTACATTCCATACTCTTCATTCTGCATAATAAACAGCGTAGTAAGGATAATTACATGCAAAGAACGAGTTGGGCTAGAGACTTATAGAAATAATGAATCACTTACAGAACATAGGCACTGACGAGAGATTTGTCGAGCGCGTCTTGATTGAATAGCTGAAAGAATTCATCAAACTCAATATGCACCAAGTCTTCACCTAAGAAATGGTCCTTTGTGATTTTCATAAGGAGAAAATCTTGCGTGCCCTTTGCGGCTTGCAGGTACCACTTATGCAATTTTCGCATTTGTGTTGGTAGATTCATTTCAATCTCAGGTGGGACCAGACTCTTCCCCTTTTCATATTGCCGTGCTATAGGCGCCTTTGGGATATCTTCATGTATCAATTGAGAAAGAGTCAAACTAGCTTCTCTCGCAAAGTCGGCGGGATTGGGTTGAGCAACACTCCCACCAGCATCACTAGCAAAGACCTTTAGCGGGGAGATCGATTTTTTGGTCTGTGCTCCAAGCTGGGCAACGTCTCTTTTCCCTCTTGCAGTTGTGCTTGTCTTATTAGCTTCTTTTTTTGCATCTACCTGCTTATCCAAACAACGCTTGTAGTCATCTGGCTTACGCAATTCATATTGCGAAGGTTGGGTAAGCATATCAATGGCCCACTCCTTCTGTTCCAGAGTATATACCTGCTTTGGTGTAGGGGTCGGGCGTAGGGCTGCGAGCTTCCTTTTCACTTTGGCTCTGTCCTCCTCCTCGATTTCTTCAGCAGTCTTCTCGATAGGAGGAGGCGGCACCGCCTTAGCTTTCTTGGCCCGTTTCTTTGGAGAGACATTGCTAGTGGACATAGCAGCGGACTTGCCACAACTTTGGGACTTACGAGTGGGCTGAGGCGGCGGAGGTGGCGGAGGCGGCTGACATTGAGGTGGAGATCGATGTGGACTCGGGGTATGGTGGTAGTCGTCCCTGTCGTCGTTGGGAGGTGGTGAATTGCGAGGACTCGGAGGAGAGGGTGGCCGCCTAGGCGCCGAGCCTGGAAACACGATGTGTTTCTTATCCCAAAGAATTATACCACCCAATACTTCTCCCAGTTTTTCCTCCTCTTCAGGTCCAGCGACGTCAAGATTGAGGGACTCATACCCCCTTTCAATTGCATCCACCCCGACCTTAGCATAGCCAGCTCGAATCTCACGGCCATGCCAGGTTTGTCCAGGTCCAGATGGCAACACATAGCCAACGGCCACCTTCATCGATATGTTCTTCATGGGAACATGCAGCTCACAGTCTATCTTCTTGGTGATATCATCCATGGGGTAGTGAACCATCGGTACCTCCGTGGAAGCCACGCTGCTTCTCCGCTGAGATCGGTCGCCTGATGCATGTTCTAGGTGTTGCTGATGCTGAGTTGCCCCTTGCGACTTTAATTCCTCCAGTGCCTTCTGCTGCAGTAAATACAACTCTCTCAGCTCAGCCTGTTGCCTTTCTATGCTCTCTATCCGTGAGGCCTCCTCCTGCGCCTTCCGCTTCTTCGCTCTCTCTCGGCTTCTATAAGTCTGGCTCTCTTCGGCGAACCCAGACCTCCACGGAATAGCAGAACCCAGACCCCGTGTTCGTCCTGTGTGTTCTTTGTTCCCGAGGGCCTTTGTCAGCTCGTCGTTCTCTCTGTCCGGCTTGAACGTCCCCTCTTGAACCTCGGCGATTGTCTTGACAAGTGCTCCCAGGGGTTCAGCAATTTGTTTCTTCTCTTCAATTAATTTCCATGTTCTCTCATCATAGACAGCCCCATGGGCAAGTGCCCAATTTCTTGACCTTCTGGGCCATTGTTCTATTTCTGGTTCGATGCCTTTTTCTCGTAGGGCGGCCTCTTGCATATCCCACTTAGGCTCGGCCCTTTTGTAGCCACCTGGACCCAACTTATGGTGATATTTCTTTTTCGCGGCATTTGCCTGATTTTTCTTACTCCTTAGCTTACCCAGCTCGGACTCCTTGTACTCCACAAATGCGTCCCAGTGATCCCGCAGGAACTCATTGGGGCATAAATTCTGGAGCTTGTCGATCGGCGTTGACATAGGCGTTCCATAACCTCTTCTTATGGTTATTGAACTGTGCAGCCATCTTCTTGAGAGCCCGCTCCTTGACTTTCTCCTTCTGTTTCTCTGCTTCTTCCAGGGACTCGGTGACCGGCAGATTGAAATGTGGAATGAGGGAATCCCAAAGTCTGTCTTTCAAGACCTTGGTGACATAATTGACTGCTGCACCCTCTTCTGGCTCTGGCTGTGCTGGCTCTCCCTTTGCCGCCTTGGGCTTATACCAATACTGAATGCTTATCGGCACCATGTCCCTGACAAGACATCCACATTGATGTGTGAATGCATTTGCGACACTCTTGGGTTCCAACGGTTCGCCTTCATTTGAGAGACACCCAATCGTGTAATGCTGATTCGATGCCAGCCGTTTGGCCGGGCCTCGCTTCTTTCTAGAAGATTCAGAGGTCTAAAATAAGAAAACACTCATTAATATATATACCACATAATGCATCGTCATCTACTGATTCATGAATAGAACTAGTCTTCATATATATATATACCTCGCCGGACCGTGTTATTAAGTCACGTCCAGTCCCTTATGAGCCGTCCTCGCAATCATTATTTTCCGATTCATGCGGCTGCTCCTCCTCCATTCCGTCATCCGACTCGTTCAAAAATTCTGAGCCGTCTCCTTCTGCACGGGTGGTACCCTCTCCTTGTGCACGGGTGGTACCCTCTCCTATAATATTCAATATCTCTTCTTCACCTTCTCTTCCGGCGCCGAAATCCATAACTGAAATCCATAACATAGATCAACAACATTACTCCATATTTTTATTTCTATTATTGCTAACAATATTACTAACAATATTTCTAACATTTCTATCTATTCACTTTCTAACTCTATATATCTAACATAAATAGCATTTTATTTCTACTATTTCTATTACTAACAATATTACTAACAATATTTTTAACATTTCTATCTATTCACTTTCTAACTCTATATATCTAACCTAAATACAATCTAACATAAATAAAATCTATATATCTATCATAAATAACATTTCTATTACTATTCACTTTCACTTTCACTATTTCTATTACTATTCATTTTTAACATATCTATATATCTAACATAAATAATATTTCTATTACTATTCATTTCTATTATATCTATATATCTAACATAAATAGTATTTCTAACCATAAATAGCATTTCTATTACTATTCATTTTTAACATATCTATATATCTAAGTATTAAATTAATCAATTCTATTACTATTTCTAACAAATAATTTCCTAACAACAATAATTTTTCTAACAACAATAATTAGAACAATCAATTCTATTACTATTTTCTATTACTATTTTCTAACATATTCCTATTCTATTACTATTTTTCTAACAACAATAATTAGAACAATCAATTCTATTACTATTTTCTATTACTATTTTCTAACATATTCCTATTCTATTACTATTTTTCCTAACAACAATAATTAGAACAATCAATTCTATTACTATTTTCTATTACTATTTTCTAACCTATTCCTATTCTATTACTATTTTTCCTAACAACAATAATTAGAACAATCAAATATTTTTCTAACTAAAAAAGACATCTAAAATCGGAGACATCTAAAAGACATCTAAAAAGACATCTAAAAGACATCTAACAACAATACTATTTTCTAACCTATTCCTATTCTATTACTTATTTTCTAACTATTTTTCTTTCTATTTTTCAAAATATTTTTCCTAACAATTTTTTCTAACTAAAAAAGACATCTAAAATCGGAGAGGGGGCCGGCGCGGGTGCTCACCGAGGGGGCGATGGAGGGCGGGCGTCGATCGGAGACGGTGTCCGAGGGCCGGGATGCGGCCGCGGCGTTGTGGCGACAACGGTAGCTTGCAGCGGGGGCGACGGCGTCGGAGGGATGCGGCAGCGACGGTGATAGCTGGGGCAATGGCGTCGGAGCGGGGGGCGCGCGGTGGCGATGTAGCAGCAGCGTCCAGCAAGGGCGCGGGGCGGATGGATTCGACCGCCGGCGGGGGCACGGGGCGGCCGGATTCGTCCGTCGGCGGCGGCGCTCTTGCAGGGGCGACGGAATCGAGCGGCCGCAACGATCGGTGCTCGATCTCCTCTGCGCGGCGTTCCGAAACTGCTAAGTGTGAGTGGGGAAGAAGGAGGGGGCGGCGCGGGGCTTATATACCCCTGATACGTCTCAAACGTATCTATAATTTTTGATGCTCCATGCTTGTTTTTACACCATTTGCCTATTGTTTCGTTACACTTATTGGTACTTTTATACATTTTCCGGAACTAACCTATTAACGAAGTGCCACAGTGCCAGTTTCCTGTTTTCTGCTATTTTTGTGTTTCAGAAGTGATACACAGGAAATATTCTCGTAATTGGACGAAACAAGTTCCTGAAGTCATATATCACGGGGAAGCTCCCAAACATCCGAAGACCTGACGGAGGGGGGCCACGTGGCCCCCACACACAGGGGCGGCGCGGCCACCCCCCTGGCCGCGCCGGGCCCACGTGAGGGGCCGTGGTCCCTCCTCTGACAGATCCCTTTCGCCTACATATACCCCCTGACGAGAAAAACCTAAGGGGGAGATCAGTTTTCTAGAATACATCGCGATCCGCCGCCGCCGTCGACCCGAAGATTGGGAGGGTCCAGAAGCTCTTCCCGGCACCCTGCCGGAGAGGGGAATCGCCACCGGAGGTCTTCTTCATCGCCATGCCTGCCTCCGAAGCGATGAGTGAGTAGTCTACCTTGGACTATGGGTACATAGCAGTAGCTAGATGGTTGTCCTCTCCACCATGTGCTTCATGTTTAGATCTCATGAGCTGCCCTACATGATTGAGATCACCGTTATGTAATTCTATGATGTTGGTTTATTGGGATCCGATGAATATTGTTGTTTATGATTAAGTTGCTGTACTGAATTATATCTTTTGTTATCTCTATGTTGTTTATGATCTTGCATGCTCTCCGTTGTTAGTAGCTATCTTGGCCGAGTAGTTGCTAGTGACTCCAAGAGGGGGTATTTATGCTCGATAGTGGGTTCATGTCTCTATTTCACCTGGGGGAGTGACAGAAACCTCTAAGGTGGTAGATGTGCTGTTGCTACTAGGGAGAAAACAACATTCATATGCTCAAGGGCATATGCTTTGTTTACATTACACACTTTGCTTAATGCAATTATCTGTTGTTTGCAACTTAATACTTTTGGGGTGTTCGGATGATATCCCCGAGGGTGGATTATTAGTCATAGATGCAGTTGGATGGCGGTCTATGTATTTTGTTGTAATGCCCAGAGTAAATCTCATAGTGATCTTCTTGACATATCACGTTATCTTTATTCTATCAATTGCCCAACTGTAATTTGTTTACCCAGCATGTTATTTTATCTATGGAGAGACACCACTAGTGAACTGTGGACCCCGGTCCTATTTTAATCATATTGCAATCAACTGTTTACTTTTCCCGCACTGTTTACTTTACTCGCATATTACTACTGTTTTCCACTCGATACACTCATAACCTTTGTTTCAAGCAAACCGGTGAGATTGACAACCTCATCGCAAGTTGGGGACAAAGTATTTGTCTGTGTGTGTGCAGGTTCCACAAACACCTTCAGTCGTCATCGTCTCCCTTCTCCTGTTCGATAAACCTTGGTTTCTTAACTGAGGAAAAACTTGCTGCTGCACTCATCATACCTTCCTCTTGGGGTTCCCAACGGGCTGGTCATTCACCACGCACAAGGACTGTCTGTTGCCACATTCACCTGAAGCATCAGCTACTTTTCTGGCGCCGTTGCCGGGGAAGAGAGAAGACTTCTGCGAGGGGAGTTCTTCGCACACACATTCTTTACTTTGTTATTTGTTTTGCTTTACTTTATTTTATTTTACATGCATTGCTTTTTATATCAAAAACCCAAAAAAATTAGAATCCTTGGTAGTTGTTATTTCTTTACTTTAGTTTATCATGTTATTCCCTGAGTTTGTTCTGGAGGACCTCTCAGTAGGTAGTGGTTCTATTATTGGCAAAAGTAACATTGAGGAGTTCTTTAATCACATTAGTATGCATGAGGAAGATGAGGAAAAATCTTTGGTTGAGTTAGCTCCTAGCTATGAAGTTGCTTCTGCTCATTTAGTTCACATGCTAGAAGCTAGGTTTGCTAGTCTTAATTCTTCTATGCAATACATGTTCCTTAAGCTTCATGAAATTGAGGATCCCGAAAAGAAAGCTTTTATCTTAGAAACCTTGCGCACAGAATTTAGAGATGTTGCAATTGAGGCTAGGAAAGTTTTTAAGAAGTTTAATAAGCTTGGCTCGCCTGTTAAGGTTGGTACACCCGATTTTAAAGTACCAATACCTTATGAATTTATAGGAATTCATGATGCTTGGGAAAAGAATTCCAGCTGGATTTGCCCAGAAAATCTTTTTGATGAAAGTAGTGTGCCAAAGCGTGATCGTAAAGGAGTTTCAAAAACTCAGTTGAACACATTTTCCTTCATTGTTGAAAAGATCTCTTCTGTTGGTCTTAATGCTTCATCTGATATTACTTGATTCGCACTTTTCTGCGCCTAGCTCAAAGGCGTTAAAGAAAAGCACTCTTGGGAGATAACCCATTGTTTACTTTTCAGTACTTTTTCTTTTTTTTGAGTCTTGGAAGTCATTGCTATTGTAATGACCGCTCCTTATCTTGTTTATTTCGTTTTTGTGCCAAGAGAAGCCTCTAATTTGAGTGAGGTAAAGATTTGGGGTTATTGCTGTCCTGAAACTGTTTTCGGTGCTGCACCGTAAAAATTCGTGAAAATTCTCTGTATATCTTTTGGACCTGCGATTTCTTGTGCATATGCCCCAGGTTATATCCAAACTTTTCTTAGTTGAACACTTTTTGATTTGAGCAACGAAAAATCCCTCAAAAAATCGTCCTTTGTCAGCTGTCCAGTTTTGACAGATTTCTGCCAATATTTGCTTTTGCCACTTTATCGCTTTCTTTTGAGTTCTTTTTTATCATGGAACTCTTGTGGAAGTTGCTACAGTAGTATATACCTTATATGTGGTGGTTTTGGGTTGAAACCTGAAGCTAAAAGAGGTTGAATATATTTTATGCTTACACTAATGTTGCTAATAGAATTGTGTTTAGTTTTGTATGAAGGAAGTTTTCAAGTGTAGGGATTGGAGAATGATGAGATGAGTTGAAGAATGGACAAAAGCTCAAGCTTGGGGATGCCCAGCACCCCAAGAAATATCCAAGAAGTACAAGCGTCAAAGCTTGGGGATGCCCCCGAGGCACCCCTTCTTCATCGGCAAAAATCAGGTCACCTTTCAAAACACTATATTTTTATTGCTTCATGCACTATGTGTTTTTCTTGGAGCGTCAGTTGTTTTAGTTTTCTTAGTTAGTTTAATTTGTTTGTTTGCTGCAATAAATGGTTGGACCCCAACAAATTTCCTTTGGAGAAGTTGCCTTGCTTTTCATTTGCGTAGAACGCTCGATGAATTTAATAAGAGTGAAAACGGAGTTGTTCTAGTGTTCTACTTTTTCTGCTACTGCTTTTGGTTTTCGTTTTCGCCTTGATTTGCGTTCAGAACTTGTTATATCTTTTCATCAAGGTGTATTTTTGCCTCTGATCTTTATTGGTTTTCATCAAAAGAGGTATCTTTAAAAATTTCGAATGGTGTTGGAAAAGAGAAAAAGCTTTGTGCAAAATAGTGGTACAAGAAGGAGCTTGTGTAGACTGCGGCTTAGGCTTTTTCATGTCATGCTTGATGTCTTTTTGATAGTATGCTTAGTGGTTTTGCTGTAGCATGACTTGTCTCAAATAACTGAGATTGCTTAATGAGCCTTTGAAAAATCATGCGTTGTTTTTATTGTATGGAAGCATTATTTTGGTTTTCTCCTTGATGCTTTATTTGGGTTGACTTGGCGCATGCTCACACATGTTAGACTCTTCCAAAGTCGCCATTAGCCTTCATGATCATTTAGTTTTTGACTTTTGATGCCATCGTATGCTTCTTTTAATGTCGCTTTGTCGCTTTGCATGATTGTGGCCATTATTGCTCTCTTAGTTGGTCGCTCCCAGTCTTTTGCTAGCCCTCGCCTTGTACTGAGTATGAGCTCTACTCGTGCATCCAACTCCTAAAAGCCAAGTTTTCCATTGTGTCCACTATAAATTCCTATGCATGGTATTTGTAAGCCATTCCAAAGTAAAATTTTCGTGTGCTACCTTTCAAAAACCTTCAAAATACTTCTCGTTTTGTGACACTGTTTTCAGCTCATGGGGACGTAGTGGTCGGATTTGCTATCTTCCATATTGCTTATTCCAAAAAAAGAAAAAAAAAGAAAAATAGAAAAAAGGCACTCCTCCAAGAATGTGAATGTTGGTGGGCACCCGATGAATCGGTTAGCCATGGTTTGTGAAAGGAAAGGTGGGGAGGAGTGCCAAGTTTTATAAAAAGAGCACCAAAGTGCCAATCTCTCTCTCAAAAACTTGCTTCATTTTTGTATGGAAGATAGTAAGAACCCCATTGCCAGTCGTTGACAAAGACAACCACCTCTCAAAATCAAGTTTTTATCTCTGTTTTACAAAATGAAAAGCTCTAGCACATGCTAAATCACTGCTTCCCTCTGCGAAGGGCCTTTCTTTTACTTTTATGTTGAGTCACCACCTTCTTTCTTTATGCACCATTAAGAGAGCATAGTTGTCATTCTTAGTGTGATATGCATTGTCCCAAGGTTCATTGATTGACTCATATTGTTGGTTTCACTTGTTCTTAAATTATTTGTATCTAGTCGCCCTCTTAAACTTTGAGGTGTCCTATGCATTTATGTTTTGCTCTCCATGAAGGACAAGCTGAAAACCTTTTGTATGTTTTTCCTTATGATTTGAACACACGTTTGACTTTCATTGTTTCATTTTCATGATCTTTTGTTTGTGTTCATTTGCATGTTTACAACATGGTTGCTAAGTTCTTATTGTCATGATTATATCTTCATGCCCATGTTTTAAGTTCTATTGATCCCAGCTCACCAATGCTTACATATATGATCAAGATTGTGTAGGTGCATGTCACCTCAAAAATTATTCTTTTGTTATCACTTACCTACTCGAGGACGAGCAGGAGTTAAGCTTGGGGATGCTTGATACGTCTCAAACGTATCTATAATTTTTGATGCTCCATGCTTGTTTTTACACCATTTGCCTATTGTTTCGTTACACTTATTGGTACTTTTATACATTTTCCGGAACTAACCTATTAACGAAGTGCCACAGTGCCAGTTTCCTGTTTTCTGCTGTTTTTGTGTTTCAGAAGTGATACACAGGAAATATTCTCGTAATTAGACGAAACAAGTTCCTGAAGTCATATATCATGGGGAAGCTCCCAAACATCCGAAGACCTGATGGAGGGGGGCCACGTGGCCCCCACACACAGGGGCGGCGCGGCCACCCCCCTGGCCGCGCCCGGCCCACGTGAGGGGCCGTGGTCCCTCCTCTGACAGATCCCTTTCGCCTACATATACCCCCTGACGAGAAAAACCTAAGGGGGAGATCAGTTTTCCAGAATACATCGCGATCCGCCGCCGCCGTCGACCCAAAGATCGGGAGGGTCCAGAAGCTCTTCCCGGCACCCTGCCGGAGAGGGGAATCGCCACCGGAGGTCTTCTTCATCGCCATGCCTGCCTCCGGAGCGATGAGTGAGTAGTCTACCTTGGACTATGGGTCCATAGCAGTAGCTAGATGGTTGTCCTCTCCACCATGTGCTTCATGTTTAGATCTCATGAGCTGCCCTACATGATTGAGATCACCGTTATGTAATTCTATGATGTTGGTTTGTTGGGATCCGATGAATATTGGTGTTTATGATTAAGTTGCTGTACTGAATTATATCTTTTGTTATCTCTATGTTGTTTATGATCTTGCATGCTCTCCGTTGTTAGTAGCTATCTTGGCCGAGTAGTTGCTAGTGACTCCAAGAGGGGGTATTTATGCTCGATAGTGGGTTCATGTCTCTATTTCACCTGGGGGAGTGACAGAAACCTCTAAGGTGGTAGATGTGCTGTTGCTACTAGGGAGAAAACAACATTCATATGCTCAAGGGCATATGCTTTGTTTACATTACACACTTTGCTTAATGCAATTATCTGTTGTTCGCAACTTAATATTTTTGGGGTGTTCGGATGATATCCCCGGGGGTGGATTATTAGTCATAGATGCAGTTGGATGGCGGTCTATGTATTTTGTTGTAATGCCCAGAGTAAATCTCATAGTGATCTTCTTGACATATCACGTTATCTTTATTCTATCAATTGCCCAACTGTAATTTGTTTACCCAGCATGTTATTTTATCTATGGAGAGACACCACTAGTGAACTGTGGACCCCGGTCCTATTTTAATCATATTGCAATCAACTGTTTACTTTTCCCGCACTGTTTACTTTACTCGCATATTACTACTGTTTTCCACTCGATACACTCATAACCTTTGTTTCAAGCAAACCGGTGAGATTGACAACCTCATCGCAAGTTGGGGACAAAGTATTTGTCTGTGTGTGTGCAGGTTCCACAAACACCTTCAGTCGTCATCGTCTCCCTTCTCCTGTTCGATAAACCTTGGTTTCTTAACTGAGGGAAAACTTGCTGCTGCACTCATCATACCTTCCTCTTGGGGTTCCCAACGGGCTGGTCATTCACCACGCACAAGGACTGTCTGTTGCCACATTCACCTGAAGCATCAACCCCCCCCCCCCCCCCTTTAGTCCCGGTTGGTGGCTTCAACCGGGACTAAAGACTTTTGGCCGGCGGTTACCAGTTCGCGCCCGAGCCACAGACCTTTAGTCCCGGTTGGTATTACCAACCGGGACTAAAGGTATAATAAACTAGATGATACCCCGCGCGTTGCTGCGGAAATTTGTTTTATTTTCCTAGTTGAATGTAATGTTTAAGTTAGAATTATTTGAAAAATCTCTTGGAATATATATTCAAGAACATAACAAAAATGGCGCGAACCCAAATAGAGAATAATAAATAAAAAGATTCAAAATTTTCCCTAGATTAGGTTGCAATGTTCACCATGGAGCTCACAACAACAAGGAATAGTTAACTCATGAGAAGTACGATTAAAAGAAATTAACATAGCAACGTAGCTGAAATTATAAGTTTTCAAGCTAACCGGGTGTGAATAGAAGTTTTGCAATGATTGCACGTTGAAGGAATTCAGTTACAAAAATATCAAGATGTCCCTCGGCATAAAATTTCACTACAGCACAACTTGTCATTTCTCTCTTCCCATAGCTTAGTCGGAGGCCAAATATGAAAACCTAAGTCTTCTGCTGGATGGATTAGGAATTAAAAGGTGTTTAAAATTGGGAAGGAAACAAAGGATATAGTAATAAAAAGTCTGAAATGACTTGTAATGGTGCACCTTTAAATAAAAATTCTGCAATGAAGAAGGCAACTCGCCATGCAGCTTTGGATGTATGAGGTAGCCAGTTACATCTCCTTACAGCCTACAATAAATGAGAAAGTCGTGATTTATTAAATAATATGTGAAGATCACTTGGAGGATACACAACCGGATCAATAAATCTCTACTAATAATATTGCAATCGGACTGGTCCGTGTCCGTAAAATACGCTTTCGTCCAACTAAAAGTACGTTTTCGTCCGCGCGAGCCACGCACAAAGACTTGTCCACAAAAAACCGTCCGTCTCCTACACGAACGTCCGTCTTCTACACGAACGAAGTAATTCAGACCGTCTCCTACTCGAATTGATATGAGCACCAGCCGGCATCAATCAAATATATCATCGTGTGAGGTAGCTAGCAAGGGATCCATCAGCCTTGTTTTTTAGTACGTTCAGATCCAAGTCAAGTGAAAAGCCCATAGCCCTTTATACGTTTCCGTCAAAGTCAAGAGAAAAGCCCATGACCTAAAACAAAATTTACTGCATCAGTAGCGTTGCAGGGAGATCGACTCGGCCACGACCAGCTATGTACGGACGTACGTACGAACCAGACTGATCGTCGCTTTATTAGTTGGCTTGAAGCTCCGAAAGAAACTACTTGTGGATGTGATGGTTAGAAACGGTGGTACGTAAAAAAATATTTCGTACGTCAAAAAAATCCGGTCTGTCGTTCGTTGATTTTGATCGCTAATAAACCGGCGTCCGCCTCGGTATGTAGACCGAACCATCGATTCCCTGCTTTCCTACGAGCGCCGCCGACGAATCCTGCCCCGCCGCCAGCCACATCCCACCCGCCCCGAGTTCCCTGCCTCCATCCTACTTGCCCGTCCACTAGAGATACCGCGGGCCGCCTCGATTCTCCTGCGCCCCGTACCTTCTCTAGGGACGCCGAAGTGTGGTCCTCCGTTCGCTCAGGCCAAGATGGAGACTAGATGCGAGAGGATCTCCAGTGCATCACGGTTTGAGGTCGAGGGAGAGGGTCACAAGCAGGTGGAGACCAATTAGAGCTTGAGGTCGAGGCGACGCCTAGGTCGAGCCACCCGAGAAGTGTGTCGGTGGCGGCGGCTTGCAAGTGAGGAACCGAGAGAGAAGGCGAGATAGAAGAGGGTCGTTGCCATGGAGAAGTATGGCTGCTTTGGCTTGGAGTGGAGAGGAAGAGAAGCAGTGGCGCTGCGCCTACCAAGACCCTCGGTCGAGCGAGCAGAGAAGATGACTGATGCGAGGGAGGAGAGGCAGTGGACTTGATGGCGTTTAGAAAATGAAGGCGGGGGTGTGGCTGCAAAAAGAAGCGAAGGGAGACAGAGCAAGCGCTGCTCACGTACAAGGCTCTGGCGGCGGGGTACAGAGTGAGGCGCTGGGTTACGAGTAGGCTGGGCTTGGATTTCCTAGCTAGGCCTTGGTCGGGCTGGGGTCTCTCCCTCGTTTTTAGCAAAAAAAAATTATTAATTCTTACTCTAAAGTCTGTGGAGAGCAAAATGGTTCTAATTTTTTATTACAAAATAGGTGCTGAGTTTTTGTTTTAATTTTGACAGAATTGATGTTTTGTGAATTGCAGGAACTCAATCCATAGCTGAACTTAAAATGTTTAAGATGGTACAAATAAAAAAAAGGTGAAATATAAGATATTTAGAGAGCTAGAAACTACATCATATTAGTTTCGAATTTTGCAAGCACATATTGAATTATTTATTACAACTGTTGCAACACACAATCACTTGTGGAATAAGGGCGGTGAAACAAATTTTGACATTGTGGCCCACCTCCATATCCCACGTACAAATCGGATCGGTCGTTCATTTTGTAAATACAGTTGGTCGACCGAGAATTGGTATGATATCATCGGAAGAAATCTAATAAATCTCGTTGTGATGCTATGACAAAGAAAACTGAAGACCGTCGCGATAATGCGTCCCGACAAAAGAAACTGGATTACCACCAAATATTGTAAATTTTATTTTTCGAGCGAATGATTTATCATTTGTTGGTCCGTTGCAACGCAAGGGTATCGGCGCACCGATTCCTGCGCCAAGCGTTTCCCTCTTTGACAATGAGCTCGTGCTTCCTCGATGTCTCAGTGTGGTACTTGTGGAGTCGCGACGGAGAGATGAGATTGGGGAGGGGATAGGGAACGAGGGAGTTGCGGCTGGTGGGTGGGGTCATGGACTCGTGGGAAGATAATTGGATCAGCAGAGACTCTCGTAATGGTTTGCTCTATTTTTTATAAGAATCCTAACACAATCTAGCTACTGCATGTGTATGCTGGAAAATGCAATGTTGATACAGATCCTAGAAGGCCGAATGGTTTGTCGACTAGCCTGACAGTTTTTTTGTTCAGCGTCAATAACCGTTTAATAAAGTATGTTTCCTACGATGCATATATTTTCAATCCTTCAAAAGAAAGAACGACATATACAGAAATAAATTAGTGAAAAATATATTAAGGACAGACTCTTTTTAGTATCTAGATACATCCTGTCTGAGACAGGTATTAGTGGTTGGAGGGAGTATGCAAGTTTGATAAAATCACATATAATTTAATATTCAACATATGATTTGATTTTTGTAGATCATGTGTGGAACAAAATAGATATTATCAATTCTTCAAAAGAAAGAAAAGATATACACACAAACAAATTAGTGACAAAAAAATTAAGGACAGACGAGTGTCGGTGTAGCGAGACAAAATTAACAGCCCGTAGCAACGCACGGGCATTCAACTAGTAGAGATAAAGAAGTTGCCAATTTGATCAAATGTTGCAATCGATTATGAATGAACTACATCAATCACTTAGAAACAATGTCGAACATAATGCGTCAAAATTTAATTTTGTAAAAGCATGATTTTAAGTGGCGCATTGAATTGATTATTTGGAAAGTTTGACGATTGAAAGCATAATAATAGTGGGACTGTTATATGTTTTGTCAAGCGAGAACAAAACACATTTTATTGCTAAAGTTTTTTAATCTTTTCTCATCTCTATTGTTATTAAACTTATAACTAAGAAAATCAGAAAGTTTCATAAGTACCAATATTAGATATAAATCAACCTAAAATCTAATCTCTATCTCGTACCATTGGCTACAGTCCATACATTAGGTAACTTTCCAGCAAGAAGCAACACTCTGGAGTCGGTGATATACCTGACGTTTAAGTAGAGAACAAATGAGGATGCACTATAATCAGTGATCAAAATCTTCACCTGGGATGGCAGATCTTAAAACTTAAGAGTGCAGCATTAGGACATTAGTATTAGCCGAGCACCTTATCTCTGGTGCTCCTTTCCACTTTGCTAGTTCAAATGGATAGTTTTGGACAAAGTCCATCAGCTAGCTGCTTCAGGCAAGGGAGAACGTATTATTTATACCTGACGTTTAAGTAGAGAACAAATGAGGATGCACTATAATCAGTGACCAACATCTTCACCTGGGATGGCAGATCTTAAAACTTAAGAGTGCAGCACCAGGACATTTGTATTAGCCAAGCACTTCATCTCTGGTGGTCCTTTTCTTTCCATCTTTGCTAGTTCAAATGGATAGTTCTGGACAATGTCCATCACCTAGCTGCTTCAGGCAAGACAGAACGTATCTACATCAGCAATGAAATACTCACATGTAATTTTGGATAATGATGGTTGAATCAAACCGGGGGTAACTTTAGTGAGCAGCACGCTGAGTCCAATGAAAATCCAACCAAATCAGGGGAGGCAAAACGCCGTGCAGCTTCCGAGCGGGAGAGCAACCTACAGAGTGAGGAAGGAGATACAAAAATAAAGGGAGAGTCAGTATCTGGAGCAGGCAACTACGAGAGTGGAGATCGGTGGGAGATATGAACGCGAGCAGGCGTGCACGCTGGAGTCCATGACAACACGAGGAGCTTTTATACATGGTGGTGGTGCCTGGTCAGTTCAACCTAGAAGTTTCTCGTGTATTTGCAGGGTAATCATGGCTGATAAATGTTGGGCATCATGGGACAGTTTCACTAACATTTATGGCGAGGAGGGCATAGGTCGCAGATGGAGAATTTGTGGCCAAGAATGAAGTCGCAGGTTGCAGCCATGGCGGAGAACACCATTAGGAATCAGAGAAAGCCAACGGATATGAGATTATGAGGAAGGGATAGCAACATCGACTCGAGGAAGGGTTAGCGAGCGCAGCAGGGATACGTCCAACCCATGTACGTCTCGTCCAGCCCAATTAGAAACGCCGGACACGTACGAAGTAGCCAGATCTGGCCCACAGAGAAAATGCGGGAGAGGAAAGAGCGACCAGCGATGTAAAAGACAGCACAGCGCCTGGAAAATTAACGATGACGTGGACGCACGAGAGAGCTGCAAAATCAAGTAGCGGGGGTCTTCTATATAGATATAAAAGATGCGCGCCAATGCTGTATATTTTTTTAGATTTTATTTGAATATGAATTTTGAATTTCAATTAGAATAACTTCTATATATTTTAGAATTTGATAAAACTTTGAATATGAAAAGTGATTGAAATTGAATAACTAATTCAAAAATAGTTTCTATTTTCAAAATCAATTATTCTAACTATTTAAACAATTAACTATTTTGCCATTTTCAATTAAAACAATATTGATTAAAATTCTTTTTGCATATTTTAGAATTTGATAAAACTTTGAATATGAAAAGTGTTTGAAATTGAATAACTAATTCAAAACTATTTTCTATTTTCAAAATCAATTATTCTAACTATTCAAAAAATTAACTATTTTGCCATTTTCGATTAAAACAATATTGATTAAAATTCTTTTTGCATATTTTAGAATTTGATAATACTTTGAATATGAAAAGTGTTTGAAATTGAATAACTAATTCAAAACTATTTTCTATTTTCAAAATCAATTATTCTAACTATTCAAACAATTAACTATTTTGCCATTTTCAATTAACACAATATTGATTAAAATTCTTTTTGCATATTTTAGAATTGATAATACTTTGAATATGAAAAGTGTTTGAAATTGAATAACTAATTCAAAACTATTTTCTATTTTCAAAATCAATTATTCTAACTATTCAAACAATTAACTATTTTGCCATTTTGCATACTTCTGAATCTGACAAAACTTGGAATATAAAAACTGTTCGAATTTGAATAACTAACCCAGAATCATACATTTACATAAAAGGTTTAATACATTATTACACATCACCAACATCCCCATCTAGTGTTGGGGTTTCCTTCTGCACCGTAACCATGGAGTATCTTCTTTGTTTAAGAGGAGGGTTGGGTCAGTGTTCACTCTGAAGGGCGGAATTTCATCAAACTTGTTATAATCTTCTGACATATTTGTCTTGTCCTCCACTCCCACAATGATTCTTTTCCCTGAGAGAACAATGTGTCGCTTTGGCTCATCGTGTGATGTATTCGTTTTCTTATCTTTTCTCTTTCTTGGTTTTGTAGACATATCCTTCACATAGAAAACCTGAGCAACATCGTTGGCTAGGACGAATGGTTCGTCCATGTACGCAAGATTGTTGAGATCCACTGTTGTCATGCCGTACTTTTGGTCTGCAACTATCCCGCCTCCTGTCAGCTTGACCCATTTGCACCGAAACAAAGGGACCTTAAAAGACGGTCCATAGTCAAGTTCCCATATCTCCTCTATATAACCATAATATGTGTCATTTGTCCCATTGTCGTGTAATGCATCAAAGCGGACACCACTGTTTTGATTGGTGCTCTTTTTATCTTGGGCGACCGTGTAAAATATATTCCCATTTATCTCGTAACCTTGGAAAGTCAATATAGTTGAAGATGGTTTCTTGGCCAACATGGACAGCTCATATCCAACAGTGGCGTCATTTATGAGAAGTGTTTGCAACCAACCACCAAAAGTTGCCATGTGCAACTTTGTAATCCAGGAGTTAGACTGCTCAGAGTTTTCCGAGCGTACAATATTCTTGTGTCGCTCCATATACGGCTCCACCAACGTGGAATTTCGTAAAACTGTGTAGTGTGCTTCACTCAAAGAATGTCCGTCCATACAGTATGCTGATTTCATTCCTAGCGTGCCTTTTCCATTCAGTCTCCCCTCATGCCGCGATTGAGGAAGACCAATCGGGTTCAGGTCAGGAACAAAGTCAACACAGAACTCAATGACCTCCTCTGTTAGATAGCCCTTGGAGATGCTTCCTTCTGGCCTAGCACGGTTATGCACGTATTTCTTTAAGACTCCCATGAACCTCTCAAAGGGGAACATATTGTGCAGAAATACTGGACCGAGAATGGTAATCTCTTCGACTAGGTGAACTAAGAGATGCGTCATAATATTGAAGAAGGACGGTGGGAACACCAACTCGAAGCTGACAAGACATTGGGCCACATCATTCTGTAACCGTTGTAGATCTTCTAGATCGATTACCTTCTGCGAAATTGCATTGAGAAATGCACATAGCTTCACAATCGGTACTCGAACATTTTCCGGTAGAATCCCCCTCAGTGCAACCGGAAGCAATTGCGTCATAAGCACGTGGCAGTCATGAGACTTTAAGTTTTGGAATTTTTTCTCTGCCATATTTATTATTCCCTTTATATTTGACGAGAATCCAGATGGGACCTTGATACTGCTCAGGCATTCAAAAAAGATTTCCTTCTCTTCTTTGGTAAGAGCGTAGCTCGCAGGACCCTTAGAATCCTCCGGATGCATACCGTCTCTTCTTTTCATACGATGCTGGTCCTCACGTGCTTCTGGTGTATCTTTTGTCTTCCCATACAAGCCCAAGAATCCTAGTAGGTTCACGCAAACATTCTTCGTCACGTGCATCACGTCGATTGTAGAGCGGACTTCTAGGAATTTCCAATACTCAAGCTCCCAAAATATAGATTTCTTCTTCCACATGGGTGCATGTCCGCTAGCGTCATTCGGAACAGACAGACTGCCAGGACCCTTTCCAAAGATTACTTCTAAATCTTTGACCATATCAAATATATCATCACCAGTATGGCGTTTAGGCTTGCCCCGGACTTCTGCCTCGCCCTTGAAATGCTTGCCTTTTTTCTTCAATTGATGTTTGGGCGAAAGAAATCGATGATGCCCAAGATACACCACCTTCTTACTTTTATCCAAATATATACTATCGATCTCACCTAAACAGTGCGTGTATGCATTGTATCCCTTGTTTGTCTGTCCTGAAAGGTTACTAAGAGCAGGCCAATCATTGATGGTCACGAACAGCAACGCTCGTAGATCAAATTCCTCTTGTTTGTACTCATCCCACACACGAACACCTTCAGTCTGCCACAACTGTAAAAGTTCATCAACTAATGGCCTTAGATACACATCATTGTCATTGCCGGGTTGCTTCGGGCCTTGGATAAGCACTGGCATCATAATAAACTTTCGCTTCATGCACAACCAAGGAGGAAGGTTATAGATACATAGAGTCACGGGCCAGGTGCTATGACTGCAGCTCTGCTCCCCAAAAGGATTCATGCCATCTGTACTTAGACCAAATCTCAGGTTCCGTGCGTCTTCCGTAAACTCTGGGAAATCTATGTCGATTTTTCTCCACTGCGACCCATCAGCGGGGTGTCTCAACATCTCATCACTCTTACGATCTTCTTTGTGCCACCTCAACAACTTGGCATGCTCTTTGTTTCTGAACAAACGTTTCAACCGTAGTATTATAGGTGCATACCACATCACCTTGGCAGGAACCCTCTTCCTGGGGCGCTCGCCCTCAACATCACCAGGATCATCTCGCCTGATCTTATACCGAAATGCACTGCACACCGGGCATGCATTCAAATTCTCATACTCACCGCGGTAGAGAATACAGTCATTAATGCATGCATGTATCTTTTGCACCTCCAATCCTAGAGGGCAGACAATCTTCTTTGCTTCATACGTACTGGCGGGCAATTCGTTATCCTTTGGAAGCATCTTCTTCATAATTTTCAGGAACTTTTCAAATCCCTTGTCAGATAAACCACTCTCTGCTTTTCATTGCAGCAATTCCAGCGTGCTTCCTAGCTTTTTCTGGCCATCTTCGCAATTTGGGTACAAATCCTTTTTGTGATCATCTAACATGCGTTCCAACTTCTCCCTCTCCTTTTCACTTTCACAGTCAATCTGTGCATCAACAATGACCTGACCAAGATCATCAGCGGGCATATCTGATGCCCGTTCTTCACCTTCTTCTTCTTTATTATCTTCCATTGCGGTATCGGTGGTTTCAGGGAACTCAGGATAGTTGTCATCATTCTCTTCTTCATCGTTGTCTTCCATCATAACCCCTCTCTCCCCATGCTTGGTCCAACAATTATAGCCGGACATGAAACCGAACCGAAACAGGTGGATGTGAAGGGTCTTTGTGGAGGGATAATCCTTCTCATTTCGACAACCACCGCATGGACAACACATAAAACCATTCCGCTTGGTTGCCTCAGCCACCTTGAGAAAAGAATGCACGCCTTTAATGAAATCTCCAGAGCGTCGATCGGCGTACATCCATGCTCGGCTCATCTGCATTATATAAGTACATATCAAATGCAAATCAAATATACAATTTCTATTTCTTTCTCTAATTTTAGTTTGATAAGTAAGAATAAGTTAACAAAATCTATATAGCATTTCTATTTTTACCTCTATCTTCACCTATTTGTACACATAATCAAATGAACATCTAAATAATTGCTCCCATAAAAAAATCACAAATCTCTCTACTTCTAGAGCATTAAATGAGCTAAATTACCAATAAAAGACAAAAGCACAAAATTCCTCACCTTTTAGTCCAATTAGATTGAAGTGGGGACATCAATTTGTGACAAAAAATGGTGGTCAAAGAGGATGAACTCGAGCTAGATTTGTTGCATGAAGAACACTTGAGAGTGGAGAGGGGGAGTGGCTGGCTCGGGGAGGAAGAAGGAGTTTTTATACAGGGAAGTCATTAGTCCCGGTTTGTAATACCAACCGGGACTAAAGGCTTAATCTTTAGTCCCGGTTGGTGTTACCAGCCGGGACTAATGAGCTTGGCAATGGCCGGATTTCGACCCAGAGCCTTTAGTCCCGGTTTGTAATACGAACCGGGACTATAGGTTCAAAACGAACCGGGACTAATGAGTTCTGGGTTCCAGCGGCCGAAAAAGCGGTGGGGCCCGGGTCATCAGTCCCGGTTCAAACAGAAACCGGGACTAATGCCTTGAAATATTAGGCCAGTTTTCTACTAGTGTAAGCACCTAACTTGTACATACCATCGCCAAATTGTTCGAACATTGCCCTTGTATACACCTTGCTTGCATGCCTCTCTATTGGAACTTTTAGCAGCAGTACCACACTAGCCTACAAGTTAATGGAAATAAATAGTTAGTACGCAATAACAAACGATATTCTCCCCATTTCGATTTTTTTGAATATTTTTGCTTCATACCATGGAAGTTCTTATCTCCTGAGGGAAGTTGTCTCCTCGTAACTCTGAGATGCCTCCCTGCCAAATTGAACTTTCTCGTACTGCCTTACGAAAAGGTGCATTCTGAAGCATGGAGGTACGTCTTCAATAGATGGTTTTGCAGTTTCACTTCTCTGTGTACTCATCATCTTGGCTTAGAAAACACCCTGGAAGTATGGCTTCGCCCACATGTGCTGAATGGTGAACTTATAAATTGTCAAAAACCTCATGTCAATAGAAAATGCAGACACAATTTTTCAAAAGGTCAAACTCACCGTACAACCCCAAACAATTTCTTGCATGCATTTCGTCAGGTTCACGTTCAATATGCTCTTCGCAAACCTTACACCAAAACCTATCTCCCACGAATATAGATTGTAGAACTCATATGCTTCTTCAAGGGAATCAAACGATGTACCAACAGCTAGATCCACCACAACAACTTTCTCCGGCTCAGCATACGACCTGAAAGACAGCTCCAAAGCAAACTTCCGATCAGGGTTTGGTGCCTTTCAATTGGGTCCTTGCCAATCCGCACCCTAAAACCACAGTAAAAAAGTTACCTTAATACGTTACTGTCCACGTGATAGGAATAGGTTTCAAGATCCTAAAAAAACGAAGCAATCATGATCTTTATTTTTTGAGTAAATTCCACTTTTTACCCCATTGTTTTGCATTCTTGACACTAATTACCTCATTTAATAGAAATTCTTCTTGTTTACCCTATTTAGTGAAACTTGTGCTAATTTTTCCCCTTTTAATTGTTTACACGATCATGTTGCCTTCTACTCCCTCTCGCTGGCATTCTCCTTGGGATCGTCATCTCTCCATAAGTACCCCCACCCACCACGACAGAGCATGGTGCTCGATCTCATCCTTTGGCAAAATACTCAAACTTGTCGTACTGTGCTAGTGCGACCAAATCGTGGATGCCGCAGTTGTGTACTTAAGTTCACAGCTGCCGCAATGCAGCAATGTTCTGCAGTAGATAAATAAACCCGAGTAATAGTTTGCTAGTTAGTTAAATCATGGTAGGGCACTTGTTGTTGTTTATCGAGTGATGTGAGATTACGATGGTTGTAATCTTACTCTGCAATTGCTCTTGTTCTAGTAATAGTACGTAGCAGCATCTATCTTCACTAGGTTTCGGCCAATAAATCAATGCAAGTAACGCTAGGAGCAGCTGGGAGCGAGCACATGTAGAGTGCTACACAGGCTGCGCCACAGAGGCGGGCGATGATTAGACGGGAAGATCGTCAAGGATAAGATACGCCAGGACCAAAATACACGTACAATGTGAAATTGCACATAATGAACTGATCCCATCTAAAAGTACATGGAAAAGATTAAATGGGGTCAAAATTGGCACAAATTCTGCTAAATGGGGTAAGCGGGAAGAATTATAGTTAAACGGGATAATTGTTGTCACAAATGTCAAACTAGAGGGTAAAAAGAGGAATTTACTCTTATTTTTTTAGCACAAATCGTGGGCATCCAAGAAAACAGGGAACTTCAACTATCTAATGTGGCTTGGATATTACTGGTTCCAAAAAAAAGACAGATTTCTGTAATTGAAAAAATACAGATCTTCAGCCTAGCCTAATATGTCATTCCCAAATTTTCACAAACTTATGAAATGAAGCACTAAAAACACAATAGCTCTACAAGTTGCTAATTTACAGAAGGACTTCTACATCAGAATGAACATGTTTCCGTGCACCAGTCAACCCATATTCACCAGCTTAATGTGATATTAACAGTGGGCAGGCAAGTAGAATTCCGTCACCAACAATATACAATAGCATTTGTACCAAAAATCATACAATCCCAAACCCATGATTTCTTAATACAAAAATTTTAGTTACTAAAAAATAGGAGCCATACAAACTTTTTACCAAATGACGACTGCAACAAACTGTTTATGCTGTGTTCCATGGCAAAAGAAGGCAGATGTGCCAAATTTTCGCAAATCTTCTGCTCAAGAACACTGACCTTCTTGTCCATTCGGAGGTAGTTTCAGAACGCACTGAACAGAATCAGCAGCGCTACCAGAGCATAATCCTTTGATTCCTTCTCTCGAGTCTACTCCGGAACCAGCTCCTATGCCTCCCCACCGGGTAGATCTGAATCTCCAACTCAACCTTCACCACTGACGATTCCAAGACACAAAAAATGAAACATTGCTGTTAGCAATCGAGTCCCAGATATGGGGGACAACAACAACCTGCGAGGACCATAGATCTGTGTTCAAAAGAATGGGGCGCGAACCTGTACGCGTCGTTGGCGACCTTATCCATCACCTTTGCTCGCCGGAGCTGGCCACACAGAGAAAATTACTTCACTCGCTGGCGGATTCTCTAGATTCTGCAAGAGTCGCTCTCCATCGCATGTGGATGGAACAAGAAATCGAGTGGGCTTCGAGAAGAGGATCTAGAACATCGGTTGAGCCATGGTATAGTATTCAATGCCTGTCATCGTCCAGTCTGAGCAGAGGTCCAGGACCATGTTCCTCCTTTAACAATATTAGGCCAGCAGTACAGGGTCCAGGACCAAAGCTTAGTGGCTCACATGGCCATGACCGATACAGTGAACTGTTCATGTCCTAGTATATCGGGCCGTATTTCGACCAGTCTCTGACACGCCCACATCCCGAAACCCAAACCAGCGATGTGGATGTCGTGCTGCAGGCAGCTCGTCTGCCAAATTGACGCTCTCCCATGCGACCGTGGTACGTCGTGCAGTTTTCAATTTAGCCCTCCATCTTTTGGAAATTAACCCGCAGTCCACTTATAGGGAGGTGAGGCAGAGCGGTCCCGTTTCTCCCCGATTCACATGCAACGACCCACGCCGCTCCCCGATTCAGATGTACGACCCACGCCGGGGAGAGAGAGAGGGCCGGACGACGGGGAGGCGAGGAAGGGAGGAGGAGTGGTTGTGTTGCTGGGCTCCAGGGATGGGGACTTGGGCGGATTAAAAACAGCGACCCCAAATGATACAGCTGCAGGTGCTACTTCTGGTTCTAAAAATCATCTCTTCTAATTAAAAACTATGCTGCGAATCGCTAGCTAACAGGAATGGATTCTCTTGATGCTAGCTGGCCGCTGAACCCGACTCAAACCAGCCGAGCATGCACACGCAGCTGCATCAGGTTCCTGACGAGGCCTCCACTGTTGTGCCGGCGGCGTCTCAGCACCTCGTCCTCCTCACCGACGTACTGGATAAAAGTCTATTCATCCCATATCCAAGTGTAAACAGATCTGCATCGTGGATGAGCTAGTCTCAGTACTTGAAAGGGTAACAAGATGCAAACAGATCCAAATCAAACGAATATAAACACACAATGGAAGATTCATAAACCTGGTGCTTGCATCTGTGGAATCTTTTCCCGGAATTGACTCCTTTATTGCAAATAAATGAACATGTCACTCTGACAGGCACACTGGATATGGGAGCTCAATCCAAACACGCTGCTTGTCATCTTCTTCGAGGTGAGAGTCACCTGCGGTTGAGGGGCTCAGTTTGGGACAGGAGGGAGGTGGTTGCTGCCGTGCTCCGCGTGGGGAACGAGAGTGTGGCAGCTCAGCGAGAGAGAAGGACAGGGGCGGTTCAGCGAGAGAGAGTGACAGGGTTTGGGATGTCGGTGGCGACGGCGACGTGTGAGGGCGGCAACGGTGGAGGACGGTGAATCGCAGGATGTCGGGGGCGGCGCTCTGAGTGGGGAACGGAAGGGGATGCTATGGTGCGCGAGGTAGGAGTGAGGTAAATCACAGGCAGAAATAGCTAACACGGCGGGTGAGGGCGCGACTAGGCTAACGAGAAGTTAACATTACGAATCTTAGCGTGTGTTGGACGGTCCTGATAAGCCATACGGGTCCATAGCTATGTGGTTTTAGTTTTTTTGTAGTGGTGGTGCGGCTGCCTCAGGGCTGACGCGCCTGGAGTGGTCGACCACGCGGAGGTCCTAGTCATGGAGTGGGAGCCACCAGATCAATCCAGTACCACCTATGCATCACTCGTCTTCAAAGGCGGAGCTGGGCCCCAGGAAACACGGGCCACGGCCCGGGGCGTAGGAATTTTTTTTAGGGTATATTTCTTAAATGGTCTGGGGCGCAGCTCAGCCCAGCCAGTAAGACTTTGGATTTGGCCCCAGCCTAGCCACTCGTCCACTTCGTCCAAAAAGGAGACCACGCCAGGACATCTCGACCCCGAGTCCCCGACCCACGCCGCCACGCCGCTTGACACCGAAGGCTGGCGCCCGGCGCCTTCCGTCTCCGCCTCGTCGTCAGGCGACCCTGCCGTCGTCGCCCGACGCCCTCCTCTGTCCGTGCCTCCCGGCGGCTCGCTTCCCCGACCTGGCCCCTGCCCGGCCGCCCCAATCCAGCAGGTAACTGATGGCGCGGTGATGAATAGTGCTAGAGAACTTGTTGGCGTGTAATTAATGAAGTAAATGACCGGCTAGTTGGAAACCCCAAGAGCAAGGTTTGATGAATATATCAGCAAGTTTTTCCCTTAGTAAGAAACCAAGATTATCAATCCAGTAGGAGGACGAAATACGACTGAAGGTGATGCCCGCTAGCTTCGCGACAGCTTCAGACAATTTATAGGGCGCCTCGTCCAAGCTTTGCTTTGCGAGCGACAACGTGGAACCTGCACACAACACAACCAAATACTTTGTTCCCAACTTACGATGAGGTTGTCAATCTCACCGGTTTGCTTTAAACAAAGGGTATGAGCGTATCGAGTGGAAAGCAATAGTAATATGCGAGTAAAGTAAACAGTGCGAGCAAAGTAAACAGGTGATAGCAATATAAAGGAAATAGAACCGGGGTCCACAGTTCACTAGTGGTGTCTCTTCATAAGATAAAATAATATATGCTGGGTAAATAAATTACAGTCGGGCAATTGATAGAATAAAGACAACGTGCATATGATGAGAGGATCACTATGAGATTTACTCTGGGCATTACAACAAGCTACATAGACCGCCGTCCAACTGCATCTATTACTAATAATCCACTTGTGGCGAATCAATCCAAGAACTCCACAAGTATTAAGTTGCGAACAACATATAATTGCATTAAGCAAAGTGTGTAATGTAAACAAAGCATATGCCCTCGAGCATATGAATGTTGTTTTCCTTCTAGTAGCAACATCACATCTACAACCTTAGAGGTTTCTGTCACTCTCCCAGATTAAATAGAGGCATGAACCCACTATCGAGCATAAATACCCCCTCTTGGAGTCACTAGCAACTACTCGGCCAAGATAGCTACTAACAACGGAGAGCATGCAAAATCATAAACAACATAGAGATAACTTAAGATAAAATTCAGTACATCAACTCAATCATAACACCAATATTCATCGGATCCCAACAAACACAACATGTAGAGTTACATAACGGTGATCTCGATCATGTAAGGCAGCTCACAAGATCTAAACATGAAGCACATGGTGGAGAAGACAACCATCTAGCTACTACTATGGACCCATAGTCCAAGGTAGACTACTCACTCATCGCGTCGGAGGCAAGCATGGTGATGAAGAAGACCTCCGGTGGTGATTCCCCTCCCCGGCAGGATGCCGGAAAGAGCTTCTGGACCCTCCCGATCTTTGGGTCGACGGCGGCGGTGGATCGCGATGTGTTCTGAAAAAGTGATCCGGTTTTAGGTTTTTCCTGTCGGAGGGTCTTTATAGGCGAAGGGGCAACGTCAGAGGTGGACCAGGGGCCCCACACCACCAGGGGGCGTGGGGCCAGCCCCAGGCCACGCCGCCCTATAGTGTGGCCGCCCTCTGGCTCGGCTCCGTCTCCTCTTCGGTCTTCTGGAAGCTCCGTGAAATATCTGGACGTCTGGCTTTTGTTTCGTCCAATTCCGAGAATATTTCCTGTGTAGAATTTCTGAAACACAAAAACAGTAGAAAACAGGGAACTGGCACTGTGGCATCCTATTAATAGGTTAGTTCCGGAAAATGCATAAAAATGCCACGAAGTATAACAAAACACTAAGCAAGTGGTGTAAAAACAAGCATGGGACATCAAAAATTATGGATACGTTTGAGACGTATCAGCATCCCCAAGCTTAACTCTGGCTCGTCCTCGAGTATTTAAGTGATAACAAAAGAAATAATTTTTGAGGTGACATGCACCTACACAATCTTGACCATATATGTAAGCGTTGTGCGCTGGGATCAAAGAACTTAAAACATGGGCATGAAAGACATAATCTTGATAGAAGAAACTTAGCAACCATGTTATAACATGAAAAAGAACACAAACAAAAGATCATGAAAATGAAACAATGAAAGTCAAACGTGTGTTCAAATCATATGGAAAAACATAGCAAATGGTTTTCAGCTTGTCCTTAATGAGAGAGCAAAACATAAAAGCATAGGACACCTTCAAGTTTAAGAGGGCGACTAGATACAAATAATTTGAGAATAAGTGAAACCAACAATATGAATCAATCAATGAAAACTTTGGGACAATGCACATTATACTCAGAATGACAACTATGCTCTCTTAATGGTGCATAAAAATAGAAGGTGGAGACTCAACATAAAAGTAAAAGAAAGGCCCTTCGCGGAGGGAAGCAGTGATTGCAAGTTTTATAAACCTTCAAAAATTATGATACTTACCGGCTTTGAGCTCTCATTGCCCCCATCATAAGCATCTTGAATGGTTAAAGTTAATGCGAGAACACTTATGTTGCATATGCTTGACAAATCATAAGTTGAAAACCTCGTGTCCCGTGAATACGAATACCCAGACCTCATGCTACTCGACTTAGAGTCCCAAGCAAGCTATTGTCATTGTAAATATATGTGTATCATCGAGAACCGCCAACGGGGTACCTCCATGCCTGATGACATGGAACAAGCCCACATTAAAATGACAGGACAAACAGACAATGAACACCTCAGCATCTCTTTTATTTACTATTGGTATAGCTTTTTATTGCGAGATGCGTCGTCGAATGTTCACTATGGGCATGCTGTAAATTTCCACCATGAATTATGCATGGCTTAGATTAGCGGCCCAGGCATTTCCCTAACACATATAAAAACTCCATGATCCCGCAAGATTCCCAACTTATTTCACATCGCGAGTATCCATAAACAAAAGATCACGATATCAACTCAAATGAAAGATAGTGCAATGTTGAAAGCTTCCCCATGACGGCATGGCTGGGCTACTCTCTAACTTACAACTTGCAAGCATAACAACTCAACATAAGAGACCACAATGTCAAAATTTTAAAGCGAGAAAAGTAAAGTGTGCCATTCGGTTCGTTAGAGCTTTACTGACCAATTTTCGCATAACACCAAAAAGAGTTTAATTTGAAGGGTAGATAAAAGCAAGTCAAATTTACTTTGGAATAGCAAATTGCTAATAGGTATGTATGGTGGACACTTTGGAACAACTTGGTTTTAGGAGTTGGATGCACGAGTAGAGCTCATACTCAGTACAAAGCGAGGGCTAGCAAAAGACTGGGAGCGACCAACTAAGAGAGCAATAATGGCCATAATCATGCAAAGCGACATTAAAAGAAGCATAAGATGGCATCTAAAGTCAAAAACTAAATGATCATAGAGGCAATGGCGACTTTGTATGAGTCTAACATGTGTGAGCATGCGCCAAGTCAACCCAAATAAAGCATCAAGGAGAAAACCAAAATAATGCTTCCAAATAATTAAAACAATGCATTATTTTTTCAAAGGCTCATTAAGCAATCTCAGTCATTTGAGATAAGTCATGCTACAGCAAAACCACTAAGCATGCTATCAAAAAGACATCAAGCACGACATGCAAAAGCCTAGGCCGCAGTCTACACAAGCTCCTTCTTGTACCACTTTTTTGCATAAAGCTTTTTCTCTTTTCCAACACCATTCAAACTTTTTATAAACACCTCTTTTGATGAAAACCAATATAGACCAGAGGAAAAAATACACCTTGATGAAAAGATATAACAAGATCTGAACACAAATCAAGGCGAAAATCGAAAGCTAAACGCAGTTCTAGAAAAAGAGAACACTCGTTGAAACGAATAAAGTGAAAAACGAAGTATTCTTGGCAAATGAAAAGCAAGTCAACTTCTCCAAAAAAAAATTGTTGGGGTCCAACTATTTATTACAGCGAACAAAACTAAACAAAACTGAAAACTAAAAACAACTGATGCTCCCAGAAAAATGCATAATGCATGAAGCAATAAAAATATAGCGTATTGAAAAGTGACCTGATTTTTGCCGATGAAGAAGGGGTGCCTCGGGGCATCCCGAAGCTTTGACGCTTGTACTTCTTGGATATTTTTTGGGGTGACATGGGCATCCCCAAGCTTGAGCTTTTATCCATTCTTCAACTCATCTCATCATTCTCCGATCCCTACACTTGAAAACTTCCTTCATACAAAACTAAACACAAATCTATTAGCAACATTAGTGTAAGCATAACATAGAATCAACCCCTTTTTGCTTCAGGTTTCAACTCAAAACCATCACATATAAAGTATATACTACTGTAACAACTTCTCCAAAAGTTCCGTGATCAAAAGAACTAAAAAAGAAAGCGATAAAGCGGCAAACACAAATATTGGCAGAAATCTGTCAAAACAGAAGAGCTGACAAAGGTCAAATTTTTAGAGGGTTTTATGTTGCTCAGATCAAAAAGTGTTCAACTAATGAAATTTTGGATATAACCTGGGGCATATGCACAAGAAATCGCAGGTACAAAAGATTTACAGAGAAGTTTCACGAATTTTTACGGTGCAGCACCGAAAACTGTTACAGGACAGCAACATCCCCAAATCTTACCTTGCTCAAATTAGAGGCTTCTCTTGGCACGAAAACGAAATTAAAAAGATAAGGAGAGGTTATTACAGTAGTAATAACTTCCAAGACTCAAATAAAAGAAAAATAACTGAAAGTAAAAAACATTGGGTTATCTCCCAAGAGTGCTTTTCTTTAACGCCTTTGAGCTAGGCGCAGAAAATGTGAATCAAGTATTTTTAGAAGAAGCATTAAGACCAATTGCAGAAGTTTTGTCAATAAGGCATTGTATTTCATCCACATAAGTTTTTGGAGACCCTTTGTGATCACGCTTTGGTTCACTCAAATCACTAAAAAGATTTTTGGGACAAATCCACTCAAAATTATTTTCAAAAGCTTCATACAATCCCAAAAGCTTGCTAGGTATAGGTATTTCGGTTCCTTCATTGTTTATACTAATAACCTTTATAGGTGAACTGAGTTTATTAAAGCGCTTAAGAACTTTCCTAGCTTTAATGGCAACATCTCTAAATTCTATGCGCAAAGTTTCCAAGATAAAAGCTTTCTTTTCAGGATCTTCAATTTCATGAAGCTTAAGGAACATGTGTTGCATAAAAAGATTAAGGCTAGCAAACCTAGCTTCCAACATGTGAATTAAATAAGCAGAAGCAACTTCAATAGTAGGAGCAAGATCAGCCAAAGACTTTTCCTCAACTACTTTATGCATACTAATATGATTAAAGAACTCCTCAATGTTACTTTTTCCAATAATTAAACTACTACCTATTGAGAGGTTCTCTAAAACATACTTAGGGAACAACATAATGAACTAGAAGTAATAAAGTAACAACTATAAAGGATACTAATTTTTTTGTGTTTTTGATAAAACGATGCAAGTAAAAATAAAGTAAAGCAAAACTTAAAACAAAGTAAAGGATGTGCGTGCGAAACTCCCCTTGCAGAAGTCTTCTTCCTCCCCGGCAACGGCGCCAGAAAAAATTTGCTGGCGCGTAGTTGACGTGGGAAAATGTAGTTGATGTAGGAGCTTCTTCTTCTTCAAGTCCCCGGCAACGGCGCCAGAAAAACTTGTTGATGGCGCGGTGATGAATAGTGCCAGAGAACTTGTTGGCGTGTAATTAATGAAGTAAATGACCGGCCAGTTGGAAACCCCAAGAGCAAGGTGTGATGAATATAGCAGCAAGTTTTTCCCTCAATAAGAAACCAAGGTTATCAATAAAGTAGGAGGACGAAATATGACTGAAGGTGATGCCCGCTAGCTTCGCGACAGCTTCAAATAATTTATAGGGTGCCTCGTCCAAGCTTTGCTTTGCGAGCGGCAACGTGGAACCTGCACATAACATAACCAAATACTTTGTTCCCAACTTACGATGAGGTTGTCAATCTCATCGGTTTGCTTCAAACAAAGGGTATGAGCGTATCGAGTGGAAAGCAATAGTAATATGTGAGTAAAGTAAACAATGCAAGTAAAGTAAACAGGTGATAGCAATATAAAGGAAATAGGACCAGGGTCCATAGTTCACTAGTGGTGTCTCTCCATAAGATAAAATAATACATGCTGGGTAAACAAATTACAGTTGGGCAATTGATAGAATAAAGACAACGTGCATATGATAAGAGGATCACTATGAGATTTACTCTGGGCATTACAACAAGATACATAGACCGCCATCCAACTGCATCTATGACTAATAATCCACTTGTGGCGAATCAATCCGAGAACTCCACAAGTATTAAGTTGCGAACAACAGATAATTGCATTAAGCAAAGTGTGTAATGTAAACAAAGCATATGCCCTCGAGCATATGAATGTTGTTTTCCCCCTAGTAGCAACAGCACATTTACAACCTTAGAGGTTTCTGTCACTCCACCAGATTAAATAGAGGCATGAACCCACTATCGAGCATAAAATACCCCCTCTTAGAGTCACTAGCAACTACTCGGCCAAGATAGCTACTAACAACGGAGAGCATGCAAGATCATAAACAACATAGAGATAACTTAAGATAAAATTTAGTACATCAACTCAATTATAACACCAATATTCATCGGATCCCAACAAACACAATATGTAGAATTACATAACGGTGATCTCGATCATGTAAGGCAGCTCACGAGATCTAAACATGAAGCACATAGTGGAGAAGACAACCATCTAGCTACGGCTATGGACCCATAGTCCAAGGTAGACTACTCACTCATCGCGCCGGAGGCAAGCATGGCGATGAAGAAGACCTTCGGTGGCGATTCCCCTCTCCGGCAGGATGCCAGGAAGAGATTCTGGACCCTCCCGATCTTCGGGTCAACGGCGGTGGCGGATCGCGATGTGTTCTGGAAAAGTGATCCGGTTTTAGGTTTTTCCCATCGGGGGGTCTTTATAGGCGAAGGGGCAGCGTTAGAGATGGACCACGGGGGCCACACCACCAGGGGGCGCGGGCTAGCCCCAGGCCACGCCGCCCTATGGTGTGGCCGCCCTCTGGCTTGGCTCCGTCTCCTCTTCGGTCTTCTGGAAGCTCCGTGAAATATCCGGACTTCTGGCTTTTGTTTCATCCAATTCCGAGAATATTTCCTGTGTAGAATTTCTGAAACACAAAAACAGTAGAAAACAGGGAACTGGCACTATGGCATCTCGTTAATAGGTTAGTTCCGGAAAATGCATAAAAATGCCACGAAGTGTAACGAAACACTAAGCAAATGGTGTAAAAACAAGCATGGAGCATCAAAAATTATGGATACGTTTGAGACATATCAGTAACCTGCCCGGATCCGCCCCCAAATCCCTAATCCCCTCCTGTCTTGTTGCTTTGTCCTCTGTCATCGATTCGTTTAGATTTCATATCTAGTTAAATGTTGCTATGTAGTTGCATTGCTCTCTGTCAGTTTAGTAAATGTTGCTACGGTTTACATTTTACAGGAAAAGAAGATGAACAAACAAAATAGAATTGATATTTTTTTCCCAGCACAAACCACCGGATCCACAAAAACAGGCCCTTCAACTCAAGCAAGTAATAATATCCCCCATGTCACAGCTCAACTTAGGCCTGGTGATGTTGTATCAGATCCGGGCTTGAGAAAACCAATTGAAAATTTGGATCCGGCAATTAGGGATGTTGCTAGAAGGGAGTACATTAGCAGGGGTCCATGCCAACCAACTGATCATACATATGAACGGATTTGGGTAGGAAATGGCTATAGAAGCTTTCATGATTACTGGTACAATGATCATCGTGGCTGGTTGGAGTATAGTGTTGCCAAAAATGCTGCCTTTTGCTTTTATTGTTTCTTGTTTAAGCAACCAAGAGCTGAGAACTATGGTATTGAAGCATTCATGAAGAATGGGTTTAAAACATGGAAGGATGGGCCTAGTGTTCTTACTCGCCATGTTGGTAAACATGACAATGCTCATAATAAAGCTAGACAACATTATATGGCTTTCAAAAATCAGAGGCAAAATCTGCCACATGTGATTGTTCAGGGCACTAATAGTGAACAAGTAAAATACAAAGCTCGTCTCTTGATTATATTGGGTGTTGTCAAATTTTTGCTTCTACAAGGTCTTGCTTTTCGTGGACATGATGAGTCTAGTACCTCAAAAAATAAGGGTAACTTTAAGGAGATGTTGGAATGGTACACAAAGAAAGATCCAGAGGCAAAAAAATTGATTGTGGCTGCCGGGGACAACCATAAGATGACTTCACCTGAGATACAATTGGAATTGTGCAAGGCTTGTGTAGAACAGACCTCCAAAGCCATTATTGAGGAAATTGGAGATAGTAAATTTTCCTTGCTTGTTGATGAGTCCAGAGATGCATCTATCAAGGAGCAAATGGCTATGTGCTTGAGGTCATTATCTATTGGCATGTATTGTATCTATCTGTTGTATGTATATTTTCTCAAGATTGTCACATATTAATCATGCTCTTTTGTCTTATGTAGGTATGTCAACAAAGGAGGGGAGGTGATTGAGAGATTTATTGCAATTGAGCATGTTCCTGATACGAGAGCAGCTTCACTCAAGGCAGCTTTGGATGGTATGTTTGCTACTCATGGCTTATCTATGTCTAATTTGAGAGGGCAGGGTTATGATGGGGATTCAAACATGAGAGGGGAATTACGTGGGTTGCAAAGATTGATCTTGGAGGAAAATCCTTATGCTCATTATATACACTGTTTTGCCCATCAGTTACAGTTAGTTGTTGTTGCTGTTGCAAAGTGTTGTTCGTCGGTAAGGGATTTTTTTGAATACACTAGCATGGCTGTCAACATTGTTAATGCTTCATGTAAAATACATGATCAATTGGCCCAAGAGCAGCATGATGAAATTGTGCGCCTTTCGGAGGCGGGGGAACTTTCTGGTGGGAAGGGGAAAAACCAATTAACTAACCTTGCAAGACCTAGTGATACACGGTGGGGGTCACATCATAGAACCTTATGCCGCTTGTTTTGGTGTGGAAACCAGTTCTGAAGGTATTAGAAAATCTATTCAGTGATGCAGATAATGTTACACGAAGAACCACAGCCGGGGGGGGGTGATAAAACAGCTGGAGACATTTGAATTTGTATTCATATGCATCTTATGATTAGATTATTGGGCAAGACTAACGATCTATCATATTGCTTGCAAAAGAAAAATCAGAACATTGTGCGTGCCGTGGGATTGATTAAAACCACATTGGTGAAAATTCAAGAGATAAGGCAAGATGGTTGGGATGAGCACCTACAAGAGGTAAATGACTTTTGTGTCAAATACAACATTGTAGTGCAAAATATGGAAGAGACAAGAACTTCTAATGGTCGTTCAAGGACTTGGGGTGGCCAATTGGTAACTTACTACCACTATTTCAGAAATGAAATATTCATTGTGCTTCATGATCAAATTATTGTTGAGTTAAACAACCGTTTTGCTAAAAGATCTACTCAGTTGTTGAGATGCATAGCTTGTCTTGATCCCAAAAATTCCTTTGCCAATTATAATGAAGACAAACTAGTTGATCTTGCTAATATGTATGCTGCTGACTTCTCTACATATGAAGTCACTTTTGTCCTTAGAAACCAATTAGACTCATTTATCCATGAAGCAAGAGCTGATCCACATTTGTGAAGGAAATATGCCCTAGAGGCAATAATAATATTGTTATTATCATATTTCTTGTTCATGATAATGTTTATACTCCATGCTAGAATTGTATTAAGCGGAAACATTAATACTTGTGTGGTTTATGAACAACACCGTGTCCCTAGTATGCCTCTATGGACTAGCTCATTGATTAATGATGGTTAAGGTTTCCTAACCATAGACATGAGTTGTCAATTAATAATGAGGTCATGTCATTAGGAGAATGATGTGATGGACAGACCCAAATAGAGCAGAGCAATTAGATCGTGTTATCGTGTTCATCTTTGCGAAGCTTTTCCTATGTCATGTATTGTATTCCTTTGACCATGAGATAATACAACTCCCTAGTATCGGAAGAAAGCTTTGAGATCATCAAACGTCATCCTATGTGAGGGTGATAATAAAGGTGTCTCTCAGGTGATCGGAAAGTACTTGTTGGGTTGTATGTATCGAGATGGAATTTGTCCCTCCCAAGTCGGAGAGATATACTTCGGGCCCACTCGGTAATCGATATCAACACCGCTTGCAAGCATGTGGTTAAGGAGTTAATCACGAAGTGATATCGGATTACGGAACGAGTAAAGTACTTGCTGTGAACGAGATTGAACTAGGTATGGCGATACCGACGATCAAATCTCGGGCGAGTAAAATATCGTGTGACGAAGGGAATACATATACGGGATTAATTGAATCCTGACATCGTGGTTCATCCGATATGATCATCGATGAATATGTGGGAGTCAATATGGGTTTCCAGATCCCGCTATTGATTATTGATAGAAGATCATGTCTGCATATTCTCGAACCCGTAGGGTCACACACTTAACGTGCTTCGACGCTAGGATAGAATGGATAAATGGTTTATGAGTTTTAGTTCGGAGTCTCGGATGAGATCCAGGACGTCACGAGAGGTTCCGGAATGGTCCGGAGAATAAGATTCATATAAAGGAATGCAGTTTTTTGATTCCGGAAAAGTTTCGGAGTTTATCGGTATTGTACCGGAAGGTTCTAGAAGGTTCCGGAGTGGGACCAACGTGGGCCCACTTGATGGAGGCCTGCGTGGGCCTAAGGGGAAGTGCCCTGGCCGCCTTGGGCCAGGCGCACAAGGCCCCTAAGGCCCAGCCGGCCAGCCCAAGGGGAAACCCTAAGGGAGTCTTCAAAGAAGGAAGGGGGGGAAAACTTGCCCCCCACTCTTCCTACTCCAAGTCGGCTGGGGAGAGGCCAAGGTGGCCGGCCAGCCCCCCATATAAGGGGGGCAAGGGCGCAGCCCACCACAACCCCAAGACCCAAACCCTAGCCGCCCCTGCTGCCCTCCCTCTCTCTCTCTCGCAACTGCGCATAGGCGAAGCCCTGCCGCAGAAACTCTCCACCATAAGCACCACGCCGTCGTGCTGCTGATCCAATCTATCTCTCCACCATACTTGCTGGACCAAGGAAGGAGGAGACGTCGCTGCACCGTACGTGTGCAACTCTCGGAGGCGCCGCCACTTGCGGCGCAGGATCGGATCGGATCGCGAGGAGGAGACGGCTTGTACGACTACGTCATCCACGTTCTTTTGAACGTTTCCGCTGTGCGATATCTTCAAGGGTATGAAGATCTCATCTACCTCTCTCGTTGATTACATCTCCTAGATTAGATCTTGGCTTTCTTGTTCGCATCCGTAGGAAAATTTTTTGATTTACTATGCTGCGAAACCCTTCAGTGGTATCAGAGCTAGATCTATGCGTAGATATGTTTCACGAGTAGAACGCAACATGCTTGTTGCGGGCGTTGATGTTTTCTGTTGCAAACCTCTTGTTGTGTATCTCTTATGGCGCGGTATAGTGAGATCGAAGCGGTCCAGGCCAACTTTACGCGACCGCGTTCGCGAGACCGGCTCCGCACTTGACGTGTGGCTTGTTCCACACATGCGGCTGGTGGATGCCAGTTTCTCTCACTATAGTAGTCATGGGACTTACATCGGATGTTAGCAACCATAATATCACCGTTGTGGCTTTTCGTAGGTAAGAATCGTTCTTAGCTTGCTACTCCCTTAAGCCACGTAAAACTTGCAACAACAAAGTAGAGGCGTCTAACTTGTTTTTGCAGGGAGTGTTTTGTGATATGGTATGGCCCAAGACATGATGTGTATGAATTGAGTTGTATGCGATGATCATGTTTTGTAATCTTTCACGACTTGCATGTCGATGAGTTCACAACCGGCAGGAGCCATATGGTTGTCTTTATAATTGTGTATGACCTGCGTGTCAACTTCTTATACGCCATGTAATAGCTTTACTTTATCGCTAAGTAGTTAGCAATAGTTGTAGTTGCTATTCATGGTGGAGGCAATCATGGTGGAGTGATGGAGATCATGCCGGTGCGCACATGATGGAGATCATGGCGCGGAGATTGGCTATACCATGTCACATAAAATTATATGCATGTGATGTTTATCCTTTTATGTATCTTATTATGCTTAGATCGCGACGGTAGCATTATAAGATGATTCCTCACTTAAAGATCAAGATAAAATTGTGTTCTCCCCTCGTATGCGCCGTTGCGAAAGTTCGTCGTGTTCAAGCATCTCGTGATGATCGGGTGCTATAAACTCTACGTTCACATACAACGGGTGCAAGCCAGTATTTGCACATGCGGAGATACTTGGGTTTGACTTGACGAGCCTAGCATGTACAGACATGGCCTCGAAACACACGGACCGAAAGGTCAAGCATGAGTCATATGGATGATATGATCAACATGTTGATGTTCACCATTAAAGCTACATCATTCACGTGATGATCGGTCTCGGTGTAGTGAATTTGGATCATGCTTCACTAAACAACTTGAGGGATGTTGAATTTAGTGGGAGTTCATCTAGTAATTTGATTAACTTGAACTAATTATCTTGAACTAAATCTTGTTGTATTTGCATAAGTCGTTGTAGTCTTTGGCACCGTTTTCCACCGACACTTAGCTTAATTGAGTTAAAAGAACTATAGAATTCTGGATAATCATTTTTCGGTCTAGTGCCGTTTAGTTAGAATGTCAAGACTAAAGATTAAGTCCTATTGCAAACTTTAGCAAACCTTGCTTGCTCCATACGATTTAATAAATTGTATTAATCTAAGAGCAACGATTCAAGTTTAGTATCTAAAGATCATATGTTTGCCTTCATGATAAATTGATCTTCAAAGTTGTTTGAGAATCAAAGTGATCATCGAGCTGAAAGAATTGTTTCAGAAACAAATAAGAAGTGAAAGATATTTGATATCTAAGACTTTGATTGTTTGCAAAATGATGAAGTATAATTTAGTAAAAGAACATATGCTCATATTATATGACTATATGCGAAGATTGAAGATGCTAGGCATCCCGATCACCCAAAAGTTTGGGAACTAATATTATACTTGCATTCATCCTTATAAGCTATAGTAGTTTCATCATGAAAGATGTCATGATAGGACGAATGAAAAGGTATTGGCTAAATTGTTTTGCTATACCAAAAGAATACTAAAGAATGGAATCTGGAAGAATACCAATCATATGATGATGGCGATCCACTTCAAAGTGTAAAATCCAAGGCTATTAGTATTTGACTAACATCCTTTGGACTATGTATCATATGATTGATGCCACTATTGATGTCGATAGATTCTTCTAAATAGAGAGGAAATGCTAAATAGGATCTGCAAAAATATTTGGTAGAAAAGTAAAAGACTGGAAAATTCCATCTCAGGTATATAAATGATATACATGTTATAGATGTATTCTTTGCTAGTACATAATTCTTGAGTATTGGATACTAGATTGTTGGTATGAAATGTCATACAAAGCAACAATACAAGAACTATGATGGCCTAAGTAACTAGTAAAAGAATATGGTAATGATGCATGTCGAGATACAAATAAAAGTGTTATTGTGCTTCTCGTCGACATCAAACCTAGCCTTCAAGATATTTCATGAACTTAATAATTGTTATTTGTTCTGGTATTATGAGAGCAATGGTTGTTCAAATTATTACCGTCTTCCATAATCGATGGATAGATTATTATCTTGTTGGTGAAATAAACATTTATAACACTGATGCTAAAGATCGCAAGACAAAACAAATTTCACTTATATGTGACACCGCCGTTTAAGTCATATTGGAAACAAAACATGAAAGAAATTCTATATTGATAGATTTTCGAGTCATTTGATTTTGAATTGATTGACGCTTGTGAGACTTTTCCTAAAGATGATTAAACTCCGTTCATGGGCCATGGACAGATCAAGTGACTAACTAAATGGAGATCGTACATGTTGATGTATGTAGTCCATGGTGTGAAGTCGAACATGGTGTATTTTCTATTTCATCAATGACTCGAATAGATGTATGGTATATCTGCTTGATGAGATAGAAGTATGAAACAATTGAAATTGTTCAATTTATGAAGTGAAAATTGTTGTAACAAGAATATTCAAGTTGTATGATTAGATCATAAAGAAGAATATTTGAGTTACAAGTTTAGCAAACATCTAAGAGTTAGAGGAATTGTTCCACAAACTTGCATCATGATAGACACCATATGAGTATGGAGTTTTTGATGGATGTAATCAAACCTTGTTTGACATGGTTAGATCAATGATGAAATAAACTACCAATATAATTTGTGGATTATGCTTAAGGGACTACCGCTTTTCACTAAATAGAGCACCATCATAATCCGCTGAAATGACACCATACAAGTTATAGTTGTCTTTTCTTGAATTTTTGGTATGCAAGGCATATGTGTAAAATGTTTACAACCAAAAACGGATTAGTAAGTCTTTGTAGGTTATCCCAAAGAAAGTCGATGGGTATTCCTTCTACTATGAACCCAAACACATAGTGATTGTCACTAAAAGAAGTGAATTTCTTATGAAGGAGTTTTTTCGCGAAAGGTTTAAGTGGAAGGAAGATAGAACTTGATGAGGTTATTGAATCTGAGCAAGATGATCAGAGTAGCGCAGCACCAGAAAATGTTCTGGAAGCGGCAACTACATTCATAGCTCACGCGTCTACAATATGTTGTAGTCACGACATCGAAGTTCCTATTTAACCAAGTTGGTCGTAATCAAATAGCAAGATTTGAGGACGAGATATTATTAGATAATAGTAACCAACAATATACAAAGAAGTGATGATGGGCCCTGACTTCGTCATATGAATTATTCTAGCAACAATTACATATTGAGATATGAAAGTTGAATAAACGAAACAACGTTCCTCTACTGGAATGCACACCAAGGACGTGTATCTGACACGACCCAATGAGGTTTTGTTGATTCAAAGGTTGCTAGATATGTATGCAAACTTCTATGGTAGAAGAAAGCATAGCGAAGTTGGAATCTTCAATGATGAAAATGTTAAAGTGTTAATTTCATCAAGATATTTGAAGATGCTTGTATTACAAGAAAGTAAGTGGGAGCGCTAAGACATATTTCTAATGCTTTATGTAGATGACATATCGTTCATTGGAAATTATGTGTTTTTCTTGATATTGTTAAGTTTTCATTAAAATTAGTTTTTTTTTGATGAAAGACTTAGGTAAAACCAGAATATTAAGCATCAATGTCTATACAGATAGATTGAGGCGTTAATATAGTTTTGCCAGAGTACATAGATGAAATATTGAATTTGTTCAATATGGAAACAATAAGAATGGTTCTTGTTGCATGGAAGAGGTTGGAGCAAGAATCAATTGTTTTGACACTTGATGAGTGAAACCACAAGAATGATTTTATCAATCTTGTATACCATGATATGTAGATCCAGATGTGTCCAATGCTCTAAAGGTTATAGCATTCATATGATGATCGTTGGACAATAGTAAAGATATTCTTATGCACTTTTGAAGAAGTAAGAATATGTTCTGTATGCAGAAGTGACAAATGGTTCATTGCAATGAGTTACATTGGCTTTGTCACACATACAAGTAAAATTTTATCTCAATTTTAAGCTATTTGTTTTGAGTTAGAAGGTGGCATAATAAGATGGAAGAAAGTTCCATGATGACTTGGATGAGTTCCAATGTTAATATTGTGGCGGACACTGCAACGAGGGCTAAGTATATAATCGCTTTAGAAGTGGCATAAAAGATGCAAAGTAGATAGTGATAATCCAACTTTTTTATGGCACTGTCGTCTAGGTCATATTGGCGTTAAACGCATGAAGAAACTCCATTCTGATGGATTTTTGGAGTCTCTTGATTTTGAATCATTTGACACGTGCAAGCCAGGCCTCATGGGCAAGATGATCAAAAACCCGTTCTCCAGAATAATGGAGCGAGCAACGGACTTATTGGAAATCATACATACCGATGTGTGCGGACCAATGAGTATTTCGACACACGGTGGATATCGCTATTTTCTAAGTGTGCTAGTACTATGTAGTTCTATTGTATGACAATAGTGACAACATAGTCTCGGCTAAGATACAAAAGTCTCACCAGAAGACTAAGTTTATACGATGCCATCTCATAGAAGATGAGAAATGCGTGCTGACGCAAAATAATATGCAAATACAAAACGGACCTGAAAGTGTCAGACCCGTAGATAAGGTTTACCACATGCAACGCGTATGAATAACACCGGAATGCCATAGGTGTTAAAGGCGCAAGTATGACTAGATTATTGACTCTAGTGCAAGTGGGAGACTGAAGGAAATATGCCCTAGAGGCAATAATAATATTGTTATTATCATATTTCTTGTTCATGATAATATTTATACTCCATGCTAGAATTGTATTAAGCGGAAACATTAATACTTGTGTGGTTTATGAACAACACCGTGTCCCTAGTATGCCTCTATGGACTAGCTCATTGATTAATGATGGTTAAGGTTTCCTAACCATAGACATGAGTTGTCAATTAATAATGAGGTCATGTCATTAGGAGAATGATGTGATGGACAGACCCAAATAGAGCAGAGCAATTAGATCGTGTTATCGTGTTCATCTTTGCGAAGCTTTTCCTATGTCATGTATTGTATTCCTTTGACCATGAGATAATACAACTCCCTAGTATCGGAAGAAAGCTTTGAGATCATCAAACGTCATCCTATGTGAGGGTGATAATAAAGGTGTCTCTCAGGTGATCGGAAAGTACTTGTTGGGTTGTATGTATCGAGATGGAATTTGTCCCTCCCAAGTCGGAGAGATATACTTCGGGCCCACTCGGTAATCGATATCAACACCGCTTGCAAGCATGTGGTTAAGGAGTTAATCACGAAGTGATATCGGATTACGGAACGAGTAAAGTACTTGCTGTGAACGAGATTGAACTAGGTATGGCGATACCGACGATCAAATCTCGGGCGAGTAAAATATCGTGTGACGAAGGGAATACATATACGGGATTAATTGAATCCTGACATCGTGGTTCATCCGATATGATCATCGATGAATATGTGGGAGTCAATATGGGTTTCCAGATCCCGCTATTGATTATTGATAGAAGATCATGTCTGCATATTCTCGAACCCGTAGGGTCACACACTTAACGTGCTTCGACGCTAGGATAGAATGGATAAATGGTTTATGAGTTTTAGTTCGGAGTCTCGGATGAGATCCAGGACGTCACGAGAGGTTCCGGAATGGTCCGGAGAATAAGATTCATATAAAGGAATGCAGTTTTTTGATTCCGGAAAAGTTTCGGAGTTTATCGGTATTGTACCGGAAGGTTCTAGAAGGTTCCGGAGTGGGACCAACGTGGGCCCACTTGATGGAGGCCTGCGTGGGCCTAAGGGGAAGTGCCCTGGCCGCCTTGGGCCAGGCGCACAAGGCCCCTAAGGCCCAGCCGGCCAGCCCAAGGGGAAACCCTAAGGGAGTCTTCAAAGAAGGAAGGGGGGAAAACTTGCCCCCCACTCTTCCTACTCCAAGTCGGCTGGGGAGAGGCCAAGGTGGCCGGCCAGCCCCCCATATAAGGGGGGCAAGGGCGCAGCCCACCACAACCCCAAGACCCAAACCCTAGCCGCCCCTGCTGCCCTCCCTCTCTCTCTCTCGCAACTGCGCGTAGGCGAAGCCCTGCCGCAGAAACTCTCCACCATAAGCACCACGCCGTCGTGCTGCTGATCCAATCTATCTCTCCACCATACTTGCTGGACCAAGGAAGGAGGAGACGTCGCTGCACCGTACGTGTGCAACTCTCGGAGGCGCCGCCACTTGCGGCGCAGGATCGGATCGGATCGCGAGGAGGAGACGGCTTGTACGACTACGTCATCCACGTTCTTTTGAACGTTTCCGCTGTGCGATATCTTCAAGGGTATGAAGATCTCATCTACCTCTCTCGTTGATTACATCTCCTAGATTAGATCTTAGCTTTCTTGTTCGCATCCGTAGGAATTTTTTTTGATTTACTATGCTGCGAAACCCTTCAATTTGATGAACTGTAATGACCTTGGTCATCTTGCCATGAAGATGGTTATATCTGATATGCACACAGCTTTCCCCTTGGTTTACCGCCTGGTTGAGTTAGCACTGATTTTGCCGGTTGCAACTGCAACTGTGGAAAGGGCCTTTTCTGCAATGAGTATTATCAAAACTGGGTTGAGAAACAAGATGGGTGATGATTGGATGAATCATAGAATGGTCTGTTATATTGAGCGTGATGTATTTGTTAGTATTGAAGAGTCAAAGATCATAGAGCGGTTTCAAGGTTATCGCTCGCGCAAAGGCCTTTTACCTCGTCCCAGAAGTAAGATTTCATATTTTGCATCCCTTATAAACTATTTTACTTGTTTATGCACTGATTACCATTTCAAATTCTACCTTTGAAGGTTTAGCTTCTTCTACCAGTGAAGATGTAATCATGGGCCAACTTATGGGAATCTCAGGACAACCAGCTGGTACTTATTTTGTGTCATGTACTGCTACATACAGTCTTCTGTTATATTTTATGTTATTATTTGAAAGTTGATACTTGATTTGGGTACTTTTGCATCATGTACTGAATATTGTGTTTAAATTCGAGCATTAGCTTTGTTAAAAATTCGAATACTTGATCTGGGTACTTATTTTGTATCATGTACTGAATAGTTGATACTTGCTGCTTGCCTTTTGTTAGAAATTTTCTAAGAATTTTTTTAGCCATTAGCTTTTGGCCCAGGCCGTCAGCAAATCCTGGCTACACCGTTGCTCGTCTTTCCCTCTTACGGCATGTTGCTGTCATGTGGTCAGCTTCAATTTGCAGTGACGAATTGCAATGGAATCTTGATTGCTCGTACGGAGTATCACTGTTTTGTAGAATTTCCGATTCTAATCTGTTTGTACACAGACAATCTTTTCTACTTTGATTGTTCGCATGTTGTTGCGAGAAGCTCTGCTCAACGGACTTTTTTTTCCGATCAAATCATTAACAGACGAGAAAAATTAAATTGTGTTTCTCTTGACTGGACGGGAAGAAATAGGAAGGAATAAGGATTGAGGTGTTGCGACGGTTAGAGCAGTAGAGAAGAAGATGCATGAATTCAACTTAATGGACATCCAAAAATATAGTTGGAATTTACTAAAGTCTCATGATTCCTTCTACTAATACTATGTAGTATGTACAACCAAACAGCTGAAGTGGTGTTTGAGTCTATTTTTAATACAATGGCTCATTTTGTACTGAGCTCAATTCAATTTCAAGCCTCCAAATATCAATGTCCAAACTCAGCATAAGAGATTTGTGCTAAATACAAGTCGATTCCAATTCTTGATCACTTAATACCAGAATGATTAAAATTTCAGTGATAAATCAGACGTGATATAGACTTCCATCCAACGCTCCATGATGTCTAGCATAATGTGCCTTGCTACGGATAGACAAATATCTAGGAACTACACATATTTTAATTTCAAAATGCAGGCCCATGTTTTCATTGATCATTTCAAGTCAGTAATAATAATATTTAATTATTTTACTAAAAAATAGGTGTTAAGTAATTGATCTACCCATTGCAATGCACGGGTATTATGCTAGTTGCCCTATAATCCGGTATGGAGGGAGTAGCAATTTTAGTAAGGTCAATATTAGAGTGTGCTAATTTGGTATTAGTATAAAGTCATACTAAATTAGAGACACTAATTATAGATCGGAGGAAGTAGAATTTAAGTAGCCAAACACATTGTGTCGCCAAATGATAACTTGGAAAGCGAGCTAAACATAGTAGAGAAAGATCATGGACGAATCTTATTACTAACTACTCCCTCCATCCCGGTTTTAAGGGCACAATTCATAAATCATGCAATCCCAAAATACCTCCACCTCTTAGGCATATTAGCATTTAGGGTGTTTAATTAGCAGCTTTGCATGAGCTGGGTTTTATATTTCCAAGACCAAACAACCAATGCATATGCTTTCTTATTAATTAATGGGTCTTTACATAAGGACAAAGAGCCAAATCTCACCACCAATCATAGATCACCTAGGGCTAAGAGATTTGCAAATTATGCCCTTAAAACCGGGATGGAGGGAGTAGTGGATTTCCCGCGCTTTGCTGCGGGAATTTAAGAGCCCTTGATAGATAGCCGCATCCTATATAACTAAGAAGTTCACCCCCACTAACCTATTTCTCTAAACATGCAGCTATGCCACCTCAGCGGTCCCACCATATCAACCAACCTCATGTCTACATCTTCTCACGCATGCAGTCAGTTTCATACTAATGAGTTCTTTTAAATAATTTTTCCCAAGCCTTGGCTATCCGGCTGTACTATCCTCTTTTACCTGTTACTTTTCTCTTCATCTCCTCACTCTCCGTATTGGAATTTGGAAACGAAGCGATTTGATAATTAATCGCCGAGGCAGGCGATCAGGCGGCCTCTTCATTCCCTCCGCCCACAACTTCCATGCATTCCATGCATAAATACCCCTCTTTTTCCATAAGCTTGCCGCAACCTTAATTGGACCCGTTATCACATCCTCCTCACATTCAACGCCACTCTACTTGCTCTTCTGGCTGCCAGCCACCTGATCTCAGTGACGCCGTCTTGCCGCGCATCTATGAGACGACGATCTCCGGTTCAGATTATCGTCTTCGATCCGTTCACTGAAGGTGAAGCTAGCGAAAATCATGCTTTGACCATCGTCAAAGCAGAGACGCCTAGAGATTTCACTCGTGTACAGGAGACCGTTGGGTCAATCGTCTACAGCGGGGTGTTCGGCTTCTTTCAGGCCCCATTTGGACAGAGGCAAGCATCAACACGGCAGCATCATTCGCCTTCCTATCTTCTGTTTGGGGTCTGTCATGGTCACGACTTGCCACCAACTTGAGGAGCAGCCTCGCTAATTCCTCCAAATTAAGCAAGGTTTGCTAATCCATGCTACAGAGTCTACCAAGTTTTTGTCAATTCCATTTTGTACCTTAGTATATGGAGCATATGGCGTTGTCATTTTTACTGTAGGAAGATCACGGCTCAACTGGACCATACGGTGGTATGTGCAACTTTTTGGTCAACCGGTGGCCTTCCAACTGAGATAGCGTGTGTGCCAACCTCGATTATTCAGCAATGAGATTGGTATGAAAATCTCAGTTTTTTTTCTGGGATATGGTAAACATAGTTGTTCGTCATTTTAAGATATACTTTCTTACAAGAAATTGGTCGGTGCTGTACCACTTCAAAAGATTCAGAAGTACTATTTGAACTCATAACAAGATTATATATCTATTTCACATGTCCAATGCATAGATACTTGGACATTTATATGTGTAAATCATTTGGTCATTTGTTATTCAGGTTGTTTCAAAATATATCCAATAAACATTTATTCATCTGCCAATTAATGTGTTGCGATACCATTGTTAAAAAAATATTCTATTCAATTTATCACATTTTAAAATTAAAATTTTCTATTATAAACTATATAATTTACGTAGCAACGCGCGGGGAATCATCTAGTAGATAGGAGTTTTGGATAAACAACTAATATTGTATTGGTATATGTATGTATACGCAAAAATCCAGGGAGTTTCTGCGGCACGTTTGCTCAAAATTAGGTGTTATATAGACATAAGGACATGAGGGAAAATTGAATAGTGGAAAATGGAAAAAAATGTTAATGATTTAGTGTGTAGTTGATGCTCTATGAAAGAAAGGGTTGCTGTCCATGAGTATGCACGTACTAACCAAATGATGGCCCTAAAAATCAGTGCTCGACCCATACATTGTAGTAGAAAAATACCAATTAGTAATTTATACGCAAAAAAGAGAAAAATGACACAATACCAATAATAAAATTGGCATTACTATTTGGTCAAGGATATCAAGCATTGTTTGCAATAACTATTCTTTATATTTCTTAACACCAGTGGGCAATGTAGAAGCTGTTAGGAATAGACAAGTTGTATTCCATAGGGGCCAAAGGCCACATATATAGTACATATACAGGTGTGCAAATATGCAGGAAAACCCCCTAACAAGTGGGGAAATACAATATACAAATATATACATCTAACACCCCCCCTCAAACTCATGGTGGATCCACAACACTGAGTTTGGAGAGTAAGAAATCATGCTGCGCTCTAGTCTGTGCCTTTGTAAAGAAGTCCGCCAACTGTAACTCTGAAGGCACATACTGAAGCGCAATAATCTGAGCCTGCACCTGAGCACGTGTATAAAAAGCATCAACACCAATATGGTTGGTAAGCTCATGCTTTACCGGATCACGTGCAATACTGATAGCACCTGTACTGTCAGACAAAACTGGAGTGGGTGTCGTAACAGAGACCCCAAAATCCTCAAGCAACCACCGTAACCAGGTCACCTCAGCAGTCAACAAGGCCATAGCTCGCAACTCAGCCTCAACACTCGAACGGGAAACCGCTGTCTATTTCTTCGTCTTCCAAGCAATGAGCGAACCACCAAGAAACACACAGTAAGCAGAAAGTGAACGACGATCCGTAGGATCACTCGCCCACGTAGCATCCGAGTAGCACTGGAGCTGGAGGGAGCTGGAACGAGGAAAGAAAAGGCAACGAGTGATCGTGCCACGAAGATAGCGAAGAACACGAAGGAGATGACTATAGTGAACGGTGGTAGGAGCGGAAACAAACTGACTCAGAATATGAACAGGATAAGATATGTCAGGACGAGTGACAGCAAGATAAACAAGACGCCCAACAAGATAGCGATAACGCGTCGGGTCAGGAAGAGGATCACCATCAGTAGGACAAAGCTTAACATTAAGCTCATAGGAGTCTCAACAGTGCGCTCATCCCCAAGAGCAGCACGAGAAAGAAGATCCTGAATATACTTTTCCTGGGAGATAGAAAAGCCATCAGAAGTGGAGGAAACCTCAATCCCAAGAAAGTAGCGGAGAGGACCAAGATCAGTCATAAGAAACTGATCATGAAGATGAGCCTTAACAAAGGCAATATACTCAGGATCATCACCAGTAATAATCATATCATCAACATAGAGAAGGAGAAGAGTACGTCCATGAGGAGAAGTGTGAACAAACAGCGCTGGATCATGAGCGCTGGGAGAGAAACCAGCAGCAGTCACCACAGAGGCAAAGCACTCAAACCAGGCACGAGGGGCCTATTTTAGGCCATAAAGAGAACGCCGAAGACGACAAACCATCCCAGCGGGAACAGAATACCCAGGAGGAGGCTGCATGTAAACCTCCTCACTCAACTCTCCATTGAGGAAGGCATTCTGAACATCAAGCTGAGACACAGACCAGTGTCGAACAGAAGCGACATCAAGAAGAGTGCGCATAGTGGTCATATGAGCCACAGGGGCAAAAGTCTCATCATAGTCACGGCCGTGCTCCTGCTGAAAGCCACAAGACGCGCTTTGTAGCGCTCAAGAGATCCATCAGAGCGGGTCTTAATTTTATAGACCCACTTACACGTGATAGGATGAACATCGGGAGGGGGAGAAACAAGATCCCAGGTGTCAGTGCGCTCAAGCGCAGCAATCTCCTCAGCCATGGCAAGCTGCCATTCAGGATGACGCTCAGCATTCCGATAAGAAGTCGGCTCGGAGGCAACAGAAAGACCGTACTGACTAGGAGAGTAACGGTCTGGGGCATGACGCTGACGAACAGGACGAGTAGAGGGAAACTCATCAGCGAAAGATGACTCATCGGAAGAAGAAGAAGAAATAGCAGAGGAAGGCTCCGAAACCGGAGAATGAGGAGAACTAGGGAAACTAGGCGGAGCAGAGGACGACGGTATCGAAGAAGAGACATCAGCGAGAGTGGGTCCTGAAGAAGAAGCAATAGGAGCAGAAGGAGGTGTGTCAGAAAAAAGAAGATAAGATATATCTTCCACCGGGTAGGTACCTGCGATGGGACGAGGATAGAAAGGACGCGTCTCATCAAAAGTGACATCACGAGAGATGCGCATCCGACGACCAACGGGATCCCAACAGCGATAGCCCTTATGCTCATCACTGTATCCAAGAAAAATACACTCAACAGACTGAGCGGTCAGTTTGGTGCATTTGCGAGGGGGAAAGAGAACATAGCAAACACAACCAAACAAGCGAAGCATCGAGTAGTTTGGAGAATGACCAGATAGACGCTCGAGAGGTATACCACCCTGCAGAGCGGCAGAAGGCTGAATGTTAATGAGGTAAGCCGACGTAGCGACAGCCTCAGCCCAGAAATGCGGCGGTAGGCAGGGCCGAGCCGGCAAAATTTGAGGCCCTGTGCGAAACTCGAAAATAGGCCCCATTTTCTTACTAAAATATAAATTGTTTACAATTGCCAATTTAATTGACACACAAACTCACATGTCTCTTATCCTACTCCTAGATGCTATAAAAGATGAATAAAACAAAATTAAACGGTGTGCCATCTGCAATCAAGTAAGGAATTAAAATAAATTTCTATTTGATTGGCGATTAGAGATTGAACATACCATAAAACTCACCTCGTCTCGTCTCGTGTCTCTAGTCCGTAGAACTGCTGCATGAGGATCAATGAGGCGAGATCGATCTGATCCTACGAAGTTGATCAGAAGTTTACCATTAGAGTATTAAAAACACCAATTAATAACAATATATGAGCTAAATATGCACAAATCTAGGATGGAGAAGATTCATTAGCACACGCAACTAACTGGATCTAATTCAGCTAGACATCAAACGGGGAGAAGATGTGCTTGCGCTGCTGGCTTGGAGCTCCACGGCAGGTCTCGACGCTGATGCCTCGGGGGTCCTGTCGCTAATCGGGATTGGAAAAGGGGAGGATAATAATCGTCTAATCCGTCAACACGCGTCTGTGTGTCGCTATCAAAGGAAAGGGCCCCTCTCGCTACATCGCTGCCTCGAGTCCAATCAACAGGCAAGGTGAGGCCATGTCTCGGCCAAATTAACAAGCCCACCCTGCGGTAATGCAACATGTTTTACGTGAATTGGATTGTAGTAAACAGGCTGTCAAAATTTGGGGCCCTCAAAAATTTGGGGCCCTGTGCGGGCTGCACATGCGGCACATCTGGCCGCCCGGGCCTGGCGGTAGGGAAGAAGCAATCATCATGGCACGGGTGGTCTCAAGAAGATGGCGATGCTTACGCTCAGCAACGCCATTCTAGGCATGCGCACCGGGACAGGAGAACTGAGCGAGAGTGCCCTGCTCAGCAAGAACACCACGCAACAGCTGGGAGATATACTCACCAGCAGAGTCAGCACGAAACACACGAATGGGTGTAGAATACTGAGTGCGGACCATGGCCGCAAAATGCTGATATATGGAGAGCACCTCGCTGCGAGTGCGCATAAAATACAACCAAGTGTACCGGGAAAAATCATCTATGAATAAAATATAATATCGATGGCCCCCTTTTGAAGCGAAAGGAGCCGGACCCCAAACATCGGAATGAACCAAATCAAAAGGTCACTGAGAGACAGCCGCACTAGTAGGATAGGGTAGCTGAATCTGTTTGCCTTACCTACAACCCTAACAAATACATCTCCTGAGACAGACCCCAGAAGACCACGATGAACTAATGACGACAGGCGAGAGCCAGAAAGGTGACCAAGGCGATGATGCCACTGCTGAAAAGAGCTGGTGGCAGAGGCGACAACCGCAGGAGAACTGGCAGGTGAAGTGGCAGCGGAAGGAACATGAAGCCAGTCTAACTCCCAAAGCCCTGGAGCGTCACGGCTGTGAGGGCCAGCTCCAACCAGGGCCTGTGTGCAACGATCCTGAACAGCACAAGAATCAGCGTCAAGAATGACGCGACAACCAGAGTCAGTGAGCTAACTAGCAGAGAACAGGTTCATCTTAAGATGAGGAACATGAGAAATATCAGGAACAAAAAAAGAAGAAGTAGAAAGAGTGCCCCGACTAGAGACAGTAAGAGAGGTACCATCAGCCGTGAGAACACGGACAGGAGAAATGAGAGAGCAAATAGCGGACAGAAGAGAAGAATCAGAGGTCATAGGAAAAGAAGCTCCAGAATCCAGATACCACGGGGACATACCTGACTGTGTAGGAGGTGATGGTCGCGTAGTGCCAGGAGAACCAATCACAGAACCAGCAGTGCCTATCGAAGAAGAACCTTCCTGATCAGTGAGGGCAACTGCAGAGGAGCCTGATGAACCAGAAACCGCACGAGCCTGGCGCTAGCGACGCAGACTGGGATCCCTCGCATAATAGTTGGACACAGTGTGTCCATCCCTGTTACAGTAGGTGCAGTGGCGAAGAGGGCGACGATCCTGACCATGAGGCTGCTGGTGCTGACTCTGATGCTGTCCCTGATGAGTGGGTAAAACAGGCAGAGCAGGCGACCGCAACTGAGGCAAGGGAGCAGGCGACGGTGGAGCACCACGAACAGCAAGCACAGAAGGAACCTCAAGAAGACCAACACCATGGAGGCGAGTCTCCTCAGCGTGAAGCTCATACAGCACCTCAGAAAGCGGAACACGACCACGAGCAAGCAGCTGCGCACGGCGAGGCTCGAACTCCTTGCGGAGTCGAGATAAGAACTCATAGACGCGCTAAAACTCCAAGTCCGAGCGCACCGTCCGGCAACACGGGCAGGTGCCACAAACTGCAGTGCGAAGAGAGTCAAGCTGACGCTAGATAGCAGCACTCTGGGTGTAGAACTCATCAATAGTAGAATCACCCTACTGAAGAGCATGCTCCTGACGAACCACAGACAGATAAAGAGCATCCCCAGATGGCTGGTAGCGCTGACGAAGATAAGCCCACATGTCAGCAATAGTAGGAAGACCCATAAACTCAGAGGCAAACTGTGGTAGAACACTGAAAGTGAGAATAGCAGCAGCACGAGCATCCTCATCCATCCACTGAGTGTTGGCGGCCAGATCCAGCCGATAGGTCTCGAGATCATCAGAGTACTGTTTGAGCTTCAGCTCATAAGCAACAACAGCACTATCATCGGCACTCAGCATCCTTGGCCTCCTGAGAAGCACCATCGTCGAGAACAATCGGCGTCGGTGGAGTAGGAGCCACAGGAGTAGTGGGGTACGGCGGACAGGAGACCTCGCCAGAGAGCACACCCCACAAACGAAGACCGCGCATGTGAACGCGCATAAAGGCAGTGAAATCAGGGTAATTCGCGCCATCAAAAATCACCGGGCAGCGAGGAATCGCAACATAGCCCGATGAGGAAGACATACCTCTCTCTCTCTTTTTTTCCTTTTTTTTTGCTTTTTTTTACTCATAGAAGATTCCGGCTGAAGTCGATCTCGCTGGTCAACGCGAGCAGCGATCCGATACCAAGGCCCGCAGGAGGGGTGCCGATCAGGGACAGGAGGCCGAGCCAATCCAGGGACGGGGGCGAGTGGCGACGGCAGCCGAGCCGATCCAGGGACGCCCGATCCGATCCAGGGAGGTGGCAGCTCGGGGCGACGGAGTCCTTCGCCCGAGAGCGCTGGCGGGCAGGACAAGCACGCCGCATGAGGCCGGACGGGGGTAAGTGGCAGAGATGCGGCCGGACACAGCCGAATCCCGATCTCACAGGGGCTGGCTCGGGGCGGTGGAGCAGAGCCTGGGCGCGATTGGCCAGGCCGACCGGGATGAGGATCGATCTTGATCCAGGGATGTCGATCCAAGGATGGATGACGGGGACGACGGAAGAGCTCGACAAAGGAGGACGAGAAGGACAGCGGCGGCTATAACGGGAACCGGCGACAGAGGCCGGGGCGATCTACCGGCGGCGGTCACAAGAACCGTAAAACCGGCTCTGATACCATGTTAGGAATAGACAAGTTGTATTCCATAGGGGCCAAAGGCCACATATATAGTACATGTACAGGTGTGCAAATATGCAGGAAAACCCCCTAACAAGTGGAGAAATACAATATACAAATATATACATCTAACAAAAGCAATAAACTGTATCTCACTTGTGGTGCATGACCACTGTTCGTAGTCCGCTCACACTAGAGTACGTCGTTTTGCCTCCCGGGCACCATGGAGCTCGAATTTTGAATTTATCTGAAATTGATATTTTAAACTTTAAAAAAAATCGGAGAAAAATTTATGCACATAGATAATCATAACTTCTATCTGCATGCAAAAAATTAGTCCAAAATATTATGTATTTTAGCCTGTACAAAAAAGATAAATTTCCAGATCTGAGATGGTAAACAGTGTAAAATTCAAAATCCTCCCAGCTGACCAGTATTTCTTATTTTTATATAGGTCGAAATACAAGCTATTTCACATTTAGATTTTGCATAGCCACAGAATACGTCATTGGCAACATCTCGAATTTTATATTGGAATTTTTTGAAACTTCAAAATGTGATTTTTCAAAAAATACAAAAATAGGGCTCCATGGTGCCCGGGACCTAATGCGATTATTCGGCTGACACTACTACTACTTCAGAGCAAGAGGGTGGAGTTCTTATGCTCCAAAGGAAATATAATTAGAATGTACACATACAGACCTGAAGCACAAATAAAGAAGCAATCCAAAATAATATATGCACGTTGCAGTAGACCAATGAGGTTACATCTCATCAGGCTGCAAAAGTTGTAAACCGCAAGCTCAACAAACAATCCGATAATCCATATAAAGTAGTAGTGGCAGCACTCACTGAGCTCCTTTATATTTTTTTATATATATACCAATCAGTCAATCACCTAAGCTTGCAATTTATAAAACGTTGCCAACTTAAGTTAGTCCCGGATCAGTTACCTTAAGCAAGCAGACAAAAAAAGGTTCTCAATATAATCTGACATGGACATTTTATTATGGCTAAGGCAATGGATAATCTGAGCGAAATGGGGCCTTGGTGAATCGAAGGTTGGAATGTGTGGTACGGTGAAGTCCATCGCCCCGTGCTCCTGCTGAGGTAGCTGGTTTGTAAATGTCCCTGCCCGTTTATCTAAAATATGGAAAACAGATGATGCTAGAGAATATCCGATCCAGTGAATAGATTAGAAGATACGTTAGAGTAGCAGTACCTTCGTTTTTTGGGGAATTTTTCTTGACACCATGAGATGACGCCATAGCAGCTCCGTTGGTAGGATTGAAAGATTTGGTAGAGCAACACTGAGAACATGGGGAGAGGGGATTGATTCTGCACTTGTTTTCGTTTGCATGTACCTCAATTGATGTGGGCGTCAACGCCTCAGGAGTCTGAAACCATTGGCGGCGGCCCTTCCTCTTCTTGCCTTGCAGACATCCACGATGTAGAAGCATGATGTGAACGCTGGAGGCATCAACTAGGTTGGGAGGATGGGATGGAAAGGGATTGGGAAGGGAAAGGTTAACACGGGAGGGTATTATATATAACTGATTAAAGCTGAAACAAATGGTGGGAGAAGTGCGGGCGTTATGGAGAAGGGGAGAATACACGATACAAAAATATATATCAGGGGAAAAGACACGAGAAGATGAGCTGAATGGAGGCTGCATGATTGAGTAATTAACCGGTGAGGCAGAGTCGCAGCCACAGGGGAGAGCAAAGAATTAAAGACATCACTTTTTATATTAGAAGAACACGGGAATATGAGGTGAATCCGTGAATGGAGGCTGCACGAGTTAGGATGTCTATTTTTAGCGAGAGACAATTTAGAACGTCAGATCATAATCTAATGAACAGGAATTATAGAGACGACGTGGCTTCCTAAGACTGCTCATAGTAGGGAGTAACATAGACTAGTGTCATGCAGATGTTACTAGTCTATGTTACTACCTTCTTAGTGGGGAATAATATATATATGGTGTCATACAAGACCTTATTTATTAGGTTATAGACTCATTATGTATTGGGGTGTGTGATGTTACAGTAACATACTCCCTCCGTCCCGGTGTATAGGTCCTACGCGTAGTCCTAGATCATCATTCTGAGCAACATAATACAAGTTATATACTACAAAATATATATCACTGGAAACTTCAAATGTTGTACTTTCTAATGGTATAATTTTTATATTATAAAATTTAGATTATATTTATCAAAATGATGATCTAGGGATACGCGCAGACTTATACACCAGGACGGAGGGAGTAATATGTTACACAACACTCTCTTTCCTCACTTAATAGCAAGCCATGTCATCAAAATGCATTGGAGTGTCTGATGTTACTAGCTATGTTACTCCCACTATGAGTAGTCTGAGGATTGAGCTTGCAAACATTTAATGTCCTTAGAGGGGATCAACTTTATAAGTATTATAGATATGAGAGGAAGGAATAAAAAAGAATAACATTTAATTTTTAGAGGTTTCTGTGCCTGATTAATAATTTTTTGTTAAGTCGTGTGAATGACACAATCTACTATATACTAAAAGCACAATACGGAAGTCTAAAATAGAGCCATCATATTAATCCACATCATCTTAATTATTTTAGTGGTTGGATCTAAATTTTGTGGCTAGGATTTAATGAAAATTTACGTAACCGTGCAATCTGGTTGACCCAGCTTATATCTGGACGTGTCCATGCTTTTTGGGTTTTATATCCGTAACAGACTAAAATGGCAAATATTATTTCACGTGAAAAAAAGAGAATAATAGAGTACGTTTAGAAGAAAAAAAACTAGAGCTAGCGCTCAGTCCGTTTGAAAAAACCCAAATAGACAGATGAATGCGTGCAGAAAAAAATGAGCCGAAGCCTGGCTCCGTACGTATGATTGAAATAGCGGAGTCCGTTTAGAAAAAAATATGTGATGCACTAGCTTTTGTAGTTTTACACCCAGACTTCCATAATAGGTCAAAATTGCAAATATTATTTTATACCTAGACTTCCGTAATAGATTAAAATTGCAAAGATTATTTTATGCTTTATATTAGCTGTTAGATCTAGAACTAATGGTTAAGATTTAAAAAAATTACATAACATACAACGACACATATTGTATAGACATAAACAATATGTCACGTACGTGACACCCTAGGAAAGGAAAAATAAAAGGAGTCTGCATTATTATATAAACGGTTGAATTGCATATATTCCGTTGACAGATTAAGCACAGTCACGTTATCCATACTTTGCATAGTAAGAGAGTAGAGTCCGCGTGCAAAACGTGTGTCCAAAGTATATCAGAGAGATTTAATTTTGATGGAATTTTGCGTTGTATGTACATGAAGCTGATCAATGATTAAGAAAAAACAATGCTGATCGATATGTATAGCTAGCTGGTCATTATTATTATTATTTTCTATTATATACTAAAAACAATATAAGGAGATTTTTTAAAAACACCATGTTCACCCACATCATCAGAATTATTTTTAATATTAGATATATATATAATTTATGGTTCGAATTTAGCAGGAGGTTGCGTAACTTCAGTACGTAACACATGTTTATGTGTTAAAAAAAAGACACGTGTAGCCCATCCAAAAACGCTCTCAGAAAATAGATCAAAGTTAAAGTCCATACATGTCAAAAAAGTTAAGAGTTCATACATGTTACGTGTCAAAGAAAAAATAAAGTGCCTTTTAGCCAATCCAGAAGCGTTACCAAGAAAAATAAAAAAAATTCTTAAGCTTACCAGGCTGTCACGTTGGAACACCTCTACTTCTCCATAATTTGAGCTAACTAAAAGTCCATCATATAAATAATTCCAATCAAGAAAATTTCATGATACAAGAGGAAAAAAATTACATATTTGCACGAGAAAATAAAATACATACAATTTCCAATATTTTTAGACAAGCGAGAAATAATTGAAACATGAAATTCTGTGAAGCCTTGATTGTTTGGGATAAATATTATACATAAATTTAACTTGTCCTATCTAATTGAAATAGAAATACGCGACATGGCTTTGGCATATTTCACATACGCATAATATTGTGTATTATCACTATATGCTTAGAGACCGCAAGCTAGGCGAGGCAAGAAGGTCGTCTACAACATCAAAATATGAAGTATATGAAACTATATTCTTTACAAAGGACCAACACAACTTGATGTTACTAAGAATGTATAAAGTTACACATTAGCACGAGAAAATGAAATCCCATAAATTTCAATATTAAATGATTGTCTAGGATAAAAAGAATCTATATAACAAATTAGACGACAAGCTAGGAGAAGCGCACCAGGGTGGCTGTGACAGCTTTCCAAAGTACATGCGATGATATTTCAAATTTATTTTTTGGGACATATGGCTAAACATTGTCAAGTTAATATGAAATACTATAAAGTTTGCATCCAATAAAAGCAAATCATTCATAAAGCATGTTCGTGATCTTTTTAGGTATAATTGTGATGACATAATTGTTGTGATACCTACTATATATAGTTAAGAAAAATGGAGTCCATCAGATTGGTAGCTGGATGTTTTGGTGTTTTATAAGAAATTTTGTTCTAAATCAGCGACAACTAATTTTTTGGGTATCTCTCTTTGCAGTCGTATTAAGATTGTAATACATAATATAAAAGATACAGTTAAATTTTGTAGGTTTGGATATAATCATAGAGTAATAGGTGATGCCCTCGCATTTGCCAGGGCCACCTTGCTAGTTAAATTTAAAGACAACATGATTGAAAGCAAAACTTTAAGAGAAAGATAGATAGACCCGCCGCAAGGCGCGTGCCATACGCGCCGCCTGCCTGGCTCCGGCCGTCGGTCGCCGGCCTGGCTCAGGCCGCCGCCTGCCGGGAGCGCCGCCTACCTGGCTCCCGTTGAGGTCGAGCCAGCCGGCCTGCCCGCGCCGCCAGGAGCCCCGGCCGCTGTCGATCTCCGGCCGCCTCCCTGCCCGTCTACCGCCTGCAAGACCCTCGGCCGCCGACCTGCGCAGGGAGATCCTAGGGGCGGCGCGAGACTCGCATCCGCCCGGAAAGCGGGGAGGTCCCGGGGCGCCGCGCCATGTCACATCCCGTCGGCGGGCAGGGAGACCATGAGGGAGCTCGTGGGGATGTATTTTTGGGGAGTGAAGGGACGGGGCTGCTGAGGAGGGCTAGGCAGCGAGGTGCTCCGCTGGGAGATGAACGATATGCAGCCAGGACGGGGCTAGGGAGGAGGGCCAGGGTGCGCAGGTCGCCGGAGCTCGGGAAGACGAGCTCGAGCTCGAGGAACGGGGCTCTGGTATAGGGACGCAGGCCGGCGGACGGACACAGGCCGGCTGCCGGGGATCCTGGCAGGTGGCGGACCCGAAGTTCGGCGGCCGGGGGTCCTGGCCGGCGGCGCGTACTGGGGCTGGCCGGCGGCGTGTACTGTCGGGGCGGTGGGAGAAAATGTTGAGTTTATTTAGATTTTTTCTATTTTCAATTTGGACTGACATGTGGGGTCTAGTCCTAGTCAGCAAATAACCTCATGTTTTTGCCACCTCAGTGCTGGTAAGTGGGGCCAACCTGTCAGTTTTGCTGTTAATTGGATGTAAATCGGTGATTTGTCCGAATTGTAAAAAATTTGCGGAAAAGTAGTAGATTTTGGTTCCAGAAATATAAAATGGTACCAAATGGTAGCAGTTTTATGCTAACTACTCCCTCCATTCAGAAATATAAGATGTTTTAGCTTTGTGAAGTGAATGTATCTAGACATTTTTTATTGTATAGATTCGAGCGAACCTATATATTAAAAGTTGTCTAGATACATTAGCTTAATAAAGCTAAAACATCTTATATTTCCGAACGGAGGGAGTACTCGATTGGCTGAGAAGAAGTGTTTGTAAGACTAGTCACAATGAGAAGTATCATAGATTAGTATCATGCATATGATACTACTATATAATACTACTCCCATAATGCATAGTATCATCTTGTAGTATTATAGTTATGGTATTTAATGTTTTATATAATCTCAATGCAAATATGTCGATATGATGTATTTGTCATTGCATTTTCTAGTTTTACGTGCTATGATACTGTATTATATTATGATACTAGTCTTATCTCTCTCATTATTAATTGATGCGCCACATCAGCTTTTTTGCATGCATGAAATGCATGATACAGCTTATGATATTAGCATTGTGGCTAGCCTAAATTGAAAAACTAAAAGCTGTTGTATAGTCACTTCCTTGCGATATGACAATGTTGGTTGAATCACTTTTTTCCATTTTGGCAGCAGTTTTATTTTGTATTAAAACTAAATATCAATTTATGGTGTCAAACAATGACTTATTGTTTTCATTGTGGTTATAGATCTGATTCCGTATTGTGGTTTCTCTTGGTTTCATCAAGGTTGTTTTCCAAGAGTATTGTGTTTTGGTTTTCATGTCTGCCTAGAGTTTGAATCCATCTTGAGAGTTTCGGGATAGCATTTTGACTGCAAACATGCTGGTGTCTTTGACAATCCCAAATGAATAGTTTGAGACGGTTGCGGCAAGACGCATCGTTCTTTCGAGATTTGAGTGAGAGAAGGCCTCGTATCCTCTTGTTTGGCGGCAACAAATGGGAATCTGAAATGTGCTTCTCATTATCTACGCGGCGGCGCCTTCCGTGCGCACCCTGTGAGGGGTCCCCGCTGACCTCTCTGCCACCCAGCTTCTCCCCTCTCTCCTCCCACTTGAGCTGAACTAAGGGCGTGTTTGGTAGACCGGCCCAACCCAGAATATCCCATCTCAGATAAAATTTGACTGTTTGGTAGCCCGGTTTGCTCATCTCGGCACTGCCGGACTCATACGAAAACTACCGCTCAGCCCTGCCCACCTGCGAAGCCAGAATCGAGCTTCGCAAGTGAGCTCGGCCCGACTCGCCCCGAAACCGGTGGGCCCCACGCCCCCCCAGACCCCCGCCCCGGTCCTCTCTCCCCCTCATTCTTTCTCGCCCCGGTCCTCTCTCCCCGAGCTCCTCTCCCTTCCCCCGACCACCACCCCTCCCTTCCCCGACCACGCCGGCGAGCCACCGCCACAGAGGCCGCGAGCCACCGCCACAGAGGCCGCCGCACCCGCCGCACCCGCCGCACCCGCTGCACCCGCCGCACCCGCCGAGGTCGCCGCACCCGCCGAGACGCCCGAGGTCGCCGCACCCGCCGAGGTCGCCGCACCCGCCCGAGGTCGCCGCAGAGACCGGAGGCCCCTCCCGCCGGCGGCCGCAGAGACCGGAGGCCCCTCCCGCCGGCGGCGGCGGCTCCTCTCGCCGGCGGCGGCGCCGGAGCCCGAGATGGAGATCTCAGGGACCCGATTGCTTTTGCGTTTTCTTTCCAGGGACCCGATTGCTTTTGCGTTTTCTTTCCAGGGACTTGATTGCTTTCTTATTTTATAGGGCAGGGCTCAACTCATACAATATGCCAAACAACATCTCAGTTGAGCTCAGCTCGCCTCGTACGAGCTACCAAACACACACAACTGGATGTACTCAGCCTAGCTCAACTCAGCTTGTCTAAGGTGGAATAGTGGAACCGGGCTACCAAACACGCCCTAAGAGTCTAAGACGAAATGAAATGGAGAGACAAGCAGGCTCGATGAGGCCTGCTTGCTCCTCGCAAATCCTAGCTTCGTCAGCCACAGTAAAATAGATCGCTAAAGGCTCGTTTGACACCTATTATTTTATTATATTTGATAGAAATAAAATAAAATGACATGATGATATCATTTTATTTTGAAAAATCTACAGAAATGACAGGGTATCTAACAGATATTAAGGTTAGGCATGAGATGAAAACCCATGGAATTCCAAATGAATTCCATAACCAATTCTGTGGCAGCCAAACAAGTAATTGTTAGAATCATAAATAAATTCTTTGATTCTAGCCCCAAATGATGGGAACCAAACGAGCCCTTAGGCAGACACTGTTAATTGCTCATTTCATCATATATTTGGTCTGTATTATGCGTACAATCGTTCAATTGCTTGTTTATATCGCTTCATCTGAGCTTTTTTCCATTTGCAAACTTCCGACAGTAAATACGATTTCTGACCATGGTAGGTGTACTCTTATCTCTAGGATACCCATGTTGAAATGGTCTGGAGTTTATTCAAGAAACAAATTGTTCAGTTGATTGTGGTTCATTCATTTTCTATCTATCTAGTCTACATGATTAGAATGGTTCACTTGCTTGTTTTGCCTTAGGACTTTCTGCTTTGGCTGATGAGTGAAACAATGCCACCTTTGGCAGTTGCAAATCCAATAGTTGTAGGCTGCTCACACTGTTACACTTTGACTGCCACCAACTATTTCTTCTCCAAAAGCAGAATATTCTTGTAGAATATATCAGGCATATATTATTAATTGCTTGTTTCGTCATGTATGTAACCTGTATTATGCTTACAATCATTCAATTGCTTGTTCCCTTTGCTTCATCTGAGCTACCCCATGATTAAAACATTGCAATGCTTGTTTGTGTGTCCTTTCCATTTTGTGGTAGTCTATTTTAGCCTCAGACTGCAGTCACTTTATTCTCCTTTCCATTTCTAGAGTTAGGCAATGATTAAACCAATTCTCCCTTCAGCAATTCATCATGCAAAAGATGTTATCATCTACTTTTGGCTGCATCTCCATCTATTTTATCTCTAGCTGCACACGTTTCTGTGTAGCTTACTAGGCACATAATCTGAACTTCTGTAGTCGCTTTATTCGTTATATGCATGTTTGCCACATGCTTAGTACATTAGTCTATATGAGCCTCTGCTGTTGACTGCTTGCTTTCTTATATCATTGCCAATGATGTATTCCAAATTATTTGACAATGGACTGTATAGAATGTCTGGTCTCCGATTAAAACTTGTTTTGTCTTAGTTTCAGAATGCTTGCATTGCTATAATATCAGGCACAAGGAAGCGCCCACAATATCAAGTGTTGAGGTTGTTTTACAGAGAAGCCAGCCGCATTACTGGTTTGTCCACTTGCGATTGTTTTTCAATCTCGCTACCAGAAGATAGATAGGTAGCTACTCTGTTATTTTGTTGATTCAGTTATATAGGAAAGGAAGGAATCAACAGCACAACTCAACAAAATAAATCGATGGCTTAAAAATTCCATTGTCCTCGATAATTGTCTGCGAACCTAATCTTTTTGAAGCAGCGGTTATGTTTTTGTTCCGTCTTCTAGAACACCTCTTCGAGTGTATTGCTATAGCCAGTTCCCATTTAATTTGTCAGAAGCATGTAATATTATTTCTCAAACTGTGCGGCTTGTGTAATATTTAGTTACTTTTACTCAACCGCTATATTTACATATTACTTGCTTCTCGATAGTAGAGGCCAATTCTGATCCTGCCATGATAGGACCTAGATGGGCCAAAAGTATGGGCCTTTACGGGCTAAGAGAAGATGCACAGTAATGGGCCTAGGTGGGCCATGTTAGTGGAACGATATGGACAAATATAATGAGCAGTAATGGGCCTTAGCAGGCCCGACTAACGGGCTACGGGCTTAGAGGACGGAGGATTGCTAGGCTTACAGAAGGGCCAAACTCTTTTGGGCCTTATATGAGGGCCTTCCTCCAACGGGCCCTAATTGGGCCCAAAGTTAAATGGACTGGCTATTTGGCAGGACCTGGATGGGCTGTATAGTCCTAGATAATGTAAAACCTTACTAGGCCGTTATTAGGCGTGAGATTGAACGGGCTAGACATTTAGCAGCCCTCATGCGGGCTTTTTAACGGGCCAATTTTCTAAAGGCTAGAAAGCTTAATTAATGGGCATTTAAACTGGCTGGCCCATTTGTACCAGCAAAAGCATATGGGCTTAAATGGGCCAGCCCATTCTGGCTTTCCAACGTGACATGGGCCGGTGCACCAGTAGTAGCAGGCCGTATATGGGCTGAGCCTTTAGGTTTTGTCAACCTTAGGTGGGCCGACCCGCTTAATATGTAGCAGGCCCTGAGTGGGCCTGCCATCTACCACGACTGCCATCATGGCGATTAGGATGATGTCAGCATTTTGGTGGCCTGGTGAAACCCATCTACCATGAAACCGATTTTCGAGGCTAAAGACTCACATCTACCACGGTCGTCGAAAAACCGTGGCACAAAGATCCGTAACGGTCGATAGACCATGGTAGGCAAATCATGGTTAAAGAGTCATTAACCACAAAAAACGACCCTTTAACCACAATTATCGATCGTGGTAGATGGACACTTTTCTTCTAGTGATTGTTTCCCTTGTATCCTGCGGCTACTTGAGTGCAAGGATTGTAATTGTCATAGTTGCGAGATCTGCACCTCTGGTTGCTATAATGTTGGGATCTGTCATCTTTGGGTGATCGCGTTATTTTGTTATGATGCGCATCCTCTCCATCTATGAATTTTTGGCAATGTCCATGAGTTCTGATACTGTCTTTGGCTTAGACCTGCCCATCTGCTCGACGAAGTCTGAGCGACAAAGCCCAAGTACAAAGGCATCAATTGCTCGCTCCTCAGAGACGTCTTCTGTTGAGTTTTTTATTATGCTCCAGCGTTGTATATATGAGCGTAGTGACTCGCCACGTTTCTGCATGCAAGATTTGAGTTCCTCGATTGACGCTGGTCATGTGTAGGTTGATCTAAATTGCTTGTGAACTGCTTTTCTAGCTCGTTCTAGCTTTCGATGGATTCTTCGGGTAATTTGCTCAACCAAGACCGTGTTGTGCCGGTGAGGTTTAGCTGCAAGCTTTGCATACTGTTGCTTTGGAGCCCCTGAGTATTTTGACAGCTTGGAGGCAGTCTGACAGCCAAGATTCGGGTTCCTGCGATCCATCGTATTTTTGCTAATCATGCGGTAATTTAAACCCCTTGGGTACAAACATTTTGTGAACCCTGTGGGTAAAGCAGGACGCTCCCATCTCCGTTTCCTTGTCCTCGTAATTTCCTTCATCCTACTCGTAGCGAGATCTATTTACCCGTGCCTGTGTGATAATGTTTCTGGCATCTCCGTCCCGTGAACTATGATTTGCCTGTTTGGGCGACCTGGATCGGCGTGGTTGTGGTACTTCATCGTGTGGAGATCAGGACCTTCGGCTTCGTCTACCATGCTGGGGTCTATTCCGTTGATGCGGCGATCTATCCTTCCGTTGGATTTCCTCTTGATTTAGCTTGTCCCCAATCAACCCGGGGCCTTTTATGGAGGCTTGGTGCACGCTTTCTCGTGGGTCACCTGTTGCTGGTTGTGTAGTTAGGAGGTAGGCTTGCGCTACTACCAAAGCTGCTTCTGGTGTCTTTGGTACGATATTCCCCCTTTCATCGACTGATAAGAACGATGAGTCAAGATTTTGCACGCGGTTTCCTTTGTTTCCACATTCTGCATCTTCCCTATTGTGCTCTAGTGCACGGTGTCGCCCTCCGCCAGCGAGCGACGCGTTGCTGCGCTCCTCTCGTAATATCCTGCTTTCCGCTGATGACCCACAAGTATAGGGGATCGCAACAGTCTTCGAGAGAAGTAAAACCAAAATTTATTGATTCGACACAAGGGGAGCCAAAGGATATTTATAAGCCTTAACAGATGAGTTTTCAATTTAGCTGCACCTGCAAACAGACTTGCTCACAGTGGTTTATCAGTAGCAACCGTTTTATAGTGGTGACAGTAGTAAAATAGTAGTAACAATAATAAAGTAAAGATGATAACAGTAGCAATAGTAAATAGTAGGATTAAATACTGTAGGCACAGGGATAGATGAATGGGCGTTGCATAGACAAGATAATTCATGTAATAATCAATGACATGGGCAATTGCAGATAAATAATGATAAAGCATCCTAGTACTAAACAACCATAGGCATGTGTTTCGTATATAGTCATATGTGCTCGCAATGAGAAACTTGCACGACATCTTCTGTCCTACCAGCCCATTTGCAGCGGGGCCTCAAGGGAAACTACTGGTAATTAAGGTACTCCTTTTAATAAAGTATCGGAATAAAGCATTAACACTCAGTGAACACATGTGATCCTCATATCACAACAATCCCCTCTGGTTATCCCAATTGCTGTCACTTTGGGGCCTTGTGTTCTGGACAACGATATGTGTATACAACTTGCAGGTAAGATCATAAACAACAATTATCATCATAAAACAATTACAAGTTCAGATCTGAGATCATGGCACTCGGGCCCAAAGTGACAAGCATTAAGCACAACAAGTTGCAACAATGTTATAAGTACTAACAATAGATACTAGGCACCATGCCCTAACAATCTCATAGCAATTACATGAATGATCTCATCCAATCCCTACCATCCCCTTAGCCTACAACGGGAATTACTGACACATGGATGAGGGAATCATGGATGGTTGATGGAGAGACATCGGTGATGATGATGATGAATATCTCCTCCAAATCCCCATCCCGGCAGGGTGCCAGAACGGAGTTTTTGTTCCAAAAATGCGGTTTCTGATGGTGGCGGCGCAGCGGAACTTTATCTGGGAAAAACGCCGAACCCCCGATGTTTTCAGGTCAGAGGGTATATGTAGGTGGAAGGAGGGGTCGAGGCAATGGCCGAGGCGGCCTCACCACACCCTGGCGCGGCCAGGCCTGGGCCGCGCCACTAGGTGGTGTGGCGCCCTCCTGGCCCCTCTCTGTCTCGTCTTCTAGCTCCGTGGGTCTTCTGGTAATGTCATGGGGATGACTACTAGGGTAGGCCAAGGGCAGAGCCCTCTGCCGGCTGACGTCCTAGGAATCTCCACGGCGCTAAGTCGGGAAGACCGGCTTCGACCGAAGGACCGGCTGCGCCAGCAGCCGGCTGGCGACTTCACCGAGGAGAGCCAGAGCCAGCGAAGACGATGAAACCCCTCCAACGGCTGCTTTACCGAAAGTAGCCTGGCCCCGACAAGATCGACAGGAGCAGAGGACAAGCGTGACGCCAGCCATGCCCGGTGACGAGGGGTTAACTCGACAAATGTCCTAGATGAAGGACTTAGGATCGGGGGAAGAGCAACGACTAGAGACTCCGGGATCGAGATTGGCACACGACGTACCCAGGTTCACGTCCCCGCGGTGGAGGATCGCTACATCCTGCTAGCAATCTAGTAGATAATCACAATGGTGTTTACATGGTGCCGCCGTAGGCAGAATATTGTATCTAGTCTATGTCTAATCTCTCTGTCTAATCTATCTTGTATCTCTAATATTGCGTGTCTATGATATTCGATGTCTATGAGATATCTTGAGTTCTAAGTTGTCCCTCTAGGGGCGCCCCTGCCTGGCTTTATATATGCAACCGGGCTAAGGTTTTACAAGTGTCCTAGTCGAATACGGATTAGAACCTTCCTTCTTCGTCTCCAAGTCATCTTCGAGTCCTTGTTCCAGTCCACCTCCATAATGGGCCGGACCCGGTATACTAATCCGCGGGTACCCGAAGGGCATATCCATGTCAGTAGCCCCCGAGACTCAATTCGAGTTGCAGACTCGGGTTGAGTCTCAAAACTTCAAATCTTTGACTTCTTCCATCTTTGACTTCTTCAATCTTCGACTTCATATAACTTCGTCTTCTTGAAATCTTCGATTTCTTCAATCTTCGACTTCTTGAATTTTCGACTTCAATTCTTCGACTTTCCTAAAATCTTCGGGTTCTTGAATCCGCTCTCCTGATGGGAGTGAAATGTCGAGTTTACTTTCTGGTGCTTGCCACCGACAATGGACTCGAATTATTTTTTCTCGCTCTTCATTGATGATCTTCTCGAAGTAAATCTTTATCGGGTGCGCGACCAGCGCTCCCGATGGGAGTAGCCCCCGAGGCTATGGTCGGGTACTTGTAGTCGATCATAGGCTCCAGTTTTCTTCATCTCTTCTTGTCAAATTTTTTCTCAAAATTGTCTTTCTATCAAGTGCGCGGCCAGCGCTCCTGATGGGAGTAGCCCCCGAGTCTATGTTCGGGTACTTGTAGCCGGGCATAGACTCAAGTTGTACTACTCGAAGAAGTTCGGCTCCTGTTGAAGGACTTGATGATTTTGTCGACTCCTGTAGAAAATATGGATAATTATGAAATAATTTGTCTCTCGAAGAAATATTGCGTTTGTATATTGCAACAATGATATAGTAGTATGTAAAACAAAAATTCGATGTTTTTTGTGCAATTTTGTTGCTCGTACGTAAGACCCTTTCATTACCCTGATGCACTTCACGGCTCGATCAGCTACTCAGGTCAGACGTAAATCGATGCGTGTGCCGCATTTGAATTTCAAGATACTTGCTAAGCTTTTCGTTAGCCTGACGCCCAAGATTTTGGCCTTGCCAACCGTTAGTCGAGCTTCATGCGACTATAAACTAAATTGACAAGTATTCGACAAGGAACACCAGCTAGCTACTAGGGCTTTCACAATTTTTTCGAATTCAATGATATGCAGGATGATTGTTTATGGCGGAGCCCCCGAGTGTCGGGTGCGGCGAAAATAATAATCGACTCTTGGAAGAGGAGAACTTAGCTTTTATCGGGTGCGGCGTGGTCGGCGCGGCGTAGTCGACGATGACGTAGTCGAGTTGTTGTCGTAGAATCACAACCACGATCGGAGGCGAAGTTGTTGTCGAGCCCCCGAGCGTTGTTGGGATTGTCGCGTTGCTGATGTCGACGAAATCGTAGGCCTTGATGGTGATTTTCTGCACTCCGGGGCGAGTTGATGTCGAGCCCCCGAGCGTCGCCGATAGTTTGCGAGAGTACGCGATGTCGAGTCCCCGAGCGTGGTAAGCCATAGTTGACGCAGATGTAGTCGACGATATTGAAGACGAAGTAGTCGAAATATTTTTCTCCGATTTATCCGAGTAGTCAGACGACACGTCATTGAAGTCGAAATATTTTTCTCCAAATTTGCCTGCGGAGTCCTTGTAACTCATCGGACATATGCACGTACAAGCTAGGAAAGAGCTTGATCCGTATTTTGTTTTCCTTGAATCTTGTTCCGCTGTGCATCTGCTTGTAATCCAGATTAGGAATATTGATATTCTTCTTTTCCGTTTGCCTTGATATCCTCGCCGTAGTCCAATCTGACACGGAACACTCATTGGCAAAGTGGTAAGCAGACCGGAGACCCATAGCTGTAGATGAACTTTTGCGTAACTCAAGAGGTCGACTTGGTCTCAGTAAAACAGTATTCCGACGGAAAGCGTCTTGGCTCGAGATCCGACGAATCTTCAAATCAATTACGGATGCTTGCCGAAAAAATCCAAAAACGTTGCCTTGTATAACTTTTTCGACTTCTCGATTCTACTATCATAGATGAAGATGATCAGCCAACCGGATGTGATGGCTGTCTTCGAATTAGATGATCCGACGAGACACGGCGATGGTAACGTATCCCGTCCGGATGTTGAAGCGATCTGGCTATTTGCTGCTGTCGGCAGCTGCAAAATTTGCTGATCTTGTCGATGAAAAAGTTGAAAGATCCCGCCCGGATAACAAAATCCAGTCGCCACGATCCCCATGGTCGGCGCCAATTGACGAGGGGTTAACTCGAAAAAGTCCTAGATGAAGGACTTAGGATCGGGGGAAGAGCAACGACTAGAGACTCCGGGATCGAGATTGGCACACGACGTACCCAGGTTCACGTCCCCGTGGTGGAGGATCGCTACATCCTGCTAGCAATCTAGTAGATAATCACAATGGTATTTACATGGTGCCGCCGTAGGCGGAATATTGTATCTAGTCTATGTCTAATCTCTCTGTCTAATCTATCTTGTATCTCTAATATTGCGTGTCTATGATATTCGATGTCTATGAGATATCTTGAGTTCTAAGTTGTCCCTCTAGGGGCGCCCCTGCCTGGCTTTATATATGCAACCGGGCTAAGGTTTTACAAGTGTCCTAGTCGAATACGGATTAGAACCTTCCTTCTTCGTCTCCAAGTCATCTTCGAGTCCTTGTTCCAGTCCACCTCCATAATGGGCCGGACCCGGTATACTAATCCGCGGGTACCCGAAGGGCATATCCATGTCACCCGGTCTCCACCAATCAACGGGCAAGATCCTTCCCCACGAAAGGATCCGAGGCAGAACGGAGGGCATATGCCTTGGAGATGCCGGTCCAAGGGAGAAAGTCACTTTATAAAGTTGCCATCGTCAGATAGGGAGTCAGAGGATGGCGGGCCCATGTCAAGACCGCGACCACGGAGGAGCCGGCAGCTGGGCCAGTGAAGCCGAGTAAATGACCGGCCCGTTGGGAAGCCCAAGAGGAAGGTGTGATGAATATAGCAGCAAGATTTTCCCTCAGTTAGAAACCAAGGTATGTCGATCAGGAGAGGAAAGACAAACGACTGAAGGTGATGCTTGCTAGCTTGCGACAGCTCAGGACAATTTATAGGGCGCCTCGTCCAAGCTTTGCTTTGCTAGCTGCAACGCGGAACCTGCACACAACATAACCAAATACTCTGTTCCCAACTTACGATGAGGTTGTCAATCTCACCGGTTTGCTTGAAACAAAGGGTATGAGCGTATCGAGTGGAAAGTGATAATAGTATGCGAGTAAAGTAAACAGTGCTGAGTAAAGTAAAGAGGTGATAGCAATATAAAGGAAATAGGACCGGGGTCCACAGTTCACTAGTGGTGTCTCTCCATAAGATAAAATAATACATGCTGGGTAAACAAATTACAGTTGGGCAATTGATAGAATAAAGACAACGTGCATATGATGAGAGGATCACTATGAGATTTACTCTAGGCATTACAACAAAATACATAGACCGCCATCCAACTGTATCTATGACTAATAATCCACTCACGGGGATATCGTCCGAACACCCCATGAGTATTAAGTTGCGAACAACAGATAACTGCATTAAGCAAAGTGTGTAATGTAAACAAAGCATATACCCTCGAGCATATAAATGTTGTTTTCCCCCTAGTAGCAACAGCACATCTACAACCTTAGAGGTTTCTGTCACTCCCCCAGATTAAATAGAGGCATGAACCCACTATCGAGCATAAATACCCCCTCTTAGAGTCACTAACAACTACTTGGCCAAGATAGCTACTAACAACGGAGAGCATGCAAGATCATAAACAACATAGAGATAACATAAGATAAATTTCAGTACATCAACTCAAACATAACACCAATATTCATCGGATCCCAACAAACCAAACATGTAGAATTACATAATGGTGATCTCAATCATGTAGGGCAGCTCATGAGATCTAAACATGAAGCACATGGTGGAGAAGACAACCATCTAGGTACTGCTATGGACCCATAGTCCAAGGTAGACTACTCACTCATCGCTTCGGAGGCAAGCATGGTGATGAAGAAGACCTCCGGTGGCGATTCCCCTCTCCGGCAGTGTGCTGGGAAGAGCTTCTGGACCCTCCCGATCTTCGGGTCGATGGCGGCGGTAGATCGCGATGTGTTCTGGAAAACTGATCGGGTCTTTAGGTTTTTCCCGTCGGGGCGTCTTTATAGGCGAAGGGGCATCGTCAGAAGTGGACCGAGGTGGTCTCACACATAGGGGGCACGGCCAGGGCCTGGGCCACGCCGCCCTGGTGTGTGGGCCCCTTGTGGCCCCACTCCAACTCCTCTTCGGTTCTCTGGAAGCTTTGGTGAAATTCTGGGCGACTGGCTTTGTTTTCGTCCAATTCCGAGAATATTTCCTGTGTAGCTTTTCTGAAACTCAAAAACAGCAGAAAACAGGAAACTGGCACTGTGGCAACTTGTTAATAGGTTAGTTCCGAAAGATGCATAAAAGTGCCACGAAGTGTAACGAAACACTAAGCAAATGGTGTAAAAAGAAGCATGGAGCATCAAAAATTATAGATATGTTGGAGACGTATCAGCATCCCCAAGCTTAACTCCTGCTCGTCCTCGAGTAGGTAAGTGATAACAAAAGAAATAATTTTTGAGGTGACATGCGCATAGACAATCTTGATCATATATGTAAGCGTTGTGAGCTGGGATCAAAAGAACTTAAAACATGGGCATGAAAGACATAATCTTGATAGAAGAAACTTAGCAACCATGTTATAACATGAAAATGAACACAAACAAAAGATCATGAAAATGAAACAATGAAAGTCAAACATGTGTTCAAATCATATGGAAAAATATACAAATGGTTTTCAGCTTGTCCTTCATAGAGAGCAAAACATAAATGTATAGGACACCTTCAAGTTTAAGAGAGCGACTAGATACAAATAATTTGAGAACAAGTGAAACCAACAATATGAATCAATCAATGAAAACTTTGGGACAATGCACATTATACTAAGAATGATAACTATGCTCTCTTAATGGTGCATAAAGATAGAAGCTGGAGACTCAACATAAAAGTAAAAGAAAGGCCATTCGTGGAGGGAAGCAATGATTGCAAGTTTTATAACCTTCAAAAATTATGGTACTTATCGGCTTTGAGCTCTCATTGCCCCCATCATAAGCATCTTGAATGGTTAAAGTTAATGCGAGAACACTTACGCTGCATATGCTTGACAAATCATAAGTTGAAAACCTCGTGTCCCGTGAATACGAGTACCCAAACCTCATGCTACTTTACTTAGAGTCCCAAGCAAGCTCTTGTCATTGTAAGTATACACGTATCATCGAGAACCGCCAATGGGGTACCTTCGTGCTCGATGACATGGAACAAGCCCACATCAAAATGACAGGACAAGCAGACAATGAACACCTCGACATCTCTTTTATTTACCATTTGTATAGCATTTTTATTTTGAGATGCGTCGTCGAATATCCACTATGGGCATGCTGCAAATTTTCAACATGAATTATGCATGGCTTAGATTGGCGGCCCAGGCGTTTCTCTAACACATATACAAACTCCATGATCCCCCAAGATTTCCAATTCATTTCACACCGCGAGTATCCATAAACAAAAGATCACGATATCAACTCAAATAAGAAGTGCAATATTGAAAGCTTGCCCCATGACGGCATGGCTGGGCTAGTCTCCAACTTACAACTTGCAAGCATAACAACTCAACATAAGAGACCACAATGTCAAATTTTTAAGAACGAGAAAAAGTAAAGTGTGCCTTCCGGTTTGTGAGAGCTTTACTGACCAATTTTCGTATAACACTGGTAAGAGTTTAATTTGAAGAGTAAATAAAAGCAAGTCAAATGTACTTTGGAATAGCAAATTGCTAATAGGTATGTATGGTGGACACTTTAGAATAACTTTGTTTTTAGGAGTTGGATGCACGAGTAGAGCTCATACTCAGTACAAGGCGAGGGCTAGCGAAAGACTGGGAGCGACCAACTAAGAGAGCAATAACGGCCATAATAATGGAAAGCGACAAAGCGACATTAAAAGAAGCATAAGATGGCATCAAAAGTCAAAAACTAAATGATCATAGAAGCTATTGGCGACTTTGTAAGATTCTAACATGTGTGAGCATACGCCAAGTCAATCCAAATAAAGCATCAAGGAGAAAACCAAAATAATGCTTCCAAATAATTAAAACAACGCATGATTTTTTTCAAAGGCTCATTAAGCAATCTCAGTCATTTGAGACAACTCATGCTACAGCAAAACCACTAAGCATACTATCAAAAAGATATCAAGCACGATATGCAAAAGCCTAAGCCGCAGTCTACACAAGCTCCTTCTTGTACCACTTTTTTGCATAAAGCTTTTTCTCTTTTCCAACACCATTCAAACTTTTTATAAACACCTCTTTTGATGAAAACCAATATGGATCAGAGGCAAAAGTACAGCTTGATAAAAAGGTATAACAAGATCTGAACACAAATCAAGGCGAAAATCGAAAGCTAAACGCAGTTCTAGAAAAAGAGAACACTCGTTGAAACGAATAGAGTGAAAAACGGAGTGTTCTTGGTAAATGAAAAGCAAGGCAACTTCTCCAAAAGAAATTTGTTGGGGTCCAACCATTTATTGCAGCAAACTAAACTAAACTAAAACTGAAAACTAAAAACAACTGACGCTCCAAGAAAAACGCATAATGCATGAAGCAATAAAAATATAGCGTATTGAAAGGTGACCTGATTTTTGCCGATGAAGAAGGGGTGCCTCGGGGGCATCCCCAAGCTTTGACGCTTGTACTTCTTGGATATTTCTTGGGATGATGCATGGGCATCCCCAAGCTTGAGCTTTTGTCCATTCTTCAACTCATCTCATCACTCTCCGATCCCTACACTTGAAAACTTCCTTCATATAAAACTAAACACAAATCTATTAGCAACATTAGTGTAAGCATAACATAGAATCAACCCTTTTTTGCTTCAGTTTTCAACCTAAAACCACCATATATAAAGCATATACTACTGTAGCAACTTCTCCAAAAGTTCTGTGATCAAAAGAACTCAAAAAGAAAGCGATAAAGCGGCAAACACAAATATTGGCAGAAATCTGTCAAAACAGAACAGCTGACAAAGGTCGATTTTTTAGAGGGTTTTCTGTTGCTCAAATCAAAAAGTGTTCAACTAATGAAAGTTTGGATATAACCTGGGGCATATGCACAAGAAATCGCAGGTCCAAAAGATATATAGAGAATTTTCACGAATTTGTACGGTGCAGCACCGAAAACAGTTTCAGGACAGCAACGTCCCCAAATCTTACCTCACTCAAATTAGAGGCTTCTCTTGGCACAAAAACGAAATAAAAAGGATAAGGAGAGGTTATTACAGTAGTAATAACTTCCAAGACTCAAATAAAAGAAAAAGAACTGAATGTAAAACATTGGGTTATCTCCCAAGAGAGCTTTTCTTTAACGCCTTTGAGCTAGGCGCAGAAAATTGCGAATCAAGTAATTATGAAAGAAGCATTAGGATCCACAATAGGAGTCTTTTCAACAATGAAGGGAATTGTGTCCAAATGAGTTTTTGAATATCCTTTATGATCACGCTTTGGTACACTACTTTCATCGAAAGGATTTTCAGGACAAATCCAACTAGAATTATTTTCCCAAACATCATGAATTCCTGCAAGTTTATAAGGTATTGGCTCTCTAAAATCTTCATTGGGTGTACCAACAACCGCTACAGGTGAGCCAAGCTTATTAAATTTCTTGAAAACTTTTCTAGCCTCAATGACAACATCTCTAAATTCTATGCACAAAGTTTCCAATATAAAAGCTTTCTTTTCAGGATCTTCAATTTCATGAAGCTTAAGGAACATGTATTGCATAAAAGGATTAAGACTAGCAAACCTAGCTTCTAACATGTGAACTAAATAAGCAGAATCAACTTCATAACTAGGAGCAAGCTCAACCAAAGACTTTTCCTCAACATCTTTATGCATACTAATATGATTAAAGAACTCCTCAATGTTATCTTTCCCAGTAATTGAACCACTACCTACTGAGAGGTCCTCCAAAACGTACTTAGGGAACAACATAATGAACTAAAGTAAAGAAATAACAACTACCAAGGATTCTAATTTTTTTTTGGTTTTTGATATAAAATGATGCAAGTAAAAATAAAGTAAAGCAAAACAAATAAACAAAGTAAAGGATGTGCGTGCGAAAAAACTCCCCTCGCAGAAGTCTTCTTTTTCCTCCCCGGCAACGGTGCCAGAAAATATGCTTGATGCCGAGTAAATGACCGGCCCGTTGGGAACCCCAAGAGAAAGGTGTGATGAATATAGCAGCAAGATTTTCCCTCAGTTAGAAACCAAGGTATGTCGATCAGGAGAGGAAAGACAAACGACTGAAGGTGATGCTTGCTAGCTTGCGACAGCTCAGGACAATTTATAGGGCGCCTCGTCCAAGCTTTGCTTTGCTAGCTGCAACGCGGAACCTGCACACAATACAACCAAATACTTTGTTCCCAACTTACGATGAGGTTGTCAATCTCACCGGTTTGCTTGAAACAAAGGGTATGAGCGTATCGAGTGGAAAGTGGTAATAGTATGCGAGTAAAGTAAACAGTGCGAGTAAAGTAAACAGGTGATAGCAATATAAAGGAAATAGGACCGGGGTCCACAGTTCACTAGTGGTATCTCTCCATAAGATAAAATAATACATGCTGGGTAAACAAATTATAGTTGGGCAATTGATAGAATAAAGACAACGTGCATATGATGAGAGAATCACTATGAGATTTACTCTGGGCATTACAACAAAATACATAGACCGCCATCCAACTGCATCTATGACTAATAATCCACTCATGGGGATATCGTCCGAACACCCCATGAGTATTATGTTGCGAATAACAGATAACTGCATTAAGCAAAGTGTGTAATATAAACAAAGCATATACCCTCGAGCATATAAATGTTGTTTTCCCCTAGTAGCAATAGCACATCTACAACCTTAGAGGTTTCTGTCACTCCCCCAGATTAAATAGAGGCATGAACCCACTATCGAGCATAAATACCCCCTCTTGGAGTCACTAGCAACTACTTGGCCAAGATAGCTACTAACAACGGAGAGCATGCAAGATCATAAACAACATAGAGATAACATAAGATAAATTTTAGTACATCAACTCAAACATAACACCAATATTCATCGGATCCCAACAAACCAAACATGTAGAATTACATAACGGTGATCTCAATCATGTAGGGCAGCTCATGAGATCTAAACATGAAGCACATGGTGGAGAAGACAACCATCTAGCTACTGCTATGGACCCATAGTCCAAGGTAGACTACTCACTCATCACTCCGGAGGCACGCATGGTGATGAAGAAGACCTCCGGTGGCGATTCCCCTCTCCGGCAGGGTGTCGGGAAGAGCTTCTGGACCCTCCCAATCTTCAGGTCGATGGCGGCGGCGGATCGCGATGTGTTTTGGAAAACTGATCGGGTCTTTAGGTTTTTCCCATCGGGGGGTCTTTATAGGCGAAGGGGCATCGTCAGAAGTGGACCGAGGTGGTCTCACACATAGGGGGCGTGGCCAGGGCCTAGGCCACGCCGCCCTGGTGTGTGGGCCCCTCGTGGACCCACTCCAACTCCTCTTCGGTTCTCTAGAAGCTTCAGTGAAATTCTGGGCGACTGGCTTTGGTTTCATCCAATTCCGAGAATATTTCCTGTGTAGCTTTTCTGAAACACAAAAACAGCAGAAAATAGGGAACTGGCACTGTGTCAACTTGTTAATAGGTTAGTTCCGGAAAATGCATAAAAGAGCCACGAAGTGTAACGAAACACTAAGCAAATGGTGTAAAAACAAGCATAGAGCATCAAAAATTATAGATACGTTGGAGACGTATCAGCCAGCCAGCCACCTAACCTGTAACCAGGCCCCCGCCTATATAAGGGGGCATGGCCCCTTAGAGTAGGGAAATTCGATCCTTCTTCTTCTTCCTCTAGACCGAACAGCTTGAGGAGCCTTGTAGCCACCGTGAGCTGATAATAAGAAACAAGGCGGGTGTCGGGGGGATGACCCCCGGTAGGGTCAAGACACTAGAAAGAGATGGGATGAGAGATTGACTTTGTTATGGTTGACCAAGGTTGGGCCTGGCCGGCATAGAGGTGTATCGGCCAGGCCGGCATATAAGCCGTATCCCGGCTGGTGTTCAAGAATGTCGGCATAACCGGAATACCTCGTGTAATATGCCGGCATATGTATAATATGCCGGCCTAACCTAATTGATATATTTTGCAGGAATAGAGCAGGCCGGATTACCCGACCAGGGGTCGGTGGTCCGGCACATAGGTCCAGGATATGGCCAACGGTTATATCCGGGATACACAAGTCAACTAAAGGGTCACATCCCTACAATCAAGGAGAGAACCTTCCCAGCATGGAGGAAGATCATCATGACAGAGTGCACAGTGGTGGTCTACCTACCCCCACAGTGCCAAAGTACAGTCCTTGCCATCACAGTGGTAAGGTCACAATCAAGGAAGTACAAGGTACAGGGATGCTGAGTCCCATCGAGAGCAATCAGGGATAAAGTCAAGGGTGACTGCCATCGTCACGTCGTCCTATTTGGACTATAGTTGGTGTCATCTACTTCAAGATGACCGTTGTAACCCTGGCTACCACTATATAAGGTGGCACAGGGAGCCCTAGCCAAGGGTTGGTTACTCTCTAGTCTCTCAGTTCATAGTTCATCTTCCTCCTCTCACAGAGAGCTTGGAAGCACCAATTGTTGTACCTCCATCGATCCAAGTATATACAAGCAGTAGAGCAGGAGTAGGGGTGTTATCTCCTTACGAGAGCCCCGAACCTGGGTAGATCTGAGTTCCTTTCTGTCATGCTTTTTAGTACATTTCCCTCTCCCGAATCCTCTAGCGCTTAGTTCGGCCCCAACTTTAGCCAGCCCATGGCATATGTTGTTTCACCACGATGACATTTGGCGCCCATCGTGGGGCAGATCGATGTGCTGGCTGGAGTCTTCATTCGGACGGGATCTATGATAGCGGCATCGGGAGAGCGCGTGGTCTCTAGCCTCGTCCAGAGGCTAGGCTCGCTCAGCTTCATCTCCGACAATGCCGGATGTCTTGGTGGCCGGCCTTTCCCCAGGAACAGCCAGATCATGTCTTTCGGTTCCCACGAGGTGTATGTGGGTACTAAGAGAGTTTGCAGGTATCCGGAGTAGGTGCTGGTGGCGGCAGATCCTCGGTTGCATCTGCTGGCTCACGCTGGGCGTAGCGCTCACCCAGTAGAGTCGGCAGAGGTGATGATGGCCGGCATTGCCGCACCGCCGGCAGGTGGCGCCGGCAAAGGCGCAGCAGCAGAAGTTCCTCCGAAGATGGAGAAGGCAAAGAGATAAGCACGTCCGACGCTGGAGAGGGCAGAGAACCTGGCCGGCACTTCTGGCATGTCGGCTAGGGGCCAGCCCCTGATCCCCATCATCAACCGGCTTCTCGAGCCGGTGCAGTCCGGCGATGATCCGGAGCAAGCGAAGGAGATCCTGGAAGGGACGCATCAGGCCCTCATCGACGAGGCCCTGGCCATGCAGTAGGAGCGAGGCTAGTTCAATCGTCAGCTGCGTGAGTATGAGGCTGCCCAAGGTTTTACTCCTGTCGTAACCTGGCCTAGCCGGATAGAGGAAGTTAGAACTAGAGGTAGAGATCTAAACACTGAATTGGATAAGGATGGTAGAGCTAGAAATCATAGTTCAACCAGTACTGTGCCGAAGGTGATTTATAGCTCACCAGTAAAGAACCTTAGAGCAGCAGCAGAAGTAGCTAAGGAATTATCTAGTTTATCCGGCGAAGCACTGCATGAGCAGCAAGCCCGGCTTAACCAACTTTTGTCTGAAGCTAGTAAGCAGCAGGAGGCCTTTAAGAAGGCGAATCCAGGTGTCGACGCATCTCAGTACATTGCATCAGTGGGAGGTGCCAGCACGAGGTCGAGGGGCCCAGCCTCGTCCCCGCATCCAAGCGCCCGGCATGCCGAAAGTGTAACCTCTGGCCGCCGGGACAAGCAGATCCAGGTGTATGATCCGGCAATCACCACAAAGCATGCGATGACACAGGGGAATGCCGGTCAAGGTGACCGGAATGTCGGCAACAAGAGTGCCGACAAGAATTCTCCGGCCGGGCAAGGAGCACGCTCGGCTGGTGGTGGCCGGAATAACAATGCTTCCCAGCGCCAGCAGCAGGGCGCCAGATATGCGGTGCAGCAGCAAGGAGGAGGCGAGCCGAGACATCGGGAAGATGATGGGAATTCCGCCCTTGCGAGGATGGGATATCAGCAACCTCAGCAGCAGCAGTACCAGCAAGACCAGCAGTATGAGCAGTACCAGCAAGACCAGCTGGCACAGCAGCAAAACATGATTCCGGGCCCAATTGCCTCCCGGCTAGGACCTCGGTCCTTGGCCCCGGATGATGCACGCTTCAAGCTGGATAGAATTTACTAAACAGAGTTGGTGGAGAAGCAAGGAGCTCCAGGTCCTATGTGCTTTGGACCCCGGATTATGGGTGAACCGGTACCTTACTGTTTTCGGCTTGCGCGTGGTGCGAGAACATACAATGGCAGTACAAAATCCAGAAGATTGGTTGGAGGATTACTCCACTGCAGTAGACATTGTCGGAGGAAACCTTCGGTGGGCGGTGAGCGGTGCGCTATGTGCCGCAAATGGCGGAACGCCCAGCCAGGATATGGCTGAATAGCTTGCCAGCCGCAAGTATCAATGGCTGGATGGATTTCGAAGAGCAATTTGTGTCCAACTTCACCAGTACATACAAGAGACCCAACCGCCCGCAGCAGCTAGCTAACTGCCGGCAAGGAGACTACGAGACAGACCGTGACTACCTCACTAGGTGGTGCACATTGCGCAATTCCTGTGAAGGAGTTGTGGAGCAGCAGGCCATCATGTGGTTTGCTCAGGGGTGCCGGCATGACACGATGTTGTGGCAGAAGCTCCAGAGAGATATGCCGGCCACGTTGGCCGAAACAATAAAGATTGCAGATAGTTATGCATTGGGAGACCCATTGCAGCCCACACTTGCTTCGCAAGGTCAGGGGCAAAACCAGAGGAACAACAATAATGCCAGGGGATCTGGGCAGTTCTATCGCCCTGATAACCGAAATAAAAGAAGAGATGACAGGCCGGATTATCGGTATGGCTCGTCCCAAGTGGCGGCCATAGAGCAAGAGCAAACAGGCGCCGGCAGTAGCCAGCGTCCGAGATATGAGGGCTATCAGCAGCCTCAGCAGCAACAGCAGCCATAGCAGCAGCAAGCGCAGCCATGGCAAAAAAAGAATGTCTGGATTAATAAGAATGCCGATGCTGGACAGAAGAAGCAGTGGCCAAAGTATACAGTTGATTTGGCCATGGACAAGCCCTGTGTTTACCATACTTTCCAGCCGGGTAAGCCGGCGAATCATTTGACCAAAAATTGTACATGGTTAGACAACATATTGGCAGGTCGTGCAGGGCCTTTTGGGCCAGCTAGGCCATCTGTCCCGGCAGCTCCATCGCCGCTGACATGTGCTAATACAATTGCAGTTCCCCCCAGGCTGGCTAATCCTGGGAATTAGAATAACACCGGAAATGCCGGCGGGAATCAGGTTGATCATAGTTACAACCTAGAGTTTTATAGCGGCGGCCCTCCAGCGGGCCATAATGAGTACAAAGAGCATGATCAAAGCTACATGGTCTTTGAGACCGAGAGAACTAACAAGCAGAGTTTGTACCGGTGGAGCTTGGAGGTGAATGCCGTTATGTCGGCAGTGCCGAAATTGATGTACTGGTCTGATCAGGCCATTGGCTGGGATAGGGCAGATCAACCCAAGATCGTGCCAAACCCCAGAGGATATTGTCGTGGGGATGACTAATGGGGCATGCCACGGGCCGAGCTAAATGCCGGATGGCGTCCCAGGAGTCCTCACGACTCTAGGATGGGAAGACCGGCTCCACCCGAAGGGCCGGCTGCGCCAGCAGCCGGCTGGCGATTCCACCGAGGAGAGCCAGAGGTGGGCGATGAAGACAAAAGCCCTCCAATGGCAGTGTCGCCAAAAGTGGGCTGGCCCCGACAAGAGCGACAGAGGCCAAGGATGGGAGTGACAAGCGCCACGACCGGCCTCAGCCAATCAGCGATCAAGGCCCCTTCCCCACGATGGGATCTGAGGCAAAAGGGAGGGGATATGCTTCCCAGATGTTGGTCCAGGGGAAAGACGCTTTATAAAGCGCCTTTGTCAGAGCAGGGCCAGAGGATCACGCCAAGGACGCCGCCGCCGAGGAGCCGGCAGCCGGCCGAATCGTTACCTAACCTGTAACCAGGCCCCTGCCTATATAAGGGGGCCTGGACCCTTAGTCTGGGGGGATCCGATCTTCTTCTTCCTCCTCTAGCCCGAACAGCTCGAGGAGCACTGTAAACACTATTGTCGAGATAATACGAAGTAGGCAGGAAGTAGGGGTTTTACCTCCAACCGGGAGGGCCCTGAACCTGGGTAAACTGAGGTGTCTCCGTTGGCATAATCCCGAGCCAGACCCATCGTCACCAGCATCGAGCCCCTCTGATAAGCCATCCCATGGCTACTGTCTCTAAATTCCCACGATAGTTGGCGCCCACCATGGGGCAAAGCGCGGCGGCGAGCGGAGTCAAGTTCCGGCCGGGACCCTCATCGGCTCTCGGCGAGAAGGTCGCCTCCGGCCTTGTCTGGAGGTTCGGCACCTTCGACTGCGTCAGCGACAACTTGGCCCACTTCGAAAATGGCTTCGGCAACAGCGGCTCCTTCCTCGGCGTCGGCAGTCACCGCTTCTACATCGCCAAGCCCTTCCTGGAGGAGGTAACCGATGTCTTCGACTCTCTTTGCGACGGAGGCTCGAGCTGCGATGAAAGCAGCAATCTTGGCGACATGGTCGAGGTGATGGCCCTGGGAAAAGAGGAGGGCAGCGACTCTCCACGCCCCGAGCGCCCATCGCCCGAATGCCTTCTTCCATAGGAGCAAGATGCTCCGCTCCTAGAGCAGGACGCCCTGGACGTCTCCGTGGTGGACCTGTGCGCTCCCCTCAGCCGCGTCATCGACCCCGCCTAGGTCGCCGAGGCCCTGGAGCGGACGCGTCTCGTCCTCCTCAGCAAGGTGGCCGAGGATGAGGCCAACCAGTGCCGCGCGAGCACCACGCTCAGCAAGTTCTACGACGTGCATGGAGATGCACCGATCGAGCTCACTCGTGACCTGCGGCGCAGCTTCGCCACCGCTGTCCCTGGCCAGATCCAGCGGTCGCCATCGGCAAGCCGAGGCCGCGGACAGGGTGGCCGTGCTCCGAGCGGCAACGCCCAAGGACGCCGCGCCCAGCAAGGCGGCGGAGCAAGCAGGCCATGCCAGATCCCGGTGTCAGCGCCAGGGTCGGAGTCCCAGGCTCGCCCACCAACGCTGCACATCCACCTGTGGCTTGACCACGTTGAGACGTTCCCCAGAGGATCTGCTAGCTCAAAGCGAGCGGCTTCTGACCAAGGAGGCCCGGGGGCTGCCGGTAGCGGTCATGGGCGCAAAGAGGGAAAGTACACCCTCGATGCTGCACTTGATCAGCCATGTAAGTTCCACACCTCCCCGGGCAGGGAAGCGACCCACTCCACGTGTCAGTGCCATTTCATGAGAGAGCTGGAGCAACGCGCTCGGCAGATCCCTTGTGCGTCACAAGCACAACCGGCTAGAGGTCAGGAGGACCAATAGCACGACCCGGCTGGAGGCAAGCCGGATCAAGACGATGAATTCCCGGTGGATGTTGAGCAGTATCACATCTTTACCACCCCCGGCAAGGATAAAAGGAACGACCTTTTGCATGAGGCAGAGGTGAACGCTGTAATGCCCGCAGAACCCTAGTTCATGCATTGGTCTGAGGCGGCCATTACCTGGGGGCGTGAGGACCATCCGAGGCTGATGCCCAGCCCTGGAGAGTACGCTCTGGTCCTGGACCCTGTTGTGTGTTCCGATACGCACATGTGCCGGTTCTCCCGCGTGCTCATTGACGGCGTTAGTAGTATCAACCTTCTTTACCGAAGCTCTCTGGAGAAGTTGGGCATCCCGCTTGCTCAGCTGAAACCGAGCCAGCTCACCTTCCATGGCATCGTGCTGGGGCATTCTTGTACCCCTTTGGGCAAGGTGCAGCTGGAGGTTCTCTTCGGAAAGAAGGGGAATAGCCGCCACGAGCCCATCTGGTTCGAGGTGGTAGACATCAGCAGTCCCTACCACGCGCTGCTTGGCCGTCCAGCCCTGGCCAAGTTCATGGCGGTGCCACATTACGCCTATCTGAAGATGAAGCTCCCAGGACCCAGAGGTGTGATCACAGTCACAGGAAGCTTCAAGAAGTCCCTGGCTTGTGCAAAGGAGAGCTCGCAGCTGGTAGAGGCACTGGTCATCGCCGAGAAGAAGCGGAAGCTTCTACATCGCGTGGAGCTTGCCCAGCAAGATGTGCCGGTTCGCCAGTCGCCAGTGGAGCAGTTCAAGCCGGCCAACACCAAGAAGATCCTGCTGGACGAGAGTAACCCCACCAAGTACGTCATCATCGGCACTGGCCTGTGTGCCAAATAGGAAAGCAAGCTCACCAGCTTCCTCCGTGAGAATCGGGACATCTTCGCATGGTCTCCAAAGGATATGCCAGGTGTGCCGAGGGAGCTGGCTGAGCACTCACTCAACGTCCAGCCAGATGCCAAGCCGGTCAAGCAACCGCTGTGGTGTTTTGCAGAAGAGAAAAGGAAACTATTGGCGAGGAGATTGCCCGGCTCCTTGCAGCCGGCTTTATCATGGAGGTATTTTACCCTGACTGGCTTGCGAACCCAGTCTTGGTTCTGAAGAAGAATAACACTTGGCGAATGTGTATCGACTACACCAGCCTCAACAAGGCTTGCCCCAAGGATCTTTTCGCACTACCACGGATTGACCAGGTGATCGACTCCACAGCCGGTTGCGACCTGCTATCCTTCCTAGACGCCTATTCAGGTTATCACCAGATCCCACTCTTCCAGCCAGATCAGATCAAGACATCCTTCATCACCCCATATGGAGCCTACTGCTATGTTACCATGCCGTTCGGCCTGAAGAACACTGGAGCCACTTACCAGTGAACCATGCAGCGATGTCTGCAAGGGTAGATTGGGAGAAATGTGCACGCTTATGTGGACAATGTGGTGGTGAAGACCAAGCAGAGCGGCACGCTCCTGGACGACCTCAAGGAGACCTTCGCCAACCTGCGGTGCTATCGCATGAAGCTCAACCCAGAGAAATGCACCTTTGGTGTGCCGGCTGGACAACTCCTAGGTTATATCGTCTCCCAGCGAGGGATCGAGGCTAACCCCTCGAAGATAAAAGCCATCGAGGCCCTAGAGAAGCCCACCCAGCTCAAAGACGTGCAGAAGTTTGCTGGTTGCTTGGCCTCGCTCAGCCGGTTCGTCAGCCGGCTCGGAGAGAAGGCCATGCCGCTGTACCAGCTGATGAAGAAGACGGACCACTTCATTTGATCCCAGCACGCTGATGATGCCTTCAACGACCTCAAGCGAGCCTTGTCTACCGTGCCAATCTTGGCCGCGCCGGCTCCGCGAGAGCCAATGCTGCTCTACATCGCGGCTACTCCGCGAGTCATCAGCGTCGTGATCGTGGTGGAACGCACCGAGGAAGGCAAGGAGCTGATGTTTCAGCGCCCAGTGTACTACCTGAGTGAGGTGCTCACTCTCTTCAAGCAAAACTACCCGCACTACCAAAAGGTCGCATACGGCGTGTACATGGCGGCCAAGAAGTTGAAGCACTACTTCGAGGAGCATCCTATCACGGTGGTGAGCACCACTCCACTCGCGGAGATCATTGGGTGCAAGGATGCGTCAGGCAGAGTGGCCAAATGGGTGATTGAGCTTGTAGCTCATACCATTCAGTACAAGCCCAGGACGACAATCAAGTCACAGATCATAGCGGATTTCTTCGCTGACTGGGGAGAGCAACAGTACCTGCCGCCGGCTCCAGACTCCACCCACTGGCGCATGCACTTCGATGGCTCCAAGTTGCTCGGGGGCTTGGGGGCCGGTATCATCCTCACCTCTCCCAAAGGAGACAAGCTGCAGTACGTGCTGCAGATGCACTTCCGTGCGTCAAACAACGTCGCCGAGTACGAAGCCCTGGTACATGGGCTCAAGATGGCCAAGCAGATCGGCATCAGGAGGATCCTCTGCTTTGGAGACTCCGACCTAGTGGTGCACCAGGTCTCAGGGGATTGGGATGCCAAGGACGCCAACATGGCCTCCTACCGCTTCTACGTGCAGCAGCTCAGCGGATTTTTCGAGGGCTGCGAGTTCCACCACATCCCCAGAGCAAATAACGACGAGGCGGACCGGCTGTCCAAGATCGGCTCCACCAAGCAGGATATCCCAGCTGGGGTGTCGCTGGAAATCATCCGCAAGCCATCCATCAAGCCCTCGCTAGAATCTCCATCCATCTACGTGCCTGGAGACCCCGCCCCGGCTCAGGTGCCACCACCGGCCCCGGGGGCTGCCGTCTCGGGGCTGAAGGAAGCAGCCGGCCAGCCCAGTGCGGCCGGCTCGATGAAGGACACGGGGGCTGCCGGCTCCACGCCTGCTTCCCCAGCCGGACAATCAGACGAGGCCGGCACGACGACGGACCCGGGGGCTGCTGATCCCCTGGTCGCCAGTGTCTTCCATATACGGGAGATACCTTCCTGGGCGGAGCCGTTCTCCAACTACCTCATCACTGGGGACTTGCCGCAAGATGAAGTGGAAGCTAGGCGAATTCAATGCCGCGCAGGGGCGTACACCATCATCAACAGTGAACTGTACAAGCGCAGCATGTCAGGAATCTTCCAGAAGTGCATCGAGCCGGAAGAAGGGATAGAGCTGCTAAGAGAGATACACCAAGGGGAGTGCGGACATCACGCATCTTCCAGAGCTTTGGTGGCCAAAGCCTTCCGCCATGGTTTCTACTGGCCGACGGCTAAGCAGAATACAGAGCAGCTGGTGAAACGGTGCAACGGCCGCCAGCGCTTCTCCAAGCACAGAAACACTCTAGCGGCAGCCCTCAAGACCATCCCGCTCACCTGGCCGTTCGCTGTCTGGGGCCTGGACATGGTAGGGCCATTCAAGACCGCACCTGGGGGCTTGACGCATCTACTGGTTGCTGTGGACAAGTTCACCAAGTGGATCGAGGCTAAGCCAATCAAAAAACTCGACGGCTCGTCCACCATCAAGTTCTTCAACGAGATCATCACAAGATATGGAGTTCCCCACAGCATCATCACTGACAACGGGATGAACTTTGCGAAGGGAGTCTTTGCTGATTACTGTGGCAAAAAGGGCATCTAGCTGGACTTAGCGTCAGTAGCGCACCCTCAGACAAATGGGCAAGTGGAGAAGGCAAATGGGCTGATCCTGGCCGGCATCAAACCAAGGCTGGTCGAGCCTCTCGAACGCTCAACCGGCTGTTGGGTTGAGGAGCTACACTTAGTGCTCTGGAGCCTGCGCACCACTCCAAATCGCTCTGTTGGCTTCACACCTTTCTTCCTGGTCTATGGAGCAGAAGCGGTGTTGCCCATGGACATCGAGTTCGATGCGCCCAGAATTGTCCAGTACACGGAGAAGCAAGCAAAAGAAGCTCGTGAAGATGGCGTCGACCTCCTCGAGGAGGCACGAGAACATGCTTTGGCCAGATCAGTGCTCTATCAGCAGCAGCTGCGATGATACCACAGCCGGAAAATTCGCCCGCTCGCATTTCACGAAGGAGATCTCGTACTCCGGCTGGTCCAAAGCACTAAGGGCATGCACAAGTTGTCTCCTCCCTGGGAGGGACCGTTCATTGTCAGCCGGGTGCTGGGCAATGGGGCATATTACCTCATCGACACACAAGAGCCCAGAAAGAACAAGGCAGATAACTCTGACAAGGAGATGAAGCGTCCCTGGAATGTCAGTCTCCTAAGACCTTTCTTCTGCTAAGGCAAAAGCTTGTACCCCAAAAAACTTGTCAATGAATAAAGGAAAACGGAGCGGCTAGTTACGGCCGGCTCCGAGGAAAACACTTTATGTATGTTCTGCTTCCTGCGTTATTCACTTGACCGGCAGCTGGCTCCGGGCACCGAGCCACAGCCGACAGCCCTAAAAAATGATCGATTTCTCATCAGCCGGATGAGTACTACGTATGAAGAAGGTCTCGAGCCCAACCTCCACCTTCCGGCTCTGCGCAGCCGGACAGATAGGAGCCGGCAGGCCACATACGAAGGAAAGCCGCAGAGCAGAACCGTAAACGATAGAAAAATCGCTCAACCAGGCGTTAGAGGCAGTGTTTGTTAACTAAGCATTGGCTAGCATGAGTCGGGTGCCCGACAAACTGAAGTACTACTTCTCACTCCGCGGCACGCTCCCACCCTAGGCCGGCATTCGGCTGCCGGCCCAAGGGAGACCAACCGGCACCAGGCTGCCGGTTGGGGGTAGAAGGGCCGAAGGGTGGGAAGATTAAGGAAATAGTTGAGGGAACCGGACAAAGGCAAAGCCAGCGAATGATTGATGATCACAGTCTCTCGACGTTTGGGCTGAGGAGCCACGTCAAAGGGGTTCGAAGCTAGAGCTGCCTCGCTCGACGTTGGCACCATACGCGGAAGGTTAGTTTCGAGCTAGCTGTCAGTCCAGCTACCCCAAAACTCGGGGGCTAGGGGGAAAGGGAATCGGCCCTTAGAAGTGGGCCGGCTCCAGTACCTCGCCGGCTGTCCGATCAGCTGGCGCTACGACGTGATTAGCAAATGAATGACGAAATCGAAACCTAACACTCGCAAAGTAATGGCTAGAGCCAGAAACGTGGAGATTTACTCCAGCCACAACAAGGGACATGTGAAGGCCCAGGAAGGGAAACGTACCAGCTCCGGCCCCGCTCGAGCCGGTACAGGACTCAGCTTCCATTCCAACCTCGCCGAGCCGGAACTAGTCCGTCCTTCCCAGAGCCGGCCAGCAGAAGCACTGCTCCTTTCGCGCTGAGGCCGGAGGATCTCGTTCGAAGCGCCTGTGTAGGCCAATGACCATCGTGGTACCTACCTACGGATTCGCACGGCAACGGTTCTATCCAAGGAAGAATCCTAGCCGGGGAATCATCGCGGCGCGGCGACACAAGCAGAAGAGCATTCACACAGTCAATGAGGAAGGACAAGCAAAGATTCGCAGGAAATTAAAAGAGTTCTTAAACATGTGACTGGTGATTACATAACATAGGCCACGCTAAGGGCCGAAACAACAAAAGAACTCCCCCTCCTAACCCCTAGACCTCTGTTGACGATGCTGCTGTCAAAGAAGGGGCTTCGAGGGCGCTTGCCGATCACGGCCAGGGGGAGTAGGCGCGGGCGCAGTCGGAGCCGTCGACGATGCGGACGCAGAGGATGGGCGACCTAGAACAGTGGGTCAGGATGAGAGACCTGCCCCGCTCCAGGCCGTAGTCGGTGAAGAACTACGCCCAGCCCTCGGCGAGGTAGCTCTTCCCCTCCTCGTCGTGGAGGACCTCGATGAGGTACAGAGGCTGGCCGCCGCTGCCATCCTCCACCATGATACTCATCGGGGGGTTCTTCCCCATCATGCCGACGAAGCTTGCGGGGAGCGGCAGACGCTCCTTGCACCCAGCCAGCAGGGGCACCACGGAGGTGGTGAATCCGTGCTTTGGGACATAAGAGAGCCGCTGCCTAAGCAGCGGGCGTGGCGGCCATTGATATGTCTCAAACGTATCTATAATTTTTGATGCTCCATGCTTTTTTTACACCATTTGCTTATTGTTTCGTTACACTTCGTGGCACTTTTATGCATTTTCCGGAACTAACCTATTAACAAGTTGCCACAGTGCCAGTTCCCTATTTTTTTTGCTGTTTTTGTGTTTCAGAAGTGATACACGGGAAATATTCTTGGAATTGGATGAAACAAGTTCCTAAAGTCTTATTTTACCCGGAAGCTTCCAGAGATCCGAAGAGGAGTAGGAGGGGGGCCATAGGGGCCCCACACACCAGGCCGGCGCGGCCAGGGCCTGGGCCGCGCCAGCCAGGTGTGAGGCCGCCTGGCTCCACCTCTGACATTGCCCCTTCGCCTATAAAGACCCCCCGATGGAAAAAACCTAAGTACCCGATCAATTTTCCAGAACACATCGTGATCCGCCACCGCTGTCGACCCGAAGATCGGGAGGGTCCAGAAGCTCTTCCCGGCACCCTGCCGGAGAGGGGAATCGCCATCGGAGGTCTTCTTCATCGCCATGCTTGCCTCCGGAGCGATGAGTAAGTAGTCTACCTTGGACTATGGGTCCATAGCAGTAGCTAGATGGTTGTCTTCTCCACCATGTGCTTCATGTTTACATCTCATGAGCTGCCCGATATGATTGAGATCACCGTTATGTAATTCTACATGTTTGGTTTGTTGGGATCCGATGAATATTGGTGTTATGATTAAGTTGCTATACTGAAATATATCTTATGTTATCTCTATGTTGTTTATGATCTTGCATGCTCTCCGTTGTTGGTAGCTATCTTGGCCGAGTAGTTGCTAGTGACTCCAAGAGGGGGTATTTATGCTCGATAGTGGGTTCATGCCTCTATTTAACCTGGGGGAGTGACAGAAACCTCTAAGGTTGTAGATGTGTTGTTGCTACTAGGGAGAAAACAACATTCATATGCTCAAGGGCATATGCTTTGTTTACATTACACACTTTGCTTAATGCAATTATCTGTTGTTCGCAACTTAATACTCATGGGGTGTTCGGATTGATATCCCCATGAGTGGATTATTAGTCATAGATGCAGTTGGATGGCGGTCTATGTATTTTGTAGTAATGCCCAGAGTAAATCTTATAGTGATCTTCTTGACATATCACGTTTATCTTTATTCTATGAATTGCCCAACTGTAATTTGTTTACCCAGCATGTGTTATTTATCTTATGGAGAGACACCACTAGTGAACTGTGGACCCTAGTCCTATTTCCATCATATTGCTATCACCTATTTACTTTACTCGCACTGTTTACTTTACTCGCATACTTCTACTGTTTTCCACTCGATACGCTCATAACCTTTGTTTCAAGCAAACCGGTGAGATTGACAACCTCATCGCAAGTTGGGAACAAAGTACTTGGTTGTGTTGTGTGCAGGTTCCGCGTTGCAGCTAGCAAGCAAAGCTTGGACGAGGCGCCATATATAAATTGTCTGAAGCTGTCGCAAACTAGCAAGCATCACCTTCAGTCATTATTGTCTGCTTTTCTCCTGAACGATAAACCTTGGTTTCTTAACTGAGGGAAAACAAGCTGCTATACTCATCACACCTTCTTCTTGGGGTTCCCAACGGGCTGGTCGTTCACCACGCACAAGGACCAATAGCTTCTTTTCTGGCGCCGTTGCCGGGGAGGAAGAGTGGAAGACCTCTGCAAGGGGAGTTTTCGCACGCACATCCTTTACTTTGTTATTGTTTTGCTTTACTTTATTTATTTTACCTGCATCATTTTATATCAAAAACCCAAAAAAAATTAGAATCCTTGGTAGTTGTTTTACTTATCTGCTTTTAGTTTTGCTGAAATGGCCAATCCTGAAAACACCAAGTTGTGTGACTTTACTAGCACAAACAATAGTGATTTTATCTGCACTCCTATTGCACCACCTACTCCTGCTGCAAACTTTTATGAGATTAAGCCTACTTTGTTGAACCTTGTTATGAAAGAGCAATTTTCTAGTGCTAGTACTGAAGATGCTGCAGCTCATCTCAACAATTTTGTTGAGCTATGTGAGATGCAGAAATATAAGGATGTAGAAAGTGATATTATTAAGCTCAAGTTGTTTCCTTTTTCTTTGAGAGGAAAAGCTAAAGATTGGTTGCTGTCTTTGACTAAGAATAGTATTGATTCATGGGCTAAGTGTAAGGATGCTTTTATTGGTAGATACTATCCTCCTGCTAGGATTATATCTCTGCATAGCAATATTATGAAGTTTACTCAGTTGATAATGAACATGTTGCTCAAGCTTGGGAAAGAATGAAATCTATGATAAAGAATTGCCCCACTCATGGACTGACTACTTGGATGATTGTCCAAACTTTTTATGCAGGACCGAATTTTTCTTCAAGGAACCTATTGGATTCAGCTGCTGGAGGCACTTTTATGTCCCTTACCTTGGGCGCCGCAACAAAGCTACTCAACAACATGATGGTAAATTATTCCGAATGGCACACTGAGAGAGCTCCATAAGGTAAGAAGGTAAATTCTATTGAGGAAACCTCTTCCTTGAGTGATAAGATTGATACCATTATGGCTATGCTCGCTAATGATAGGACTCATGTTGATCCTAATAATGTTCCTTTAGCCTCTTTGGTTGCTCAAGAAGAGCATGTTGATGTGAATTTTGTTAGAAACAATAATTTTAACAACAATGCTTATAGAAACAATTTTGCTAGTAACAATTATAGGCCGTATCCTTCTACCAATGGTAATGGTTATGGTAACTCTTATGGTAATTCCTACAACAACACTAGGGCCACGCCCTCCGAGCTTGAGGTAATGCTCAAGGACTTCATCGGTAAGCAAACTGCTTTTAATAAGTCTGTTGAGGAAAAGTTAGGCAAAATTGATATTCTTGCTTCTAAAGTTGATAGCCTTGCTCATGATGTTGAACTTCTGAAATTAAAAGTGTTGCCTAATGATGTGAAAGAGAACAATGTTTTTGCTACTGCTAATGCTATTCAAGTTGGAATTGATGAAAATATTAGATTGTTAGCGGAATTGCATGCCAGGTGGGAAAGAGAAGATGAGATGGCTAGAGAGATGAAGGTATGTACCATTACTACCTCTAATGATGTTGCTCCTACTGCTAGCAATCCTCTTACTTTGATTGGTGTAGAGAAAACTCCCATTCCTTGTGTTAAAAATCCTAAAACTGCCAAAACTTTTTCTCAAAAGAGTGCTGAAATTTTTCGGAGTGTAGGAGATGATAGCTCTACTTCTTTTAATGATTTTGATGTTGATGGCTGCAATATATCTGAAGTTATTTTGTTCTTGCAAAAGCTTGCTTTGACTCCCAATGCTAGTTGTAACAACCCAAATTTTTGGGAAATAGAAATAAATGGATTTATTGAAATACCAAATTTTTGGAGACAACAAAAACCTTTATTTTAAATACAAGATTAATTTCTTGCCTTTTTGAAACTTCTGAGTTTGAGCATTTGCTCCCATGCTTCAAATAAAAAGAGTATGAGAAGGGTTTTTTAAAACAAATCCTTTGAGCCCAAATTTTTAAATAAAGATTTTTGTTAAATTGAAATAGTTTTCTAACTATTAAATTTGGTGTATGGTTACATGCTAAACCCATTTGGGTCAATGGCCAAACCAAAAATTAAGTCAAGCAATCACAAACAAATAGAAAAGAATCAAGAAAACTAAACCGCAACACAAAAACCTAAGTAAGAAAAGAGGAAGTAGTGATCTTAACAAAATTACTGATTACACTACTTTGCCCTTATATATTAAGCAATATTTGAACTATACCATCATGCATCTCTCCACCACAACTAAGAACAAGTTACAAAGAATCAAATACAATAAAGTTGGAAACAAAAATCAACTTGGAACCCTATTCAAATTTCTACCAAAGTTTGAATTCAAATAAGAGGTCATTCCCAACTCCATCTCATCTCCAAGAAAACCAACACTTTTGGACCAATTAAATCTTTCTCACTCATAGTGCCTGCATGCATAGTATTTTTAAATACATGTGGTTTTATGATTTCATGTGTGTTTTAATTTGTTGTGCCATGTTTAGTTAATTCAAACCCAACCAACAGAAGCATTAGAGAAGAACCACAAAGATCAAAAGAACCAGAAGCAAGAGCAATAAAGAAAAAGAGAAGAAAAGATGATCTAGAAAATGTTAACCACTACCCTACTTTGAGCCCTTGGATTAAGAAATCTGTAACTCACCTTCATGTTTGGCTAGTTAGTTGAGCTTAACCAAGTGACATACTAACTCAACCAAGAAGTTTCCAGCAAAAACACAAACCCTAACCTCCTTCAAAATCTATCCAAAGTTTGAATCTGAATCATATGACAACCCCAAATTCAAATTAGCCCTGAAGCAAAACACCACCTCTTGACCTAACAAAAATTGTTTTAGAGTCCCTATCCAATATAATGACCAACCCAATTGGAAATTTTCAAAAATTCAAACTTTTATTTCATGCGGGCATTTCAACAAACACGTGGTGGGTGAAATCCAGGAAAAATTGGTTCTACTGTGCCGACGCTGTTCTCGTTCGTCCCAGGCCCTGTAGCCATGCCATGGGCACTCCTTTGTCGATCCCCAGCTTCCCCAGCCCCGACCCAGGACCGTGAGACACGGAGGAACGGAGGAGAACCACCCCGGACCCCTCCCCACAGCCATCACTTGCCCCCTCTGCACCAGACCACCCCGCAGCCTGCAAGTGCGCCAGAAGCACCCCACAGCACACCGCAGCCCTCCGCCGAAAGCACCGACCGCCGCGTTCCTTCGTTAGCCGACACCGGCCGCGCTCTCTCCGCAGATCCCTTCGCCTCGTGCTCCCTCTCCCGTCTATAAAAAGGCCACCTCTCTTCCCTGAAAAGATTCCCCTCACCTCCCTCTACCTCCTAGACATCATTTCTTGGCTTGTTGCTCGCCGGTTCGAGCTCCCCGGAGTGGCCGTGCTCCCAGAGCGCCTCCCGTTCCCGGCGTTCCAGAGCCTCCCGCGAGCTGCCGCCTGGAAGAGGTGGAGGAGGAGAAGCTCCTCCGCCGCCTAGACACCCTCGCCGCCAGTCTCCGCCCCCGCCGGTGAGCCTCCCCCACCGCCCTCCTCCCAGAGCTTGCTCTCGTTTCCTTCCAGTAGCGCTGGGGAAGAAAGCCCGTGCGTACCGTTTCACTTAATCTGACAAGCCGGGCCCATTGTCAGGCCGGTTTGTGTTTTTTTTCTCTTGACCCAGCCAGCGTGAGCCTAGTGGGCCGGCCCAGGGAAGCCTGTGCGTGCGGCCCGTGTAAAAAAAAAATAGAGGTTATTCGATTTCCGATTTCTGAAAACGCATTCAGATGCTTTCGTATATTTAATTTTCCCGGAGTTCTACCAACTCAAATTTAGCAAATGAAAATGTTCTGGAAACCTTAGAACATAAGCTATCCAATAAAAGTGGTTTCAACACAATTAGATTTACAGAGTGGTTGCAGTAAAAATAACAAAACAGGAGCTTTTCCAACTTAGAAAATCCATATCAATTCAAATAAAATTCCTAAAAATATAAATCCAACTTTGGAAATTCACAATTAGTGATACCCATCTGTCTATGCCATTAGATCTCATTTTTGAACCTTCTAAAGTAAATGCTATTTACCTATATGGTTAAATAGGCATTTGCCATATAGGATTTTATTAAACTCAAATCTATAATTGAAATTTTTATGGAACTCTTGTTGTTGAACCACATTTTCCAAATACCATCTGTAGGTATTGATCTTAGTCCATGTGAGCTTGTAGGAAGTATTTGGAAAATTAAATACTACATAGTAGTAATTAAAAAATCAAACTTGCACACCAATCTCAAAATATGGAAATGATATGAAACCAATTCGAATAAACCACATTTCTAAATATTGATCTATAACCTTTGATCCCATTCAACTAGGATCTATAGACTCTACTTGTAAGATTCAAACTTGATCACTAAATTTTTGCAAACTAGAAATGGCTTCAATAAAAGAAACATACTCCAAATCCTATGAAGCCTCTTTAGTTGAACCATAATCTTGAATATATACTAGTAGTATATGAACTTTGGTCAATAAGGACTTGCAGGAGATATTTTCATAATCCAAAACAAATAAACCCTACTTAGATACAACAACTCAATAATCTCATCCATCGGAACTCAATCATCTTCGAAACCACTCTCCATAGACTTCCTAGATCATTTCTCTTACCCAAGTATCCTTATAGTGAGTATGTGTTGTTTGTGAATTGTGTGGTGATTGTATGCTTATTTACTTTCCTACGATTAGACGACAACGAGAGTAAGGAGAATGGATCCCGAAGTCCACCAAGAAATGGAGATGGAGATCAATCAACCCAAGATGAAGATGAAGACTATTTTGACTTTGCCAAGCCAGGCAAGCCATCTTTTGATTCATACTCCCAATGCCTAGTCTTAATATTGCATTCTACTTGTTTTAAGTAAATTGCATGATTGAATTGCTAGAGTAGAATGATAGGAGTGTAGTGGTACCTTGTTGATCAAGAGCATCAAGTTGAGTTTACCAACTCTATTTAGTGGTCATCACTCAATGTAGTTGCTTAGTCGCTAATAATATTGAGGCCAGTTATAAGGGGAAACTCTAGTTGAAATTGGTGACTTGAACTTGAAACTTGAAATGGAGATTGCTCCTACATAATGGCCTTATGAAAGAAAATCAATCTTGACTAAGAACTATGAAATATATTTCTCAAATGACAACGAGTGATGTACTATGGGAGCCAATTATACCATACGACCACATTACCCCTATATGGGAAGGGGCTTAATCCGTAGCTTGTTTATCTTAGTATGGGAGGCCTTGTATCAAAGCTTCATGGAAGGACACCGTAAGCGGTTACTTCTGGACCAGGTGGATTCCACTAACCCGGCACCCGGGATGGGCAGAACTAGAGGCGCCGGAGCGGGGATTCCGTACCCCGGGCTCTAGGGAAGGATCCTATACTAGGGTGAGCAAGTGAAAGGTTTTGTTTGATTATCTGAACCTCGCATACTTTGTGTATGTCGAACCGTGGGTTTCTCCCGGCAGATGTATCAAATCTTGTGGGTAAAGTGTACCCCTCTGTAGAGGTTTTCAAACTATTCGAATAGCCGCGTCCGCGGTCATGGACGGTTGGCAAGCTGTACTTGACTTTTGTCAGGACTAAAAGTGACAATGGTGAACTTGGTGAATGACTTGACTTGTTAATGTTGTTGACACACTTGAAGTCCTCTTTAGATGGAACTTAGAGAACTAAATCTCTTTCCTACCAATGAACATTCTTGGGAAATAAAACTAGCTTTTGCAAACAACTTAGTGCTTAGTCCACCATATCAACCTTGCATTTCTACTTCATCATTTCATTTATAAGATGGTTTGCGAGTGCATCCAATGTACTCACGGCTGTGTCCCTGGATATCAACTTGGCCAGACTATGGGGAAGAATACCAGGAGGAAGGGTATGAAGAAGAGTACCAAAACTAAGCTCGTCTCCATGAGTCGCCATTGCCTGTAGGGTGAAGGCATGGACCCGAAGACGTTATTTCCGCTGCTATATTGTGTTGTAATATGACTAGGTCTATATGACCATTGTATTTGAACCATCGTATTGTAATGTCTATGGAACTGGTTACCAACTACGTTATGTATATCGCAATAATGGTTCTGGGATTGCGGTGGAATACATAACGGGCACTTCGAATTTGTATCAAATTTGAGGTCGTCACAAGTTGGTATCAGAGCCTAGGCTGACTCTAGGAAACCCTAGTTAGCATGGTCGTTAGAAAATGATATCTCTGATATCACAAGTTTGGTATCAGGACTATCATGACCTTAAGAGACCTTAGTTAGAATGGTCGTTAGCTAAGAAAGTAATATTTTGTCAAAAACTTATTTCTACAAAAGAAATTTATCTACTTTGGTACCCAAAGCCCAACTTATACTCTCATCTTATTCACTTCAAATATCTTACACTCTCAACTTATACTCTCAAGAGATTTTGACAAAGAATTTATTTACCTCTTTAATTACAAAGTCTTTCCAAAGATTTGTTTTACTCTATTCCTCATCTACTTCAAATGTATACTATGGACGATATACCGACCTAAGACCGAACGACTTTTGGATGAAAAGATTAGGGACTCAATATTTTTCACGGCTTCAACCTTGGATGTCAACTACGACCGCTACCCTCGAAAGAGAGTCTCTTCATCTGATCCAGAAATCTTCCAACAAGAGTCAACCCTGCGACATAAAGACTTCAAGAGCAAATCAAGAGTGATCAGAACTGATGAAGACCTTAGCAACCCTGGCCCATAGGACTTATAGGAAATGCTCAGTTGTGGTGATTGAGCTACCCTGACCTCACGATTATTAAGTGTGCTTAGTGCCTTGTGTGTTTGAATGATTGATTTGTTTTGAGATGTGTTGCTCATATGCCCTCCGGCAACATGTAGCAACCACTTTGAAAACTGGTTTGCTCAAAAATGTTTTGGTCTTTCTCGCCCAAACTAAACTCTAACCATACCAATCCCATGTTAGAAACCTTTTGAAAGATGTTCCCTCTCATCTACTGCAGGACTTGACCCCTCTGATGCACCCCATGCTCTCCAATCCACCATTTCAGTTATGTACGAAAGGAGGTCAGGCCAACTCAGAGTTCGAGTTTCACCTCAATAGAATTGCTCGAGAATACCAAAGGAGGTCCCACTTGAGCCTAATTCCGAAGAAGAAGCAAGGAGATTTGTGCACCCAACTCTTATGTTATGATTGTGGAGAAGCACTCCACGCAAAACGTCCCTGTCCCAATAAAAGTACTCCCAACCTAGATCACCTCAGTATGAAGGCTTGTAGCCGTTGTGGAGAAGAAGGTCATCAATCTAGCCAATGTACTAGCAACTGTCCCAATTGCGACGACGAGCATCCAACTGGAGAATGCCCTTCAAGCAACATAACATGCTTCTTATGTGAGAGTAGTACCCATGTTCCAGCAAACTGCTCCATGAATCACCTGGTGTCAGATATATCAAAGATCCTTCCAAACAACCTCCAGTTAGCATCTCAAGTGGTCAAGGCTAGCAAAGAGCATGATGATCATTTTAAACGATAGAAGGCTAACCGTAATTGCTGGGAGTGTGGAATAAAGGGACACTACTCCAATGAGTGCCCAGATAAGAGGAACACCGCGTCCAAACCTATTGCCCCTGCTCGCAAGCATGTCAAAACTAAAACTAGTGTCAAACCCAGTGACTCTGAAGATCCTACAAATGCTCTTTCATCTTCTGGAGGCAACCCTATCAACACCAACCTGGGCAGAGTTCAAGACCGTGTCATTATTGAAGATAGTGTCAAAGGCCTCTATAGCCTAAACTTTCGTAGGGGAAGGAAGCAGCCTTGCAGAACACCAGAAAGTGACCTCACCAACCCAAAGGCATGAAGAGAAGAAAAAGAGATCCACCATCAGGAATCAGACACCAAGTATCCTGGAGTTGTGTTTAGCCAGACAGTTAGTATGAACAAGTTGGATCAAGACTTTGAAGCACAAATCAAGAAGAAGCCTTAGTCATCTTAGTTTAGTACTAGTAGGCTTGTTTATTTCTTTTTAAATCAAGAGCGAGACTGGTAATCCGCAGGACCCTTTTTAAATAAAAGCCTATGGTTTAGATACCAAATATTTTGTTTTTGAAAAGTGTGAGTGTTTGTTAAAAATGCTATGTGATTGGTGAAGATGTGTTTTTGGCCCGTATGGCCTTATCACATTTTGGGTGTATCCAATCTTTCTATCTTGATAGGAATCAATATACACTCTATCTCTTATCTAGTAATCTCAATTCTCAATCCATCTCAATCTTAACTTGTGAATCTCGGGACGAGATTCTTTTTAAGGGGGGAAGATTGTAACAACCCAAATTTTTGGGAAATAGAAATAAATGGATTTATTGAAATACCAAATTTTTGGAGACAACAAAAACCTTTATTTTAAATACAAGATTAATTTCTTGCCTTTTTGAAACTTCTGAGTTTGAGCATTTGCTCCCATGCTTCAAATAAAAAGAGTATGAGAAGGGTTTTTTAAAACGAATCCTTTGAGCCCAAATTTTTAAATAAAGATTTTTGTTAAATTGAAATAGTTTTCTAACAATTAAATTTGGTGTATGGTTACATGCTAAACCCATTTGGGTCAATGGCCAAACCAAAAATTAAGTCAAGCAATCACAAACAAATAGAAAAGAATCAAGAAAACTAAACCGCAACACAAAAACCTAAGTAAGAAAAGAGGAAGTAGTGATCTTAACAAAATTACTGATTACACTACTTTGCCCTTATATATTAAGCAATATTTGAACTATACCATCATGCATCTCTCCACCACAACTAAGAACAAGTTACAAAGAATCAAATACAATAAAGTTGGAAACAAAAATCAACTTGGAACCCTATTCAAATTTCTACCAAAGTTTGAATTCAAATAAGAGGTCATTCCCAACTCCGTCTCATCTCCAAGAAAACCAACACTTTTGGACCAATTAAATCTTTCTCACTCATAGTGCCTGCATGCATAGTATTTTTAAATACATGTGGTTTTATGATTTCATGTGTGTTTTAATTTGTTGTGCCATGTTTAGTTAATTCAAACCCAACCAACAGAAGCATTAGAGAAGAACGACAAAGATCAAAAGAACCAGAAGCAAGAGCAATAAAGAAAAAGAGAAGAAAAGATGATCTAGAAAAAGTTAACCACTACCCTACTTTGAGCCCTTGGATTAAGTAATCTGTAACTCACCTTCATGTTTGGCTAGTTAGTTGAGCTTAACCAAGTGACATACTAACTCAACCAAGAAGTTTCCAGCAAAAACTCAAACCCTAACCTCCTTCAAAATCTGTCCAAAGTTTGAATCTGAATCATATGACAACCCCAAATTCAAATTAGCCCTGAAGCAAAACACCACCTCTTGACCTAACAAAAATTGTTTTAGAGTCCCTATCCAATATAATGACCAACCCAATTGGAAATTTTCAAAAATTCAAACTTTTATTTCATGCGGGCATTTCAACAAACACGTGGTGGGTGAAATCCAGGAAAAATCGGTTCTACTGTGCCGACGCTGTTCTCGTTCGTCCCAGGCCCTGTAGCCATGCCATGGGCACTCCTTTGTCGATCCCCAGCTTCCCCAGCCCCGACCCAGGACCGTGAGACACGGAGGAACGGAGGAGAACCACCCCGGACCCCTCCCCACAGCCATCACTTGCCCCCTCTGCACCAGACCATCCCGCAGCCTGCAAGTGCGCCAGAAGCACCCCACAGCACACCGCAGCCCTCCGCCGAAAGCACCGACCGCCGCGTTCCTTCGTTAGCCGACACCGGCCGCGCTCTCTCCGCAGATCCCTTCGCCTCGTGCTCCCTCTCCCATCTATAAAAAGGCCACCTCTCTTCCCTGAAAAGATTCCCCTCACCTCCCTCTACCTCCTAGACATCATCTCTTGGCTTGTTGCTCGCCGGTTCGAGCTCCCCGGAGTAGCCGTGCTCCCAGAGCGCCTCCCGTTCCCGGCGTTCCAGAGCCTCCCGCGAGCTGCCGCCTGGATGAGGTGGAGGAGGAGAAGCTCCTCCGCCGCCTAGACACCCTCGCCGCCAGTCTCCGCCCCCGCCGGTGAGCCTCCCCCACCGCCCTCCTCCCAGAGCTTGCTCTCGTTTCCTTCCAGTAGCGCTGGGGAAGAAAGCCCGTGCGTACCGTTTCACTTAATCTGACAAACCGGGCCCATTGTCAGGCCAGTTTGTGTTTTTTTTCTCTTGACCCAGCCAGCGTGAGCCTAGTGGGCCGGCCCAGGGAAGCCTGTGTGTGCGGCCCGTGTAAAAAAAAATAGAGGTTATTCGATTTCCGATTTCTGAAAACGCATTCAGATGCTTTCGTATATTTAATTTTCCCGGAGTTCTACCAACTCAAATTTAGCAAATGAAAATGTTCTGGAAACCTTAGAACATAAGCTATCCAATAAAAGTGGTTTCAACACAATTAGATTTACAGAGTGGTTGCAGTAAAAATAACAAAACAGGAGCTTTTCCAACTTAGAAAATCCATATCAATTCAAATAAAATTCCTAAAAATATAAATCCAACTTTGGAAATTCACAATTAGTGATACCCATCTGTCTATGCCATTAGATCTCATTTTTGAACCTTCTAAAGTAAATGCTATTTACCTATATGGTTAAATAGGCATTTGCCATATAGGATTTTATTAAACTCAAATCTATAATTGAAATTTTTATGGAACTCTTGTTGTTGAACCACATTTTCCAAATACCATCTGTAGGTATTGATCTTAGTCCATGTGAGCTTGTAGGAAGTATTTGGAAAATTAAATACTACATAGTAGTAATTAAAAACTCAAACTTGCACACCAATCTCAAAATATGGAAATGATATGAAACCAATTCGAATAAACCACATTTCTAAATATTGATCTATAACCTTTGATCCCATTCAACTAGGATCTATAGACTCTACTTGTAAGATTCAAACTTGATCACTAAATTTTTGCAAACTAGAAATGGCTTCAATAAAAGAAACATACTCCAAATCCTATGAAGCCTCTTTAGTTGAACCATAATCTTGAATATATACTAGTAGTATATGAACTTTGGTCAATAAGGACTTGCAGGAGATATTTTCATAATCCAAAACAAATAAACCCTACTTAGATACAACAACTCAATAATCTCATCCATCGGAACTCAATCATCTTCGAAACCACTCTCCATAGACTTCCTAGATCATTTCTCTTACCCAAGTATCCTTATAGTGAGTATGTGTTGTTTGTGAATTGTGTGGTGATTGTATGCTTATTTACTTTCCTACGATTAGACGACAACGAGAGTAAGGAGAATGGATCCTGAAGTCCACCAAGAAATGGAGATGGAGATCAATCAACCCAAGATGAAGATGAAGACTATTTTGACTTTGCCAAGCCAGGCAAGCCATCTTTTGATTCATACTCCCAATGCCTAGTCTTAATATTGCATTCTACTTGTTTTAAGTAAATTGCATGATTGAATTGCTAGAGTAGAATGATAGGAGTGTAGTGGTACCTTGTTGATCAAGAGCATCAAGTTGAGTTTATCCAACTCTATTTAGTGGTCATCACTCAATGTAGTTGCTTAGTCGCTAATAATATTGAGGCCAGTTATAAGGGGAAACTCTAGTTGAAATTGGTGACTTGAACTTGAAACTTGAAATGGAGATTGCTCCTACATAATGGCCTTATGAAAGAAAATCAATCTTGACTAAGAACTATGAAATATATTTCTCAAATGACAACGAGTGATGTACTATGGGAGCCAATTATACCGTACGACCACATTACCCCTATATGGGAAGGGGCTTAATCCGTAGCTTGTTTATCTTAGTATGGGAGGCCTTGTATCAAAGCTTCATGGAAGGACACCGTAAGCGGTTACTTCTGGACCAGGTGGATTCCACTAACCCGGCACCCGGGATGGGCAGAACTAGAGGCGCCGGAGCGGGGATTCCGTACCCCGGGCTCTAGGGAAGGATCCTATACTAGGGTGAGCAAGTGAAAGGTTTTGTTTGATTATCTGAACCTCGCATACTTTGTGTATGTCGAACCGTGGGTTTCTCCCGGCAGATGTATCGAATCTTGTGGGTAAAGTGTACCCCTCTGCAGAGGTTTTCAAACTATTCGAATAGCCGCGTCCGCGGTCATGGACGGTTGGCAAGCTGTACTTGACTTTTGTCAGGACTAAAAGTGACAATGGTGAACTTGGTGAATGACTTGACTTGTTAATGTTGTTGACACACTTGAAGTCCTCTTTAGATGGAACTTAGAGAACTAAATCTCTTTCCTACCAATGAACATTCTTGGGAAATAAAACTAGCTTTTGCAAACAACTTAGTGCTTAGTCCACCATATCAACCTTGCATTTCTACTTCATCATTTCATTTATAAGATGGTTTGCGAGTGCATCCAATGTACTCACGGCTGTGTCCCTGGCTATCAACTTGGCCAGACTATGGGGAAGAATACCAGGAGGAAGGGTATGAAGAAGAGTACCAAAACTAAGCTCGTCTCCATGAGTCGCCATTGCCTGTAGGGTGAAGGCATGGACCCGAAGACGTTATTTCCGCTGCTATATTGTGTTGTAATATGACTAGGTCTATATGACCATTGTATTTGAACCATCGTATTGTAATGTCTATGGAACTGGTTACCAACTACGTTATGTATATCGCAACAATGGTTCTGGGATTGCGGTGGAATACATAACGGGCACTTCGAATTTGTATCAAATTTGAGGTCGTCACACTAGTTCTTTAAATGTTGCTTTTACTAAGCATATTACCAATGCTCTCATAAAAATTAGGGATGAAAAGTTGAAGCGAAAAGCCTCTGTTCCCAAGAAGTTAGAAGATGGTTGGGAACCCATCATTGATATGCATGTTAGTGGTTTTGATTGCCATGCTTTATGTGATCTAGGTGCTAGTATTTCTATCATGCCTAGAAAAATTTATGACATGCTTGATCTACCGCCTCTTAAAAAAATTTATTTTGATGTTCCTATTGCTGATGTTGCTAAGAAGAAACCTTTGGGAAGGATTAATGATGTTCTTATTGTGGTTAACAATAACCTTGTTCCCGTTGATTTTCTTGTTATGGACGTTGAATGCCATGCTTCATCACTTGATGTTACTTGATTCGCAATTTTCTGCGCCTAGCTCAAAGGCGTTAAAGAAAAGCACTCTTGGGAGATAACCCAATGTTTTCTTTTCAGTACTTTTTCTTTTATTTGAGTCTTGGAAGTCATTACTACTGTAATGACTGCTCCTTATCCTTTTTATTTCATTTTTGTGCCAAGAGAAGCCTCTAATTTGAGTGAGGTAAAGATTTGGGGATGTTGCTGTCCTGAAACTGTTTTCGGTGCTGCACTGTAAAAATTCGTATAAATTCTCTGTATATCTTTTGGACCTGCTATTTCTTGTGCATATGCCCCAGGTTATATCCAAACTTTCGTTAGTTGAACACTTTTCGATTTGAGTAACAGAAAACCCCTCAAAAATTCGGCCTTTGTCAGCTGTTTTGTTTTAACAGATTTCTGCCAACATTTATTTTTGCCACTTTATCGCTTTCTTTGCGAGTTCTTTTGATCATGGAACTCTTATGGAAGTTGCTACAGTAGTATATACTTTATATGTGGTGGTTTTGGATTGAAACCTGAAGCAAAAAGAGGTTGATTATATTTTATGCTTACACTAATGTTGCTAATAGATTTGTATTTAGTTTTGTATGAAGGAAGTTTTCAAGTGTAGGGATTGGAGAATGATGAGATTAGTTGAAGAATGGACAAAAGCTCAAGCTTGGGGATGCCCATGCATCACCCCAAGAAATATCCAAGAAGTACAAGCGTCAAAGCTTGGGGATGCCCCCGAGGCACCCCTTCTTCATCGGCAAAAATCAGGTCACCTTTCAAGACACTATATTTTTATTGCTTCATGCACTATGTGTTTTTCTTGGAGCGTTAGTTGTTTTAGTTTTCTTAGTTAGTTTGTTTTGTTTGCTGAAATAAATATTGGACCCCAATAAATTTCCTTTGGAGGAGATGTACTCGTTTTCATTTGCAAAGAACGCTCTTGTTTTCACTCTTATTAAAAATCAAGTGTTCTTCCTTTTCTGCTACTGCTTTTGGTTTTCGTTTTTGCCTTGATTTGCGTTCAGACCTTGTCATATCTTTTCATCAAGGTGTATTTTTGCCTCTGATCTTTATTGGTTTTCATCAAAAGAGGTGTCTTTAAAAATTACAAATGGTGTTGGAAAAGAGAAAAAGCTTTATGCAAAATAGTGGTACAAGAAGGAGCTTGTGTAGACCGCGGCTTAGGCTTTTTCATGTCATGCTTGATTTCTTTTTGATAGTATGCTTAGTGGTTTTGCTGTAGCATGACTTGTCTCAAATAACTGAGATTGCTTAATGAGCCTTTGAAAAAATCATGCGTTGTTTTAATTATTTGGAAGCATTATTTTGGTTTTCTCCTTGATGCTTTATTTGGGTTGACTTGGCGCATGCTCACACATGTTAGACTCTTACAAAGTCGCCAATAGCCTCTATGATCATTTAGTTTTTGACTTTTGATGCCATCTTATGCTTCTTTTAATGTCGCTTTGCATGATTATGGCCATTATTGCTCTCTTAGTCGGTCGCTCCCAGTCTTTTGCTAGCCCTCGCCTTGTACTAAGTATGAGCTTTACTCGTGCATCCAACTCCTAAAAGCCAAAGTTTTCCAAAGTGTCCACCATACATACCTACTAGCAATTTGCTATTCCAAGTAAATTTGACTTGCTTTTATTTTCTCTTCAAATTAAACTCTTACCAGTGTTATGCGAAATTCGGTCAGTAAAGCTCTCACGAATCGGAAGGCACACTTTACTTTTTCCTGTTCTTAAAAATTTGACATTGTGGTCTCTTATGTTGAGTTGTTATGCTTGCAAGTTGTAAGTTGGAGACTAGCCCAGCCATGCAGTCATGGGCAAGCTTTCAACATTGCACTTCTTATTTGAGTTGATATCGTGATCTTTTGTTTATGGATGCCCGCGGTGTGAAATGAATTGGGAATCTTGTGGGGATCATGGAGTTTTTATATGTGTTAGGGAAATGCCGGGCCGCTAATCTAAGCCATGCATAATTCATGGTGGAAATTTGCAGCATACCCATGGTGAACATTCGACGACGCATCTCACAATAAAAAGCTAAACAAATGGCAAATAAAAGAGATGTCGAGGTGTTCATTGTCTGATTGTCCTGTCATTTTGGTGTGGGCTTGTTCCATGTCATCGGGCACGGAGGTACCCCATTGGCGGTTCTCAATGATATGCATATATTTACAATGACAAGAGCCTTGCTTGGGACTCTAAGTAAAGTAGCATGAGGTTTGGGTACTCATATTCACGGGACACGAGGTTTTCAACTTATGATTTGTCAAGCATATGCATCATAATTATTCTCGCATTAACTTTAACCATTCAAGATGCTTATGATGGGGGCAATGAGAGCTCAAAGCCGGTAAGTACCATAATTTTTGAAGGTTATAAAACTTGCAATCACTGCTTCCCTCTGCGAAGGGCCTTTCTTCTACTTTTATGTTAAGTCACCACCTTCTATCTTTATGCACCATTAAGAGAGCATAGTTGTCATTCTTAGTATAATGTGCATTGTCCCAAAGTTTTCATTGATTGATTCATATTGTTGGTTTCACTTGTTCTTAAATTATTTGTATCTAGTCGCTCTCTTAAACTTGAAGGTGTCCTATGCATTTATGTTTTGCTCTCTTTGAAGGACAAGCTGAAAACCATTTGTATGTTTTTCCTTATGATTTGAACACACGTTTGACTTTCATCGTTTCATTTTCATGATCTTTTGTTTGTGTTCATTTGCATGTTTACAACATGGTTGCTAAGTTTCTTATTGTCAAGATTATATCTTCATGCCCATGTTTTAAGTTCTTATGATCCCAGCTCATAAATGCTTACATATATGATCGAGATTGTGTAGGTGCATGTCACCTCAAAAATTATTCTTTTGTTATCACTTACCTACTCGAGGACGAGCAGGAGTTAAGCTTGGGGATGCTTGATATGTCTCAAACGTATCTATAATTTTTGATGCTCTATGCTTGTTTTTACACCATTTGCTTATTGTTTCGTTACACTTCGTGGCACTTTTATGCATTTTCCGGAACTAACCTATTAACAAGTTGCCACAGTGCCAGTTCCCTATTTTCTGCTGTTTTTGTGTTTCAGAAGTGATACACAGGTGAAAGGATCGTATGAGCGACTAGAGGGGGGGGGGGTGAATAGGAGCTACCCAAATTTTTACTTATTTTCAAGTTAAGGCTAGACAAGAAGGTAAATTCTCTAGATGTGCTACTAAGTGAATTTACCTAGAGTGACAAGCAAGCTAGCAATAACAATATAAGTAAAGGTACGAGTAAAGGATAGAGGTAACCGCAATGGAGACACGAAGACACAAGGATGTATTCCCGTAGTTCCTTCCTTGTTACGGGAAGTACGTCTACGTTGGAGAGGCGTGGTGCCACAAAGGCCACCAACGCCACAAAGGCTCACCCTATTCTCCGGTGAACAAGCCACAAAGGCGAGTTCACGCTCCACTAAGCGATGCCCTTGAAGGTGGCACGACACCTTTACACAAAGTATTGGGGCAAGCTCCACAACTCAATTGGAGGCTCCCAATAGGCCCACCAAGCTCTTACACACAAAGTTAAGCTTGGAGGACGGCTTCTTCCGGCTAGGAATCCGATGAATCACACAAGTTAAAAGCCCCTCAACAAAGAGAGGGGGGAAATCAAATCACCTTGGTGGAAGAGTAGATCTTGGTCTTCTCCCTCAAATCCCAAAAGGGCTTTGAGTTCTATTGGCTAGGGAGAGAGAACTAGGGCTTTGAAGCTTTGGAACAATGGAGGAGAGAGAGTGGAAGCCGCAGCCTCTTCTTGAGGTAGAAGAAGGCTTTATATAGTCCTCCACGAAATGTAGCCATTGCTGGACGACTAGGGCTGGAGTCTCCGGCCTGGAGGGCCGGAGTCTCCGCCCTAAGTGACTCCAGGGCCGGAGTCTCTGGCCAGAGACAGAAGTCTTCGGCCCAACTCCGGCCTGATCACTGACTCGTCCAAGCCTTAGCAATCCAGGACCCAGCCGGACAGACCGGAGTCTCCGGCCCCTGGGGACCGGAGTCTCCGGCCAGAGACAGAAAGTCTCTGGCCCAACTCCGGGTGGGCATCTGAACTGACCAACTGGGAGGGTTGCTGGGGCGAATCCCCTAGGCCGGAGTCTCCGGCCAACAGGGCCGGAGTCTCCGCCCTAGAAGAAGCAGCAGCAGCACTTCGTGGAATCCCTCTCCACCATTTCCACCTTCGCGAAGCACCTTACAAGACAACTAAGCCCTAACTCCACTACTGGACTACGGGCTCCGATCTTTTCTTCCCTTTTTGGGGTGCACCTCCGCGAGATCCTGAAATAACCTAGAATATCTGCAGAACTTTAATAGCATGGTTAAATCATCAAATGTTGTTAACAAACACCAAAATACATTTATTAGGGAAATGCTCTTTCAATCTCCCCCTTTTTGGTGTTTGATGACAACATACGGATTTGCAAGATATAAGCACAATAAAATAAAATATATAGCCAAAGCTCCCCCTACTTGTGTGCACAACACAATTTGCATTTAAACATGAGCCACACAAGTAAGGATCATCACTCTCCCTATATATTTCACAATTATACCAAGAGCAAGTAGTAATACATGAGACTAACCATAAGCATATAAGTAAGACTAACAAGATAGATAGCACACATTAATAATAGTCTTACTAAGCAACAGAGGAACTTAAGTCTCACAAACATAACATACCACACACATTTAATAGTTCAACACTAAGATAGATGAGACACAACATGAAAGTCCATGAAGTTGTGTCTCAACCAAAGCAAATGCAAATCCAAATTCAAATAAACCAACCCATGGCAAATCCCAACGATGACATCCTAATAGAGCTACTTCTCCCCCTTTGGCATCGAGACACCAAAAAGGGAAAAGAGCGATGCTACACGCCCATGGGATCACTCATCGTCTTCATCCTCGGGCTCGTCCTCGGAACCGGCATTGAAGTCCTCATCTCCTTCTTCAATATCATCAGAAGCCATGGGCTTCTTGCCATGATGCACATTGGAGGTGCCAGAGGTGACCTCCTCAAAGGCTTGCCAGTCAGTCAGACCCTTGCTCCACTTGCCATAGGAGTGGGTGCCGGATGAAGAAGAGGAAGGAGGTGATTCCACATAGTCCGGTTGAGACTTCCGAAAGGCCTTGTGAAGAACTTGTTGATTGTCATTCAAATGCTTTTGGGCAATGTAGCTTTCATATTGCTTGTGACGGATGTCCACATTCATGCAAAGCACATTCGTTTGGAACCAATTGAGCTTCTTGAATTCTTGCCCAAACTCATTGTTGGAGCTAGAGCCGGCATTGCTAGCATGCTTCATTCTTAGGCCCCTTCTAGTAGAAACACCCTCGGCAAAGGCATCATCATCTTCACCTCTCACCGGAGAAAATGGTTCCTTGGAGTGACCGGTGGGTTCTTTGCGTTGAAGCTTCACAACCTTGTGATTCACAAGGTTTGCATCGAGAAGAGGAAGGTTGAGTCCTTGAGCACGGATGAGCCTCATGATAAATGGGGCATAAAGAGGAGTCTTCTTGTTGAGAATGCAATCATTGATCTCCTTGTGAATGAAATCCATCACATCAAGTGGCTCAACGGGTGCGGTCTCCCCTTTGCAGTAGACTTCGTGAGAGTAAGCCAAGAGATTCACAAGGGCCCCACGAATAGCATCAAAGTTACCGGCTTGAGGGGCAATGGAGGCCCGGAATATGCGGAGCAATATGTTGGACCGTTTGGATAGCCCAAGGGTGCCCCCAATGACAATCTTCTTGTCATCCCCGGTGTAGAGAGGAGCAAGCTTCTTCTTCTCATAGTACTCCCCATCCACATGCATCCTCATGCCACTAGGAGTAGTAGCACCACGGAACTCATACCCAAGGAGAGCAGCAAAGTCCATGAAGGTGGAGTGACAAACCTCTTCTCCGGTCATCCAAGTCATGGGGATCTCCTCACCATCTCCAAGTACCAAGGTAGCAAAGAACTTATGGATCAAAGTGATGTTATAGAGCTCTTGAATCTTCATGAGTGGATGGAGCCCAAGCTTGTGAGTGATCCACACGGCCTCTCCAAAATAGGCACTGTACTTGGCAAAATGAGAGAAGTCCATGACCGTCTGAGGGCAAACCGGATACTTCTTGAGAGAAGCATAGAATTCCTTCATGATCAGCTCTTGCTCTTTGCGGACAAAGCAACGGTCATGAGAGTTCCGCGGGAGAGTGTACATGTCCCTCTTCCTCATCTCAACATATTCAGATGACGACAGCCCTTCCAAGGTCACAAGGCTATCGAACTTGACCTTCTTAGCTGCCTCAGCACGTTCCTCCTCAGCCATCCTCGTCTTGAGTCTCTTAGCATCTCTTGCTTGCTGAGCAATGACTGACCTCTGAGCAATAGCCCCTGTGGCGGGATTGACAACCAACTTGTCCTTGCTATGAGCGGCCAGTTTCCGAGAACCACCTGCACCTGTGAATGAGTGAGGAAGATAGCAAGGTTGAGGTGACATGTCCTAGAATCAAAAAGTAAGCAACTATGCTGTGACTTAGTGCACTCAGGCCTGATCTGGCCGGAGTCTCCGGGGACTCGGGCCGGAGTCTCCGGCCGAAACCGGAGACTTTGCTTCCAGGCCGGAGTCTCCGGCCACAGGGGCCGGAGTCTCCGGTTGGATGCAGGAGCCCGAGCCTAGGAGACTACATTTGAACCAAACGAGTGCAAAATCCACAATATAGTTGCAAGGAAGATGATTGATAGCCACTAGAAGGTAGTACACCATATCAAACTAGGGGAAACATGCAAATCTCATAGATTTAGGGAGAACTAGATGAAGGAGATTGAGAGCAAGTTTACCGGAGTCCATGGCACGAAATCGACCGGTGGGATTGATCCCACACCTTCAAGAACTTGTTTTGCCGGTGGCACGGCGGATCCCGAAGCTTGGAGAGGCTCCGGGGGCGATCTTGGACGATGGGGGCGGCAGGGGAAGAGCAGGGGCATGGGGGTGGATGGGGAAGAATGAACCGTTCTTCCCCACCCCGTGCCCTAAGATTTGTTTCGAAACTGCCTGGCCGGAGTCTCCGGTACTTACCCCGGAGTCTCCGGCCCACCGGAGTCTCCGGGCTGTAAACCCCGGAGTCTCCGGCCCCCCATTGACAAGATCACATTTATAGTGGAAAAGGACATGTCATTTAAAGATGAGTATGTTTGAGGATGAGATAGGCTTGGGATGGACACATTGTCACTGTGTGGTACAAAATGCTCATGTTTGCAAACATGCAAATAAAATCAAATAAGACCAAACATGAGCATGTTCCCATACAAGATAAGACAATAAAATCAAATGGGAAACTCCTCCACTAGGGAGGTTGGTGACCAAAAGGCCACCATGTATGAGTATATAGGTATGGCACCGCGAAGATATATCTTGGGCCCAAAACCTAGACTCATCGATTAAGCTCAAAAATGTCACAAATGACAAGATAGAACAATACGCTTACTATTGGCATTATGGGGGGAGGGATAGTCCAATCAATTAGGACCGCACTCCCCCTATCTCCATGCCCACATCTAGAACAACACACAAGTTGAAGTATGGGAGTAAATGCACCTAGCTCAAGCCACATTGCTTGAATCAATGATATTTAGTTCATGCCTCAATTCCCGGAATCTTGCTTCATCAAGAGGCTTTGTGAATATATCGGCAAGTTGCTCATGAGTGCCAACATAAGATAGTTCAATATCTCCACGGTTGACATGATCCCAAATGAAATGATGATGAATCTCAATATGCTTCGTCTTGTTGTGTTGCACCGGGTTGTGAGCGATCTTGATAGCACTTTCATTATCACATAAAAGAGGCACTTTGTCAAAAATGACACCGTAATCCTTCAAAGTTTGCCTCATCCATAAAAGTTGTGCACAACAACTAGCCGCGGCTACATATTCGGCTTCGGTGGTAGAGAGAGACACACAATTTTGTTTCTTAGATGACCAACACACCAAAGACCTACCAAGAAATTGGCAAGCCCCGGAGGTTGATTTCCGTTCCACTTTGTCTCCCGCCCAATCCGAATCCGAGTAACCTACAAGATCAAAACTTGCTCCTTTTGGATACCAAAGACCAAAGTTAGGGGTATTCACTAAATATCAAAAGATTCTTTTGACCGCCACTAAGTGGCTTTCTTTTGGTGCGGCTTGAAAACGTGCACACACTCCCACACTTAACATAATGTCCGGTCTAGATGCACAAAGGTAAAGCAAGGAACCAATCATAGATCTATAATGTTTTTGATCCACTTCTTTACCATTAGGATCGAGATCAAGATTAACCTTTGTTGGCATGGGAGTCTTTGCACCTTTGACTCCAATCATCTCGAACCTCTTGAGCATGTCTTGGGTATATTTGGCTTGGTTCACAAAAGTCCCTCCCTTCAATTGTTTGACTTCAAATCCAAGGAAGAACTCTAGCTCCCCCATCATAGACATCTCAAACTTGTCGGTCATGAGCTTGGCAAACTCATTATTGAAAGCTTTGTTAGTAGAACCAAATATAATATCATCAACATATAATTGGCAAATGAAAAGCTCCCCATTGACCTTCTTAGTAAAAAGAGTGGGATCGATCACCCCAATTTCAAAACCACGATCAACCAACAACTCTTTAAGGTGCTCATACCACGCACGTGGGGCTTGTTTGAGGCCATAGAGCGCCTTATCAAGTTTGTAAACGTGGTTAGGAAACTTAGGGTTTTCGAAGCCCGGGGGTTGCTTCACAAAAACCAATTCATTTAAGGGACCATTGAGAAATGCACTTTTAACATCCATTTGTTGAAGTTTAAAGTTATGGTGAGGTGTGTCGGGGGGATGACCCCCGGTAGGGTCAAGAGACTAGAAAGACTCAAGGTCTATGATTGACTTATGCCGGGTTATCACGGAAAGGGCCTGGCCGGAATATAAGAGCATCGGCCAGGCCGGCATATAATGTATATCCCGGCTGATACTGGGATATGCCGGCATAGCCGGAATACTGATATATGTGTGCCGGCATATACTCAGATATGCCGGCCTAACCATCTTGGGTGTTGTGCAGGAGCAGGGGAGGCCGGATTACCCGACCCTCGTAGGTCGTTGGTCCGGCATATATGTCCTGGGTATGGCCAACGGTCATATCCGGGATACTTAAGTCAACCAAGGTGTCACGTCCCTACAATCAAGGAAGAAAACATCCAAGCATGGTAGAAGAGTAAGAGGGCAGGGTGCACAGTGGAGGTTACCTACCCTCACTGTGCACAAGTACAAGCTTACCTCAGAGAGGTAAGGCCACAGTTCAAGAGGTACAAGGTACAGGGATATGGCGTCCCATCGAGAGCAATCAGGGGCGAAGTCAAGGGTCTCTGCCATCGCCACCAGCTCCTGTTTGGAGTGTAGCCCTTGTCTTGTGGTCTTGTATGACCGTTGTAACCCTGGCCACCACTATATAAGGTGGCATAGGGAGCCCTGGTAAAAGGTTGGAGGTTGGTTGATCACTCTGTACTCTTACACTTACCAGTTCATCTTCCTTCTCTAGCAGAGAGCTTGGAAGCACCATTGTGGTGTACTACATCGATCCATATATACAATCAGTAGAGCAGGAGTAGGGGTGTTATCTCCTTACGAGAGCCCCGAACCTGGGTAGATCAGTGTCTCTTTCTGTCGTGCTTTTTAGCTCGTTCCCCTCTCCCGAATCCTCCAGCATCTAGTCGGCCCCCATTTAAGCCATCCTATGGCATATGTTGTTTCACCACGACGACATTTGGCGCCCACCGTGGGGCCTCAGATCGATATGCTGGGCGGAGTGTTCATTCGGACGGGGTCTGTGATAGCAGCTTCAGGAGTGCGCGTGGTCTCTGGCCTCATCCAGAGGCTAGGCTCGCTCAGTTTCGTCAGTGACAACGCTGGTTGTCTCGGTGGCCGGCCGTTCCCCAGGGATGGCCGGATTATGTCTTTCGGTTCCCACGAGGTGTACGTGGGAACTGAGAGAATTTGCAGGAAGGAGGTGCTGGTGGCGTCGGATCCTCCGTCACATCGGCTGGCTCACGCTGGGCGTAGCGCTCGCTCAGTAGAGTCGGCTGAGGTGATGATGGCCGGCACATCCGTGCCGCCGGCGGAAGATGCCGGCAAAGCAGCAGCGGCCGGAGCTTCTCCTCCGGAGCCGCCGAAGGTCAAGAGGTCGGCGCGTCCTCCGTTGGAGCGTGTGGAGAACCTGGCCGGCACTTCTGGTGTGCCGGCTAGGGGCGATGTTCTTCTTCCCATCATCGACCGGCTTCTCGAGCCGGTGCGATCCGGAGCAGATCCGGAGCAGACAAGGGAGGTCCTGGAGGGATCTCGACAGGCCCTCGTTGACGAGGCCCTGGCCATGAACCAGGAGCGCGAACGGTTTAACCGGCAACTCCGTGAGTATGAAGCAGCCCATGGTTTTACTCCTGTAGTAAACCGGCCTAGCCGGATAGAAGAGGTTAAAACTAGAGGCAGAAATCTTAATGCTGAGATAGGAAAAGATGCTAGAGATAAGAGTCATACCGCAACTAGTACTGTGCCTAAGGTAGTCTATAGTTCGCCAGTAAAGAACCTTAGAGCAGCGGCCGAGGTAGCTAAGGATTTATCTTGTTTATCCGGCGAAGCACTGCGTGAGCAGCAAGCCCGGCTTAACCAACTTTTGTCTGAAGCTACTAAACAGCAGGAGGCCTTTAAGAGGGCAAACCCAGGTGCCGGGGCATCCCAGTACATTGTGTCGGCGGGAGGTGCCGGTGCGAGGTCGAGGGGCCAAGCCTCGTCCCCGCATCCCAGCGCCCGGCGTGCCGGAAGTGTGACCTCTGGCCGCCGGGACAAGCAGATCCAGGTGTACGATCCGGCTGCCGCCGGAAAGCAGGCGGTGGTGCAGAAGAGTGTCGGCCAGGCTGACAAGTATGTCGGCCAGGCTGACAAATATGTCGGCAGCAAGAAGCCCGGCCAGAGTATGCCGGCCGGGCATGAAGCAGCAGCGGCCGTTGGTGGCCGGAGTAACATTGCAGTCCGGCGTCAGCAACAGGGCGCCGGAGGTACAGCGCAGCAGCAGAATGCAGGCCATCCGGGACACCGAGAGGATGACGGCAATTCCGCCCTTGCCAGGGCGGGATATCAGCAGCATCAGCAAGGCCGGCATAGTGAGCAGCATCAGCCGGAGCAGCAGCAGCAGATGATCGCAGGCCCAATAGCATCCTGGCTTGGACCTCGGTCCTTGGAAGCCAATGATGCACGTTTCAAGCTGGACAGGCTCCACCAATCAGAGTTGGTGGAGAGGCAAGGAGCTCCGGGTCCTATGTGTTTCGGACCCCGGATTATGGGGGAGCCAGTGCCGTACTACTTCCAGCTCGCGCGTGGCGCGAGAACATATAATGGCAGTACGAAGCCGGAAGATTGGTTGGAGGATTACTCCACAGCGGTAAACATCGCTGGAGGAAACCTCAGATGGGCGGTACGATATGTGCCGCAGATGTTGGAAGGTCCAGCCAGGATATGGCTGAATAATTTGCCGGCCGGGAGTATCAACGGCTGGATTGATTTTGAAGAACAGTTTGTGTCAAACTTTACCAGTACATACAAGAGGCCCAACCGTCCGCAGCAGCTGGCTAACTGCCGGCAAGGAGTGAATGAGACTGACCGTGACTATCTGACCAGGTGGTGCACGTTGCGCAATTCCTGCGAAGGAATCAATGAGCAGCAGGCCATCATGTGGTTCGCTCATGGGTGCCAACATGGCACCATGCTGTGGCAAAAGCTTCAGAGGCAAATGCCGGCCACGCTGGCCGAAACAATCAGGATCGCTGATAGTTATGCTCTGGGAGATCCCAGGCAGCCCAGTCTCGATTCACAAGGACAGGGGCAAACCCAGGGGAACACCAGCAATGCCGGGAGATCAGGGCAGTTCTATCGTCCGGATAACCGGAATAAGAGGAGAGATGAGCGGCCGGATTACCGGTATGGGGCAGCACAAGTTGCAGCTGTGGAGGAAGAGCAAGGGGGCGCCGGCAGTAGCCAGCGTCCGAGATATGAGAACTATCGGCAGCCTCAGCAGCAGCCGCAGCAGCAAGCACAGACGTTCCAGAAGAAGAATGTCTGGACCAACAAGAATGCCGGCGGAGCCGCCGGCCAGAAGAAGCAGTGGCCGAAGTATACTGTGGGTCTTGCCATGGACAAGCCTTGTGTGTTTCACACATTCCAGCCGGGAAAGCCGGCTAACCATTTGACAAGGAACTGTTCGTGGCTGGACGACATATTGGCAGGTCGTGCAGGTCCCTGGGGACCGGCTAGACCCTCTGTCCCGGCAGCTCCATCGCCGTTGACAGGGGCCAATACAATTGCAGTCCCACCTAGGCCGGGTAATCCTGGGAATCAGAGCAACGCCGGAAATGCCGGCGTAAATCAAGTTGACCAGGGCTATAATCCGGAGTATAACGCCGGAGGCCCAGGAGCGGGCCAGAATGAGTACAAGGAGTATGATCAGAGCTATATGGTCTTTGAGACCGAGAGAACAGACAAGCAGAGCTTGTACCGCCGGAGTCTGGAGGTGAATGCCGTTATGTCGGCGGTGCCAAAGCTGATGTACTGGTCTGACCAAGCTGTTGGTTGGGACAGGACAGATCATCCCCGGATCATGCCAAATCCCGGCGGATATGCTTTGGTGATGGATCCGACATTCGTCGGGCCGGCTAATAACGTGAGATTCAGCAAGGTCCTCATTGATAATGGAAGCAGCATCAACATCATGTATCGAGATACGATGGAGAAGCTGGGAATCAAGGAAAACATGCTGGAACCGAGCAAGACCACGTTCCACGGCATTGTGCCGGGACTTTCGTGTGCGCCGATGGGCAAGATCCGGATGGATGTCATGTTTGGCAGCCGGGATAACTGCAGGGTGGAGAACCTCATGTTCGAGGTGGTTGATCTGGAGAGCCCTTACCATGCTTTGCTGGGTAGACCGGCACTGGCAAAATTCATGGCCTCTACGCATGTGGCGTATCTGAAGATGAAGATGCCGGGACCCAAAGGAGTGATCACCATCATTGGTGATTACAAGCGTTCGATGGCATGTGCCACCGCCGGATCCAATCTGGCCGAGACTCTGATCATTGCAGAGGAGAGGAAGAGGCTCAAGCGAGCAGTGGAGATTGCTGAGACGGTTGTGGCCGGCAAATATATGCCGGGCATGGCAAATCCCGGTGGCAGTGCTGCTTTTCAAGCAGGAAAGGAGGTAAAAAAGGTGCCTCTGGATGAAGCTTTCCCGGAGCGCCATGCCCTGGTTGGGACAAGTTTGGATCCCAAATAGGAAAGCGAGCTCATCAGCTTCCTCTGTGAGAATCGGGATATCTTTGCATGGTCTACTTCGGACCTGCAAGGTGTGCCGAGGGAGCTGGCTGAGCACGCATTGCACGTGAGGCCCGATGCTAAGCCTGTGAAGCAGCCGCTCCGGCGGAATGCCGGCGACAGAAGGAAAGCCATATGGGAGGAAGTGGCCAGGCTCTTAGCCTCTGGCTTTATCAAGGAAGTACTTCATCCGGATTGGGTGTCTAATCCGGTTTTGGTGGAAAAGAAGAAAGATGAGCCCGCCATAGTGAAAGTATGGCGGATGTGTGTTGATTACACCAACTTGAACAAGGCATGTCCTAAAGATCCATTCCCGCTGCCTCGGATCGATCAAGTGATTGATTCCACAGCCGGATGTGAACTGTTATCATTCGTAGATGCCTATTCTGGTTTCCACCAGATCCCCTTGTTTGAGCCAGATCAAATAAAGACATCCTTTATTACCCCGTACGGGGCTTATTGCTATCTCACTATGCCGTTCGGTTTAAGAAATGCCGGCGCAACTTACCAGAGGTGTATGCAAAAGTGTTTGCACGATCAGATAGATAAAAATGTGCAGGTATATGTCGATGATATCGTCATAAAAACCAAGGAGAGCAAGACTCTCATAGATGATCTCCGGGAAACCTTTGGGAACCTGAGGAGATTCCGGATGAAGTTGAATCCGGCTAAGTGCACCTTTGGTGTGCCGGCGGGCAAGTTGCTCGGTTTCCTTGTTTCCAGCCGTGGTATTGAGGTGAATCCCGGCAAGATTCGTGCCATAGAAAGGATGAAGCCGCCGACAGATTTGAGGGAAGTACAGAAGTTCACTGGGTGCCTCGCATCCCTGAGCCGCTTCATAAGCCGGCTGGGAGAGAAAGCTCTGCCGTTATATCAGTTGATGAAAAAGTCCGACACATTTGTCTGGACAACGCAAGCAGATGCAGCTTTCAAGGAATTGAAACAGTTGTTGTCAACAGCGCCGGTATTAGCATCTCCGATGCCCCGGGAGCCAATGTTGCTCTATATAGCGGCAACCAACCGAGTTGTCAGTGCTGTGGTGGTAGTAGAGCGAGAGGAAGGAGGCAAAACCGTGCAGCGGCCGGTATATTATCTGAGTGAAGTCCTCTCCACCTCAAAGCAAAACTACCCCCACTATCAGAAGATGACCTATGGTGTCTATATGGCGGCCAAGAAGCTCAAGCATTACTTCCAAGAGCATCCAATCCGGGTAGTGGCCGAGGCCCCTATCTCGGAAATTATAGGCAACAAAGATGCTAGCGGCCGGATAGCCAAGTGGGCAATAGAGCTTTCACCATATACACCGCAGTACGACAAGAGGGATACAATCAAGTCCCAGGTCTTGGCTGATTTCTTTATTGACTGGGCCGAGATACAGTATGAGCCACCATTGCCAGATGCAAATTATTGGAGGATGCATTTCGATGGGTCCAAGACAATCCATGGCTTGGGTGCCGGCATAGTTCTCAGTTCACCAAAGAATGACCAGCTGAGATATGTCCTGCAGATTCACTTTGCAGCATCAAATAATGTGGCGGAATATGAGGCACTTGTGCATGGCCTGAAGGTGTCTAAGGACATAGGAATTCGCCGGATTATGTGCTTCGGTGATTCTGACTTAGTGGTCCAGCAGTGTTCCGGCATATGGGACGCGCATGATGCTAACATGGCATCATACCGTTTCCTAGTGCAGCAGTTAAGTGGTTACTTTGAAGGTTGTGAGTTCCGGCACGTTCTCCGGGCTCAGAACGATGCAGCCGATGCATTATCCAAGCTGGGGTCTTCCCGAGATTCAATCCCGCCCGGCATTTCGCTGGAGCATCTAAGGAAGCCATCGATCAAACCCTCGCCGGAGTCATCCTCCATTTATGTCCCGCCAGGTCCGGAGGAAGCGGTTCCAATGGACATAGATGCCGGAGCCAGGTCGGATAACCCGGGGACTGTTTCCTCAGTCCCGGGGACTGGGCCGGCATATGCTGTTAGTACAGTATTCCGGAGCAAAGCTAAAGGCAAGGGTAAAATGTGCCAAGAGGTTGTGCCGGTATACCCGGGGACTGCTCCGGCATACCCGGGGACTGATTCTTCAGTCCCGGGGACTTCGCAGCCCATGGAGATCGATTATGTGTCGGTCGAAATGATGGAAATAGATCAGGCGGTGTTCACTGTCAGGGAAGTGCCCTCATGGGCACGCCCTATCATGAACTTCATGGTGGATGGCCAGGTGCCGGCGGATGAAACCCTGGCCCGCCGGGTTATGAGGAGATCCAAAGCGTATACCATCATCAACAAAGAAATATACAAGAGAAGTACCACCGGAGTATTGCAGAGATGTGTCGAATCTGCGGAGGGTCTGGAGATGCTCCGGGAAATTCACCAGGGGGAGTGTGGTCACCACGCTTCGTCCAGGGCATTGGTGGCAAAGGTATTCCGGCATGGCTTTTATTGGCCAACGGCACTGCAAGAGGCAGAAAACTTGGTCCGGAAATGTAATGGGTGTCAAAGATATGCCCACCAGATTCATCAGCCGGCATCAGCCCTGAAAACTATCCCAATAACCTGGCCCTTTGCAGTTTGGGGCCTGGATATGGTCGGGGCTTTTAAGCCGGCCAGAGGGAAAATGACCCATATCCTGGTCATGGTGGACAAGTTCACCAAGTGGATTGAAGTGAAGCCCATAAGCAAGTGTGATGGTCACACAGCAGTGAAATTCTTAAAGGATATAATCTTGAGATATGGTGTTCCTCATAGCATCATCACTGACAATGGGTCAAACTTTGCCCAAGGGCCATTTGCCAGATTTTGTGAGGAGGTGGGAATCCGGCTGGACGTTGCGTCGGTCGCCCACCCTTGTGCCAATGGCCAAGTAGAGAGATCGAATGGTCTTGTATTATCCGGCATAAAACCCCGGCTGATAGAGCCCCTGGAGAAAACTCCGGGGTGTTGGCTAGATGAGCTGCCATCAGTGCTGTGGAGTTTAAGAACAACTCCGAATAGATCAACAGGATACACACCATTTTTCCTGGTGTATGGAGCAGAAGCTGTGCTTCCAACAGATGTAATACATGATGCACCAAGAATAGTGCTATATACTGAGGAAGAGGCTAAAGAAGCCAGAGAAAATGATGTTGATCTGCTAGAGGAAGCAAGGGAAATAACTCTGTCAAGAACAGCAGTATATCAGCAGAACCTCAGACGCTATCATGCGCAGAAGGTAAATCCAAGGAGATTTCAAGAGGGAGATCTAGTACTCCGGCTAAAGCAAGGAACAGAAGGCCGGCATAAGTTAACTCCTCCATGGGAGGGGCCATTCATTGTGAGCAGAGCTCTGCACAATGATGCCTATTATCTTATAGATGCGCAGGACCCCAAGAAGAATAAGGTGGACAGGTCCGGAGAAGAAACCAAGAGGCCATGGAACATAGCTCTACTGCGACCCTTTTACTCCTGAGCAACACAATGTATGTATTTCCATATTTTACTTTGTATGCCGGCGTGTTGTGTCGGCACAAGACTAATGAAGGAAGTGCCGGCATCCCGAAAAGAGCGGGCACTGCCTCCGAGATATGCTGTTGTTTATCTACAGTTTTTTGTTATATGCCGGCTGGCTTTATTTGAATGTTTCCTATGTCGGCCTAGTAATGTGTCGGCACCAAAGGCCACTCTTCGACTCAGCTGCTGTCCGAAACCCGGCTTCATGGCTAGCAAGAGTAGATGCCGGAGATTGTCTACACATGGAAAACGGCTAAGGAAATGTAAAGCAAGCGAACCGACATTTTCCTTAAAGTTAAAGTTAAAATTGGAAGTGTCGGATGATTTGAAGTCTAAGTGTCAAAGTTTAAGTACTGTATGTTTAACAAAGCAACCTTGAGACTCATAAGTCAAAAGCCCAGAGAGGTAGACAAGTAGCCAAGGTTGTGAAGTTGAGGAAACAGGAAAACAAACTCGGTGACTTAGCCAAAAGATGATCCGGCATTAGTAACAAGCAAACCAAGTTAAAACTTGTTCAGGAAGCAAACCAAAGGAAATTAAAATGTATATATTACATCTGCACCCGGCATACCGGGGATCTGATAAAGCTTAAAGTGTTTTTGGTGCAAAGATTCAAGGGGCAGGCGCGGGGCCGCCGGCAGGTGGAGCGGTAGCAGTGGAAGTGTCGGCCTCAGGTGTGCCGGACCCAGCAGATGGAATGGAGCCATCACCTCCGCCCGGGCAGATGCCTGTTCCGGAGCTTCAGTGTCGGCTTCCTCAGCTTCATCTTCATCTTGGCTGGAGTCGGAACCCTCAGCAGCGGCAGATGTCCCGGCACCGTCATTCTTCTCCGGCTCACGGATGTCCCGGACGAATTTGTCGGTGTCGGCATAGTCCACATAGCTGTGGGCCAACTCCTTGCGGCGACGGATATGATCCGGATCCGTGGTCCAGATGGATCCTTCGCGCACGGTGCGCAAAGTCTCCAAGTCTGCCTTTTCGTACCAAGACAAGAAGTAGCTGAGGGCTTCGTCAGCTCCAACCCTCGCGCCGGAATCTCGCCACTCCTGGAGGCGAACCTTGGCAAGCTGCAGGTCGTTGCCTAGGTCAACCGGGTCAGTGGGAGTCCTTTGTCCCGGCCAGAGGGCAGAGAATGCCTCCTGGGCGCCGTAGAAGAGCTCTTCAGTGTAAAGGGTCATGGCCTCCTTCCGGGACTGCAGGGCCAGCAGCTGCTCCGACATGTCCCAGCTGGGCGAGTCAACCGGAACACCCCGGTTTTCTCGGTCCAACTGCAGAGCCCTCTCAACGTCAGCGACGGAAGCGGGAAACATGCCTGCAGAATAGAAACAATGTTAGCAAAAGGAAAATATGTCGGCATAGATGCTATGCCGAAAAAGATTACACTATGTCGGAAAGGATAAAAGGGGAAAGGATTTGAAGCTACGGGCAAGGTCGGCATTAAGCTGTGAAACTGTAACCTCCCATTTGGTGGCCTGCTCCTTCAGGCTATCCAGTTCAGCGTGGGCAGTGGAGGCATCAGTCTCGGATTCAACGAGCAAGTCCTGGGTGTTCTTCAGTTGGCCCTCCCTTTGCTCCTTCTCCTCCAGGAGCTCGGCAATCCGGCCCTTGAGCTGCTCGACCTCGGCCTTGTGACCGGTATCCCGGTCGTCCAGTAGCTTGGCCACATCCACCGAGGACACACAATCCTGGTGGCGTGCCTCCAGTGCAGCCTTCTCATCTGCAAAGATTTCAAGTTAA